>JBBDGP010000101.1:1557500-2157500 GCA_037952835.1 Lithobates septentrionalis
CCGACGAGCTTAGAGTTGGACAGAGTCCATAGGACACTTGGTCCTAGGTCACCGGATCCAGATAGGCCTCGAGATGTACTGTGCAGGCTCCACAGATACACACAAAAAGAGATTATTCTGCGCAAGGCCTGGGATCATGGAGAGGTGGAATTCGATGGATCGGCGATCAAGATCTTGCCTGATCTCTCCAGGTCCACTCTTCAGCGCAGAGCCCAGTTGAGACCAGTACTGGACTTGGCCAGACGAAAGGGCTGCACATACCGCTGGGGATACCCGTTAGCAGTGACTTTTCGAAACGGCAGTTCTTCGTTCACGCTCCGTACCCCAGCGGATCTCCCTGCATTTTTTGCCTTTGTGGAATCGGAACCAATCTCGGTCCCGAATTGGCTGGCCCTGATGCCTCGTTTTGCGGGACGCCCGGGTTCGTTCTCTCAACGGGCTCACCAGCCCCCCGCCAACAGCGATCCAGAAGAAGGCAGCGAGTCCCATCAGCGGAGGGTCCACGTGAGTCATAGCTGACATACCTTTCTATGTTTCTCACCACAGCCTGACAAAGTATTGGTTTATGTTTACGTGAGCTTGCCGCAGAGAGAAAGACGTTGAATGATCGGAGCGCTGCTAATGTACCCCCGGCCCGGCTCTCTGGAGTGTTCGATAGACCTGACAGTTTCCCTCCCCCGCATGGTTCTCCTCACCCGGCCAGCATGAAGAGCCCCGCTGTGACCCACCTAGATCACAGCACACTAAAAGGGAAAACCGACTAGTGACAGTCCCACCCGAACCAAGCCCTTGATCAGCACAATCAGGCTGGAGTCTCTTTTTCAACCCCTCAGCTCCAAATGCGGAGCTCCTTAGACGGGGATGGGAGATCTTCAGGTCCTCTCCTGTTACAATACAGCATACAAAGACGGTCTCCAAGTTTCTGGACTGGGCAAATTTTAAATCCTGCTCTTACGGGTCTGTAAGTAAATACTGTTGGTAGATACTTTAATGAGTAAGAGCTCTCTCGAAGTCAGCGGGAAGGTGTATATGAGAGAGATGTGGCTCACTGCCGGATTTTGTTGACATTTATGTATGGAATATTGAGGTCCATGTACTCTCTGGCCCCTGGATCCTCTTCCCCCCCCCCCCCCCTGGGGGGAGTTGCTAGGCTCGATGAGGGTGGGCTTATGAGTCCGGCAGACCACGAGAGATATGGCCCGAGCAAAAGAGGGGGATGATATCCGGGGGGCGTGGTTTTCGGCCACGGCCTCCCGGATGGCACTCTCCGAGGAGTGGGGGGGAGAGAGGGGAGGTTCCCATCAGGGATTAACAAGATGTGATGGACCACTCTTCTTAAACATCTCACGAACCAATAGCGGGAAATAGACCTGGAGGTGGGTGGTGTTGCGGTGATTTGGGGGGGGAGGGAGACATGGAAACAGAAGTGATTAATCTCTAGAGTGTGGGGTCCTGTGACGCTCGGGCGGGGGTGGGAGGGCAGTGACTCCATATGCAGTGCCCCAGAAGGGATACCCTGTCAGCTGAGAGATATGGAAGGCAAAAAGGGTTTAAGAACTTTGAAGTTAATCTGCTCAGGCTGGTGGTCAATTCGCTTGTTTTGTTACTACACAAAGTTGGAACATCATAATACAAAAGAAAGAGTCTGTAACCTCTGTTTAAACTGAACGTATTATATTGTAAGATTTAGCCGTTAACAATATAAAGATAATGTTTGTTAAGAGCAAGTGGGGGGGAGGAGGGGGGCCGGAGACCTCTTTGCCGGCTATCTCCATCTGAGCTCCCAATTAGGCCTGCGCTCGATTACTGGCTTGAGCTAGTGAGGGTTTTAGCATTATTATGCTACATAGATAGATTACACATATACACAATACTTGCTGGTAGCTCAGCAATTTTTGAGTTTTTCTCTCTTTCATAGTCTTGCTATTTCCTATACCCTAGTCTTTCTTTTAATATCCTTTAAATTAAATACTTTTTTTTTTGATTAACTATATAGGGTGACCATGGAGGCGGTGACAGTGCTCTCCTTGAACGCAAGGGGGCTAAATACGCCCGAAAAACGACGTATGCTATTAGGTGACCTCCATCGCCACAAGGCTAACGTGGCATTTATACAGGAGACTCACTTTAAAGGGGACAACCTACCAATAATGAAAAATAAACAATATCCAACAGTATACCACTCCACGTTTGGTATGACCAAATCCAGAGGAGTGTCTATACTAATTTTGCGTTCTGTGCCCTGGAAGTGTGTAGAGGTTAAAACAGACACAGAAGGACGATACCTGTTCCTCAGAGGAGACATTGGAGGGGTGGAGGTAACACTAGCAAATATATACGCTCCCAACTCCCAACAAGAGCAATTCATAGCCAAGACACTAGACATCCTGAGTAGGTTCACTAAGGGTCAGTTGATTATCGGTGGAGACTTTAATGTCTCACTGATTCCTTCAGAAGACACCTCATCGGGAACTTCCTCAACCACACCGACAGTTAGGAAACGAATAGCTCGCACATATAATAGCTCACAACTGATTGACGTATGGAGACTTCAACATCCTACGGAACGTGACTATACTTTTTATTCGACCCCACACAGACAGTATTCTAGAATTGACTTTTTTCTACTTCCCCATTCACAACTACATGCTGTACGAAGCACCTCGATCGGATCCATTACGTGGTCTGACCACGCCCCGATTCTTCTCGCCTATGACCTTACAGATTGTCTAAGTACCAGAGAACGAACTTGGAGACTAAACGAAAGTCTCTTACAAGACGAAATGACTCTTAAAGACGTAGTAAAGGAGATGGAGAATTACTTTAAGACAAATGACACCCCTGACAGTAACCCCGGGATGGTATGGGAGGCCCACAAGGCGGTCATACGGGGGGTATTAATCAAACACGGGGCACGTATCAAAAGACAGCGCTCGATACAATTGTCAAGGCTTCTGGTTGAATTACAAAAAGCGGAAGCAAGACATAAACACACCCAGTCTCCTGAGGGAGAAGCAGAACTACTGCTACTACGAGCCAAAATTACTGACATACTCCAGTTTCGAGCTAAAGCGGCGGTACAGATTTGCAGGCGCAAGTCCTATGAATCAGGGGATAAGTGTGGCAGACTTCTAGCCAACTCCCTGAAAGAACAGAAATTAGCGAGCTACATCCCGCACATTATGTCACCATCTGGTCAGAAAACCACACTCCCCCGCAAAATAGCTGGGGAATTTAGGGAGTTCTATGCATCTCTCTACAATTTACAAAAGCCAGCTACCTCACGTCCTCAAACAGAGACATACCTGTGTAGGTCAGGGATGCCCAAATTAACTGATGAAGCCAGGACCCTACTAGAGGAACCCATATCTGTAGAGGAAATAACTTCAGTCATAGGTGCTATTAAACTAGGGAAATCACCGGGCCCAGACGGGTACACAGCACAATACTACAAGACCATGCTGCCGTACGTCAAGGAACACCTCTACAAATTTTTCAACTCACTGGGTTCGGGAGGGAACATCCCTCGGGATACTTTATCGGCCCACATTGCAGTGATACATAAGGAGGGGAAGGATGCCACTGCTTGTGGGAGCTATAGGCCAATCTCCCTCCTTAACATAGATCTAAAAATATTCACAAAAATTCTGGCCAACAGACTCCAACAATTTCTTCCATCCCTGATCCACCAGTATCAAGTAGGTTTTATCCCAACTAGGGAGGCCAGGGATAATACTACCAGAGTACTTAACCTACTACACATAGTCAATCAAAATAAGATCCCGTCCATTTTTCTTAGCACAGACGCAGAGAAGGCCTTCGATAGGGTGGATTGGCAATTTATGATCTCGGTCTTAGGTCATGTGGGCATCGGCGACAGAATGATGACTTGGATAAGGTCTCTCTACGCTGAACCCACTGCTCGTGTACGGGTCAATGGTGTGCTGTCGGATGCCTTCATGATTGGGAACGGTACACGCCAGGGGTGCCCTCTATCCCCACTCCTCTTCGCCCTATCGTTGGAACCCTTCCTGTGCACGGTACGCTCTAACCCGGATATATCCGGGGTAGTTGTAGGAGACACTCAGCAGAAGATTGCCGCTTATGCGGATGACATGCTGTTCACTCTTACTAACCCGCTGATTTCCCTCCCGAACCTTCTGCAGGAGTTTAAGACGTATGGTAGTTTATCCAACATGAAGATTAACTTCGACAAGTCCGAGGCAATGGGAGTGGCTATCCCTCCAAAATCACTCTCAACACTTAGAGACAGCTTTAAATTTAAATGGTCAACGACAGCTCTCAAATATCTGGGGACATTAATCCCCCCAAAAATCTCACAGATATTCACACTGAATTTTCCCCCGCTACTAACTGTAGTTCGAGCCCTCCTAGACAAATGGAATACAGGGCTTCATTCATGGTTTGGCAGATGCAACATATTGAAGATTGCATCCTCCCTAAGTTCCTGTACCTTATGCAGGCCCTGCCGATCCACATCCCTGCATCGTATTTTACCCAAATCAGTGCCCTTTTCTTTGACTTTATTTGGAACCGGAAACGCCCCAGAATAAACAGACGACAACTCATGTTACCTAAATTGTTTGGGGGACTGGAGATACCGGACCTCCGCAAATACTACTACGCAACTCATCTGACAAGACTTGTCGATTGGAACCGCCACCAGTCCTCCAAACAATGGACCAGATTGGAACAATCTCAGTCAAACTTACCCCTGAACAGAGCACCATGGATAGCTCATCTCTTACCTGGAACCCTCAAAAACCACCCCTTGATAGGTCTGACAGTTAAGATATGTGACTCTCTATTTCTAAGATTCCGACTATCATCATCCAATTCCCAGATCCGCCCGATATTAGGCACACCAGAGTTTGCACCAGGTTGTACAGATCAAATTTTCATCTCTCTAAGAAATTCTAATTGTTTCCAAGCCTCCCACTTCCTAACACAAAGTCGCTGGCCCACTATTGCTGAACTCATGAGCCCGGAAGGCAAGTTCAGACTAGACTGCTGGAGGGCAGGCCAACTCAAGCACTTTCTAAGGTCGCTCCCAGCCCCTGACAGTTTTTCCCAAACACTGACGACTTATGAGACGTACTGTGAGGAGGAGGGCCCAATGGCTCATACTCTTTCTGCCACTTACCAATTACTGACCACACCATTGGAGGGCTCAAATCTGCAGTGTATAGAGGCGTGGGAGCGAGATTTACATTGTACATTTACACCCCGTCAAAAACAAAATATCATACATTTCACGTATAGATCCTCGATGTGCACGAAAACGCAGGAGACTAATTATAAAATTCTCACTAGATGGTATCATACCCCTGCAAAACTAAGTAAGATTTTCTCTTCCGCGTCGGATCTTTGCTGGAGGTGTCAGAGCGAACGGGGAACACTCCTACATATCCTCTGGTCCTGCCCCAAATTGGAGCAGTTCTGGAGGACTGTTCAGAGCACAATACAGAGATTCACTGAGCGACCTATATTGTCGGACCCAGCGATATTCTTGCTCCACGCTTCTCACGCCCCCACCAAGGCCTACAAAAAATCGCTCACAAGACACTTGTTTGATGCTGCCAAGGCGTGTATACCCATATTATGGAAATCTAACCAACCTCCTACAGTTAGTATGTGGGTGAAAAAGGTGGAAGACATCAAACAAATGGAAGACCTTGTCCTCACAGATAGAAACCAAAATGAGCGGTTTTCCAGGACTTGGGCTGGCTGGAACATGTTTATATTCTCAGATGAGGGACAGAATCTGCTGGGGGGAGGTCCTTCCACCTAATCTCTGGGTATCCTCAAGACAGAGACCTTGGGGAGATACAGGGGAACTTGACGGATCGAAGTGGGTGCCTTGGCTGCCTTCATGTGCCCCCCCCTCTCTCTCTCTCTCTACCTCTCTATCTCTCTCTCCCTCTCTCTCTCTCTCTCTCTCTCTCTCTCTCCCCCTCTTCCATCCCCCCTTCCCTACCTATTTTCTCTACTACTGCAACTATTTCTCTCAAGCTCTCTTTAATATTATATCTCTCGATTTTATATATATATATATATTTTTTTGTTGTGTATATGTGTAGTCCTTTTAGTTTAGTTATTGGTATAGAAAAATGGAAAATAGAGTGGGAGGGAACTGGTTGCTGAAATAGCGTCAAACCAGAAGATATGTGGGTTACGCAGGAATGTCAATGAGGTCCGATTGGAAGATCCCGAAATGATGTAATAACAGAGGCTGCGACCTCATTTTCATCTCCATTTTCATTATCCTTATGTACCATTAGAGGCTGCGACCTCGACACACCTTGATACCTTTTATTTTTCTTGTTGATGTAAGCAATTACAGTGCCCTCTAGGGTGGTTGAATAAAGATTATATTTGAAAAAAAAATAGTTAAAGCAGGCGATTTGGGGGGGGGGGGGGGGGGGGGCGATCCAGCACCTCCTCCTCGCTGCCTGCAAAAAATCTCTCTGAATGTGGATTGCTCTTCAGAAAGCAAAGCTAGTATGAACGAGCCCTTTAAGTAAGTGATTCTATATGCAGATTTATATGTGAGCCAATTGTGAAGAACGAGAACCAGTCAAACAATTCAGCAGACATCTCAGTGCCCCACCTACAGGAACGATGCCAATATCATCATGGAGTTTAGAAAATAATGCCAGCTGCTATTTGTTAAACATATTTGATTCTATGGAACATAATGGAAATGAAACGCGGAATCTACATGTGTTTCCATTTGGGGAAAATATTTTTATTTATTTTTTGCAGTTTAAATATGTCACTAATCCACGGAGTGATGGGACTGCCATGGGTGCCGCCATGCATGGGAACCCTGGCAATGGTGCCAAGTACAGGACGATGACATCATTGCGTGGAATGACATCTGCAGGAATAACGCTAAGATAAGCCCCTGCCAATAGGATCCGCATCACATAGATTCTCATATATCTAAAAGAAAATAATTCTCCACATGCATTGCAATCAACACAACTTAATAATGTATTTTGTGTTTTGCATTAAATTAAAATTTAAGATATTTTTGGATACAGTGAGGAGAGGGTAAGGAAATTATTATATATTATATTTTAGAGCTTTTTTTATAGTTGGCGCTATATAACGATAAGGAAATTAATATATATTATATTTAAGAGATTTTTTTTTTTACTTGGCGCTATATAAGGATAAGGAAATTATTATATTTTATTATATTTTAGATCTTTTTTTTATAGTTGGGGCTATATAAGGATAAGGAAATTATTATATATTATTATATTTTAGAATTTTTTTTTAGAATTGGCTCTATATAAATTATAAATAATAATACATAATAATAGCACTATTTTTATTATTATTATTATTTGTATTATTATCATAATAATAATAATAATAATATTAATAATAATAATAACAATACTTATCATTACTATGGAATATATGGAATAATACATTTTAGCTACCTTCTAAAATTCAGAAGCTAGGCTCCCTCTATTCAGATGCTAATGAACTTGTTTGACTGGTCCATAAAGGCTAGTTAACCACTTGACCTCCAGAAGATTTACCCCCACCCCCTTCATAGAGAGGCCATTTTTGTGCGATATGGCACTGCGTTAATTTAACTGACAATTGTGCGGTCATGTAACACTGTACCCAAATAAAATGTATGTAATTGTTTTCCCACAAATAGAGCTTTCTTTTGGTATTTCACCACTGGGTTTTTTGCGCAATAAACAAAAAAAAGATGGACAAAATGTTTTATTTTTTTTTACTTTCTGCTATAAAACATATCCAATAAAAAATATAAAACTCAAATTTCTTCAAAAAAATTAGGGCAAAATGTATCCTGCTACATATTTTGGTAAAAAAAACAAAAAAAGTCCCAATAAGCTTATAATAACTGGTGTGCGCAAAAGTAAGCTCTCTGGAGCCGGGTCCTCTGATCTCTCCTGTATTGAATTGTATTGTAAGTGTACTGTCTGCTCTCATGTTGTAAAGCGCTGTGCAAACTGTTGGCGCTATATAAATCCTGCATAATAATAATAGCATCTACAAACTATGGGATATTTACTGCAATTTTGGCAATTCTGTACCTTGTTGCCCAAACATTGACAACCCCTGGCCTTGTTGCCCAAACATTGACAACCTCTGGCCTTGTTGCCCCATCATTGACGACCTCTGGCCTTGTTGCCCAAAAATTGACAACCTCTGACATTGTTGCCCAAACATTGACAACCTCTGGCCTTGTTGCCCAAAATTGACAACCTCTGGCCTTGTTGCCCAAACATTGACAACCTCTGGCCTTGTTGCCCAAACATTGAAAACCTCTGGCCTTGTTGCCCAAACATTGACAACCTCTGGGCTTGTTGCCCAAACATTGACAACCTCTGACCTTGTTGCCCAAACATTGACAACATTTGACCTTGTTGCCCAAACATTGACAACCTCTGGCCTTGTTGCCCAAACATTAACAACCTCTGGCCTTGTTGCCCAAACATTGACAACCTCTGGCCTTGTTGCCCAAACATTGACAACCTCTGACCTTGTTGCCTAAACGTTGAAAACCCCTGGCCTTGTTGCCCAAACATTGACAACCTCTGGCATTGTTTCCCAAAATTGACAACCACTGGCCTTGTTGCCCAAACATTGAAAAACCCTGGCCTTGTTGCCCAAACATTGACAACCTCTGACCTTGTTGCCCAAACATTGACAACCTCTGACCTTGTTGCCTAAACGTTGAAAACCCCTGGCCTTGTTGCCCAAACATTGACAACCTCTGGCATTGTTGCCCAAAATTGACAACCACTGGCCTTGTTGCCCAAACATTGAAAAACCCTGGCCTTGTTGCCCAAACATTGACAACCTCTGACCTTGTTGCCCAAACATTGACAACCTCTGGCCTTGTTGCCCAAACATTGACAACCTCTGGCCTTGTTGCCCAAACATTGACAACCTCTGGCCTTGTTGCCCAAACATTGACAACCTCTGGCATTGTTGCCCAAACATTGACAACCTCTGACCTTGTTGCCCAAACATTGACTCATGATTAGGTGACTTTCTGTCCAGTGGTTACCGAATTCGCCTTATGACCTGCCTCTGCTCTCTAAAGGCCTGGGTGAGGACAGGATGCCCCCATCACTGCGCTTCTACTTACCTGACACCAGTGCTCCCAAGTTCAACTCTGCCGTTCCAGCTCCCTGGCACCTTCCCCCTTCCGCTGCCCTAGCAGTCGCTGCCTCAACTTCCATTGGTGCAGGGATAGGAATTGTCCAAGAAGCCACCCTAATCATCTCAAGCTCTTCATACAGGTACGTGGCAGACATATCTCAGTCTCTATGTATTATGCCTGCATAGTTGGGTCCACCAGATGATCCCCTGTAGAGCTAATCCTACTCAGTTTATATAAAGACTTTTTATTGCTGTGATGTATAACCTAACCCACTCCATTTGTTATAAAACGATCTATTGATGGCCTTCATACAGACACATGCTATGTATCTGGCATACATGGAATTTTGTTGAAAAGCAATTACACAGCCAAGGTTTCTTTATGGTCACCAGAATTCACTTGCAAATAATGAAATCGGAACTCAGGAATCAAAAAAGGAAAAAATGTATCCTTTATTCAATCGGTTGCAATTCCATGAGTGATGTTCAAAGCAAGGCCACTATGCAATTATACTTGGCATTTCCCTGTGATGGGTATGGTAGGTGTACCCCATAGATACATGCTAAATTTTCAGCTTGCTGAGGAGGAGATGTAAGGAGAGCCTCTCAACCTCCAGCCTTTGCCTATCTTCTGTGTCCGCTGTGAAAGCTTCAAAGGATCTTCTTATTTTTCTATCTTTACATGTACTTTGTATGCTCATCGAGTAATGTGAACGCTGCGGCTTTGAAAGACATTTTTTTGTAGAAAGAATGCCACGCTTTTGTTGTTTTATTATATTCTAATACAGGTGCTGATTTTTTCGGCAGTTTAAAGAGTATCTAAAGCCAAGGAGCCTCTGCCTGTCCTCATGTGGCTACTGTGACCAAAGCTTCAAAGGATCTTTTTTTATTTTTATTTTTTATTTTATTTTACGCGTACTTTGTATGCTCATTAAATAGTGTGGATGCTGGGACTTTGAAGGACATTATTTGTAGATAGGATGATATTATTTTGTTTGTATTATTACAGTATATTCTGATAAATATGCCTTTTTTTTTATCAGTTTAAAGCGGATCCAAAGCCGTAAACAAAAATGTAACATATTGCAGCTGGCCGGGCCTAGGGTGTGGTGGCTGCATCCGTTTTTTACCTTTTGAACCTTTTTTTTCATTTTACTTTACCTTCTGATCCTGCCATAGCACGCTCCCTGTCCTACAGTGATAACAAAAACTCACAGTACTATATCTATTAAGTGTTGTACCCCCCCCAACCCCCCTTTACTTGAGAGTCTTAAGTTCCCCTCCATCACATGAGAGTCCTCAGCCCCCCACCCCCACCCTTTCCACATGATAGTCCTCATTCCTCACCTGACTCCTCAGTTTCCCCTGCTTTTTGCATGAAAGTTCTCAGCCCCCCTTTCCTACACATCAGAGTCCTCAGTTCTCCTCCCCTTTCAAATGAGAGTCCTCAGCCCCCTCTTTTACATGAGAGTTCTCAGCCCCCCCATTCACATAATGGCTCCCCCCGAAATCACCTGAGAGTCCTCAGCCCCCCATTCACATAATGGCAGCCCCCCAAATTACCTGAGAGTCCTCAGCCCCCCTTTCCTACACATCAGCGTCCTCAGTTCCCCTCCCCTTTCAATTGAGAGTCCTCAGCCCCCTTTTTACATGAGAGTTCTCAGCCCCCCATTCATATAAAGCCCACCCAAATCACCTGAGAGTCCTCAGTCCCCCTTTCCTACACATCAGAGTCCTCAGTTCCCCTCCCCTTTCACTTGAGAGTCCTCAGCCCCCTTTTTTACATGAGAGTTCTCAGCCCCCCATTCATATAATGCCCCCCCCAAATCCCCTGAGAGTCCTTAGCCCCCCTTTCCTACACATCAGAGTACTCAGTTCCCATCCCCTTTCAATTGAGAGTCCTCAGCCCCCTTTTTTACATGAGAGTTCTCAGCCCCCCATTCATATAATGCCCCCCCCAAATCACTTGAGAGTCCTCAGCTCCCACTTCAATTGAGTTTTCTAATGCCCCCTTTCCACATGACTGTGACAGCATCCCTCATTTACATGAAAGTCCTCAGTTCCTCCCCCCTTTCACATGAGAGTCCTCCACCCCCCCCACTTTCCATTTCACATGACAGTCTCATCCCCCACCTAAGTACTCACTCCTCAGTTCCTCTTTTACATGAGAGTCTTCACCCTCCACCTTAAAGTCATCAGTCTCCCTCTACCCTTTAGTGTGATATTCCTCAGTCCCCCCCCCTTCACATCAGAGTCCTCAGTTCCCTTAGCCCTTTCATATGAGAGTCCTCTGCCCCCCTTCACATTGGAGTCCTCAGTTTCCCACCCCCACACCTTTCAAATAGAGAGTCCTTAGATTTATCTCCACCTTTCACGGGTCATCAGCCCCCCCTACCCTTCTCCACTTTATAGTCCTCAGTTCCTCTCGCCTTTCACATGAAAATCCTCAGTGCTGCTTTCCTTTAGCAGGAGAGTCCTCAAACTACCTTTTCTTTTACATCAGAGTCTCCAGTTTCCCTCCCCTTTCAAATGAGAATGCTCAGCCCCCCATTTACATCTGCCCCCCCCATTCACATGAGAGTCCTCAGCCCCCCTTCATATATTGGTTGAACTGGATAGACTTGTGTCTTTTCTTTTTTTTTAACCATATTACCTATGTAGCACCCTCTACCTTAGGTAGGTGCTAAGTGTAGGGTTTTTGTGTAAGCTGCCAGCGCACGAAAATTTAAGCAGCCCTGTTTGTTTTTGATCTGGGGGCTGGGAGTGGTTTAGTGTAGCAGCGGGTGACTGACACGTACTTCAGCTTTTGGGCGCCTCCTCTGTTTCCAGGGAGAATGTTCTGGAAAAGGGGTAGGGCTGAGAGCTGGAGTGACATGGGGAGCATGTGAGGAGCTTTGACCAATCCCCAACTAGGATTGGCAGGGGGCGGGCCTCCTACATGGTCAGCCTGCTGGGGGGGGGGAGTTGTCGGTTGGGTGAACTGGATGATGGAGTGCAGGGCCGATCCTAGGGTCACAGGCGCCTGGGTGCATAAATATTTCTGGTGCCCCCACATGGGCGTGGTCATTTTAGTAACTCCTCCCCTTTACAAATATTTCTATGGCAACGACTCAACCACAGAGATGCTCCACCACGAAGTCTTCATTACCCTGGGATCCTTACAGGTACAATAAACAAAATACATGAAGAGAAGCAAGAGTACTTTATTGGGACCTGGAGGGGGGCCTCTCTGATGGAGACAGAGAGCGCTTCTGTTAGAGAGTCTGTTAGAAAGAGCCCCCAGAAATACTACAGACATGATACAGGAGATGGTCAGAGACTGCAGACATAGTACAGGAGATGATCAGAGACTGCAGACATGGTACAGGAGATGGTCAGAGACTGCAGACATGGTACAGGAGATGGTCAGAGACTTCAGACATGGTACAGGAGATGGTCAGAGACTGCAGACATAGTACAGGAGATGGTCAGAGCCTGCAGACATAGTACACTAGATGATCAGAGACTGCAGACATAGTACAAGAGATGGTCAGAGACTGCAGACATAGTACACTAGATGATCAGAGACCGCATACATAGTACAGGAGATGGTCAGAGACTGCAGACATAGTACACTAGATGATCAGAGACTGCAGACATGGTACAGGAGAGGGTCAGAGACTGCAGACATAGTACAGGAGCTGGTCAGAGACTACAGACATAGTACAGGAGATGATCAGAGACTGCAGACATAGTACAGGAGCTGGTCAGAGACTGCAGACATAGTACAGGAGATGGTCAGAGACTGCAAACATGATACATGGGATGGTCAGAGACTACAGACATAGTTCATGAGCTGGTCAGAGACTACAGACATGGTAAAGGAGATGGTCAGAGACTGCAGACATAGTACAGGAGCTGGTCAGACTACAGACATGGTACAGGAGATGGTCAGAGACTACAGACATAGTACAGGAGCTGGTCAGAGACTACAGACATAGTACAGGAGATGGGCAGAGACTGCAGACATGGTGCAGGAGATGGTCAGAGACTGCAGACTAAGAATGAGCTCCGGCGTGTTCGCAAGCTGCACGTGCCGAGCCCGCCAGGAAGACGACAATGCGCTGCGCTAATCACAAGCAGTGAGACATTTCCCGATCTCTGCAGCTACAAAGCACCCTTGTCCATTGAAATCAATGGGCAGTGCCTGCAAAGCGCCTCCGCAGTTGCGCCTTTGAACCCTTTAGTGGGGGTTAAATGTACCTCTAAAGCGACGGTAAAGCGCCACTAAAAGTAGCAGCGCATTACCACCAACGCCCCCGCACTGTCAGTGTGAAAGGCCTCTTAGTACATCTCATTAAACAACACATCTGTAATTGAACTACTGAGGTGCAGGAAGGGACAAGGGCTGTGTATCCTATGTAATCTATCATACCATAAAACATCTCCTAGCAGGGGCAGCCCAGAGCACATCTAAGGGTGTGCAGGGGATGCTATTCCTACACACAGCACACTGACCCACCTCAGTTCTCTCTCCGTGCAGCCCGAGACAGAGATGGGAGGGGGAGGCATTCCAACTGGAGTTGGTAGAGACAGTGCGGGATCCCAGTGTGAGGAATTTATTCCCGCACATCAGCAGCCACTGACTAGAACCCTCATGTCAGGAAGAGGAGCACCCCTCCCCCGAGCACTGCCAGGCTGGACGGGCTGCCCTATGCTCACACTGGAGTTCTGGACGGACACTCACAAGGAGAGGAGGGAGGGGAGAAGTCAGGCTCTTCGGCGCCCCCACCTCTGCAGGCGCCTGGGTGCAAAGCACCCTTCGCACCCTGGGTAGGATCGGCCCTGATGGAGTGTTAGACTGTCATGCCTGAGGGAACCCCCATCGGGGAGCTTGGGAGCTGGGAGGGAGCCTTACACGGTCATGGAGAGGTGTCCTGGAACAGGGGCTGGAGGAGACAGTTGGTCCTCACGTCCGGAGCAAAGTCAACCCGTGGCAACCAACCACTACACCTATGTAACATGAGATTTGTAAGACCCTAGAGCTGCACGATTAATCGCTAAGGATCGTTACCGTGATATTTTCCCCGATCTTGATAAAGTTGCCTGGTACGGTTCAGGGGGGGGCGTTCTCTCGCCCCCCCCTCTTTTCCTGCGGCCTGCCAGGTTGCGTGTTCGGATAAGGGTCTGGTATGGATTTTTGGGGGGACCCCACGCCATTTTTTTTTTAATTTTGGCCGGGGTTCCCCTTAATACCCATACTAGACCCCCCACGTAATTTTTTTTTTATTTTGGTTCGGGGTTCCCCTGTGGGGAATTCCCATGCCGTTTTTATCAATGAACTTCTATGTGTAGTTTTAAATGACTTTTTTCCTTTGAAATGTCATTTTGCTCTCGGACTGTTCTAATCACGGGAAACATGCGCCCCTTTACAGGTATACTATAGACACCCCCCAGGTATGAAATTTAAAGGGATATTACACTTTTATTGTTTCATTTTAATCATTATTAAAATCACTGCTCCCGAAAAAATGGCCCCAAACCCTTTTTATGACAATAACTTGCATATAAGCCTTTAAAATGATCACTTTTGATTTCTCCCATAGACTTTTAAAGGGTGTTCTGCGGCTTTCGAATTTGCAGCGAACACCCCAAATTGTTCGCTGTTCGGCGAACTGGCGAACAGCCGATGTTCGAGTCGAACTCGAAGCTCATCCCTACTCAGGAGGACAATGATCCCAAACACAAAGCCAAGGAGAAAGAAAATAAAGCTGCTAGAATGGCCCAGCCAATCACCTGACTCGAATCCGAAAGAAAATCTATGGAAAGAACTAAAGATCAGAGTTTTTAGTGGAGGCCCACGGGACCTTCAAGATTTGAAGAGTTGTTTGTGTGGAAGAATGGGGCCAAAATCACACCTGAGCAACGCATGCGACTCGTTTCTCCATACAGGAACCGCGTCTTGAAGCCGTCATCACCAACAAAGGATTTTGTACCGAGTATTAAATACATTTCAGTTGGCGGGTTTAATACTTCTTCCCGGTGTCCTTCCATTTTATTACACAGAACTTCATTTCTGAACGGATTTGTTTCGGTGTCTTTGTATGTATGGATTGGATGAGTTGTTACCGACATGTGGAGAACTTTTCATGTCAATATCACCTTTACCAATAGATTTACCGAGAACAATAGTGACGTGTTCAATACTTATTTTAACTGCTATATACAGTGCCCTGAAAAGTATTCATACCCCTTGAAATTTTCCACATTTTGTTACAACCAAAAACGTAAATGTATTTTATTGGGATTTTATGTGATAGACCAACACAAAGTGGCTCATAATTGTGAAGTGGAAGAAAAATGATAAATGATACAAATAAATATGTGAAAAGTGGGGGGGGGGGGGGGGGGCATTTGTATGGCGCCCCCCTGAGTCAATACTTTGTAGAACCCCCTTTCTCTGCAATTACAGCTGCAAGTCTTTTTGGGGATGTCTCTACCAGGTTTGCACATCTAGAGAGGGACATTTCTGCCCATTCTTCTTTGTAAGATATCTCAAGCTCTGTCAGATTGGATGGAGAGCGTCTGTGAACAGCAATTTTCTAGTCTCGCCACAGATTCTCAATGTGATTTAGTTCTGGACTGTGACTGGGCCATTCTAACACATGAATATGCTTTGATCTAAACCATTCCATTGTAGCTCTGGCTGTATGTTTCGTGTCGTTGTCCTGCTGGAAGTTGAACCTCCGCCCCAGTCTCAAGTCTTTTGTAGACTCTAACAGGTTTTCTTCTAAGATTGTCCTGTATTTGGCTCCTTCCATCTTCCCATCAACTCTGACCAGCTTCCCTGTCCCTGCTGAAGAAAACCATCCCCACCACATGATGCTGCCACCACCATGTTTCACGGTGGGGATGGTGTGTTCAGGGTGATGTGCAGTGTTAGTTTCCCCCACACATAGCGTTTTGCTTTTAGGCTAAAAAGTTACATTTTGTTTCATCTGACCAGATCACCTTCTTCCACATGTTTGCTGTGTCCCCCACATGGCTTCTCACAAACTACAAACAGGACTTCTTATGACTTTCTTTCACCAATGTCTTTCTTCTTGTCACTCTTCCATAAAGGGCAGATTTGTGGAGAACACGACTAATAGTTATCCGATAGAACACCTTTGGGATGAATTAGAGCGGAGACTGCGAGCCAGGCCTTCTCGTTCATCATCAGTGCCCGACCTCACAAATGCGCTTCTGTAAGAATGGCCCAACATTCCCATAGACACCCTCCTAAACCTTGTGGACGGCCTTCCCAGAAGAGTTGAAGCTGTTATAGCTGCAAAGGGCGGAGCCAACTCAATATTGAACCCTACGGACTAAGACTGGGATGTCATTAAAGTTCGTGTAAAAGCAGGTGTCCCAATACTTTTGGTAATATAGTGTGTGTAAATATATATATATATATATATATATATATATATATATATATATATTTTTTTTTTTTTTTTTAAAGTGTATAAACATGGCTGCTTAATAATGCCTGTATACTGCAGCTCGGTGTAAGGAAGAGGCACTGATTGGCCAGACCAAACCAGTGGGAGACATGGCTGACATGGAAGGACTTCAGGAGAGCAAAGTCAGACCCATGGACCAAAGATATCAGTTGACTTTAGGTCCAATTTTTGAATTTTTGTAATTAAATTAAAAAAATATATACATTTTTAAATGGGACACTAGATTCACATAATTACTCATCTGGGTGGAATATTTTAGAGGTATTTATGTATTTCGATGGCACCTATTTATAAATATTTTTATCATTTAAAATATATTTTTTAGTAACTCCCCTAGTAGGTAAATGTGAATTTCAAATACAGTTGGTGTACAATGAGATGAAAGCGTAGTATAGACTTCAGGTATAAGTAAGCAACAGAAAAGCTCATAAATGTATTATATAATTTAGCAACCATGTGAAGTCAATAGACAAAGACGTTTATTAAATATTTTTAGGCAGAAGTTAAAATTCTACATTTGTTTTTTTTGTCAGTTTATGTTTTGTTGGGACTATAATCTTTGGTGTTTGTGATAAATACAGTGTATGCATAATCATTTTTTTTTCATATCTTTAAAAAAAAAAAAAAAATGATTAGGTGTTTTAATGTAATCAAGATTTAATCTGTCAATATTTTCTGACATTGTACCATTTGGAAAACAATTTAAAAAAAAAAATGTAAAAAGAAAAATCTACATTTTTTTTTTTTATTATGGGTCATATAATATCTATTTAACAAAATTGAAATCTTTAGTTTGATATGTTAACAAATAGAACAGGTTATTTCATAAAGCACCCTTGAATTTGTTACTTATTGTTGCATCTTACACAACACAAAAAAAAAATAATAAAAAAAAAAAAATATATATATATATATATATATATATCTATATATATATCTAAATATATATAGATATATATCTATATAGATATATATCTATATATATAGATATATATCTATATATATATATCTATATATATAGATATATATATAGATATATATCTATCTATATATATATTGTGATATAAAAATATTTTTTCGTTTTTTTAATTTTGATCATATGTATATTTGAAAACTTTACATGTTAAATTAAAACATGAATTATGTTATTATGATTAAGAAAAGCTCATATATGCATTATATAATTTAGCAACCATGTGAAGTCATTAGACAAAGACGTTTATTAAATATTTTTAGACAGAGGTTAAAAGTTTACATTTCTTATTTTTGTTAGGATATGTTTTGTTGGAACTATAATCTTTGGTATTTGTGATAAATACAGTGTGTGCACAATTATTTATTTTTATTTTTCATTCATTCCCTTAAAAAAAATTATTAAGTGTTATTATGTCATCATGATTTAACCCGTTGATATTTTCTGACATTGTACCATTTGGAAAATGATTTTAAAAATTATACAAAAAAAAAAAAACTACATATTTAGCACATTTTTATTACGGGTCATAATATATATATATATATATATATATATATATATATATATATATATATATATATATATATATATATATATATATATATATATATATGTATGTATATATATAATTAGTAAAATGGAAACCTTTAGGTTAAATTAAAACATGAATTATGCTATTATGATTAAGAAAAGCTTATATATGTTATATATAAGTTAGCAACTGTGTGAAGTCAATTGCGAAAGCAGTTTAGTATTTTAAAGGCAGAAGTTAAAATTCTACATTTGTTATTTTTGTTAGTATACGTTTTGTTGGAACTATAGTATTTGTGATAAATACAGTGTATGCATAATCATTTATTTTTTTATTTATTCCTTTAAAAAAAAAAAAATTGATATTTTCTGACATTGTACCATTTGGAAAATGATTTAAAAAATTATTAAAAAAAAAATCTATTGGTAAACAAATAAAAAATATTATTTCATAAAGTACCCTTTCATTTGTAACTTACTGTTGCATCTTACACCAACACAAAAAAAAGAATAGTGTTTATATAAAAATCTATTTTTTTTTTTTAATTTTGATTATATGTATATTTGAAAAGTTTACATGTTAAATGAAAACATGAATTATGCTATTATGATTAAGAAAAGCTCATATATGTGTTATATATTTTAGCAGCTGTAAGTGTTATAATGTAAACAAGATTTAAGCCTTTGATATTTTCTGACATTGTACCATTTGGAAAATGATTTAAAAAATAATTTTAAAAAAATTGACATATTTAGTACATTTTTATTACGGGTCATAATGTATATTTTTAATAAAATGGAAACCTTTAGGCTAAATTAAACACAAATTATGCTATTATGATTAATAAAAGCTCATACATGTATTATATAATTTAGAAACCATGTAAAGTCAATCAGCAAAACTGTTTAATAAATATTTTTAGGCAGAAGTTAAAATTCTACATTTGTTATTTTTGTTAGTATATGTTTTGTTGGAACTATAATCTTTGGTATTTGTGATAAATATAGTGTATGCATAATCTTTTTTTTTTTCATTTATTCCTTAAAAAAAAAGAAATGATTACGTGTAATAATGTCATCAAGATTTAAGCTGTTAATATTTTCTGACATTGTACCATTTGGAAAATGATTAAAAAAAAAAAAAAAATCTTCTGTTATAATGTAATCAAGATTTAAGCCGTTGATATTTTCGGACATTGTAAAACAATTTAAAAAATCTACATATTTAGCAATTTTTTTATTATGGGTCATAATATATATTTTTAATAAACTGAAGACCTTTAGGTTGATATATAAACAAATAAAACAGGTTATTTCATAAAGTACCCTTTAATTTGTTACTTACTGTTGCATCTTACACCAACACAAAAAAAAAAAGAAAAAAAAAAGAATAGTGTTTATATAAAAATCTTTTTTATTTTATTTTGACTATATGTATATTTGAAAAGTTTACATGTTAAATTAAAACATGAATTATGTTATTATGATTAAAGATAGAATTACAGCACAAACAATTCACAACTTGGGAGCAAAAAGCAAACAGAAAGTAAACGTAAAACACGCAATAAAAAGTAAAAAATACTGTACTCCAAATATTAATTCAAAACCGTAAGTCGATTTAATGTCAGTGAAAAAAAAATAAATAAAAAAAAATAAAACATTTTTTTAACTGAGCAAACTAAAAATAGTATGGGATTTTTATGATATAGCTTTTGTAACTGTGCTTTATTAAATTCATTTTTAAATGTACAGATAACTGAATAATTAACACAAAGGTGCCCTTGTTGAATTCTATTTTACAATACAAACTCACAGTATATAATGTCTAAAATTCCCCCAATCTCGGGCACCCCTGTAGGTAACATATGCCAAGTTTTCTTCTGTGGAACAGATTTGTCTTTTTGATTAGGTTAATGAGTTATCTTCCAGCTTTGCTATTATTTAATATGAATAATACATAAAAAAAAGAGCTCTCTTTTAATTATTCAGTTGGGCTATCTTGGATATGATTTTCTTCATGACTCCGTGGCTAGGGAACACTTGTCAATTTTTTTTTAATGCATTAATGTATAATTTATTTATTTTTTTCCATGACATCAGTTCCACCAGTTGAATTTCCTGGCTCATAAAATTTGTAAATACAAATTTTGGAATAAAATGACACAAGTAATTTTTCAAAATAAAATAAATAAAAAATATATAAAGTTTCCTTGCATATAGTTTTTTTTTTTTTTTCAGTATTACAGTAATAAAAGGCAATCCAACACCTTTAATTAAGAACGACCCTAAATATTGATCCCATAAAAAGCAAATATTTCCAACGCGGAAATAATTTAAATATTGACTTTTTTTTTTCTTTTAAAGCAGTTGCAGTGGCAATATTTCTCGAAAATCAAAATCCTCTGTGTAATAAAACAATAACTGTTTAAATGTTACTTCACAAAGAAAGGTTGAATAACTCTATACAATATTTTATTTCCTATAAACAAGTCACCAAATCCTTCTTCTTCTTCTTCTTTTTTTTTTTTCTTAAAGAATTCACTTAGAATCAGTTTCTATGGAAGTTTTTCTACGTCATCAATTCATGGCACATATTGGTATTATTGGCACAGGTTCAAAAAATCACAGTCCAAATCCAAAAATGTTTGTATGGTCAGTCCTATGCTTAAGAATTTCCTCTAGTTGTCAAAATTTAGATTTCACATTTGTCTTCTATCCAAAAGAAAACAAAAAAAAAAAACAACAACAAAAAAAAACATATTCCGTAACAGAAAAAAAAAATCAGTCTCTTTACATTTTATAAAAATATATTTGTCCAGTAGAGTTCAGCTCTGTGAGTCCCAGTGGTAAACAAAAATAGTAGACACCTGTTTTTATTTTTTATTTTATTTATTTTTTATTACAGGTTCACTAACGGAATCCTGTGAAAAGAGAATAAAAATAGAAATATGTTATTTGGAGAAAAATCATGAATTCATTTAATCATTAAAAATATGTTTTTTCCATCAACATTATTAATTAAAAAAATAATCAGGAAAAAAAAAACACAAAAAAAAAAAGAAATTAAATATTACAGTCATCAATGTTATAAAATTTAAAATAAAATAAAAATGAACAAATAAAATATTACAGTCATGCAAATATTATCAAGAGTTGAACAGATTAGACAAGAGACACCCAAGGATATTCAGTTGTATTTATTTTTTTTTATTTTTAGTCCTTTTTACTGATCCGCCAAGACGTTTGTCAACCACTACCTCTGAGACTTGTGATTTTCCAGATATGAGTCTTTGTTTATGTCTCCTCGGAGGTTGTGGTGTATTCACAATCAGGGACACTGGTGAATAAGGCACATTGGATTTTCTCTGCTTCATCAATTTCAACCAACTTTTTTATCTTTTTTTTAAAAAATGTCATAAATTTTACACCACAGCAGACACACCATAGAAATTTTTTAATATTCCTTACTGGGCACAATCTCCAGATCATACGGGTACAACAACAAAACAAAAAGACAACGAATGCCATTTGCTGACTTTGTTTTATCGCTGCTGTACAATATTCAATAATTAAAATTATGTACAAAGTTACACTTTTAAAAATGAATGATGCCCAGTATGTGCATTTTTGTAATTTTTGCATAGTCAGTCTGGTTGAAAAAAAAAAGGAGACGTAAGGAGTGATTTAGCCATGAAAAGCTTTTATTTGTTTTAAATTTTTTTTTTTTTCTTCTTTTTAATTTCATGTTTTAGTAAGGAGTTCAGAGTGATTTAGCCATGGAAAGCTTTTATTTGTTTTAAATTTTTTATTTTTTTTATTTTTTTTTTCAGGTTTTAGTAAGGAGTTCAGAGTGATTTAGCCATGGAAAACTTTTATTTTTTTCCTATTTTGAAGTGAAAAAGGAAAAAATGCAGCGCTATGAAAATAAAATGAGTATATGACAATATATCAAGTCCATAAGTATTAACCCTGGTGATGGATCATGTGATCAATAAATGATGAAATCTTATTCAAAAAGAAGTGAGATAATGAATGTCCACTTGTGTCAACACACTAATGCCGCGTACACACGGTCCTACTTTTCGTCTACAAAAGTCCAACAGACGCTGATGGACTAAAGCTGGCTGGTAATCCGATCGTGTGTGGGCTTCTCCGGACTTTCAACTGACTTTTTTAGCCTCAAATACGACGTACTTTAGATTTGAAACATGCTTCAAAACTTTTACTTCGTACCTACGACGGACCCCGAAATCCGCTCGTCTGTGTGCTAGTCCGACGGACAAAAAGCCACGCTAGGGCACCTATTGGCTACTGGCTATGAACTTCCTTATTTTAGTCCGGTGTACGTCATCACGTACGAATCCGACCGACTTTTGTGTGGTCGTGTGTAGGCAAGTCCGGTCGTTAGAAAGTAGGCCGCAAGTCCGCGGCAAGTCCACCGAAAGTCTGCCGGAAGTCTGTCCGACAGGCTGTCCGACTTTTGTAGACGAAAAGTACGACCGTGTGTACGCGGCATAAGAAAACCGAAGTGGATGATAGAGGTTCCCGGAAGACCTGACAGGGATGGTGTAAGTCCGTAGATGGAAGGCAACGTCAATGGTACTTAACATCAAAGAGTAGACAAGGTTCTCTAGCGCCCTCTGTGCAGGTTTTTAAAAACCTTGTTTTGGAGGATCTATTCTAGAGAAACTATCCTGTTCAGGAAAAAGGGTTTATATCAAACCCGACATAAAGATGGGACCTTAAAGCATTATGTGAAAGGAAAAATCTCATAATTCGCCCCGCTGACAAAGGGGGGGTGGGATTGTGGTCCTAGACAAAACAGATTATTTGAAAGAAATGGGTAGAATACTGAGTGACACAGACACTTACAGCCCCATTTCTATAGACCCCACCACTGCCTATAAAAAGGCCCTGTTACAGCTTGTTGATGAAGGATATGCTTTGGGGATCATTAAGGGCGGTTACCCCCTCTCCATGCTGCCTTTGTTTGTTTTTTCAGTGATCACTATTTATTTGTATGGCTTTTTTAGCAATAAAAATCCCTGTTTTTACCTGCACCATGCGGAAGCCTTGATTTTTCTCTTACATATCACCTTGATGAGAGAGATTGCCTATTTTTGGCCTATCTGTGGTACACGGCTTTGGAATTCCCGCCTTGATGACCCATCCTGATGATCTTTGGAGGTTCGTTGGTTGAAGTGCATTCTGCCAGTTCCAGCCTTCCGGACATCCCTCTATAGCCCGGGGGGGGGGGGGGGGGGGGCTTACTGCTTTATTGACTCCATGTCACAGACAGGGGAGTCCACCTTATCCGGAAAGAGTACCCATCCTTGTCTACTCTTTGATCTTAAGTACCATTGACGTTGCCTTCCATCTACGGACTCACACCATCCCTGTCAGGTCTTCCGGGAACCTCTGTCATCCACTTCGGTTTTCTTAGTGTGTTGACACAAGTGGACATTCATTATCTCACTTGTTTTTGAATAAGATTTCATCATTTATTGATCACATGATCCATCACCGGGGTTAATACTTATGGACTTGATATATTGTCATATACTCATTTTATTTTCATAGCGCTGCATTTTTTCCTTTTTCATTTCACTGTTTGTCACAACGTATGCGGCTGCTGTTTTATTTTATTCTGCTTTACACTATAGAGTGCAGTGTTTTGTATATCTCCTATTTTGAAGGCCTTTTCTTTTCAGGTTAAATTAATGATGCCCAGTACTTGCATTTTTGTAATTTTTACATAGTCAGTCTGGTTAAAAAAAAAAAAAAAATGTAATGAGTTCACAGTGATTTAGCCATGGAAAGCTTTTATTTGTTTTAAACTTTTTAATTTTTTTTTTCATGTTTTAGTAAGGAGTTCACAGTGGGTTAGCCATGAAAAGCTTTTATTTGTTTTACATTTTTTAGTATTTTTTTCATGTTTTAGTAAGGAGTTCACAGTGGGTTAGCCATGGAAAGCTTTTATTTGTTTTAATTTTTTGTTCATATATATTTCAGGTTTTAGTAAGAAGTTCAGAGTGATTTAGCCATGGAAAGCTTTTATTTTTTTCTATTTTGAAGGGCTTTTCTTTTTAGGTAAAATTAATGATGCGCAGTACGTGCATTTTTGTAATTTTTACATAGTCAGTCTGGTTGAAAAAAAAAAAAGAAGATGTAATGAGTTCACAGTGATTTAGCCATGGAAAACTTTTATTTGTTTTAAATTTTTTATTATTTTTTTCAGGTTTTAGTAAGGAGTTCACAGTGATTTAGCCATGGAAAGCTTCTATTTTTTTCTATTTTGAAGGGCTTTTCATTTTAGGTAAAATTAATGATGCCCAGTACGTGCATTTTTGTAATTTTTACATAGTCAGTCTGGTTGAAAAAAAAAAAAAAGGTGTAATGAGTTCAGAGTGATTTAGCCATGGAAAGCTTTTATTTTTTCTTATTTTTTTATGGGTTTAGTAAGGAGGTCAGAGTGAAAAAAAGACGCAAGTTCATCTAGTTCAACCAAAAAAATGGAAAAAAATAAAAATAAAAAATAAATAATTTTGATGCACCCCCGAATAAAATTACACACTCAGACGTAAATAAGTACAATGGAATGAATGTGCAGGTACGTTATTACAAGTGAGATGTAGTGCCAGTAGTGACAAGCGTGAAATAAACACAACTCTGCACTTTGGGTCTCACAAGCCAATCTGCAGTCAGATTTATAGCAACCCCCACAAATCCTAGCCTGCCCGGCGGACCGCGTCCCGGAGGATGTCATGCTTGAATTTTAGAACCAGTTTCAGTGCTTAACTTGCCCCTATCCAATAACAGTGCCCCTAGTGGCCATAAGGCACTCACATTGGATAGTGGGCTGCCAGGGGTGGGGCATAGTTCTAAAATTGGAGCTCAAGCTGATTTTAACTTTGTTTTTTGTTTTCTATTTTTAGGTCTTAATTTTTTTTTATTTTTTTTTTTAGGTTTTAGTATAGAGTTCCAATTTGTAGGTCAGAGTGATTTAGCCATGGAAAGCTTTCCTCCCCCCTATTTTATAGGTCTTTTTTTTGGGGGGGGGGGGGGAGTGTTTAGCCATGGAAAGATTTTATTTGTTCCTATTTTTAGGTCTTTTTTCTAGGTCTAAGTAAGGAGTTTGAAGTGATTTAGCCATAGAAAGCTTTTATTCTTTCCTATCTTTTAGGGTTTGTTTTTTTTCTTTTTTTTTGGTCTTAGTAAGGGGTTACATGGAGATCATATCCCCCCTTATGTATTTATACATGGAGATCATATCCCCCCTTATTTATTTATACATGGAGATCATATCCCCCCTTATGTATTTATACATGAAGATCATACCCCCCCCCCCTTATGTATTTATACATGGAGATCATATCCCCCCTTATGTATTTATACATGGAGATCATATCCCCCCTTATGTATTTATACATGGAGATCGTATCCCCCCTTATTTATTTATACATGGAGATCATATCCCCCCTTATGTATTTATACATGGAGATCATATCCCCCCTTATGTATTTATACATGGAGATCATATCCCCCCTTATTTATTTATACATGGTGATCATATCCCCCCTTATGTATTTATACATGGAGATCATATCCCCCCCTTATGTATTTATACATGGAGATCGTATCCCCCCTTATGTATTTATACATGGAGATCATATCCCCCCCTTATGTATTTATACATGGAGATCGTATCCCCCCTTATGTATTTATACATGGAGATCATATCCCCCCTTATGTATTTATACATGGAGATCATATCCCCCCTTATGTATTTATACATGGAGATCATATCCCCCCTTATGTATTTATACATGGAGATCATATCCCCTCTTATGTATTTATACATGGTGATCTTATCCCCCCTTATGTATTTATACATGGAGATCATATCCCCTCTTATGTATTTATACATGGTGATCTTATCCCCCCTTATGTATTTATACATGGAGATCATATCCCCCTTATGTATTTATACATGGTGATCATATCCCCCCTTATGTATTTATACATGGAGATCATATCCCCCTTATGTATTTATACATGGTGATCATATCCCCCTTATATATTTATACATGGAGATCATATCCCTTCTTATTCTCCTCTTCTCAGGAGTGAATACATTCAGTTCCTCTAATCTTTCCTCATAGCGGAGCTCCTCCATGCCTCTTATCAGTTTGGTTGCTCTTCTCTGCACTTTCTCCAGTTCCCTGATATCCTTTTTCAGAACTGGAGCCCAAAACTGAGCTTCATATTCCAGATGAGGTCCCGTGTCCTGTCCACACTTGATTAGCCCCCCCCCCCCCCCCCGTACCTATCTTATGAACCACAAAATAATGATTCTATTTTTAGTGGAGATGAGAAGAAGGGCAAAAGGCACCTGGGAGGCGAAGTCCACAAACCAAGCTGTGTGTGGTCCTCTCCTCACCCCCTGTGTTACCCCAAGGAACCTGATCAGCCCCCGACCCGCCTACAGTCCTCATCATTGCACCACAGAATAATTATTGCATTTGTCTTGGAGATAAAAAGAACGGGAGTGAATCAGTGGTTTAGCAAAAGGCAACTGGGCAGGGCTGACACCACTCAGTCCACAAAAAAGTATTATGTTATCAACCCATAACAGGACATAACAGGAGCTGAGGGGATTCCCAGCAGATCAACTCATATTTTCTGTGCCTGAGGGCCCTTTAACCCAGGGGTCTCAAACTGGCGGCCCTCCTTTGCAAAACTACAAGTCCCATGAGGCATTGCAAGGCTGACCGTTACAAGCATGACTCCCCCACAGGCAGAGGCATGATGGGAATTTTAGTTTTGCAACAGCTGGAGGTCCACCAGTTTGAGACCCCCTGATTTAACCCCCTTCAATACCTTCCACCCCCTTCCTGCCCAGGCCAATTCTCAGCTCTCACACTTTGAATGACAATTACGCGGTCGTGTATTACTGTACACATAGGACATTTGTATCATTATTTTCACACAGATAGAGATTTCTTTTGATGATATTTAACCACTTGCCACCCACCACAATATAGCAATATGAGGGCGGCAAAGTGGTTGTGATATCCGGACGTCATATGACGTGATCAAGACAACAAGCTGGCGCATGCCCCGCGGCGATCAGTCTGACACATCGCAACTCTGATCGTGGTATGGAGCCTCTGACAGAGGCTTCTTACCAGGTGATCCGCTGTGACCAATCACATCTGATCATCGCGAGAACCAGGAAGTGCCACTAAATGGCTTTCCTCAGTTCACACTGACAGGGAGAGACGATCGGCGGGTCTCTCTATTAGAGGGGGAGGGGGTCTGTGCTGATAATCAGCACATTGATTATCAGCACAGCCCCCATCAGATGTGCCCATCAGCTGCCAATCAGTGCCCAACACCTGCCAGGCTCTGCCAAAGAAATAACACCTGCCGGTGCCCACAACAGTGCCAATCAGTGCCCTATCAGTAATGCCTGTCAGTGCCCTTCAGATGCCATTTATTAATGCCTGTTAGTAGCTCCTGCCACCTATCTGTGCCCATCAGTGCTGCCTATCAGTGCCCATCAGGGCCCATCAGTGCCGCCTATTAGTGCCATCAGTGCCACCTATCAGTGCCCATCAGTGCTGCCTATCAGTGCCATCAGTGCTGCCTATCAGTGCCCATCAGTGCCGCATATCAGTCCCATCAGTGCCGCCCATCAGTGCCGTCAGTGCCGCCTATCAGTGCCGCCTATCAGTGTCCATCAGTGCCGCCTATCAGTGCCGCCTATCAGTGTCCATCAGTGCCACCTATCAGTGCCACCTATCAGTGTCCATCAGTGCCGCCTATCAGTGCCGCCTATCAGTGTCCATCAGTGCCACCTATCAGTGCCACCTATCAGTGCCACCTATCAGTGTCCATCAGTGCCGCCTATCAGTGCTGCCTATCAGTGTCCATCAGTGCCGCCTATCAGTGCCGCCTATCAGTGTCCATCAGTGCCACCTATCAGTGCCACCTATCAGTGTCCATCAGTGCCGCCTATCAGTGCTGCCTATCAGTGTCCATCAGTGCCGCCTATCAGTGCCGCCTATCAGTGTCCATCAGTGCCATCTATCAGTGCCATCAGTGGTTCTATTATCCTGACTGTGCATCACATGACATCCAACAAGATAAAATGCGCAGCACAGCGATCGGTAGTGCAGAGTGTCGCTCCTACACAACGCATCTCCGATCTAGGTAAAGAGCCTATGACGTGGCTCTTTATCATGTGATGAGCTGTGTTCAATCACATCATAACCAGGAAGTGACGATTATCGGCTTTTCCTCTATTCGCGCTGACAAGGCACGAGTAGAGGAGAGCCAATCAGTAGCTCTCCTGACGGGTGGGGGGGGGGGGTGGTCTGTGCTGAAAATCAGCGCATTTATTATCAGTGCAGACCCACCAGGGATGTAGGGTTGCCACATCATCCCTTTAATCCAGGACACATATTAATTACACGGGTTCTGAGGCTGATTTAATGCAGATAAGGCACCAAGTGAGTTTAATTACCACCTTAATTAGCCACAGAACCTGTGTAATTAATGTGTGTCCTGGATTAAAGGGATGATGTGGCAACCATACAGGGATGCCCACTAGAACCCATGGGGGATGCCAACCTGTGCCCATCAAGGATGCCAATCAGTGCCCATCAGTAATGTCTGTCAGTGCCTCCTGTCTTGGCCACTGTTCTGCAGCTCAGTTTTAGAGTCTTGGCAATGTTCTTATAGCCTAGGCCATCTTTATGTAGAGCAACAACTCTTTTTTTCAGATCCTCAGAGAGTTCTTTGCCATGAGGTGCCATGTTGAACTTCCAGTGACCAGTATGAGAGAGTGAGAGCGATAACACCAAATTTAACACACCTGCTCCCCATTCACACCTGAGACCTTGTAACACTAACGAGTCACATGACACCGGGGGAGGGAAAATGGCTAATTGGACCCAATTTGGAGATTTTCACTTAGGGGTGTACTGACTTTTGTTGCCAGCGGTTTAGACATTAATGGCTGTGTGTTGAGTTATTTTGAGGGGACAGCAAATTTACACTGTTATACAAGCTGTACACTCACTACTTTACATTGAAGCAAAGTGTCATTTCTTCAGTGTTGTCACATGAAAAGATACAAGAAAAGATTTACAAAAATGTGACTGAGGGGTGTACTTACTTTTGTGAGATACTGTATATATTGCACATTCACATCAGTACATATATATAATATACGTTTTTTTTTCTTAATTAGAACAATCCAAACACTCGGCTCACTCATGGGAGCGACACCGACAGTCATTTTTTTTTTCTTCCCATTACTATCGGCACAAAGCGGTGCATTCGAGGTGATGCGGCGACAGCTGATTTGAAGATTGGTGGGAAAGTTTCCCCCAACAGCTGTCTTCAGATCTCATCTCCGTGGCCTGACATTTCGGCAGGTGCAGAGGGGAAGGTGTGAAAAGCTGTCAGAGAAAAGATTGTCCTCCCAACCTGCTCTCCACGGCGGGAGCGAGGAGGTAAACCGCCTTCCGCAGAAGTCACGGGTGAACGGCGAGGACGAATTTTATTTATAGACGTAACGGGAAATTATTTAATGTGGAACAAAACTCTCTCAATCAACATTAACGATTTATTTTTTTTATTTTTTTTATAATAATTAACAATTTATTTAATTAAATTTTTTTTTTATTGTTATGCTTCTAGCATTAGTAAATAGATAGGAAGACTTCTTTTATTTATTTTTTATTTTTACATTTCTTCAGTGTCTTCCTGGTTTCTGGCCTAGGCCAAAATGATGTCATCCATCCCGGGAGCCTTCATGGGAGGAGGGGCTTTTTCCGCCCTCTGTGGAACGCACGCCGAGCAGCGGCGAACCCCGGAATTTTTGTTTCTCTGCACGGATGCCTGTTTTCTTCTATTCTCTAGTAAGTGGCACCTAGATTGCGTTTATTGTTTTTACCCCGCAGTACTTCGCTATCGGCTTCTCTTTTTGTTTTTTGAGCCTGGTGGATCTGTTTTTTTTTTCTCCAAGACCCCCTTTGCTTTGTATGGAGAGTTTCCGAGGAGAAGGAAAGGGATGGTCGGCACTCAGGATGGCATACAAAATAGTATTTCTTTATTAAATACTTGTACAGAGCAGTAAAACAGCCTACGCGTTTCGGACGTTAGTCCTTAGCCTAATGCAGCGTACACACGATCGGATTTTCTGCCAGCAAAAAGTCCGATGTGTGTATGCTCCATTGGACTTTTGCTGGCGGAATTCCCTCCAGCAAAAGATTGAGAGCAGGTTCTCAATTTTTCGGTCAGAAAAAGTCCCGATCGGAAATTCCGATCGTCTGTACCAATTCCATCGCGCAAAATTCCTACGCATGCTGGGAAACAATTGGACGCATGCTCGGAAGCATTGAGCTTCATTTTCTCGGCTCGTCGTAGTGTTGTACGTCACCGCGTTCTTGACGATCGGAAGTTCAGAGAACTTTTGTGTATATGCAAGGCAAGCTGGAGCGGAATTCCGTCAGAAAAACCGTCCAAGTTTTTTCCGACGGAATATCCGATCGTGTGTACGCCTACGCGTCCAAAACGCGTAGGCTGTTTTACAGCTCTGTACATGCGTTTAATAAAGAAAAACTATTTTGGATGTCATCCTGAGTGCCGACCTTCCCTTTCCTTTATTCTGGTACGTTGGAGGTGTCGGCAGCCTCAAGGTCTGAGCACCGGGCGGAGCTTTTATGTGGGAAGGTTGCAGCGCCTATACACTTGTTTTCCGAGGAGTTTCTGAGGAGTTCTTCCCATCAGATCATTAGATTGCAGCGTGTATGACCCACAGACTGCAAAGCCGAGGGTCCATTATCTCTGGTGAGTGGGGTCATAAGAGGGGAGCGAAGCACACAGCACCTGGTTAAATCATTGAGGCACTCAGCACATTACTAGAGACTGTTTGTTTTTTTTATTATATATTGAGTGCGTTATACTTGTAGCACTTCAACACTTATATATATATATAATCTTTGAGCACTTAGGCACAGTATATAAGCATGTGTATTTTATTTCTGCTAAGCGCTGTTTATATGCATATTTATATTCTGGGTTATAGCACTCTGTGGACAGCTGCTGCAGGTTTATTCTAATATCTGTTGTCACCTAGCGTGAGTATTTATGTTTTAATATGTAGAATGTAGCCATGTTCTGTACTGGACACCATATGTAGAATGTAAATGTACCCTATACTGGATACCATACGTAGAATGTAAATGTGCCCTATACTAGACACCATATGTAGAATGTAAATGTGCCCTATACTGGACACCATATGTAGAATGTAAATGTGCCCTATACTAGACACCATATGTAGAATGTAAATGTGCCCTATACTGGATACCATATGTAGAATGTAAATGTGCCCTATACTAGACACCATATGTAGAATGTAGCCATGTCCTATACTGGACACCATATGTAGAATGTAAATGTGCCCTATACTGGACACCATATGTAGAATGTAAATGTGCCCTATACTGGACACCATATGTAGAATGTAAATGTGCCCTATACTAGACACCATATGTAGAATGTAAATGTGCCCTATACTAGACACCATATGTAGAATGTAAATGTGCCCTATACTAGACACCATATGTAGAATGTAGCCATGTCCTATACTGGACACCATATGTAGAATGTAAATGTGCCCTATACTGGACACCATATGTAGAATGTAAATGTGCCCTATACTGGATACCATACGTAGAATGTAGCCATGTTCTATACTGGACACCATACGTAGAATGTAGCCATGTCCTATACTGGACACCATATGTAGAATGTAGCCATGTCCTATACTGGACACCATATGTAGAATGTAGTTGTGCCCTATACTGGACACCATATGTAGAATGTAGTTGTGTCCTATACTGGACACCATATGTAGAATGTAGTTGTGCCCTATACTGGATACCATATGTAGAATGTAGTTGTGCCCTATACTGGACACCATATGTAGAATGTAGTTGGGTCCTATACTGGACACCATATGTAGAATGTAGCCATGTCCTATACTGGACACCATATGTAGAATGTAACCATGTTCTGTACTGGACACCATATGTAAAATGTAGTTGTGCCCTATACTGGACACCATATGTAGAATGTAGCCATGTCCTATACTGGGCACCATATGTAGAATGTAGTTGTGCCCTATACTGGATACCATATGCAGAATGTAGTTGTGCCCTATACTGGACACCATATGTAGAATGTAGTTGTGTCCTATACTGGAAACCATATGTAGAATGTAAATGTGCCCTATACTGGACACCATATGTAGAATGTAGCCATGTCCTATACTGGACACCATACGTAGAATGTAGCCATGTTCTGTACTGGACACCATATGTAGAATATAAATGTGCCCTATACTAGACACCATATGTAGAATGTAAATGTGCCCTATACTGGACACCATATGTAGAATGTAGCCATGTCCTATACTGGGCACCATATGTAGAATGTAAATGTGTCCTATACTGGACACCATATGTAGAATGTAGCTGTGCCTTATACTGGACACCATATGTAGAATGTAGCCATGTCCTATACTGGACACCATATGTAGAATGTAAATGTGCCCTATACTGGACACCATATGTAGAATGTAAATGTGCCCTATACTGGGCACCATATGTAGAATGTAAATGTGCCCTATACTGGACACCATATGTAGAATGTAAATGTGCCCTATACTGGACACCCATGTAGAAAGTAGCCATGTTCTATACTGGGCACCATATGTAGAATGTAGCCATGTTCTATACTGGGCGCCATATGTAGAATGTAGCCATGTTCTATACTGGGCACCATATGTAGAATGTAGCCATGTTCTATACTGGGCACCATATGTAGAATGTAGCCATGTTCTATACTGGGCGCCATATGTAGAAAGTAGCCATGTTCTATACTGGGCACCATATGTAGAATGTAGCCATGTTCTATACTGGGCGCCATATGTAGAATGTAGCCATGTTCTATACTGGGCACCATATGTAGAAAGTAGCCATGTTCTATACTGGGCACCATATGTAGAATGTAGCCATGTTCTATACTGGGCACCATATGTAGAATGTAGCCATGTTCTATACTGGGCACCATATGTAGAATGTAGCCATGTTCTATACTGGGCGCCATATGTAGAATGTAGCCATGTTCTATACTGGGCACCATATGTAGAAAGTAGCCATGTTCTATACTGGGCACCATATGTAGAATGTAGCCATGTTCTATACTGGGCACCATATGTAGAATGTAGCCATGTTCTATACTGGGCACCATATGTAGAATGTAGCCATGTTCTATACTGGGCACCATATGTAGAATGTAGCCATGTTCTATACTGGGCACCATATGTAGAATGTAGCCATGTTCTATACTTGGCGCCATATGTAGAATGTAGCCATGTTCTATACTGGGCGCCATATGTAGAATGTAGCCATGTTCTATACTGGGCACCATATGTAGAATGTAGCCATGTTCTATACTGGGTGCCATATGTAGAATGCAGCCATGTTCTATACTGGACGCCATATGTAGAATGCAGCCATGTTCTATACTGGACGCCATATGTAGAATGTAGCCATGTTCTATACTGGGCGCCATATGTAAAATGTAGCCATGTTCTATACTGGGCACCATATGTAGAATGTAGCCATGTTCTATACTGGACATCATATGTAGAATGTAGCCATGTCATATACTGGACACCATATGTAGAATGTAGCCATGTTCTATACTGGGCACCATATGTAGAATGTAGCCATGTTCTATACTGGGCACCATATGTAGAATGTAGGCATGTTCTATACTAGACATCATATGTGGAATGTAGCCATGTTCTATACTGGGCACCATATGTAGAATGGAGCCATGTTCTATACTGGGCACCATATGTAGAATGTAGCCATGTTCTATACTAGACATCATATGTGGAATGTAGCCATGTTCTATACTGGGCACCATATGTAGAATGTAGCCATGTTCTATACTAGACACCATATGTGGAATGGAGCCATGTTCTATACTGGGCACCATATGTAGAATGTAGCCATGTTCTATACTAGACATCATATGTAGAATGTAGCCATGTTCTATACTAGACATCATATGTGGAATGTAGCCATGTTCTGTACTGGGCACCATATGTAGAATGTAGCCATGTTCTGTACTGGACATCATATGTAGAATGGAGCCATGTTCTGTACTGGACATCATATGTGGAATGGAGCCATGTTCTGTACTAGACATCATATGTGGAATGGAGCCATGTTCTATACTGGGCACCATATGTAGAATGTAGCCATGTTCTATACTGGGCACCATATGTAGAATGTAGGCATGTTCTATACTAGACATCATATGTGGAATGTAGCCATGTTCTATACTGGGCACCATATGTAGAATGGAGCCATGTTCTATACTGGGCACCATATGTAGAATGTAGCCATGTTCTATACTAGACATCATATGTGGAATGTAGCCATGTTCTATACTGGGCACCATATGTAGAATGTAGCCATGTTCTATACTAGACACCATATGTGGAATGGAGCCATGTTCTATACTGGGCACCATATGTAGAATGTAGCCATGTTCTATACTAGACATCATATGTAGAATGTAGCCATGTTCTATACTAGACATCATATGTGGAATGTAGCCATGTTCTGTACTGGGCACCATATGTAGAATGTAGCCATGTTCTGTACTGGACATCATATGTAGAATGGAGCCATGTTCTGTACTGGACATCATATGTGGAATGGAGCCATGTTCTGTACTAGACATCATATGTGGAATGGAGCCATGTTCTGTACTAGACATCATATGTGGAATGGAGCCATGTTCTGTACTAGACATCATATGTGGAATGGAGCCATGTTCTGTACTGGACATCATATGTGGAATGGAGCCATGTTCTGTACTAGACATCATATGTGGAATGGAGCCATGTTCTGTACTGGACATCATATGTGGAATGGAGCCATGTTCTGTACTGGACACTATATGTAGAACGTAGTTGTATCCTATACTGGGAAACATATGTCCCACCCTCAGCTCAGACTTACCGCAATGTGGAAAGGCTGATATGATATTTATAGTTTTAGCAATTAAATCATATTAGAAAAAAAAAAAAACGTTCTGGTTTTAAATGGATTAACAATAACCAGGTATTCTAAAAGTGGTGGATTGTATGTAAAATGTACATAGAAAATATCATGGATTTCAGGACTAAGGAGAGTTCTGTACATGATTTATCAAAGTGTGGAGGAATGGTCCGGAGGTGTCAGGGGATTGTCCAGGAACCGGCCATTCTTACAATCTCACCGCCTTCCTTCTACATTTACTGACAGCAAAATTCCCCAACATTCATTTAATATTGATGGCTGTCACTTTTATTTCAACAGGAAGAGAACCAAAGGAGAAAACAAAACTCTAAAATCGATGCTTGAGGAACCCCTATAGGCATTGTTTTCATCTACAATGATGGGACGGAACACGTCATCTCAGAGGAACCCGTTCTGTGGAAAATAAATATTACGGCTTATGTGTTCTTCGTGACATTAACAGACGTTCTCATGTGTCGGCTTTATAATATGAGGAGCTGTATGGTAGCACTCCTCCTGTGCGGCTGACATACAAACTCTACACATGTGGGACTTTGGAGGCTCATTTACCAAACAGAAACATTTAAAAAACTGTATTTTATGTAAATGGCAATCATAAAACTATTTATGACATAAAAATATTGGCTGCTACAGTTTTTTGTAAGATCACCAAGTCCATATCTCATCGCCACATCTCATCACCACATCTCATCACCACATCTCATCGCCACATCTCATCACCACATCTCATCACCACATCTCATCACCACATCTCATATCCATATCTCATCACAACATCTCATCACCACATCTCATCACCACATCTCATCACCACATCTCATCACCACATCTCAACACCACATCTCATCACCACATCTCATCACCACATCTCATCACCACATCTCATCACCACATCTCATCACCACATCTCATCACCACATCTCATCACCACATCTCATCACCACATCTCATCACCACATCTCATCACCACATCTCATATCCATATCTCATCACCACATCTCATCACCACATCTCATCACCACATCTCATCACCACATCTCATCACCACATCTCATCACCACAGCTCATCACCACATCTCATCACCACATCTCATCACAACATCTCATCACCACATCTCATCACCACATCTCATATCCATATCTCATCACAACATCTCATCACCACATCTCATCACCACATCTCATCACCACATCTCATATCCATATCTCATCACCACATCTCATCACCACATCTCATCACCACATCTCATCACCACATCTCATCACCACATCTCATATCCATATCTCATCACAACATCTCATCACCACATCTCATCACCACATCTCATCACCACATCTCATCACCACATCTCATCACCACATCTCATCACCACATCTCATCACCACATCTCATCACCACATCTCATCACCACATCTCATCACCACATCTCATCACCACATCTCATCACCACATCTCATCACCACATCTCATCACCACATCTCAACACCACATCTCATCACCACATCTCACCACCACATCTCATCACCACACCTCATCACCACATCTCATCACCACATCTCATCACCACATCTCATCACCACATCTCAACACCACATCTCATCACCACATCTCATCACAACATCTCATCACCACATCTCATCACCACATCTCATATCCATATCTCATCACAACATCTCATCACCACATCTCATCACCACATCTCATATCCATATCTCATCACCACATCTCATCACCACATCTCATCACCACATCTCATATCCATATCTCATCACAACATCTCATCACCACATCTCATCACCACATCTCATATCCATATCTCATCACAACATCTCATCACCACATCTCATCACCACATCTCATATCCATATCTCATCACCACATCTCATCACCACATCTCATCACCACATCTCATATCCATATCTCATCACAACATCTCATCACCACATCTCATCACCACATCTCATCACCACATCTCATCACCACATCTCATCACCACATCTCATCACCACATCTCATCACCACATCTCATCACCACATCTCATCACCACATCTCATCACCACATCTCATCACCACATCTCAACACCACATCTCATCACCACATCTCATCACCACATCTCATCACCACATCTCATCACCACATCTCATATCCATATCTCATCACAACATCTCATCACCACATCTCATCACCACATCTCATCACCACATCTCATCACCCACATCTCATATCCATATCTCATCACAACATCTCATCACCACATCTCATCACCACATCTCATCACCACATCTCATCACCACATCTCATCACCACATCTCATCACCACATCTCAACACCACATCTCAACACCACATCTCATCACCACATCTCATCACCCACATCTCATCACCACATCTCAACACCACATCTCAACACCACGTCTCATCACCACGTCTCATCACCACGTCTCATCACCACGTCTCATCACCACGTCTCATCACCACATCTCATCACCACATCTCATCACCACATCTCATCACCACATCTCATCTCCACATCTCATCACCACATCTCATCACCACATCTCATCACCACATCTCATCACCACATCTCATCACCACATCTCAACACCACATCTCATCACCACATCTCATCACCACATCTCATCACCACATCTCATCACCACATCTCATCACCACATCTCATCACCACATCTCATATCCATATCTCATACCCACATCTCATCACCACATCTCATCACCACATCTCATCACCACATCTCATCACCACATCTCATATCCATATCTCATATCCATATCTCATCACCACATCTCATATCCATATCTCATCACCACATCTCATATCCATATCTCATACCCATATCTCATACCCATATCTCAACACCACATCTCAACACCACATCTCATCACCACATCTCAACACCACGTCTCATCACCACATCTCATCACCACATCTCATCACCACATCTCATCACCCACATCTCATCACCACATCTCATCACCACATCTCATATCCATATCTCATACCCACATCTCATCACCACATCTCATCACCACATCTCATCACCACATCTCATCACCACATCTCATATCCATATCTCATATCCATATCTCATCACCACATCTCAACACCACATCTCATCACCACATCTCAACACCACATCTCATCACCACATCTCATCACCACATCTCATCACCACATCTCATCACCACATCTCATATCCATATCTCATACCCACATCTCATCACCACATCTCATCACCACATCTCATCACCACATCTCATCACCACATCTCATATCCATATCTCATATCCATATCTCATCACCACATCTCATATCCATATCTCATCACCACATCTCATATCCATATCTCATACCCATATCTCATACCCATATCTCAACACCACATCTCAACACCACATCTCATCACCACATCTCAACACCACGTCTCATCACCACATCTCATCACCACATCTCATCACCACATCTCATCACCACATCTCATCACCACATCTCATCACCACATCTCATATCCATATCTCATACCCACATCTCATCACCACATCTCATCACCACATCTCATCACCACATCTCATCACCACATCTCATATCCATATCTCATATCCATATCTCATCACCACATCTCAATACCACATCTCATCACCACATCTCATCTCCATATCTCATACCCATATCTCATACCCATATCTCAACACCACATCTCAACACCACATCTCATCACCACATCTCATCACCACATCTCAACACCACGTCTCATATCCATATCTCATACCCACATCTCATATCCATATCTCATACCCACATCTCATCACCACATCTCATACCCACATCTCATACCCATATCTCATACCCATATCTCATCACCACATCTCATCACCACATCTCATCACCACATCTCATCACCACATCTCATCACCACATCTCATATCCATATCTCATATCCATATCTCATATCCATATATCATCACCAGATTTCTCATCTCATCACCATATGTCATCACCACATCTCATATCTCATCACCATATCTCATATCTCATCACAATATCTCATATCCATATATCATTACCACATATCATCACCACATCTCATATGTCATATCTCTATCATCATATCTCACATCTCATATCCATATCTCATATTTAAATATTCATAGTTACATAGTAGGTGAGGTTGAAAAAAGACACAAGTCCATCAAGTCCAACCTGCAAGTACATTGGTACCGATATCCTATATATGTACAAATACACAAATCGCATTCCCTCCACTGTTCGCTATATCTATATTGCTATTGATGTTTTTACGATGTTTTTTGATATGAATAAATGACTTCTTTTATATACTATACATCTCCTTCTATGTTTATCCATATGTGCCTTTAAAGTCCACCATTAGGGGAATTTTCTTCTTGCTTGAATATTTAATTATTGGATGCTGGCACAACTTGCAGTCAATAAGCCGACTAACAATCCCTGTTTCAAGTCCAACCTATGTGTGTGATTATATGTCAGTATTACATTGTATATTCCTGTATGTTGCGGTCATTCACGTGCTTATCTAATAGTTTCTTGAAACTATCAATGCCCCCCGCTGAGACCACCGCCTGTAGAAGGGAATTCCACATCCTTGCAGCTGTTACAGTAAAGAACCCTCTACGTAGTTTAAGGTTAAACCTCTTTTCTTCTAATTTTAAGGAGTGGCCACGAGTCTTGTTAAACTCCCTTCCACGGAATTGTTCTCTCCCTATTGTGGGGTCACCAGTATGGTATTTGTATATTGTGGGGTCACCAGTACAGTATTTGTGAATTGAAATCATATCCCCTCTCAAGCGTCTCTTCTCCAGAGAGAATAAGTTCAGAGCTCACAACCTTTCCTCATAACTAAGATCCTCCAGACCCTTTATTAGCTTTGTTGCCCTTCTTTGTAGTCGCTCCATTTCCAGTACATCCTTCCTGAGGACTGGTGCCCAGAACTGGACAGCATACTCCAGGTGCGGCCGGACCAGAGTCTTGTAGAGTGGGAGAATTATCGTTTTATCTCTGGAGTTGATCCCCAATATTCTGTTTGCTTTGTTAGCAGCAGCTTGGCATTGCATGCCATTGCTGAGCCTATCATCTACTAGGACCCCCAGGTCCTTTTCCATCCTAGATTCCCCCAGAGGTTCTCCCCCCAGTCTATAGATTGCATTTGGATTTTTGCCACCCAAATGCATTATTTTACATTTTTCTACATTGAACCTCATTTGCCATGTAGTCGCCCACCCCATTCATTTGTTAGGATCTTTTTGCAAGCTTTCCACATCCTGCGGAGAAGTTATTGCCCTGCTTAGCTTAGTATCGTCTGCAAATACAGAGATTGAACTGTTTATCCCATCCTCCAGATCGTTTATGTACAAATTAAACAGGATCGGTCCCAGCACAGAACCCTGGGGAACCCCACTACCCACCCCTGACCATTCCGAGTACTCCCCATTTATCACCACCCTCTGAACTCGCCCTTGTAGCCAGTTTTCAATCCATGTACTCACCCTATGGTCCATGCCAACGCACCTTATTTTCTACAGTAAACGTTTATGGGGAACTGTGTCAAATGATTTAGCAAAATCCAGATACACCACGTCTACGGGCCTTCCTTTATCTAGATGGCAACTCACCTCCTCATAGAAGGTTAATAGATTGGTTTGGCAAGAACAATTATTCATGAATCCATGCCGATTACTGCTAATGATACCGTTCTCATTACTAAAATCTTGTATATAGTCCCTTATCATCCCCTCCAAGAGTTTACATACTATTGATGTTAGGCTAACTGGTCTGTAATTCCCAGGGATGTATTTTGGGCCCTTTTTTAAATATTGGTGCTACATTGGCTTTTTTCCAATTAGCTGGTACCATTCCAGTCAGTAAAAATTAGGAACAATGGTCTGGCAATTACTTAACTGAGTTCCCTAAGGACCCTCGGGTGCAAGCCATCTGGTCCTGGTGGCTTACAGTAGGTGCCGCCGATATTGTGTTTCACCGCTGCGAGGCTGTGCTTCTCGCGCTCACCACCCCCATGAGATGCAGTGTATCCATAGGAATGTATTGGGGCGGCGAAGCGACATAGCTCGGTGCTGGCTCCCGCAACGGGGCTCGCGGGTGTCAATCTCGCCGCTAACATCGGCGAGATTGACACAATATCGGCAGCACCTACTGTATTAATGTTAAGCTTTTCAAGTCTTTTTCTAATTCTGTCCTCTGTTAGACATGGAGGTGCTTCCTGTGATGTGTCCTGAGGATACACACTGCAGTTTTGGTTACTGAAGCCCCCCAATTCCCTCGTGAAGACTGAGAAGAATAAATTCAATACCTTTGCCATCTCCCCATCCTTTGTAACCAGATGTCATTCCTTATTCTTTATGGGGCCAATATGGTCTGTCCTCTCTCTTTTACTGTTTATATACTTAAAGAATTTCTTGGGGGGTTTTTTGCTCTCTTCCGCTTTGTGTCTTTCGTGTTCTATCTTAGCCGCTCTAATTGCACCCTTACATTTCTTGTTGCATTCTTTGTAAAGTCTGAATTCTGATGATTATCCCTCAGCCTTGTATTTTTTGAAGGCCTTCTCCTTTGCTTTTATATGCATTTTCACATTGGAGTTAAGCCATCCAGGACTTCTGTTCGCTCTTTTAAATTTATTACCCAATGGGATGCATTGGCTAATGCCCTTATGTAATATGCTCTTAAAGCAAACCCATCTGTCCTCCATATTCTTTGTTCCTAAGATTTTATTCCCAATTTATATCTTCTAGCAAGGTTCGTAGTTTAGGGAAGTTGGCTCTTTTGAAATTCAGTGTCTTTGTGTTCCCCTTGTGTTTCCTATTTTGTGATTTATGCTGAAGCTAATTGGCCTGTGAACGCTGTTACCTAAATTGCCCCGTATTTCCATATCCGTGATCAGGTCTGCATTGTTGGTAATCAGTAGATCCAGTAACACTTTGTTTCTAGTTGGTGCGTCTACCATCTGAACCATAAAATTGTCCTGCAAGACATTAAGGAACTGGCGAACCTTAAATGAATGCGCGGTTCCCTCCCTCCATTAATATTCACCATTATGATAACACTTCCCATCCTTGCTGCTAATCCAAATTGTGATAGGAGATCCGTCTCCCCCTCCTCCCTCAGGTTAGGGGGCCTATAGCATACTCCCAGTATTATTTTCCCCTTAGCTTCATCCCTTTGGAGCTCTACCCATAAGGATTCCACCTCCTCTCTAGCTCCCTCAGTGATGTCATCTCTCACATTCACTTGTACATTATTCTTGATATACATACCCCTCTCCCTTTTTTACCTTCTCTATCCCCGGGATAAAGGGAATACCCTTGAATGGTTGCCAGCCAATCATGAGAGCTGTTGAACCAGGTCTCTGAAATTCCCACAAAATCCAAATCCCCCTCGTATAACAGTATCTCTAGTTCTCCCATCTTGTCTGCCAGACTCCTGGCATTGGTGAACATGCCACGTAGTTTAGACAAGTCGCATACCATCTTCTTATTGGGTGTTCCGAGGTTGCAAATAGGACTTGTTACTATACTTATCTCGGGTTTATGTGCTTTAGTCAACCTACCACTAATGCCCCCAATACTACCCTCTGGAATATGTTCTACGCTGACTATCTCTACCTCTGGACCTCCCCCCCCCCCGTCGCCTAGTTTAAAAGCCCCTCCAACTTTTCGGCCATCTTCACTCCTAGCAGATCTTCTATAGAACTGGTGACCGAATGAGAAGACAGCCCAGTTCACCAGGAACCCAAACCCCTCCTTTCTACACCAGCTCCTCAGCCATTTGTTTACTTCTCTAATCTCCCTTTCTGGTGTGGCTCAATGTACCGGTAGTATTTCTGAGACTACTACCTTGGAGGTTCTTTTCCTCAATTTAGCACCTAAGTCCCTAAATTCGTTCTGTAGGACACTCCACCTGCCTCTGACTTTGTCATTGGTGCCAACGTGCACCATGACAGCCGGGTCTTCCCCAGCCCCTCCCAGTAATCTGTCCACCAGCTCCGTGATGTGCCGAACCCGAGCGCCCGGTAGACACCATACAGTTGGGCGCCTCAGGTGTTTGTCACAGATTGCCCTCTCTGTCCTTCTAAGAAAGAGTCCCCTACCACCAGAATCTGTCTTTCCTTTCCCTTTGCTTCCCCCCCCCCCCAAACTCTCACTAGAGGAATTCTTCCCCTGGCAGCTAGGAGAGTCCCTCAGCTCCAGCAGTGCTGGTCCCTGACTGGTTTCACCAATGTCACTCAATGGAGTGTACTTATTGGGATGCTCCAGTCCTGGATCGGCCTCCCTGGCACTTCCCCCTCTACCCTTCCTGACTGTCACCCATCTACTCTTTTCTAGTACCTGCACCTCTTTGTCTCCAACCACCTCTGTGCTGGCCCCTGCTGGCACCTGCCATGTACGTTCCTGGCTCTCCTCTAGTATGGAGGGACTTCTCAGTGCTGACAGTTGCTTCCCCAGATCCAGAACCAGGGAAACAATGTGCTTACATTTTGCACAGCAGTATTCGCCCTCAATCGGATGATCAAGGAACGCATACATGCGGCAAGATGTACACCGAATCGCATCTCCACACCCACCAGGCATCGTACCTATTAATTTATTGAGGATTGGGGATTTTACCCTGTCCAAATTACCTAACAACTAGCTTCCTGACACTAATACTCAACAATACAGCCCACGTGCACTCGCAGCACTCGTGTACTCACAATACTCAACAAAAATAGTTACTCCACAATACACAGCGTCCGCTAGACACATTCAGTCTTTTTTTTTTTTTTTTAATGTTAACGTGTTATGACTGCTCTGCTCAATCTCCCATGTAATCTCACACTTGCAGGGCTTGTCAGTGTCTGCGGTCACCCCTACGGTTACAATAAGAATATTACTAACAGGAAATTGCAGATGCTACATACAGGTTTGATGACTCCTGTTATAACCTCCTGTTTTCAACTCTGGTTTTTAACTCACCACTTAGTCCAGTTCCCCTTGGTCTAAGTTTCAGCAAGCAAATAGGTGGCAGGCTAAAAATGAGTTCTACAGAAAGTTATATAGGCCTCAAGCGCGTGTGACCAATTAACCAATCCCCCTAATTAGTAGGCTGGAGGAAGAAAAACAAAAAAAGGCTGTTTATAAAGTGACTCAAAAGGTGTTAAAAAGCTGCAAGGAAAACCCCCAAAAAGAAACTAAAAATGCAACCCAGCAATCACCAGCAGTCAAAAGCAAAACTTGTTCACTCTCCACTCAAAGTTACCACTGATCAGCTTCCAACCAGCAAGTTGTATCTCATCACCACATCTCATATCCATATCTCATCACCATATCTCATCACCACATCTCTTATCCATATCTCATCACCATATTGGAAATCCGTATCTCATCACCATATCTCATCACCATATTGGAAATCCATATCCCATATCTACGGTATATCTCATCACCACATCTGATATCTCATATCCATATCTCATGTCTACTGTATTTCTCATCACCACATCTCATCACCATATCTTATATCCATATCTCATCACCATATCTCATCACCATATCTCATCACCATATCTCATCACCATATCTCATCACCATATCTCATCAGCATATTGGAATTGGAAATCCATATCTCATATCTACTGTATATCTCATCACCACATCTCATCACCATATCTCATATCTCATATCCATATGTTATCACCATATCTCATATCCATATCTCATCATCATATCTCATCAGCATATTGCATATCCATATCTCATATCTACTGTACATCTCATCACCACAGCTCATATCTCATCTCCATATCTCATCACCAGATCTCATATTCACGTCTCATATCTCAGATCTCATGTCTACTGTATATCTCATCACCACATCTCATATCTCATCACCATATCCCATCACCACATCTCATATTCATATCTCATGTCTACTGCATATCTCATCACCACATCTCATCACCATATCTCATAACCACATCTCATATCTCATCACCATATCCCATATCCATATCCCATCACCACATCTCATATCTAATCACCATATCAGATATCCATATCTCATCACCATATCCCATATGAATATCCCATATCCATATCTCATCACCATATCCCATATCCATATCTCATCACCATATCCCATATCCATATCTCATCACCATATCCCATATCCATATCTCATCACCATATCCCATATCCATATCCCATATCCATATCTCATCACCATATCCCATATCCATATCTCATCACCATATCCCATATCCATATCTCATATCCATATCTCATCACCATATCCCATATCCATATCCCATCACCATATCCCATATCCATATCCCATATCCATACCTCATCACCATATCCCATATCCATATCCCATATCCATACCTCATCACCATATCCCATATCCCATATCCATACCTCATCACCATATCCCATATCCATATCTCATCACCATATCCCAAATCCATATCCCATCACCACATCTCATATCTAATCACCATATCCCATATCCATATCTCATCACTATATCCTATATCCATATCCCATATCCATATCTCATCACTATATCCCATATCCCATATCCCATATCCATATCTCATCACTATATCCTATATCCATATCCCATATCCATATCTCATCACTATACCCCAAATCCATATCTCATCACTATATCCCAAATCCATATCTCATCACTATATCCCAAATCCATATCTCATCACTATATCCCAAATCCATATCTCATCACTATATCCTATATCCATATCCCATATCCATATCTCATCACTATATCCTATATCCATATCCCATATCCATATCTCATCACTATATCCTATATCCATATCCCATATCCATATCTCATCACTATATCCCAAATCCATATCTCATCACTATATCCCAAATCCATATCTCATCACTATATCCCAAATCCATATCTCATCACTATATCCTATATCCATATCCCATATCCATATCTCATCACTATATCCCATATCCATATCTCATCACTATATCCTATATCCATATCCCATATCCATATCTCATCACTATATCCTATATCCATATCCCATATCCATATCTCATCACTATATCCCAAATCCATATCTCATCACTATATCCTATATCCATATCCCATATCCATATCTCATCACTATATCCTATATCCATATCTCATCACTATATCCTATATCCATATCCCATATCCATATCTCATCACTATATCCCATATCCATATCCCATATCCATATCTCATCACTATATCCCATATCCATATCCCATCACCATATCCCATATCCATATCTCATCACTATATCCCATATCCATATCCCATATCCATATCTCATCACTATATCCTATATCCATATCCCATATCCATATCTCATCACCATATCCCATACCCCATATCTCATCACCACATCTCATATCTAATCACCATATCCCATATCCATATCCCATCACCACATCACACATCTCATATCCATTTCCTCACATTGTATAGTCAGATCTGCTGCAATGCTGCATCTATGGAAACAGAAGACTGACAAGTTTCAATCATGCCGTGTACACATGACCGGACTTTTCGTCGGACTGAACTTTTGGACGGAGTTCCAATGAAATGGACTTGCCTACACACGATCACACCAAAGTCCGATCATTTCGAACGCGATGACGTACGACCGGACTAGAATAAGTAAGTTCATAGCCAGTAGCCAATAGCTGCCCTAGCGTCCTTTTTTTGTCCGTCGGACTAGCATACAGACGAACGGATTTTTCGATCGGACTCGTGTCCATCGGAAAGATTTGAAACATGTTCTTTTTCTAAAGTCCGACAGATTTTACAACAGAAAAGGTCCGATGAAGCCCATACACGATCGAATTGTCCGACAGATTCGTTCCGTCGGACCAGTTCGGTTGAAAAGTCCAGTCGTGTGTACAGGGCATAACTCTTTATCTTAAAGTAGGACCATGTAGTTGTAGGGTGAGATAGATACTCATCAAATGATAAAAGCAATCTCAGCTGTAGACCTGAGGATTCCTGGACAATGGTGGGAAGGACCCAGGAGAACCAGACCAGAAATAAGATAGTATGCAAGGTCTAGATCTGTGTGGGGCAGCCCCAGGCATCCAAACTGGACCAGTCGGACCCAATGGGAGCTGAAGGATCCTTCCTTGGTGAATGTGCCTCAAAAGTCACATATGTGTAGAGACTGTATTGTAGAGATTTTTGGGGGATGTTGGCAAGCACCAGAAGATCTCTTCTCAGTTGTGTATGTAAACAGCAAGTGCTCCCTACATGTGAGGTGTCACCGCGAACGTGAGAGCGATCGCAATACTTCTAGGGCCATTATTCACAAACAACTCTACATGGATAACCTGTAAGGGCTTTTAAAACATCACCTACTGTCTAAAAAGTACCGTAGTTTGACGCCATTTCACGGGCAGCGCAATTTTGAGTCTTAACATGTTGGGTATCTATTTACACGACGAAACCTCATCTTTCACATTTTACCAACAACTCGGGTACAATATTGTGTTTGTGTGCACTGATATGTATTTTAGTGTGTTTTATTCCTGACAATTTGTGTGTGATAAAGAGCCGCACCGATATTGTGTGACATCACAAATTCCAACAGCTGCCATTTTATTCTCCAAGGCCTCCACGTAATTTTCTATAAAAAAAAAAAAAAAAAAAAAAAATATCCAGATTTTTAGCATGTGTGTGAAAATTTAAAAAAAAAAATTGCCCTGGACAACAAATGGTTAATATACTGGACATATTTTAAGATCCAGCATTCAAATAATAAAAAATAAAAACAGCATTTTTTTTAACTGATTTTCCTGGCAAGTCCTATATATACAGTATATATGGAATTATGTTACTTCTGGGTTTTTTTTTACATGATGTTATACACACACACACATAAGTATATATATATATATATATATATATATATATATATATATATATATATATATATATATATATTTACTAGCCTCTGACAATGTGGGTCATATTGTCTTCTCAGAGACTGCACAGAGCACTGCAACATCTGAGATTCAGGCTAAATTTAGGTTCTCTTTCAAGAGATGCTCTTGTACTCGTTCTGTCCCTAAAAAATGCTCCGCTCAAGTCCTAGGCAGACTGCAGTAAGACACTTCAAAGGTCATTTTCTTCTGTTCACTTTACATTCAGCCAGCTGAAGTATAAATCATCCGTGACTAGTGCTAAAAATGTATTGTCCTACTTGACTCTGAATAAGGGAATCAACGGTGAGATTTCTATTTTGAAAAGAAATTTGCTGCTGCTTGACCTGTCATCCCCATTCCCGAGAGTTCTGCTAATTAAATGGGGGCTACAGGTAAAAATAACCACTGATTGACTTTATCAATGACTTGAAATCGAACTACAAAATATATATATATACATACACAAACACAGTATATACACACAATATATATTTTTTATTTTATTTCTTATATATATATATATATATATATATATATATATATATATAAGAAATAAAAAAATATATATTGTGTGTATATACTGTGTTTGTGTATGTATGTATATATATATATATATATATATATATATATATATATATATATATATATATATGATCTTTCATATATATATATATATATATATATATATATATATATATATATATATAAAGAAATTTATATATATATACATATATATATATATATATATATATATATATATATATATATATATATATATATTGTGTGTGTATATATATATATATATATATATACAGACACACACACCGATTCTCACAAAGTGAGTACACCCCTCACATTTTTGTAAATCTTTTCTTCTATCTTTTCATGTGACAACACTGAAGAAATGACACTTTGCTACAATGTAAAGTAGTGAGTGTACAGCTTGTATAACAGTGTAAATTTGCTGTCCCCTCAAAATAACTCAACACACAGCCATTAATGTCTAAACCGCTGGCAACAAAAGTGAGTTCACCCCTAAGTGAAAATGTCCAAATTGGGCCCAAAGTGTCAATATTTTGTGTGGCCCCCATTATTTTCCAGCACTGCCCTAACCCTCTTGGGCATGGAGGTCACCAGAGCTTCACAGGATTTTCACTGGAGTCCTCTTCCCCTCCTCCATGATGACATCACAGAGCTGGTGGATGTTAGAGACCTTGCGCTCCTCCAACTTCCGTTTGAGGATGTCCCACAGATGATCAATAGGGTTTAGGTCTGGAGACATGCTTGGCCAGTTCATCACCTTTACCCTCAGCTTCTTTAGCAAGGCAGTGATGGTCTTGGAGGTGTGTTTGGGGTGGTTATCATGTTGGAATACTGCCCTGCGGTCCAGTCTCTGAAGGGAGGGGATCATGTAGGTAGGTCAGTACATGTTGGCATTCATGGTTCCCTCAATGATCTGTAGCTCCCCAGTGCCGGCAGCACTCATGCAGCCCCAGACCATGACACTCCCACCACCATGCTTGACTGTAGACAAGACACACTTGTCTTTGTACTCCTCATCTGGTTGCCCCCACACATGCTTCTAACTATCTGAACCAAATAAGTTTATCTTGGTCTCTGGGGTGCCAAAGTTCACCATCACTGGCCTAGGCCATCTTTATGTAGAGCAACAATTCTTTTTTTCAGATCCTCAGAGAGTTCTTTGCCATGATGTGCCATGTCTAACTTCCAGTGACCAGTAGGGTTGTCCCGATACCGATACTAGTATCGGTATCGGCACCGATACCGAGCATTTGCCCAAGTACTTGTACTCGGGCAAATGCTCCCGATGCTTCCGCCGATACTATGACAGTCAGCGGTGATCGGCGTGTGGGGGAGTTACAAGATTCCCCCCGTGGCTTTCAGTGACATACAGCGGTGATCGGTGCTTGTAACTTCCCCACGCGATCACCGCTGACTGTCACTGCATCCTTCTCCATGCCCCCTCTGTTCCTCTGTCCCCCTCTCCTTATCTGTCCCCCTCCGTTCCGTTCCTCCGCCCCCCTCTCCTTCTCTGTCCCCTCCGTTCCGTTCCTCCGTTCCTCTGCCTCTCCGCTGTCCCCTCCGTTCCGTTCCTCCGTTCCCCTCTCCTTCTCTGTCCCCTCCGTTCCGTTCCTCCGTCCCCCTCTCCTTCTCTGTCCCCCTCCGTTCCGTTCCTCCGTTCCTCTGCCTCTCCGCTGTCCCCTCCGGTCCGCCGTCCTCCTCCTCCTTCCTTTGTGAATGGACAGAGTCAGCTGACTCTGTCCATTCACATAACTGAAACATTGTAATCTCCTGTGATTACGATGTGTCAGTTTATGAATGGAGAGGAGCCGCTGACTTCTCTCCATTCATTCTCAGTGCAGCTGAGGCTGCAGAGAAAGGGACTGGGGAATCTCTATCCTCGGTCTCTTTCTCTGTCTCAAGGGGGAGATATCAGGGGTATGTTAAGACCCCTGATATCTCACCAAAGCCCCCAACAGGGCTGATTTAAAAAAAAAAAAAAAAAAACATATTGCAAAAATGAATAAAAAAATTATTATTGTAAAAAATAAAAATTGTTAATAAAAAAAAACACACAGACACCGTTCACCCCTCCCCCCCCCCCCCCCCCCCCCCCGAAAAAAAAGAAAGCATTGTTAAAAAAAAAAACAAAACTGTCACGTGACATAAAAAAAAAGTATCGGTAATCGGTATCGGCGAGTACTTGAAAAAAAGTATCGGTACTTGTACTCGGTCCTAAAAAAGTGGTATCGGGACAACCCTAGTGACCAGTATGAGAGAGTGAGAGCAATAACACCAAATTTAACACACCTGCTCCCCATTCACACCTGAGACCTTGTAACACTAACGAGTCACATGACACCGGGGAGGGAAAATGGCTAATTGGGCCCGATTTGGACATTTTCACTTAGGGGTGTACTCACTTTTGTTGCCAGCCGTTTAGACAATAATAGCTGTGTGTTGAGTTATTTTGAGGGCACAGCAAATTTACACTGTTATACAAGCTGTACACTCACTACTTTACATTGTAGCAAAGTGTCATTTCTTCAGTGTTGTCACATAAAAAAATAGAATGAAATATTTACAAAAATGTGAGAGGTGTGTTTGTGAGATACTGTGTATATATAGTATATATATATATATATATATACTATATAGTATATAGATACTGTATATATATATTTATGGCCGTGGCCCTAAGACCGAGACAGATGTGGATCACATAAACACGTGACAAGACTTACAACATAAATAGACCTGAGGTGTGGCTTTTGGTTGTCTGGTAGGTAAGCCAGGAAAAGGGGCCAAAAATAAGCAGGTATAGGGAGTATATCTTTATTGGTTCTAAGCTCATTGAGCAAGCTTGGAGGAGGCTAGGGCCATCTCCACTTGAAGGTTCCTAATATATCTGGTGAAGCAGATGGACTTCCATCTGCCTAGCTACTTGATCACATGGTCTGGTACTCCGTGCTGAGATGCTGCTGAGGCTGCGCCGATCTGGAAGGAATGTCCAGAATACCGCATGGGGTCTAAGCCTAAGATGAGCAGTAGGACCCTAACATGTTTGAGTCAGGAGATTGACCGGAAAAGGCAGTAAGGGGCTGGAGACTGACTGGATGGGTAGGTGAGAGAGCAGGCGGTCAAGGATCGTTACTGGGCACCAGGCGTTGCTGGTCCCGAAGAAGTTGATATCTACTCCAGGTCCGGTTTGTTGCATTTTGGAGACCGTAAGATGAAGGACATAATGGTTTGGGAAGCGAGTCAGCAGGTGTCTGTACAGTACCTGACTACTGGTACTACCAGAGGTGAACTCGCTAGGTCATAGGAAGCCGTAGAAAGCCGTAGAAAGGCGAGGTAGATGGCTTCCTGGATGACCAGGCTGGGCAAGAGCCCAAAGGGGAAACGTGTGAGGATTTTGGACATGCCCCTGAAGATAGCGCTTGTGATGGGTAAGCGTTTTCCGTTGGTAGCGGGCTGCTGCTTCTGAATTACGCACAGCAGGGCTTTCACTGTATGGGCTGTGAACACAGATGGCTCTCCGGGATTCTGTAAGGACAGGAAATGCTGAATATCGGCTAGGTACAGCCTGATAGTTTTATGAGTGAGAGCCAGCTGTGTATGGCAATAAGATATGAAAACTAGGACATTGAGTGACGTCGTCTGCTGTGGTTCCGGGACAAACAGCTAGGAACCTGCAGTAGGTGTTCCAGGCCATATGGTAAGCCTTAAGTCTGGAGTTCTCCTATATGACCCACAAAATAAAGGTCCCCCCACCCATGGTGTCAATGTAAGAGGGACAGGAAGGGAACTTCTTTCCATCAGAGCCATAAACCACAATAGAAAAAAAAAACAAAAAACTAGTGCGAATGTGGTCAGCCAGATGTCTAAGGGTCAGGGCACCGCATCCCACCAATTAAATCCAGAATATGTATGTGCAACAATGGGATTTTTTAGGTGCCATAATAAACACAACAAAGTATTTATAAAATGTTATTGTAACATTATAGATTCATAAAAACCATCAAGGAACATCCATGTGGCCATAATGTAAGTGCAGTGACTTCAGCTCAACATGTTTCACCAAACACTGGCTTCTTCAGGCGACTTGTGAAGCACTGCATGAAGTATCACTACAGGTAATAGAGACAACACATAATTAACCACAGTAAACATAACAGTAAATTCTCAATAATAACAAATTCTGTATAATTTTATGGGTATATGTACTGTGGTTAATTATGTGTTGTCTCTATTACCTGTAGTGATACTTCATGCAGTGCTTCACAAGGCTCCTGAAGAAGTCAGTGTTTGGTGAAACATGTTGAGCTGAAGTCACTGCACTTACATTATGGCCTCATAGATGTTTTGTGATGGTTTATATGAATCTTTTTTTTTTTTAATCAGAAAAGATTTTATTTAGAAAAAGAAACAAAGACATAACAGTATTGTACAGAAAGTTTTTCCAAGACGGCATCTATAACTTCCATAGAGATTGATAAATCATCATATAGGTCATGTACATTAAAGACAATGATATGTGCATAAAAAACAAAGGGGAGCTATGCCTTTGCTGTCAGTACTGAAGGTGACCAAAATATACATAGTTCAATGTATGCAGTAGCTGTCCTATATTCAAAGGTATTAAACAAGTGAGTTATCCTTGGCCTATTAGTATTCTGTCCAACACCAATTCCAACGGGCTCAAACCTGGTGTGACAAGCCACGGACCCCACAAGTTATCAAATTTATGGGGTCTACCCCTGTGCTGGTAGATATATTTCTCCAATCTGAGAGTTTCTCCCACACAGTTCAGCCATTCCTTATGATAAGTGGGGTCAGGGGACTTCCATTGTCTAAGCAGAACTCTTTGGGCTTGAAAAAGAGCTCTAGTAGCAGCTTCTCTCGTATGAGCCTGCAACTGAAGGTCATCCAAGATGCCCAGAAGACATGGTTTGGGGTCTAATAGTATAGAAATCTGAAACAACAGGTTTATGGTACCAAACACATCCACACAATATCTATGCAACTTTGGGCATCTCCAGCTCAGATGGATTAAGTCGCCATTTTCCCTGAGGCATTTGCCACATGTAGGGGAATCCAAAATACCCATCCTGTGTAGCCTAACGGGGGGGGGGGGGGGTAAAATGTGCTCTCAGAAGTATGTACAATTTTATGACTCTCTGCGACACGTTGAGAGAACATTGAAGTACTGTCTCCAAGGCCTCCCCCCACTGGTCATCCATGAAAAAGCCCACGTCCCTCTCCCAGCATTTATGTGCCTTCAAAGGAAATGAAGTCAGGAAGTTAGTCAATATCATTGCGTAGCATCGGGATATAAATCCCTTAGTAGAGACAGTTTCGGTCATCATATTGAACACCAGAGTCGGGGACAGCTGCCACTGCACCACCCGGACCCTGCGCTGCAACCGCATGTTTAAGCTGGTAGTAGTAGAATAGCATAGACCTAGGGAGGGAGAACCTCACATCCAGCACCTCAAAGGAACACAATGAGCCATTATGAAAGATATGGCGAAGGTGGGTAATGCCACGCTGACTCCATCTCGTGGCCTGCTGAATTTTGGCTATTTCGGGATAGTTACTATTACGGCATATTGGACTGTAACATGTAAAACCAGTAACCTATTGGAGGTGCCTAACCTTGTGCCCAACCTTATAAATAAGGGTATAAGTAGGTAATAGATGATTAGAGAATCTATGGTTTTAATATTTGTATATTACAATAAAATTGGACGTTTTATAAATACTTTATGTTTATTACGGCACTCTAAAAATCCCATTCTTGTACATCCATATTCCGCAATAAAAAAAAAACATTCTGGAAATCTATCCCTCCACTTTGCCACAGCTAAAAAAAAAAAAGAAAAAAAAGTTTTTTTCATAAAGTTATACACTTTAATTCTCAAATTGAAAAGTTTATAAACTAACGATAATGTTTACAATGAGATTTAATTAAAAAAAAACAAAAAACTGCCAAGTCATACCTGGCAACAACCATATATTGGATGGGCACGATAAAAAAAAATAAAAATTGGCCATAAGAGGACCACATCTGTCGGCATATTCAGCAAATGATAGGAACGCATCTATTGTTTCCTACGCGATTTCACGCTTTCGCTCCGGATGCCAAACAGTTGGATCCTTCAGGGACGGCCAAATGTGTGCATGACCAACTTGGACGAAATCCCAGATCCTCCGTAGGCCAACTGAGCAGCCATGATGACTGCTGCCGCGAGGCCAGTGTTAGCTGTTCATGTCGGTGGTAATATTTCACAGACTTCGCCTCGATTTTCTCTTAGACCCTTAAGTACAAAAAAGAAATACGCCTTGACAGAAGGAGAAAAACAGCAAACAAAACAAGCATGTCTCCATTCTTCTCAATCAGCCCCATTGTACCATGCATACAGCCATAACCCGACAAATAAATGCTTGTCTGACTCATCGTAAAATACAAAAAAATCAGCAGACAAACAAGCTGACCTTGGTGTACACAATGGGCTTCCCTCCACAAAAACAAGGTTAGATGCAAAAAATGGAAAAACGGAACAGCGAGCTAAATATATAAGTAAGATGTTATAATTTGTGGAGGTAACATCAATACAATGTATAAAGCTAAAGAACATTTATTGTGTAATATTGAAAACAGCTTATTTCTTGTTTTTCAGCTATTCGTTGAACATGAATTTGGAAAAACGAAAAAAAAAAAAAAACAATGAAGAATAATGCTAAGTTAATGTATTTTGAAAACCTTGAAGCAGCACTAGGCCCTAATGTTGACCCTGTTTATGTATACATGGTTTGGTTTTTATGGGGGAGGTAGGGCATGAAGATAGATCAGGCTTCCCTCACATACACAGTTATCCTGAAGTTGGCCTCATTTACTTATATAAAGGCATAGGGCTTGATCCTTCTGGTTTCAATCTTTTGACAGAGGAGGGGCATTAAAAAGAGTAGACTTCCCTAGTATACATCTAGCTTTCCTGAAGTTTACCCCATTTATACATGGATTGGTATTTATAATTTTCTTCTTGGACAGATTAGGCTTTCCTGGAATACCCACCCCTCGTGAGGTTGACCTCATTTATTTCTCTAGGGCTTTGCCCTATTGGTTTTCCCTCTTGGGAAGCATTCCACAAATCAGGTGTTAGGGAAATGGCCATAAAAGAACTGGCAATGTTGCCAATATCCATCATGGATGCACCTGGTGAACTTCCGTGCGCATTGGCGCACACAGCACGAACCGGCGCACCCAGATGCACGACGGCACAAACACAAGCGAACGCGCTTGCTCAATAACATGCAAACGGTATGGCAGATGCTGTCACCCACTGGCCTATATAAACCTGCTGCTGTGAGCACTACATTGCTGGATTATCGTCAGCTCCCCACCGTGTTTCCTGTGCTCCTGTGTAGTCTGACTCTTGGACCTCCCGTTACTGAACCTGCTTATTCTGATCTCCTGGCTTGTACTTCTGACTCTGCTCCCGTCTTCTTCATAACGTTTGACCCACTGTCGGCTTGCCTCAACAACTCTGCTACTACCAGTCTAACCATGTATGACCCCGGGCTTGTTCCAGTTCTGCTATCTGAATCCATCTCTGACTGATCTACCGTGTATGACCCCTGGCCTGGCTCTTGGTTCTGTTCACGGTCTGCTCCATTGCCAAGTACACCTGGTGCCACCCAAGCACACCTGCCCTATGGTGCATCCTGCCTGTTCCAGCTACCCTCCGGTGATCAGCTCATCAGACCTCAGTGCTTTTTTGAGCACTGCATTCCCTGTACCACTTTCAGGGGTGCGCTGCACTCATCCTCAAGGGCAACCCTCTCAGCACCTTGGCCTCACACCTGGTATGTTATATCAGGTACCCAGCTCTCCTGAAGTTCACCCCATTTGCTCAAATATGATTTGGTCTTTATAGTTTTCTTCTTGGGAAGAGGTAGAGCATTAAACAGATAGGGCTTCCCTGGTATACCGTAGCCTTCCCCAAGCTCACATCATTTACTTATACAGCATATGGATTGGTTTTGATCATTTTTTTTCTTGGGAAGAGGTGGGGCATGAAACAGATCCAGTAGTAAATTGAGAGTCTGCGCTTAGGATATTGGAAGGGCTGCTGCCTCCCCTTAATTAATTCCTAATAAGGACTTAATTAGATGTATTGGAAAAAGAAAATGGGGAAATTGGCACTGCCCTATTAAAATAGAAATTGCCCAAACCTTATAAAATTTTTTAACAATGTGTGTAAAACAAAAAAAGGGTACTTTTAAGGTACCTTACCCCTTCATTTGTGCCAAAATTTATAAATACATAAAAAATTCCTTTAAAGTGAACGTGCTACTCCTCTGTGTAACTTAAATAAATATCAAAGTGTATGGGTTTAGTTTAAATGTGCTCCATCTCTGTTACAACATAACAACTATGTTAAAAATGTCATTCAGTAGCCTCCTATAGTATTAGTGCCATAAAATTAAGGGCTAACAGTAACCATGTGAGGGTCTCCTTGTATCCCTTTTAAATGCGGTACCAGAAGTGCACTGTGCATGAAGTGAAACAAAGGTGCATTGAACTATAAATACTAAAATACATGTAGACTAAATTCATATGAGCAAATCCATAAAGACAAAAGTCCAAACCATTAGTATTCATATAAAAAGTACATCTGTGGGAAATGAAAGTCCCTGAAATAAAACCCAAACAGGGTAAAAGAGTCTTAATATTAGAAGAAAGGATGTTTAGGAACGTCAGGATCGATTAACATGCATTCACAGCTGTCCAAGGGGTGGTAATAGGTGACTCCTGTGCATATAGAAACTGGTGACTCCAAGTGCTCCCCCCCGTGCTCCCCCACTCACCAGATTCCGTCACCCTCCAAGGGGTATTAGGCAAGAGAGTGGGTGCCTCAGGATGACTGCCTCTGTTGGATGTCCCTCTACCGCTCTGCTCGTTCATAGGTTCCTTCTTGTGTACTGGTGGTGAGGTTCCCCTTCTCCGAGTCTGGATATTACCCTTTGCCCACTTATTTCAGATGTCTTCAGGATGGTAACGTGATGTGCAGGGTCCTCTTCGCCTCTTTTCCAGTAGTGGGTGGTCCTCAATGATGCAGAGAGCAGGGCTGATGTGATGGCATCAGAGCCATTTTCTTAATGTTTGTATGTGAGTGCAGGGTGTTGCCACCGGGGCGTCATTCAGTCTGGAAAACTAAGAACATCTGCTCAGTAATTTGATTTTTCATCCAAGCATAGCTGTAGTACTCCAGTCTATTGCACTCCCTTTTCAGTAATCTTGTGATCCTGGAACACACCTCTTTAAGATGCTGGAACATAAACTTCAGGCTCCCTGCTGCTGCTCACTTAAAGAAAGCCTCCGTAGATATAACCTTTATGAGGAAATTCAACTGCAAAATTCACAATAGAGGTTCTGAATCTTTGTAACCTGCCAACCCTCTAATGTAAACACACAGCTGAGATTTTCAACCTATTTGTTACAAAAAAGTCTGTATATAGCACTACAAAACATACAGTGCACAGTTCACATGTCTTGTGAAGACAAAGACATGTGAACTGTGCACTGTATGTTTTGTAGTGCTATATACAGACTGGCAACACCCTGCACTCACATACAAACATTAAGAAAATGGCTCTGATGCCATCACATCAGCCCTGCTCTCTGCATCATTGAGGACCACCCACTACTGGAAAAGAGGCGAAGAGGACCCTGCACATCACGTTACCATCCTGAAGACATCTGAAATAAGTGGGCAAAGGGTAATATCCAGACTCGGAGAAGGGGAACCTCACCACCAGTACACAAGAAGGAACCTATGAACGAGCAGAGCGGTAGAGGGACATCCAACAGAGGCAGTCATCCTGAGGCACCCACTCTCTTGCCTAATACCCCTTGGAGGGTGACGGAATCTGGTGAGTGGGGGAGCACGGGGGGGAGCACTTGGAGTCACCAGTTTCTATATGCACAGGAGTCACCTATTACCACCCCTTGGACAGCTGTGAATGCATGTTAATCGATCCTGACATTCCTAAACATCCTTTCTTCTAATATTAAGACTCTTTTACCCTGTTTGGGTTTTATTTCAGGGACTTTCATTTCCCACAGATGTACTTTTTATATGAATACTAATGGTTTGGACTTTTGTCTTTATGGATTTGCTCATATGAATTTAGTCTACATGTATTTTAGTATTTATAGTTCAATGCACCTTTGTTTCACTTCATGCACAGTGCACTTCTGGTACCGCATTTAAAAGGGATACAAGGAGACCCTCACATGGTTACTGTTAGCCCTTAATTTTATGGCACTAATACTATAGGAGGCTACTGAATGACATTTTTAACATAGTTGTTATGTTGTAACAGAGATGGAGCACATTTAAACTAAACCCATACACTTTGATATTTATTTAAGTTACACAGAGGAGTAGCACGTTCACTTTAAAGGAATTTTTTATGTATTTATAAATTTTGGCACAAATGAAGGGGTAAGGTACCTTAAAAGTACCCTTTTTTTGTTTTACACACATTGTTAAAAAATTTTATAAGGTTTGGGCAATTTCTATTTTAATAGGGCAGTGCCAATTTCCCCATTTTCTTTTTCCAATGAAACAGATCCAGTTTTCCTGGAATACCCAGCTCAACTTGAAGTTGTTCTCATGTTTTTAGGTAGGGCTTGGTCCATATGGATGATCTCTTTGGCAGAGGTGGAGCATTAAACAGATCAGGCTTCCCTGGTATACCCAACATTCCTGAATCTCATCTATCTACGTATATGGTATATGGATTGATTCTGATAATTCTTCTTTGGGAAGAAGTGAGGTGTGAAACAGTTTAGACACCCCTGGAATACTCAGCTCTCATGATGTTGACCTCATATTGTATATAGGGCTTAGTCCATATGGATTCTCTCTTGGGCAGAGGTGGGGCTTTAAACAGATCAGGTTTCCCTGGTATACTCGGCTCTCCTGAAGTTGACCTTATTTATTTACATATGGCTTGGTCCCTTTGGTTTCTTGAAGTTTACCCCATTTACTTATATATGAATTGGTCTTTAAATTTTCCTTCTTGGACAGAGGTGGGGCACGAAACAGATCAGGATTCGCTGGAGCAATCAGCTCTCCTAAGGTTGACCTCATTTACTTATATAGAGCTTGGTTATTGCGGTTTCTGTTTTGAGCAGAGGTGAGGCATTAAACAGATCAGGTTTCCCTGGTATACCCAGTTCCCCCGAAATTGACCTCATTTACCTACATAGAACATGGTCCTTTTGGGTTCTCTCTTGGGAAGAGGTGAGGCATTAAACAAATCAGGCTTCCCTATTACACCCAGCTTTCCTGAAGTTCACCTCATTTGCTTATATATGAATGTATATATTTATACATGGCTTGGTTTTTATTGGTTTCTCTCTTGTGGAGAGGTAGATAATGAAGATAGATGAGTCTTGGCTGACATGCACGGTGATCCTGAAGTTGACCTAATTTACTTATACTATATAGGGCTTGGTTCTTATGGTTTCTCTCTTTGGCAGAGGTGGGGCATTAAACAGACCAGACTTCCCTGGTATACCAAGCTTTCCTTAAGTTCACATCATTTACTTATATATGAATTGATTTTATTTTTTTGGGGAAGAGCCTTCCCTGGAATACCTAGCTCTCATGAATTGGTCTTTATCATTTTCTTTTTGGGCACAGGTGGGGCATGAAACAGATTAGGCTTCCCTGGAATACATAGATCTCATAGAGTTGACCTCATTTATTTATATACCGCTTGGTCCATGTGGATTCTCTCTTGGGCAGAGGTGGAGTATTACACAGATGAGGCTTCCCTGGTATACCCAGCTCTTCTGAAGCTGAGCTCATTTACTTACATAGGGCTTGATCCTTTTGGTTTCTCTCTTAAGAAGAAGTGAGGAATAAACCAGATTGGACTTCCCTGGCATGCCCAGCTTTCCCAAAGCTCACATCATTTACTTATACATTATATGGATTAGTTTTGATATTTTTTTTACTTGGGAAGAGGTGGGGCATGAAACAGATTCAGACTTCCAAGAAATACCAAGCTCTCATGAAGTTGCCCTCATTTATTTATATAGGGTTTCTCCATATGGTTTCGCTCTTGGGCAGAGGTGGGGCATTAAACAGGTCAGACCTTCCTGGTATACCCAGCTCTCCTGAAACTGACTTTACTTACATAGGGCTTGGTCATTTTGGTTTCTCTCTAGGGAAGAGGTAAGGAACTGCACAAATCAGGCCTCCCTGGTACACCCAGCTTTCCTGAAGTTCACCCGATTGCTTATATATGAATTTACGTATACACGTCTTGGTTTTTATGGGTTGTCTCTTGTGGAGAGGCACAGCATAACGATAGATCAGGCTTGGCAGACATGTACAGTTATCCTGACATTGGCCTCATTGACTTATATAGGGCTTGGTCCTTATGGTTTCTCTCCTTGGCTGAAGAGAGGCATTAAATAGATCAACTTCCTTGTTATACCGAGCTTTCCTGAGGTTCACATAATTTACTTATATATGAATTGGTTTTGAGATTTTTTTTCTTAGGAAGAGCCTTGCCAGAAATACCCAGCTCTCATGAAGTTGAACTAATTTATTTATATGGGGCTTGCTCCCTATTGGTTCTCTCTTGGGCAGAGGTGGGGCATTAAACAGATCAGGCTCCCCTGGTGTAGCCAGTGTTTCGTCAGATTTTGTAACAGAAGTGACGTTCAGTCTCCACCATCTTGCTACACCCTGCACTCGTCCACAGTAAGGATACAGTGAGAAGCTGGCAAGCGGACATCTCATCACACTCCCCTGGAGTTTTGCATTTCACACTTATTTTTAACAGTAAACTGAGATTATATAGTGAAATACAGTATTTAAAAATCCATCTGACTGTTTAGATATTGAATTTTGAAAGCAGCGGCAAGCCTGCTGATCTCACAGGTTTGCTAATCTGACAGAACACCGCTGCTTTTACAATTCAACATCAGTCTGACGGATTTCAAAATCCTGTATTTCACTATATAAGCTGAGTTGGAAATGCAAGACTCCAGTGGGTGTAACATGATGTCCGCTTACTTCCGTTACAAAATCTGAATGGGTTGCCTAATCTGACGAAACACATGCTCTCCTGAATGTGACCTTATTAATTTACATATGGCTTGGTCCTTTTGGTTTCTTGAAGTTTACTTGGTGTACATATGAATTGGTCTTTATATTTTCCTTCTTGAACAGAGGTGGGGCATAAAACAGGTCAGGATTCGCTGGAGCAACCAGCTCTCCTAAGGTTGACTTCATTTACTTATATAGAGTGTGGTTATTGCAGTTTCTCTCTTAAGAAGAGGTGGGGGTATAAGACAAATCAGGCTTCCCTGGTATACCTAGCTTTCCTGAAGTTCACCCTGTTTGCTTATATATGAATTGGTCTTCATACTTTTCTTCTTGGGTACAGGTGGGCCATGAAACAGATCTGTCTTTCCTGGAGCACGCAGATCCCATGAAGTTGGCATCATCAATTTATTTAGGACTTGGTTTCTGTCTTGGGCAGAGGTAGAGCATTAAACAAGCAGGCTTTCCTAGTATACCCAGGTCTCCTGAAGTTGACCTCATTTACTAACATAAGGCTTGGTCCTTTTGGTTTTTCTCCTTGGAAGAGATGCGGCAATAAGCAAATTAGCCTTCCCTGGTATTCCCAGCTTTCCTGAAGTTCACCCCATTTGCTTATTGGTTTTTATATTTTCTTCTTGGGTAGAGGTGGGGCAAAAAACAGAACAGGTGTCTCTGGCATACTCCTGAAGTTGACTTTATAATTTCCTGCTAGTCAGAGGTAGGGAATGAAGATAGATTGGGCTTGACTAGTATAGAAAGCTCTCCAGAAGCTAACATAATTCACATATATATGTCTTGGTACCTGTATAGCTTCCCTCATGGATAGAGTCGAGACATTAAAATAGATTGGGTTTGGTTGACATATACACCTCTCATGACACTGAAGTGCTCTACTTATATACAGTATGGCTTGGTCTTTATAGTTTTACATGTAATATTTAATTAAAGGAAACCTCTGCTTAGACATTATCCCAGATGTTCTCAATTAAACTTGCCAAGATCTGTGATAGCTTCACTTTAAATTAAAATCCACCAAACCAACACTCTGTTATCAACCTGCCACAGATCTAAGGCCTGGTCCTCTGTGAAAGGTATGTGGTGGGAAAGGGAAGTAGACATGCTTTTAGCAATCCTTTGTAAAAATCGATATTTGCTTTTTATGCTTAAAATTCCTTAGAACAATGTAAGACTTTGCAGGTTCCACACAAGGTATAAAACATATCGTATAAAATCAAAATTGTACATCACATACACAAATTTACAAACATAAAATTGTAACAAATATATAAAAATGTACATAATGCAAACTGTGAAAATCATTATAGCTTGGAACATATAAGGAAAAAAAATAATAATCAGGGTTAAAAGTTCTATATATCATAAAGTACACAATTATCATAACTGTACCTGCCATTTATACATAAAGGAGGTAGCCATTTTGCGACCTGAACCAATCTGCAGTTTGACAATTTGCTAGAAATTAGCAACCTCACAGGAGCATTAGGAACCAAAAAATTGGTTTGGTCTATGATAGGACACGCTATCACTAGGGAAAGGAGGCAGATATTGAGCGAGTTGAACCAAAAACTCAGGTTTATGACTTTGTTTGAATCTAGTCATATGACAGATATATGAAGGATCTACCTATCCACTAAGAGATGGCCCGTGCTTCATCTACAAAGGGTTGTCACCTATCCCCCAAGAGATGGCCATCGTAAAGTGAACCTGTGCTTCATCTACATCTACAAAGGGATGTCACCTATCCCCCAAGCGATGGCCATCGTAAAGTGAACCTGTGCTTCATCTACATCTACAAAGGGATGTAATATATCCCCCAAGAGATGGCCATCGTAAAGTGAACCTGTGCTTCATCTACATCTACAAAGGGATGTAATATATCCCCCAAGAGATGGCCATCGTAAAGTGAGCCTGTGCTTCCTCCACATCTACAAAGGGATGTCACCTATCCCCCAAGAGATGGCCATCGTAAAGTGAACCTGTGCTTCATCTACATCTACAAAGGATGTCACCTATCCACCAAGAGATGGCCATGGTAAAGTGAACCTGTGCTTCATCTACATCTACAAAGGATGTCACCTATCCCCCAAGAGATGGCCATGGTAATGTGAACCTGTGCTTCATCTACATCTACAAAGGGATGTCACCTATCCCCTGATTTTGTTTCACTGGCTTACCAGAATCAGAACTCCCCTGCCTTAATGGTTATGCTCTACCAACTGCCATCCTCCTTTGAGAGCACCTCTACTGGCCAGTTATGCATTCTCATTGGACACTAGAATGGCAATTGGCAGGACTTAGCCATGAAGTCAGAGGAAGTCGGACCCTGGGGGAACCCAAATCAGCTATGATCATCCAAATATTATTTCTGGTTATTAGCAGGAAACAGCAGGTGTCTTCTGGTGCCTGCTCATAATTTACATCTCAATTTTTAAATGTAGCAAAAGGTTCACCTTAAAAAGACACTGATAATGAAGTTAAAAAAAATGCTGCAGGTATAAAGTGCAGTGGAGAAGATGAACAGGTGGAACTGGATTGCCTACACATCTCTGCTCCCATGCTGTAATGTGGAGTGTTAGCACTTGGTAGGTGGCTCCCATGTAGAAAAGCCTAAAAATTCAGAGGCTGACAAGATAGTGGAACTGCCACCCTAAAAGGTGAGGGTCCAACATTTATCTTGTATAAATAATATTTTATATTATGATGATGATAAATAAAAATAATAATAATAATAATAATAATAATGATAGACTTTTAAGGTACTAATTAATGAAATAAATATATTATTACTATATAATAATAATAATATAGACGTTTAGGGCACTATTTAATTGAATAAATAGAAATAATAATAATAGTAGACTTGCAATTGATTATTTAATGGAATAAATATTTATTCTTATTCCTATTCTTTTTCTTATTCCTATTATTCCTATTGTTATTCTTCTTCTTCTTCTTCTTCTTCTTATTATTATTATTATTATTAATAATAATAATAATAATAATATAAATTATAATAATAGACTTTTAATGGACTATTTAATGGAATAAATATATTATTACTATATATAATAATAATAATAATAATAATAATAATATAGACTTTTAACAGACTATTTAATAGAATAAATATGTAATCATAATAATAATACAATAGACTTTCAATTGATTATTTAAAGGAATAAACATTTATTTGTATTCCTATTCTTTTTAATTATTCCTATTCTTCTTATTAAAAATAATAATAATAATAATAAAAATAGACTTTTAATTGACTATTTAATGGAATAAATATGTCTTACTATTATCATTGCAGGAGGAATGTACATGTGCTGTACATTGTAACAAAACCCGTGGTAAGAGGATAAATGGCCACGCACCCAATGCGTTTCGTCCAGGCCGAGGCTGCCATTCATCCTCTTACTATAGGTTTTGTTACACTGTGTAACACATGGACATTCCTCCTGTTATATTGGTTTGGTTTGGTTTGACAGTTTGGTGGAGAGCACAATCAATGTGACAGTTACATTCCCGGCATGTGCTAAATCATTGGGTTTATTTCCGCTTTAAATAGTCCAATAAAAGTATTAGAACATAACCAATGTGTTTTGGGGCTCTCAATAGCCCCTTCATCAGGTCTTGAATAATAATAAATGGACTGTAAGGGAGAAAGCTATGAAGTTAGTCTTTTGATGCTTGCCATCAACCACCTGCTGCTGAGAAGCATGGCGACCAGTCCCACAAGACATTTGTATTTAACCACTTCCCATCCCGTCCATTGTCATATGATGTCCGCAGATGTGATCTCTCATCCTGGACGGGCGTCATATGACGTCCTCGGCTTCCGGGTGGTATAGGGAAGGAGCCGATGTGCATGCCCAGCTGCCATGATGTCCGGCGGCCACCCGCGATCGCTCGTGACAGAGCAGTTCAATAATAGTTCAATAAATAGTTCAATAAAAGTCTGTGAGCCCACCCACTTTTTTCTAAGCCCCGGTGAAGGGGGCTGGAAAAAAGTGGGTGGGCTCACAGACTTTTATTGAACTATTTAGTTGAACACAACACCTTTTGGACTCTTTTCAACGCAGTTAAAGCTCCGTCATCTCATTAAAGTGCCAAAACTTGCCAAAGTGCCAAAACTTGCCCCGCCCCTTCTTGCCTCCTGCACATTCATATTAGCCAACGAGGCTCCCAATCATAGTGCTAGGCCATTAGAAATGTTTGGGAGGCAATGCTTAGATAGAAGCTACGATACCACGCAGAGGTGTCAAAAAACAAGAGAGGATCTAACCAAGAAAGGCTTGGGATGCGGCTCCAGATACATGCTCCTCTGGGGTGGCCTTTACTTTATACCTGCAGTAGACGTAGCAGAGCCTCTTTTAAGTGAGGAACCATCAGCCAGCTTATCAATTGACCAGGAACGAGCAGCCATCAACAAGCAGGATAAAACATGGTCGCCAATACATTAGTTCAGTTCACAAGTGGCTACTTCCCGTCATTAATTTCTTTTTTACATAAATGCTTTTACAAAAACAGTCAAAGGCTGTGTGGTGCAATATTTTTTTTTTTTTGGGGTTAAAAACTTTCTAAAAAAAAAAAAGAAAAAAAAAAAGCAGTACGTACCAGTAAACTGAAACATGGCGTCTGCCCTGCCCTCAAGGAAGAAAAACAGACTTCAGCCAGTCAGCAGGAGATTTCAAACCATTTCTCAGACACAAAGGCCACAGGAATTAGGTGCCGATCAGAGGAAGTAGGTCTGCAGCGAGCAGAAAAGAGGGCTTGCGCGTGCTGGTACGTAACACAAAACAAGCAAGCCTAGTCAGGCCTGCTGCAAAAAAAATAGCTAATTAAAAGAAACATGCTCTAAACCAATGCTTTATTGACAAGCTGGCCTCTTTGCATATATCTAATTTTTTTTTGGTTCCAATTTTCAAAGGCACATAGTACAGTATTTAAATTTTCAAGGCACATAAAGAAACAAACTACGTTTTTCTTTTTTTAAGTAATGTGATTCTGTTGCTTTTTTTCCCGTAAGTTATGTAGACATTTTCTATGCTGTGGAGCAGACGTGTTGGGATTCATGTATCAGTTATTACTGATTTTCTTACAAAATTAGGTAAATGGTAGTGCAGGATCCCTATGGTTGATGTAGATCAGGGGGCTTCAGTCTGTGGCCATTGGGAGTAGAAGAGGGCCTGACATCAGTGGGGAAAAAACACTTCTTTGGTGTCTTTGGGAGGAATTGTGCCCCATAGTTGGTGTAAATGGGAGGAATTGCGCCCCTCCATTGGTGCCATTTGGCCCAATTATCACTTTTTTGTATTTTCATGTTTGTACATGTTTTTGCACGTATGACTGGTAGGGTGTAGGTTCTCAGGCCTGCCCTGGAAGTCTTGGGAGGGAGTGGACATGGCCTTCTGGCTTAGTTTGCCCTCTCTCATGGGGTCTCCCTTCGGGGGAGCGCCACCGAGTACTTGGGTGGGTCTGTTTCGGCAGACCCTCCAGAGGAAGGGGTCCATCTGGTTTTGACCAGATGGACCAAGTGTAAAGTACCCCAGTCCCCGTCTGGAGCCTCACGCCCCGGGGGGACCAGGGCAAGGCCCTCTGATTTTAGAGGGCCTGTGTACACCTGTTGCGCGTTTTTGTGTTTTACTCCCTATGTGTGTGCACATTTTTTTGGCACTGGGTGAAGTTTTTGAGTGTGTTTCACACGCCATGGGCTTTCAAAAAAAAAAAAAAAATTGGGCCCAATTGTTGGTGTCATTGGGAAGAATTGTGCCCCATCGTTGGTGTCATTGTGAGCAATAGTGCCCCATCATTGGTGTCAGTGGGAGGAATCGTGCCCCTTCATTGGGGTCAGTGAATGAAATAGTGCCCCGAAGAGCCAGACAGCAAGCAAAGGGCCACGTCTGGTCCCTGGGCCACAATTTGTAGACCACTGATCTAGATCGACCATTCTCAACCAGGGTTCCATTGAATCCCGAGGTTCCTCCAGATGTTTCCAGGGGTTCCTTGGGTTGTGGCTATTTAGCGTTCCATTTTATAGTAATTACATAGTTCCTGGGCCAACACTGTAAGGATTGCAGTCTTCCTAATGACCACCGATACTTGAGTAAGGACAGAGGAGCACCCGATGTCCAGACTAAGGAAACTCTTGCTGAAGAATATAATTGTTCATTGGAGGTAAAACATGTACCTCCAATAAACAATTATATTCTTCAGCAAGTTTCCTTATTCTAGACACCCGATGTTCCTCTCTCTTTACGCAAGTATCTTCTCAGCTGAAGCCACATCTCTGTCGTACCAGCAAGGTAGCAACCCATATCTCCAATAAGAGATCAACACCATCATCATTTAGTATCTATCATGAACCATTCTACAGGTCCAGCACGGTCTCTAGCTCAAACTAATGACCACCAATGTAAGGGACATTTTTCCCATTGAACCACCAAGGGTTCCTTGAGCTACTGCTGATTGACCTTCCATTTGATGGTATTTGCATAGTTCCAGGACCAACACCACTTTGAAAAGCCAGCAATATATCCCTAATGATCTTTTTAGCTGCCTGTAATAGTTGTATTCTTCCTACTGGCCACCGATGTAAGGGACATTTTTCCCATGGACCCCTAATGAATTGGTATTTATTAAGGGTTCCCAGAGACCTCAAAGATATTTTTAGGGGCTCCTCTGGGGTAAAAAGGTTGAGAAAGGCTGATCTAGATAATATATGGCAAAATCCTGTGTGTGAAAGAGGCTTGGTAGACTACACCCAACAAACCATGGCTGCTGTTGGAGTGGACATCAACTCAAAACTTGGAGCACCAGATTGGTAGGTTAGTGAGCAAGTAAAGTATCGGGTAGTATTTTTATTGTGTTTCAGGGGCCCTAACTCCCTCTCCTTCAGGGCTCAGGAGGTTAGAAGAATTCTCTGATAGCTACCTGTTTTGGTGCATATATGTACATACTGTATGTATAGAGTGCTAGACAGCTCCTTACAGTTCCCCCTTTTAATATAGGTGATATCACCCAAGCAGTCACTGGCCCCAATCCAGCAGCTCTCAGGTTCTGAGCCCCGAAGAAGGGGTCTTCTGGGACCCCCTGAAAACACATTGGAACTTTTAATTTAAAAAAAAATCTTGATACTTTACTTGCTGACTAACATCTAAATATAACAGAAATGTAAACTGAAGAGCCACACCACTGGTAAAAGATCTAGATACAACTTTATTCCAATGAAGGTCAGGGGGACCATCAAAAAAAGTATCTAATGCACTTTGGGGATCCAAAACCACCCCTTCATCAAGGCTTGAGATTGAAAACAATACAAATGGTCTAGAAGTGACTTAGACCTTTAGCCCAGGTTCACACTGACAGCGGGAATTCAATCGTGTGAGTTCAGCTGAATTCCCGCATGTCAGTCCCGAATTTGGGGGGGGGCGATTTTTAGAGACATCTGGGCGGGTTTCTGCACAGATGTCTATTGAAATCGCACCCCAAAGTCACCAAAAGTAGTGCAGTAACTACTTTTGGGAATTGGACGGTGCCACTGCTGCAATAGCTTTTGGAATGCGATTTGACATGTGAACCAGGGCTCAATGGTTTTTCTTCTAGCATGATCACAAGCACAGGTCTTGTTAGCAGCTGGCTTTTGGAAGCCTCCTGCCCAGGAACCAGATCACCTACATCAATACCTTCAGATAAGATAACTAAGATAAGATAAGGTAAGATACCAATAAGATAACTTTACAGGTCCAATGTTTATTTCCACTTTCCTTAACTATCCTAAAATTTGGCACCCAAAGTTTTGAGTACCCAAAGAGGTTTAGGATGGTGGGAGGCAGGGTTTAAGATCATGTGACCGTCGTGTTTGGCTGTCACGGCGGTGACGTGATACGAAAACTGCTTGCGATCGGGGGCTTTCAGCTTGGTGACCGAACTGTGCCGGGAGCGCGCCGCCCACCCGCTCTTGGCACAACGATATTGACTGCAAATATGCGGCCTCTCCGCGCCAAGCTGCATATTTTCCTGTGGCCGCCACCAAGGGGTCGAAGCTGAATTTCAGACAAACCCTACCTTGCCTTAACTACTTAAGGACCGAGCCTCTTTTTGACACTTGTTGTTTACAAGTTAAAATCTTTTTTTTTTTTTTGCTAGAAAATTACTTAGGACCCCCAAATATTATATATATATTTTTTTTTTCTAACACCCTAGAGAAAAAAATGGCGGTCATTGCAACACTTTATGTCACACCCTATTTGCGCAGCGGTCTTACAAGCGCAATTTTTTTGGGGAAAAAAATACACGTTTTTGACTTAAAAAATAAGACAACAATAAAGTTAGCCCAATTTTTTTTTTACATTGTGAATGATAATGTTACACCGAGTAAATTGATAACCAACATGTCACGCTTCAAAATTGCGCCCGCTCGTGGAATGGCGACAAACTTTGACTCTTAAAAATCTCCATAGGCGAAGTTTAAAAATGTCTACAGCTTACATGTTTAGAGTTATAGAGGAGGTCTAGGGCTAGAAGTATTTCTCTCGCTCTACCGATTGCGGCGATTACCTCACATGTGTGCTGCAAACCGAAAAAATATGTGCACTGCCGAAAAATTTGTTTGTTTGTATTTTCGTTTTTTTTTTTCAGGTCATTCGGTATGATTGAAATTCATAAATTTGAAAATTCGTAAATTCGAAAGTCCAAAATCCGGAAATTCTAAATTACTAACTAATCCGAAAATATCCAAATTTATCCGAAGCTTTGAATTATCCGAAATAACGAATATCGCATCTAAAAAAAATGGAACGGAACAAATTAATAATTAATAATGAGAATAATAAAACATTTTTAATTATTATTTATTATTATTAATTTGTTACGTTCCATTTTTTTAGATGCGGCATTCGTTATTTCGGAAAGTTTGTAACTTCCGATAAATTCGTATGCGTTATGTTCACCAACATCCAAATTTGAAAGGAAATCCCAATACTGTACCAATAATTTAACAGTGAGTAATAGTTAAGTTATTTATTAGTTAGTTATTATTTCAGATTTTCGAATTTTCGAATTTCCGAATTTCTGAATTTTCGGATTTTCAAATTTTCGAATTTCTGAATTTTTAAAATTTTCTAATTTCTGAATTTTCGGGTTTTCGAATTTCTGAATTTCTGGATTTTCTAATTTTTGGATTTTCTAATTTCTGAGTTTTCGGATTTTCGAATTTCTGAATTTCCAAATCTCCGAGTTTCTGAATTTTTGGATTTTCAAATTTTCCAATTTTCGAATTTCTGAGTTTTTGGATTTTCGAATTTCTGAATTTCCAAATCTCCGAATTTCTGAATTTTTGGATTTTCGAATTTTCGAATTTCTGAATTTTCGAATTTCTGAATTTTCGGATTTTGAATTTACAGATATTTGTTAATCGGGTTTTCGTTAATTTGGATATTTCCGAATTTACAAATTTGTCGAATTTCGTTACAAAGCCAATTCGGAACAAAACTAATTGCACATGTCTGGTGTGTGGCATTCACTCACGATCAGTGACCAGTCCTTTTGGAAGCCATGGTGCAGCCATTTTTTTTTTTTGAGAGCTAAGGCAATACATCAAAGCTTTTTTAGGGGCATAAAATGTAACCTATGGTCCTTTCGATACTAAATGATTTATTTTCAGTAAATTTACAAGCTGCCATGGCTTAGCTGACAAAACGTTTGCCTCCGATGTAAAAAAAAACAAAAAACCCGAAACAATAAATGTATTTTGTCGCCGTCAATGCGCGGTCAATATCGTTTTGTCTAACCTTTTGCAGAATCAATTTTTTGCCTTTAGTTATTTCTAAACATTTAAATGTCTTTGTGTGATGATGAATGAATTTTCAGCTGAATTTAACATTTTCTTTATTGAGTTTCCTGAATCGGCTTTGGAATTTTAAACATCTTTTGTTCGAATAAAAGGAAGAAATTGTTCGCCGTCTTAAACATTTCTTTAGGTTTTAAATGTATTTGTATTTGGCCATCTTAACATTAAAGTGTATTTAAAGCAAAAGTGAAAATGTGTGGAAAATTGCTGCACTAAACCCCAAATTAAACAAAGTAATAAAATGTGTACAGCAGCTAACACTAAAACAAAGTGCAAGGTAAGAGTGAAGATAAGACAAGTGCTACACTTTTTTATCTTTATTTAAAGCAAGTTGAAGTATGTGATGCCTCACTTGGCATGTGAGACTCGGGTAGGGGTGGGTACCATCATCCTAATTAAGTTAATAGAAAGAGGGACGGGTTAACCTGAGCTACTCCAAAAAAAAAAATTATTGATGCGGGTGGAGACGATTGCTCAACAAGTTTTGCGACGTGTTTCGCGACGTGTGTCGCTTCTTCAAGAGGTGTCAACCAGAGCAACTAGAAGCGCTTCAGGGTGCTCTTGGGGTTTCCACTGGTGAGCTACGCTGTTGTCTGTCAAACTCCATCAATTTAGTTCCATCTGGTAGCTTAGCCATTATGAAGTTGTAAAACCTGTGCAATACTTGTGTAATTATGAGACTGTATCTGTCTACTTCTATATGCTCTGGTTGACACCTCCTGAAGAAGCGACACACGTTGCGAAACTTGTTGAGGACTCGTCTCCACCCGCATCAACTTGCTCCTATCCACCAGATCGGTTTTACAGCATATATTTGGTAACACAATGCCATTACTTACAACAATTCTTCAACCTGTCTTGTTGTGACTATATTTGTGACTATATTTTATGTATTTTCTCTAATAAATGTATATTTTTTTTAATATAATATAACTTGTCTTCAATTACTGGGTACCGAGATAGTCCCTCCATCACCACAGGCGTTACTGGGCAATTTTTTTTTTGGAGTAGCTCCTCAGGTTAAGCCGTCCCTCTTTCTATTTATTTAAAGCAAAAAACTTTTTTAGGAAATGGTTAGGACCCCTGTCAGTTTTTAAATTTTTTTTTCTGTTTCTTGTAGACATGTGCACGGCCGAAAAATTTGTTTGTTTTTGTTTTCATTCTTTTTTTTTTTTTCCAGGTCATTCGGAAAAATCGTAAAATCGTAAACCTGAAAAAAAGAAAGAAAATCCGAAAATTGAAAGAATGACTAACTAATAATAACGAACTATTTTTTTTTGTGTGTGCGTAAAGTTCCAAAGGGGACACACGGTAGTCAGGTGAATCGGGCTGTATGGGCTGTCACAGTATCCAGCCTTAAATAAACAAAATTAACAACATGATATTGTATGGAGTGTTTAGGGGCAAAACGGAAGGAAATGGAGAAAGGGGGGGGTGTGTTGGGGGTGTGGGTTTTCCTCAACCCCCCCTTTTTTTGTGTGTTAGGATTTCACTAAAAAGTAAGTGTAACTGGGATAAGATTTTGTAAAGGGACACGAAGGGAAGGAGGGGGGGATTTAAACACAAAAATTATTTCACCAATGTTTTTTTTCCTGAGAGAGAAGTCTGGGAACAATTATATATTAAAGGAGGTTTTAAATATTGCTGTGGTATGTTTCCCTCTAGGAATGTTATATGTTATATGTATGTGGGGATGTAGGAATGGCATTTGTGATTGTGGATGTTCTGTAAAATTTTAAAACTAAAAAAAACCTAAAAAAAATGTTATATATATATATATATATATATATATATATATATATATAAAACTAACTATTACATTTTAAATTTTTCAGAATATTCGAAAATTAGTAAATTCGTAATTTGAAAATCTGAAAACCCGGAAATCTGAAATAATAAGTAACTAATAATAACTTAACTATTGCTAACTATTAAATTATAGGTATTGGAATTTCCTTTCAAATTTGGCTGTTAGTGAACGTAATGAATACGAATTTATTCAAAGTTACGAATTATCCGAAATAACGAATGCCGCATCTAAACAAATGGAACGGAACAAATTAATAATAAAAAATAATAATAATAATAATAATAAAATTTTTATTATTATTATTATTGTTATCTATTATTATTAATTAATTACTTTCCATTCGTTTAGATACAGCATTCGTTATTTCGGATGATTCGTAACTTCGGATAAATTCGTATTTGTTACGTTCACTAACAGCCAAATTTGAAAGGAAATTCCAATACCTATAATTTAATAGTTAGCAATAGTTAAGTTATTATTAGTTAGTTATTATTTCAGATTTTAGAATTTTCGGGTTTTCAGATTTTCAAGTTTCAAAATTAATAATTTACAAATTATTGAATATTCTAAAAAATTTGTTAAACGAGTTTTCATTAATTTGGATATTTCCAAATTAACAAATTTTTCGAAAATTGTTAAAAAATTGCACATGTCTAGTTTCTTGCTTGGGAGATTTCCTGTTCCAGAGACACACCAGGAAGTAAGAAAGGAAGCCTCCAAAGTCAGGGGAAATCCACTCTTTAGGTAGTTGTCACCATAGCAGGTGTCCTTATTGGAAGATTTCCCGTCACCTTCTGCTGCAACTCAGAAAATTTAAATTTTTAATTATTTTCTGTATCAGGAAAATAGAGAAGGCGAATCTCCCCAACGAGGGCACATCTCCCCAATGGGGGCACATCTCTCCAACGGGGGCAACTCTTCTCCCCAACGAGAGCACATCTCCCCAATGGGGACACAAACAGCAATAAGAAGGTTAGTATCAGTAGCAACTGAAACCGGGGTGCCCATACTGCACTATCACACTTTTTTCACAGCTGCCTCTTGGGCCAGGCTTTTTGGCTAGGATCAGAGGAATTCCTATTCCTGGCCCGAAGGCCGGCCATTGTATTGAACAATGGCACTTAGCACATTCTCCACTTCCCTTTTTCCCACTTTTATGTTGTTTGTCGTGTCTGTCACTTTGTGGTGCACACACGCCCAATACTGGCGCCAAGTGGCCTATTTAAGCTGGACTATGGCATGAACAGATTGCTGAGTGGTCTTCAGCTAGCTCCTGTTTAACCTGTGCTTTTTTGATCTACTACAGTATATCTGCCTACTTGTGCATGACCCGGCTTACCTTTGACCAGTCTCTGGATTCCTGCCTGCTTTGCTGTGACCTTTGCTTGTCCTCTGACTCTGCTCCTGTACCTCGCTACCTGACTGTGTACTGTACCCAACCTGCATCCTGACTCTGCCACTGCCTGATGTTCCTGTACCGTGCTGCCTAGCTGTTGACAACCTTTTGGCTTGAGTTCGGCTTACGCTCCTCCCTGCTGATGAAGTGTCACTGTGTTCCAGTTCCTGGTCCTCGCCTGTTGATCTACGGTCAACTACTTGTGCCACTCTGTGTCCTCACACCTCCTGCCATCACTACCAGGGGTGCTGGATAAGAGGTGCAAGTGTAGCCCCATCTCCAGCTCTATTCCTATCAGGTACGTAAAACCTGGCTCACAATCAGAATTCCAATTCATCTCAAAGTTGTTCAGTAGGGATGAGGCCAGGGCTCTCTACAGGACACTCAAGATTCTCCGCACCATACGGATCACACCATGTCTTTATAGACCTTTGTACACGGTCATGCTGGAACTAAAAATAACATTTCCAACATTGCCATGACACTGGAAGTACATGGGAAGGCTAGAACCCTGGCCATCAAAAAGAACATTTGTGAGGTCAGGTACTGATGATTGATGAGAAGACCTGGCCAGTGGCATAGCGTTGTTAGCATCCAGGGCAAGTATTTTTGCGCCCCTCGAACCCATGGACTTTTAGATATCCCCACCCTGATCACACCCCCAGACACCACCCCACCCTGATCACACCCCCAGATACACCCACTCTAATCACCCCCCCAATTCCTCCACTCTAATCACCCCCCCAGATTCCCTTCACTCTGATCACACCCTCAGGTTCCTTCCACTCTGATCACACCCCCAGATCCCCCCATCCCTCCACTCTGATCACACTCCCAGATCCCCCCAATCCCTCCACTCTGATTACACCCTCAGATCCCCCTCATCCCTCCGCTCTAATCACACCCCCAGATCCCCCCAATCCCTCCACTCTGATTAAACCCCCAGATCCCCCCATCCCTCCACTCTGATCACACCCCCAGATCCCCCCATCCCTATACTCTGATCACACCCCCAGATCCCCCTCATCCCTCCACTCTGATCACACCCCCAGTCCCCCCCCCATCCCTCCACTCTGATCACACCCCCAGATTCCCTCCACTCTGATCATCCCCCCCCAGGTTCCATCCACTCCGATCACACCCCAAGATCCCCCTCATCCCTCCACTCTGATCACACCACCAGATCCCCTTCATCCCTCAACTCTGATCACACCTCCAGATCCCCCACATCCCTCCACTCTGATCACACCCCTAGATCCCCCTCATCCCTCCACTCCGATCACACCTCCAGATCCCCCCAGATCCCTCCACTCTGAACACCCCCCCAGATCCCCCCATCCCTCCACTCTGATCACACCTCCAGATCCCCCCAGATCCCTCCACTCTGAACACACCCCCAGATCCCCCCATCCCTCAACTCTGATCACACCCCCCCAGATACCCCCCTCCCCCATGTCTCACCGGTCTTGCAGCACCTGGGACAGGAGGGTTAGCTGCGTCCTGCGCAGGCAGGAGAATATGGTAGCTGCAGCAACCAGCGGGGAGCCTCCTCCACCGCCGGCAGCCCCGGCCTTACCCTCCCCTGCGCACAGCATGGAGCTCACTGCCTGCACACACTCAGGATCGGGCTCTGCCCTCCTCTGCATGCTTGGATCAGTTCTCCCTGCTTTCTCGGTGACAGCAGCTAAACAGCAGGTAAATTTGGATTTTAACACCCCCCCCCCCCATGCTGCCGTCCTAAAGCGACTGACTGGGCTGCCTTATGGTGGAGCCAGCCCTGTCTGCGCCCTTTTAAATGTTGTGGTGGGACGACAGCACCAGCTGCCCCACCCCCCACGCTATGCCACTGGACGTGGCTCACCACTCAATACCAAAGGTGTTCAGTAAGGCTTTCAAGTTCCTGCACATAAAATGAGTCAAGACTTTGGAGCTGGCTTTGTACACCGGGGGGGGGGGGGGGCACAGTAATGCTGGAACAGAAAAGGGTCTTCACCAAACTGTTACCACAAGGTTATAAGAGCACAACTGTCTACAATGTCTTTGGGGGCTGTAGCTTTCCTGTACCCTTCACTGGAGATCCCTGAACTCCATCATTTTTGGCCACACAGTGTATTCCCTCTCTCCCAAGACTATAAGGGAAGATGTAAACCACATTATTTCGGTTGAGAAAGGGATGTCACCGCTCCAGGCAGGTCAGATTGGAATGAACCTCTCCTCTTGTTTGGAAGCCACAGGTGCTGGCAATGCATATAGCAATGAGGTTTTGAGAAAAATTCGGGACAGCCGCACTCCAAAAATTAGCCTTTATTCTTTAGAAGGAATCAAAAAATACATGCCGCAGCAGAACGGACAGAAGGTCTGACGCGCTTCACACTATCAAACAGTTCTTAATCATTAAGCACTGTTTAATAGTGTGAAACGCGTTAGCTCTTCTGTCCATTCTGCTGTGGCATGTATTTTTTTATTCCTTCTAACGAATAAAGGCTAATTTTTGGAGTGCGGCTGTCCAGAATTTTTCTCAAAACCTCATTACATTATTTCGGCTGCAGCTTCTTACCAGAGGTCTCCATCAAAAACTGCCTTCATTGTTTGACTGGCTGAACTCTTAATAAAATTCATTGGCAAACTTTAGTATTCATAAATATTTTCACGTTAAAACTTTGGTGTGATCAAATGTAAATGTCAATGTCTTCAACCACAACTGAGTTAATTAAATGTTGCTGTATGTGAGACTGTAGAATGTGTCTGTTCTTTCACAGCTCTGGAATTTTAATCGGAGCTGCTGGAACAGAAATATTTTTCTCCCCCCCCAATCTGTTGGAAGAATTATCTGCTGTCACTTTATGCTAAAATGAACACGAGAGAAAGTTTGAAGCATATGTCAAGGCATTGAAGTGCATTTGGAATGTATTTAAAGGTAAAATGGCATATAAAATCCAATCAAGAACATTACTGCAGGTCCACTAAACCTCAAAAACGTGACAACTTATAGAAAGGAACAGCTAATAACATTAACGAATACACACGTAAAGGCTTTTCATGCTTTGACAGAGCGTGTTTTTGAAAAAGTTTTTGCTGGTGAGCAAAAATATCCAATTCTGTCAAAACAAGAGGGGAAGAAAATGCAAGATCCAAGGACATCCTGTATATTTTGGGCCTTCAAATCTGGCCTCCCCATATAACAACAGAGATGAGTTCATCTTTATTGACTGATCATATCAGGTCAAACAGGCCCTGCAACAAAATGTAGCACCCTCCTGTTAGTTAGGTTGCTAGGAATTTAGACAAATTTTTGTTTTTATTTGCTCCTCTTTAAATCAGTGGAGTAGTTGTTGATTGTGTTTGGCTGTTCTGGACCTCAAAGACTGCCGGATTGATTGGTCTCCCCTGTTTTCTAGAGGCTTCTGAAACATAGAAGCTTGGGCAAGGCAAATGGGCAACCTGACCATTTGCCCATTTTTCACCTACTAGGCACACCTCTCTTCAGCCAATCCCTGGTGAGGTGAGCCTAGTAGGTGGCTGGAGAGCACATACATAGTTTAGGGCTTGGAGCAGCAAGGTTCTCGTCCTTCTAGAGGAGTTCCCAGCAAACTGCTCTGTTCTTAGAGGTCCAAGCTATGGCATAGCTGGGGGCTACTTCTGAAGATCCCTTTTGTGAAGCTGATCAATTTGAGTTCTCATTGATATAACCACATAATGTATATGACATATTGGATCCCTATTACTGCTAGGTCAGAGAGGTCGACGTTTCGCTTTATGCTTCCTCAGGACCTTAGGAAGGTCCTGAGGAAGCATAAAGCGAAACGTCAACCCCTCTGACCCAGCAGTAATAGGGATCCAATATGTCATATATGTTACGCGGTTATAACAATGAGAACTCTAATTTTCTTGTTTTTATCTTGTACCAATTTTTACTTTTGTAATATATTATTTGTAATAAATTGAATTTCGTGAGATTATGTAGTGTTCCTTTTCTGGTACCGGTAAAGCCCACTCAAATTGTCCTATATCTTTTAAACAGTCTATATATGGATGTGGTACCCCCTTAGCTATTTTCCTCTGTGGGACCTGACAGTGCCCACTAGTGCCACCTATCAATGCCCATGAGTGCCACCTATCAATGCCCACAAGTGCCACCTATCAATGCCCATGAGTGCCACCTATCAATGCCCACAAGTGCCACCTATCAATGCCCACCAGTGGTTCCAATCAGTGTCACCTAGCAGTGCTGCCTATCAGTGTAACCGATCAGTGCCCATTATTGTCAGGTGGCAATGGCAGGTGGCACAAATGATAATTGCCTCTTCGGGACCGATGTCCCTTTCAGATGAGCCGTTGATCGGCTTTTTTTTTTCTCCTCACGCTGCTAGCGTGAGGAGAAAAAAAAAGATTACCAAGCTTTTGTTTACATCATGTGATCAGCTGTCATTGGCTGACAGCTGATCACATGGTAAGGGGCCGGGACTGACCCCTTACTCGGATCGGTGATCACCCCCGAGTCTCAGTAACTCGGTGATCACAGGGGAGGCCTCCATATGACGGCCTCCCGGAAATTCAGGTCCGCGCTGTGGCCATCATTAGGCTATAGCGTGGATGCCAAGAGGTTAAAGAGCTATGGGTGGAAGTGACGTTTTGACGTCGCTTCCGCCCTGTATTGTTATGGAGACGGGTGAGGGCCACCTTCCCCTCACTCGTCTCCGTGCCCAGCCAGGGTGAAGATGCGATTGCCTTCGCCGTTGCCGACGGATCCGGTAAGCGGCGGAGGGCACTGCAGCGCAACGGGGGGGCCCTCTCCCACCGTCGATAAAAGTGATCTTGCGGCGAATCCCCCTCTGCTCACTGAAGCTAGCTGCTGCCATAACAACGATATTCCTCTTCAAACAGCCGCCGTATGATGGTGGTGGGCGGTCCGGAAGTGGTTAAAAGAGAAGTATAGGGTTTTTTTTTAATAATCATACTTACCTCGGTGGATGCAGGATCAGACCGATGTCTCTGCACCGAGAACCGAGCCACTGAACATCGCCGATGGCTCAGTTCTCACTCCTCCCCGAGCGGAGAGATGCTGCTTGTCAGGCAGCATCTCTCCTGCTCTGATCCTCCATGCTCATTGGATCGCTGAGCTGTGGAGGGGGGCGGGGAGCGGCTCGCTGAGAGGCTGAGACTGCCATCAGTCAAGGCAGTTGGCGGATCCAGACTTGGGAAGTCGGGATGGCGCGGTCCCCTGGACTGATTCCTGTGACGCCAGCAGAGAGCTTTCAGACCCCTGAAAACAGGTCACAGGAGTGAAAAACGAATTGCACTCCTATGACCCATAGGTGAAGTCCAGCCAAAAGAGCTCAGGCTGGACTTCTCCTTTAATAAGAATAAAAAAAAATCTAGAAGCTGATTGGTTTATATGCAGAGCTGCACCAGATTTTTCATTCTCCAGTTTTAGTAAATCTCCCCCAAAGCGTTAATTTTTCCTCCTTCTGTGTATCTCTCAGTTCCCAATAGCAACAAGTTCCTCCACCTTGATCCCCTTCACCTTTCATCCCCTGCTGGGGGAAGCAGATCTGTTTACCTGGTAAGGGAATCACCTGTGGATTGGTTCTCCTGGGTGGTGAATTTTAATGCTCAGACAGCTTTCATTTGGATAGTGGTACCATGGGGATTGGTCGTGTGCGGGTCATCTGTGTTCTTTTGTCAGCGGGCAGCACGATTGATGATGGGCCTTGTCAGCGGGCAGCACGGGCCTCTTCCCCACAACCCTGGACAGTGGTTGTTGGGGTCTGCAGGCAGACAGTAAGTCCCCATTAACATTCACATGGGGGGGTGGTATCTGGAGGTCCCCTTATTATTAAAGGGGACTTACTGTCTGCCTGCAGACCTCCACAACCACTGTCCAGGGTTGTGGGGAAGAGGCTCTTGTCCTCATCAACATGGATACAAGGTGCCTTGCCTGGAGGTGTCCCCATACTGAGGACATGTGGCTTGGTATGTTTCAGGACGTTCGCTCATTCCACCCTTTCCTGACCAGCCAGGCAGCATGCTCAGATTAAGAATATGGTATGGATTTCCTGGGGGGACCCTCACATTTTTGTATTCATTCTTTCTGTTGAATGTGCTGCAGGAAAAGTGACATTTACAAAGAAAAAAAAAAACAAAACAGCACACAGACCACTCCAAGCCCCCTCCCCCAAAAAAATATATGTAGCACCCTCCTCTAGTTAGGCTGCCAGGTTAATTGTAGTTTTTGGCTTAGCTATATTAAATGGAGCAGTGATTGATCGTTTTTTGTCTGTTCAGGGTTTCCTAAGCTGGGTTTATCATTTCTCCCACCTGCTTCTGGAAGAAGCTTCCAGAATATAGGGCAGGGATGTAGATGACTGGCATAAATATTTATCATGCCCCAGCCAATTCCTGGAAAGAGGCATGCAGAAGGTGACTGGGGAGGTGATAAATGTTTGAGTGTTCTTTTCCTCCCTAAGGATTGTTGCAGTGTCCTAAGGGGCTGCTGCCCCTAGGAGAACGAGAGAGCTCCTGAGACAGGAGATTGCAGTCTGGGCCTCAGCAGAAGCTTGGCTAAGAGCCTGGGGAAGGTTTCAAAAGGATTGTATTTGTTGGACGGCACAGTCCTGAGGTCCTGGGTCTGGAGAAGGATCTTTTTATTTACCTCACTGAGGATCTACCTATGGATGTGAACCTATGAATTTTCAAAAAAAACATTTTTTTTTGCATTGGTACAGTGTTCACCCCAAGCTATTCTTATGACACCCCCTTGCCTATTAGCCCCCAAAATGGGCATTTTTTAGACATGTGCAATTAGTTTACCGGTAGTTCCGAATTAGTTTTTTAATTCCGAAATTTCCAAATTTTTCAATTTTTCAATTTCGGAGATTCGAAATTCGGAAATTCGAAATTTCAGAAATCCGGAAGTTTGAAATTTCATAAATTTGGAAGTTCCGAAATTCGGAAGTTGGGAAATTCGAAATGAGTAAATTCGAAAATCTGTAAATTCAAAATTTCGGAAATTTGAAAATTCTGAAATTAGGAAAATTTGAAAATCCGAAAATAAGAATGAAAATCTGAGAATTCAAAATAATGAAAATCTGACAATTCGAATAGTCGAAAATCTGAAATAACTAACTAATAATAACTATTAAATTATAGGTATTGGAATTTCCTTTCAAATTTGGCTGTTCGTGAACGCAACGAGTATGAATTTATCCGAAGTTACGAATTATCTGAAATAACGTATGCCGTATCTAAAAGAATGGGAACATAATGATCTAATAATAATAAACAACAATAATAACAATAAAACCTTTTAATTATTATTATTTATTATTAATTTGTTCCGTTCCATTTGTTTAGATGCGGCATTCGTTATTTCGGATAATTCGTAACTGCAGATAAAATTTGTATTCGTTACGTTCACAAACAGCCAAATTTGAAAGGAAATTCCAATACCTATAAATTAATAGTTATTGTCAGTTAGTTATTATTTCGAATTTTACTGACTTTCTTTCTTTTTTTTTTTTGATTTTTCAAATTTTTGGATTTTTGAATTTCGAAAATTCGGAATTTGAAAATTTGAAAATTTGAAAATTTGAAAATTCAGGAAATTTGAAAATTCGAAAATTTGGAAATTAGAAAATGTGAAAAAAATTTAAAATTTTAAAGATTCGAAAATTTGAAAATTAGAAAATTCTGAAATTTGAAAATTCAGGAAATTTGAAAATTCAGAAATTTGAAAATTTGGAAATTAGAAAATGTGAAAAAATTTGAAAATTTAAAAGATTCAAAATTAGAAAATGTGAAAAAATTTGAAAATTTTAAAGATTCGAAAATTTGACAATTCTGAAATTTGAAAATTTGAAAATTCTGAAATTTGAAAATTCAGAAATGTGAAAATTTGAAAATCCAAAAATTCGGAAATTCGAAAATTCAGAAATTCGAAAATCCGAATTTCCGAATTTTCAAATTTTTTGAAAAAAAACAAAAAAACGAATGAAACGAAAAATGAACACATTTTTTGTCAGTGCCCATGTCTAGCATTTTTTTAATTTGACAGACTTGGCCGCCATTGATTATAGTGGGGTTTGGCTTCAGCATCCAAAACATCTTTGAAGTTCACTGAACACTAATCAAACCGAACCCGGGGCAGTTCGGCTCATCCCTAATGTTGTGAAGCCTCAAGACTATTTTTCCTTTTTATATTGTCTGTAATTGTATAATAGGTAAGGACAGGAGTTGAAACGAATAATAACAAGTCAGGTGGGTAGAAAGCAAATCTCAGAATCACAATCACGTAAATGAAATGTTTTAAGTGCCTTTGAGTCTCCTAATTATACATTGTGTTTAAGCATTTGAATGCATTTCAATGATCAGAAATTACAGGCGTACCATGCGGCCAGGCAAAGGTTACATTTAACAAAAAAGAAAAAATACATGTTTGGAAAAATCGCTAATGGACGAGGAGTAACCATTGCTACAAAGATGCTCCAATACGTGTCAATTGTTCGAGGCCAATGGATCCATTAAAGCATTTGTTTAGGGCAAAACAAAAAGCAATGACTTTTTTTTTTTTTTTCTTTTCAACTAATGCAATACATTCATGGATAAAGTAACAGTGAAATAAATACACATACGAAGCACAAATGAGACCTAAGAAAAAAATAAATCCAATGTTAAAGACTTCACAGCCGGTATTCAGTGACTGGTCCACACCGGGAAGCCGCGGCGCACACCAACGCATGTGTGAAATGGTTTGAAAGTTCTTGCCAATTGTTTGCTGCCAAACGGCAGCTCCTTCACATTCTAAAACTTTTGTTGACTCTATTCAACGGAAAATTAGGACAAATTACAGACCTGAATGAGAGCAACTGATGTTTATTAAGTGTTTTCTTTATATCATATAAATTAAATGTTATTTTTTTTTAAATATTGTATGTTTCAATCCATAGAATGGGTATTTTTGGAACTATCAGACACATTATGGTAAGGTGGGCATAAATGAACCGAAATCCCCCCCACTACTTAATTAATCAAAAACACAGTAGAATCCTCATAAACAAAAGTCTCCAGTCCTTTAACCCTTTTTTTTTTACCACAGAGGAACCCCCTAAAATAGTTTTCAGGTCTTTGAGAATCCCTAAACAAACCAATTCATTGGGGGTCAATGAGAAAAATGCCCCTGTAGCACCCTTCTAGACAAGGTAGGCTGCTAGGCCAAATTTAGTTTTAGCTCCCCTGCAATCGGTGGAGCAGGGCTTGATTAATTGGGGCTGCTCAGGGTTTCACAGGCTACCGTTCTGCTACTTCCCCCACGTATTCTAGAGATCTCTAGAACATAATGGGAGGGCGGGCAGAGACTGCAGTCTGAATATTTATAGGACTTCAGCAGTGGCGGTTGGTGGTAATTTTTTTTTGGGGGGGGGGGCTGTACACAGTGACACCTCCCACCCCCCGTCTGGTCAGTCAGGTCCGGAGCACTTACGCCATCTATGGCGGGCAGTGCTTCTCCCGGGCTTCACCAGTGGCTTCCCCTGCTTTCCGTGGTCATCACCATGGCTTCCCCTTCCCTTGCTCTCTGCGGACATCACGACAATGCCGGCAGCTTCCCCTGCTCTAGGAGGGTATCACGGCTAGCGGTGGCTTCTGTTTCCTCCCTTCTCCTCGGCGGCCAATCAGGACACTTCTCTTTTAGGCTAATCCTGAAATGGGTCTTAGGGGGGTGGTGCCTGCGCGCCCCTAATGGGTGGGCCACCACTGGACTTTAGCCAATCCTTGGGAAGGTGTGCCCAGGTGGTGGGGAAGAGTCTATAAGGGCAGCTTGCAGTATGTGGGTGTAGGGCAGTGTTCCTGGATCAAGCCTGCTGGAGGAGACACCTGTTGGGGGGGGATTGCCCTCCTGGGCATAAAGTGGGGAAGGAGGTCAGCCTAAAGTGTGTAGAATGCTCCTTACATTGGCGGTCAGTGGGAAGAATGTTCCTTACATTGGTGATCAGTGAGAAGAATGTTCCTTACATTGGTGATCAGTGGGAAGAATGTTCCTTACATTGGTGATCAGTGAGAAGAATGTCCCTTACATTGGTGATCAGTGAGAAGAATGTTCCTTACATTGGTGATCAGTGGGAAGAATGTTCCTTACATTGGTGATCAGTGGGAAGAATGTCCCTTACATTGGTGATCAGTGAGAAGAATGTTCCTTACATTGGTGATCAGTGAGAAGAATGTTCCTTACATTGGTGATCAGTGGGAAGAATGTTCCTTACATTGGTGATCAGTGGGAAGAATGTCCCTTACATTGGTGATCAGTGAGAAGAATGTTCCTTACATTGGTGATCAGTGAGAAGAATGTTCCTTACATTGGTGATCAGTGAGAAGAATGTTCCTTACATTGGTGATCAGTGAGAAGAATGTTCCTTACATTGGTGATCAGTGAGAAGAATGTTCCTTACATTGGTGATCAGTGAGAAGAATGTTCCTTACATTGGTGATCAGTGAGAAGAATGTTCCTTACATTGGTGATCAGCATAATAGTCGTCTAATGATCAGTCTAATTGGTGATCTATCTAATAGATTGGCTGTCTTTTTTCTATCTATCTAGTTTATCTGTTTAATTACAAGTTTCTAATCAAGTTGTCTCTCTAATATATCTCTATACTCTATATGACCTCATTGATCAGTCTCTCTCTGACCTATCTAATTTAATTTAATCTAATCTATCTATCTATCTATTAGATAGATACAGTGGGGACAGAAAGTATTCAGACCCCCTTAAATTTTTCACTCCTTGTTATATTGCAGCCATTTGCTAAAATCATTTAAGTTCATTTTTTTCCTCATTAATGTACACACAGCACCCCATATTGTACACACAGCACCCCATATTGTACACACAGCACCCCATATTGTACACACACAGCACCCCATATTGTACACACAGCACCCCATATTGTACACACAGCCCCCCATATTGTACACACAGCGCCCCATATTGACAGAAAAACACAGAATTGTTGACATTTTTGCAGATTAAAAAAAGAAAAACTGACCTGTCTATATAAGACCTTACAGCTCACAGTGCATGTCAGAGCAAATGAGAATCATGAGGTCAAAGGAACTGCCTGAAGAGCTCAGAGACAGAATTGTGGCAAGGCACAGATCTGGCCAAGGTTACAAAAAAATTTCTGCTGCACTTAAGGTTCCTAAGAGCACAGTGGGCTCCATAATTCTTAAATGGAAGATGTTGGGGACGACCAGAACCCTTCCTAGAGCCGGCCGTCCGGCCAAACTGAGCTATCGGGGGAGAAGAGACTTGGTAAGAGAGGTAAAGAAGAACCCAAAGATCACTGTGGCTGAGCTCCAGAGATGCAGTCGGGAGATGGGAGAAAGTTATAGAAAGTCAACCATCACTGCAGCCCTCCACCAGTCAGGGCTTTATGGCAAAGTGGCCCGACAGAAGCCTCTCCTCAGTGCAAGACACATGAAAGTCTGCATGGAGTTTGCTAAAAAACACCTGAAGGACTCCAAGATAGTGAGAAATAAGGTTCTCTGGTCTGATGAGACAAAGATAGAACTTTTTGGCCTTAATTCTAAGCGGCATGTGTGGAGAAAACCAGGCACTGCTCATCACCTGTCCAATACAGTCCCAACAGTGAAGCATGGTGGTGGCAGCATCATGCTGTGGGGGTGTTTTTCAGCTGCAGGGACAGGACGACTGGTTGCAATCGAGGGAAAGATGAATGCGGCCAAGTACAGGGATATCCTGGACGAAAACCTCCAGAGTGCTCAGGACCTCAGACTGGGCCGAAGGTTTACCTTCCAACAAGACAATGACCCTAAGCACACAGCTAAAATAACGAAGGAGTGGCTTCACAACAACTCCGTGACTGTTCTTGAATGGCCCAGCCAGAGCCCTGACTTAAACCCAATTGAGCATCTCTGGAGAGACCTAAAAATGGCCGTCCACCAACGTTTACCATCCCCCCTGACAGAACTGGAGAGGATCTCCAAGGAGGAATGGCAGAGGATCCCCAAATCCAGGTGTGAAAAACTTGTTGTATCTTTCCCAAAAAGACTCATCAAAAGGGGCTTCTACTAAATACTGAGCAAAGGGTCTGAATACTTAGGAGCATGTGATATTTCAGTTTTTCTTTTTTAATAAATCTGCAAAAATGTCAACAATTCTGTGTTTTTCTGTCAATATGGGGTGCTGTGTGTACAATATGGGGTGCTGTGTGTACAATATGGGGTGCTGTGTGTACAATATGAGGTGATGTGTACAATATGGGGGGCTGTGTGTACAATATGGGGTGTTTTGTGTACAATATGGGGTGCTGTGTGTACAATATGGGGTGCTGTGTGTACAATATGGGGTGCTGTGTGTACAATATGGGGTGTTGTGTGTACAATATGGGGTGCTGTGTGTACAATATGGGGTGCTATGTGTACAATATGAGGTGCTGTGTGTACAATATGGGGTGCTGTGTGTACAATATGGGGTGCTGTGTGTATAATATGGGGTGCTGTGTGTACAATATGGGGTGCTGTGTGTACAATATGGGGTGCTGTGTGTACAATATGGGGTGCTGTGTGTACAATATGGGGCGCTGTGTGTACAATATGAGGTGATGTGTACAATATGGGGGGCTGTGTGTACAATATGGGGTGCTGTGTGTACATTATGGGGTGCTGTGTGTACAATATGGGGTGCTGTGTGTACAATATGGGGAGCTGTGTGTACAATATGGGGGGCTGTGTGTACAATATGGGGTGCTGTGTATACAATATGGGGAGCTGTGTGTACAATATGGGGGGCTGTGTGTACAATATGGGGTGCTGTGTGTATAATATGGGGTGCTGTGTGTACATTAATGAGGTAAAAAATTAACTTAAATGATTTTAGCAAATGGCTGCAATATAACAAAGAGTGAAAAATTTAAGGGGCCTGAATACTTTCCGTCCCCACTGTATATATATATATATAAATAGAAAAGAGACAATCTATTAGAAAGATAGATAGATAGGAATGGATGGATGAATAGATATATGTTGTAGATATGGATAGGCAGATAGCTAGATAAATATACAGTAGATGGGTAAATACATATGATAGATATACTGACTATCTATCTATTGATCTAGCTATCTACCTATCCTTATCTACAACGTATATTTATCTATCTGTCCATTCATCCATCCCATCCATTTCTATCTAAGATCTCTCTTGGTTCTATCTGCCTATTTTTCATTGATCGTTCTCTCTCGGGTCTATCTATCAATCGATCTTTCTATCACCTAGAACAATGTAAATGATTTATCAGAAAATCACACAATGCTCACACAGATGCAGCTCTCTGACATTGTCTCCGTTATATTCGGTGCAGACGGTAATGCATTTGTTCGGCAGTGCCCATAGTAACATACCTATTCCTGTGTCAGACATCTCTGAATGCAGCGGGGTGTTGGAGGAAAATATTACCCCCCCCCCCATTCTATAGACTAGGGGTGGCGGAGTCCTAAATCTCCTCAATGATGGTGACAGCGGTTGGCTGGAAGGTGACAGATGGCGGGTCGGAGATGATGGCTGCTGAATTTCTGATGGGGAAGGTGATAATGCAACCACCAGATGTGCCCAGCTGTACTCCTATCTTCTTCTCTAGAATTCACATATTGAGGTTTGCAATATTCAGAGGGAACCAACAATGTTGGCTGCACTTCTTTTTCTGAATATAAACTACAAAGTCACCTTCTCCGTATCTGCACCTTATTTCTGTGCATGTCTACAGGGGCCCTAATAGTATCTTCTAATCCCCTATAGACCTGCGCTTTGTGATTAGTTGCTCCTACACTGCCCAGCTGAGACCTCTAAGGCAGTGGTCATCAACTCCTGTCTTTAGGGCCCACTAAGAGCCCTTTCACACTGGGGCGGGGGCGGCGTCGGCGGTAAAACGCCGCTATTATTAGAAAGGGTTAAATACCTCCGCAAAGCGCCTCTGCAGAGGCGCTTTGCCGGCGGTATAGCCGCGCCGTCCCATTGATTTCAATGGGCAGGAGCGGTGAAGGAGCGGTATACACTCCTCTCCTTCACCGCTCCGAAGATGCTGCTGGCAGGACTTTTTTTAACGTCCTGCCAGCGCATCGCTCCAGTGTTAAAGCGCTCGGGGCTTTCACACTGGATACACAGCAGCGGCACTTTCGGGTCGGTTTGCAGGTGCTATTATTAGCGCAATAGCGCCTGCAAACCGCCCCAGTGTGAAAGGGCCCGAAGGGTCGGTTCACACTGGGGCAACACGACTTCAGCGCGACTTTGACGCGACTTCGACGCGACTTCGACGCGACTTTAGCAAATTACAAGGCGACTTGAAGTCGCCTCCATGACAGGCGACTTCGCCTGTGGCCAATCAGCTCTCTGGGAGGGAGGGGGGGAGGGAGGGGTTTTCCCTGCAAAGTCGCTTGACTTTACAGAGAGATCCGACTTGGAGGCAACTTCCATTGATTTCTATGGTACAGGTCGCCTACCAAGTCGGATCAAAGTAGTACAGGGAGTACGCTCTGAAGTCGGAGCGACTTCAGTAGCGTCTATTAAGACGCTAGCGTTCACTCCCATTCAAATTATTTCTGGGGCGACTTGGGGCGACTTGAGGGCGTACAAGTCGGATCCCAAGTCGCCCCAGTGTGAACCGAGCCTAACAGGCCAGGTAGTCATTAAAATCAATTCCTTCCAGGTGACTTATCCTTCAACTAATTTCATCTCAGCTGTCTTTCAAGCAGCCAATAAAGGGAAGATCTACAAAGAGTAATAAAACTATATGTGATATAAATATATGTAATAACAATAGATTCCTATTTTATGTTCTATATACTCAAAGTCACAAGGTTAACCGTACAAGAAGTAAAAAGTCTATTCATTGAAAATTGAACACAAAAATTCTACCTATAAATGTATTCTAACGCTACTCTATGCTTTGTGATTGCTATTTATTCTCTAATGGAGACAAAGACGGAAATAATAATAATAATAATAATAATAATAATATTATTATATTTTTTATATATATAAAAAAGCTATAAAAAAATAAGCTGCATTTTCTACAGTATCCAGGAAGAAGAAAATAATAATAATAATATTATTATTCATAGTAATAGCAGGTAATGTGGCACTTACTAATAAATAACAAATAATTGTGGCGCTTCATAAATATCATAAAAAAATTTATAAAAATATCTAAAAACGTGCAATTAATTTTCATATGCCAAAAGTGGACCGGAAGTGACGTCACCCGGCTCTTTTTACTGATGCGTTGTGTCACTGTTCTCGTGACTTTTTCAACCGGAAGTGACCTCACTCGGCTCTTTTCCCTGACGCGTTGCGTCACTGTTCACGTAACTTTTTCAACCCTTTGAAAAAGGCACGTCAACAGTGACGCAATGCATCAAGGAAACAGATGACGTCACTTCGGGTCGCTGCTGATTATTAACCTAACTGTAGGTTACTTGTTAATTAATAAAATTATTATTGCTTATACTGCACTATGTAGTCCTCCTCTCTTCTTCACATGTCTGTGGGCCTGTACATCTTGTGACAACGCTGAGGAGATCTGGGGAATCAACTGACCAGTGTGGTATTATCATTAAGGTTTACTTACTGAGCCTATTTGGTGAGAGGCTGGGGAAAACGATTTACACAGTGGATTGTGGGGACCCTTCTGTGGATGCTGGCACATTGCACTTTTATTTGTGGATGTTTGTTGCTGCACAGTGTTTCTGCTTGGACTGATTTTGCACTGTGTATATGATTATATGCACATTGAACTTGTGATCTAAATCACTTCTGCTTATTTTTGGAATTACCTCATTCCCTTACTGGGAGTTATTTTTGGACTATTTTTTGCGCTTTTTTGCACTTTATTCCATTGCCATTTTGCACTTTATATTGTTATATATTTGCACAGATTACCGTCAGTTATTGCACAATTATTCTTGCACATTAATTGTTTGTTGCACATCATTTACCTTTGTTTGCACATTATTTTGCACATGCGTTTATGCCACTGATGCATGTTTTGTATTCGCTTATTGATGTCCCTACCTCCATTGTTTGGACTTGAATTTACTATTGGATTTACCTGCATATATGCAAAGTATAGTCACCTTTTAAGGACATTATTGAACATTGTTTAGAAAGCCGAATGCTGTTTTTGCACATTCATTCATGTATTGTTATAGCATTGGTTTGTTAATCATTTGCTATACAATTTATATGAGAGATTAATTTTTAGGACGCTCGTATTTATTTGGATCCTTCCCTCTGGTTTTTCCAAGTAATTGTTTTTTATATTAGGTTCTTTTGGGATATGAAAATTAATTGCACGTTTTTAGATATTTTTAATATTTTTTTAATGATATTTATAAAGCCACAATTATTTGTTATAATATAGAGAGCTGGTCAAAATCTCCTTCTATTCCGAATTGGATGCGGGGATACCCAGCTTAAAGATTTATTTAACCCCTTCAGATCCCCGCTATAGCCGAATGACAGCTACAGCGCAGATCTACTTTGCCGGGAGGCCGTCAATAGACGTCCTCCCCTTTGCACGCTGTCAATAGATGTCCTCCCCTTTGCACGCCATCAATAGGCTTCCTCCCCTTTGCACGCCGTCAATAGAAGTCCTCCCCTTTGCACGCCATCAATAGATGTCCTCCCCTTAGCACGCTGTCAATAGACGTCCTCCCCTTTGCACGCCTTGGGAACCTTTTCGCCCTTGGGACCCAAAATGCTTGAGGGGTGAGGCAGACGCCTTGAGTGCGCTCAGCTGAGCCAATTAGCCTTCCAGCACGTCTTTGTTCCGGGTCAGAGCATTGAAGCCAAAGGACCAGTATGACAGCCAGGGGGCCAACATCTCCAGAGGGGAGAGGTCAGCAACTGGAAACTTTACATGTGCAGAATGAAAACATTTGTTTCATTTTGTTTCAATTCGTTATTTACATAAATTCGTTTAGTTAAAGTGGATCTTCACCCATCTAACGTTTTTTTTTTTTTAGGAGTTCATTCAGAAACTTTTCTAATCATGATAATTTACTCACATGTTCTGTGAAGTAAGTCCGATTGTGGGCGATTTCGTTGCAAAGAATAACTTTTAAAAATCACAGACAGCGGTTCCCATCTTCGTTGTGGGCATTTGAAACCCACAAGCATGAATTTCCGGGATGCAGTGAATGCTGTCCTCCCAGCATTCACCGCTCGTTCCCGCGCATGCCCAGTGTCATCGCCGTCTGATTCTGGGTTGCCATGACAACGGGCGGCGTCGTTGGAAGTTCCCGCCCCATTGTGATGGCAACCAAAAAGTCTCACGAGATTTGGCGGAGGTTATCCACAATGTCTCCTGGGATGAAAGACAATGAGATCCCAGGAGACATTGCGGGGAACGAAGGATATGACGACAATACCCGCAAAGTCCACGCCCACAGCCGCAGGGACAGAAGAAAGGAAAAACATATAACGTAAGGTAGGTAAAAAAAAAATAAATAAAAAAAAGCTCCATATGGCACTCGGTGCTGCTTTTAGAAGCCACCGAGATGCTGATTAAAAAATGGGTGAAGATCCGCTTTAAGTTTGTTTAATCCGTTGAATTTGTTTCCGGAATTCGTTTAGTTTATTCACATTCAAATTTTCAAATTCGGATCGATTCGAAGAGTTTTCTAACTAATTTCGAATAGTTTTCGAATTCAAATCGTTTTCCAATTACCAAACAGAGTAAAATGGAATAGCACACAAAGGAATAGAGTAGAAAAAATAGAATAGAAAAGAATATAAACAAAAAAAAAGAATGGAATATAATAGATTATAACCATCTTCTGAAATATGAATAGAATAGAAAAGAATAGAATTAAAAAAACAGGAGAATAGAAACGATTGGAAAAATGTAATAATTTTCCATAATTCAAATAGAATCAATTTGAATTTAAATAGAATAGAAAAGAATAGAGTAGAATAAAATAGGAAATAACACAATAGTATAGAAAATAACATCCATCTTTCTATTCTAATCTACACTTTTCTGTTCTATGCTAGTTTGAATCAATTCTATTTGGATTTTGGGAAATTGTTATATTCTTTCTATTCTATTGTATTCTATTGTTTTTTTAATTGTATTCTTTTTCTATTTGTTTATTCTATTCTATTCTTTTCTCTTCTATTATGTTATTTTCTATTCCATTCTATTCTTTTCTATTCAAATTTATTCTATTCGAAATTTGAATTTTGGAAGATGGTTATATTCTTTCTATTCTATTCTATTCTATTCTTTTCTATTCTATTCAAATTCAAAATGATTCTATTTGAATTTTGGGAAATGGCTTTAGTCTTTCTATTCTATTGTATTTTTGTTTAATTCTTTTCTTTTCTATTCTATTATAGTCTATTCTATTCTTTTTTTTATTCTATCATTTTTTATTCTATTCTTTTGTATTCTATCATTTTCTTATGTATTCAAATTCACATTTATTTTATTTAAAATTCAAATTTCAGAATATTCTATGTTGTTCTATTTGTTTTTATTATATTCTAGTCTATTCTGTTCTGTTATTTTCTATTCTATTTTGTTCTGTTTTACTCTATTATATTATATTCTTTTATTTTCTGTTCTATTCTTTTCTATTCTATTTTTCCTATTCTATTCCTTTATTTTCTATTCTATGTTGTTCTGTTGTATTCTATTATATTCCATTCTTTTATTTTTTTGTTATATTCTTTTCTATTCTATTATTTTTTTCTATTCTATTCCATTATTCTCTCTATTTCTATTCTATTTTGTTCTGTTTTACTCTATTATATTCTATTCTTTTATTTTCTGTTCTATTCTTTTCTACTCAATTTTTTTCTATTATATACTCTATTATATTCCATTCTTTTATCACTATTATATTCTTTTCGATTCTATTCTATTCCATTCCATTATTTTCTATTCTATTTTATTCTCTATGGAAATTCGAAAACGATTTGATTTTGACAACGATTCAAATTCGAAAACTTACTAGAATTCAAAAACTTATTTGAATTATTTTCTATTCAATTTTTTTACTATTCTATTCCTTTACTTTCTATTCTATGTTGTTCTGTTGTATTCTATTATCCCATTCTTTTATTTTCTGTTATATTCTTTTCTATTCTATTTTTTTTTCTATTCTATTCCATTATTTTCTATTCTATTTTATCCTCTATGGAAATTCGAAAACGATTTGATTTCGAAAACGTATTCGAATTTGAAAAAGTATTCGAAAACTTATACGAATTCGAAAACTATTCAAATTCGAATTTTGTCCACATTTTTTTTTTGTTATTTCGGATTCATTTAAATTCGGTACTATAGTAATTAAAGAATGAAAATTTGCCCGAATTTCAATTTGGAACTAAACGAACCGCACACGTCTACTTCTGTTATTTCCTTTAATAAAAATTGCAATATATATTTACAGAGACTTATGTAGACCCTCATTTTGAGTTCCTCCTTTGATGTTTATTATTTATTGTTCCTTATGACACCGATGCCCAATGTACTAGATTTGTCATTTGAAGTGGTTCTCCCGAGGCACCTTTGGGGACGTGATTTTTCTGGGGGGATTGGTTGGCTAACACCTATGTGATCATGTACAGGCTGGCCTACGTTATCATCGTGTCTCCGCTTGTCCTGCTTTGTTATTTTTCAAATGTATAAATAAAGATAATATATATATATATATATATATATATATATATATATATATATATATATATATATATATATATATGTATATATATATATAAATTTTTTTACAAACCATTAAAAACTGTTCTGATGTTGTGAACACCTTTTGACTTCGATCTGATTTGGAAGAATCAATCCATTCATTGAGCATTTTCCGTTGAATAGACACAATAGTTTTAATGAACGTATTAACTGACGATTAAATGGGGAGTAAATTCCCTCGAAAACCATTTAAGTAGCACCAGACACCTATCAACTGTACTCTCTCAATGCACCGTCTACACACTGCACATTAGGTAAGTACTATTTGTCCAATCACAACAATCACACATACACAGAGATGGAGCATGTATTATTTTTATTACCATGTTTTTTTTTTTTCTTGATCAACAAATAGTGTTTTTGGCGTTCAGACATGAACAGAGAGAGACGTTTTCTTATGGCCATTTTACACCATTCCAGCTCATTAATTATTAATCATGAATTGCTTGATGGCGTTGTAACAAGATGGAAAGATCGAGACTGCCCCTCTCAACTTTTGCACCTTCCTATTGGCCCGTCATGATGCTGAGTTGCCTCACTAGAAGTAAATGGTGGTGTCAGGGCACCAATAGCAGGAGGACTCTAGGACCCAGCATCTGTCAGAGCAGGAGGACTTTAGGACCCAGCATTTGTCAGAGCAGGAGAAGGGCTCTAGGACCCAGCATCTCGGCCAGCACATCACCTGGGCCTTTATCAGATAGTTAACCCTTGGCTGAAGTGCTGTTTGATCTTCAGCTGTTACCAACATTCCCATGTTTGCTGTTTCCTGTGATTCTTGATTACCGTCCCAGCTTGCTCCAGACCTGCCTGCTTCCTGACCTTGACCTCAGCTTGTTTAGCAAATCTCCTCAGCTTGCTACCTATCTTGACTTCGGCTTCCACCTGACCTGGTCTCCCCTGCTACCCACCTGGCACTGAACTCTGACTTGTACTGACTACCCTCTGTCTTTGTGATCCTAGTTACCTGCTACATCTCACAGGCGCCATCTGTCTGCAGCAGCCCCGCAGCTCTTCAGTGGTGTTCCTGAATGCTGTCTGCAAGCAACTCTACAGGCGACCTGTGCTACTTTGGGCCTGACTCTTCCTGTCCCATCTCCAGGAGAGTCTGGAATTTAGCTGCAAGGGAAGCCTGCTCTCCATTGGTCTCCAGCACCTAAGGTACCTGATAGGTGGTGACAGATTAGAATGAAACCATGAAATGTTGGGGTAAGTTGGAGTGACCTATTACAACACCCTAGGTTTGGGGACACCCAATGTCAGGACTGAGAACTGAACCCATTGTCCTGCACATCTCTGACCTGACCCTTTGGATAATTCCGCCTTGTGCCTTGTTTCTGGTAAACCTTGAACTGTTTGCTTCTCCCTTTGAACTTCCCTATTTAAAGAATGCCTTTGCACTTCCTGTTTGCCAGATTATTGTGCACTCTCCAGCCGATATTCTTCTCCTTTGTGTACCTGCAGCTGTCCTTATCACTCTATACTTTGGCTTGTTCCTTGATTACGCTTCCCCTTGATCCCAATCTGCAACCACTCGTTACTGACCTTTGGCTTGTTCCTTGACTATGCTTCCCCTTGAACTAAACCTGCAACCACTTGTTACTGACCTTTGGCTTGTTCCTTGACTACGCTTCCCCTTGATCCCAACCTGCAACCACTCGTTACTGACCTTTGGCTTTTGCTTGACTATGCTTCCCCTTGATCCCAACCTGAAACCACTCGTTACTGACCTTTGGCTTGTTTCTCGACTATGCTTCTCCTTGATCCCAACCTGCAACCACTTGTTACTGACCTTTGGCTTGTTGCTTGACTATGCTTCCCCTTGATCCCAACCTGAAACCACTTGTTACTGACCTTTTGGCTTGTTTACTGACTACGCTTCTGCCTGATCCCAACTTGCTATATCTGCTACTGAACCCCCCCGGCTTGCTCACCTTCTGGTGGGGTGATCCTGATATCCGCAACCTGGGACTAACAGGCAGCAAAACCCATCCCCACCATCAGGGGCTCTGGTGAATACCGGTTAGTGCTTAGATGCCTCACCTTGGTTTCTATGACCTGGAGTTAATTATTTTTTTCATTTGATGCAATAATTCACCTTTTACCTTAATTTAACTTTTACAAAGTGGCGCTATTACTACGCTAATCTGCAGCACACGTTGGTAAAGTTACCGAAACGCGGGGTAGGGATTTTTGAATAGCGCCAGAAAACTGTAGAATAAAGAAATTATTCCCGCGCTAACAAGAAAAGAGTCTAATATAGTACTACAGACAAGCTGCATGCACTGAATAAAGGTGCAAACCAAACCTTAAAAGGACATAAAAATATTAAATAGTGCTGCGCTAATCCAAAGCGCCCCTGTTAGGGGACTTAAAGTGATGGTAAATAACTAAAAAGTGGTATAAACAGCATTAAAGTGTTGGCAATCCGCCATAAAACATCACACTCGTCAATATAAATTGGCAATGCTCAAACCAGTAAAGACAAATCAATGTGAAAAATATATTGCTAAAAAATCATTCACCATAAATAATGTCATTAAATGAATACTCCATCCATAACTGTAATCATGTGCAGAGATCAATGGTGTCACCTAACATAAAAAACTATGTGACTCAAATAGAGTGGCAAACAAAAATAGCACATAAAGTGACAGGTGCAAAGTGAAACAAAAAAAAAAATAAAAAATGTAAACCAGTGCAATGTTCGCAGGTTGTTCAAAACTATAGCAAGCAATGGTGCTAGATAATGTGACTTGGATGATTTGGCATGCACCAGATGTGACAGTAGAACAAGGTCCTTTTTTGTTTAAAATAAAGGTGATAGCGGCCTGACATGCAACGGTCGCTCCGTGGTGCTTGACTTAAATAACCCGGTGCTCAGCTTCGTGTACAAACACTCCTGTGAGAGATGGCCCCTTACCTTAAGGCAATAGGGCAAACGCATATAACCAGGGGTCTTTGCACAGGGTCCTCCTTGAAGCAATGGAGCAGGCGTGTATGACCAAGAATCTTTTTTAGGGGGGTCCTCCTAGGATGTAGAGCCCTATCCTCACGGTCCCAATTCCAGGGGGTGGTTCCCTCGGTAAATAGGGGGGATAAAAAACACGGGGAGCCCCAATAGTGTAATACTGCTAGAACCAGTAGCTTTATTAAGGTAAAACACGGTACTCACATATAAAACAGCAATGATGTTCCTATCTCCGACGAGCGGCGAGCTCGTATTACTGACACAGCGTGTAGAGCCTGTCCCGTCCTTACGCGTGACGTCACACCACATGTGACTTCATCAGAGGATGATGAAGTCACGTGCGGTGTGACGTCACGCGTAAGGACGGGACAGGCTCTACACGCTGTGTCAGTAATACGAGCTCGCCGCTCGTCGGAGATAGGAACATCATTGCTGTTTTATATGTGAGTACCGTGTTTTACCTTAATAAAGCTACTGGTTCTAGCAGTATTACACTATTGGGGCTCCCCGTGTTTTTTATCCCCCCTATTTACCGAGGGAACCACCCCCTGGAATTGGGACCGTGAGGATAGGGCTCTACATCCTAGGAGGACCCCCCTAAAAAAGATTCTTGGTCATACACGCCTGCTCCATTGCTTCAAGGAGGACCCTGTGCAAAGACCCCTGGTTATATGCGTTTGCCCTATTGCCTTAAGGTAAGGGGCCATCTCTCACAGGAGTGTTTGTACACGAAGATGAGCACCGGGTTATTTAAGTCAAGCACCACGGAGCGACCGTTGCATGTCAGGCCGCTATCACCTTTATTTTAAACAAAAAAGGACCTTGTTCTACTGTCACATCTGGTGCATGCCAAATCATCCAAGTCACATTATCTAGCACCATTGCTTGCTATAGTTTTGAACAACCTGCGAACATTGCACTGGTTTACATTTTTTATTTTTTTTTTTTGTTTCACTTTGCACCTGTCACTTTATGTGCTATTTTTGTTTGCCACTCTATTTGAGTCACATAGTTTTTTATGTTAGGTGACACCATTGATCTCTGCACATGATTACAGTTATGGATGGAGTATTCATTTAATGGCATTATTTATGGTGAATGATTTTTTAGCAATATATTTTTCACATTGATTTGTCTTTACTGGTTTGAGCATTGCCAATTTATATTGACGAGTGTGATGTTTTATGGCGGATTGCCAACACTTTAATGCTGTTTATACCACTTTTTAGTTATTTACCATCACTTTAAGTCCCCTAACAGGGGCGCTTTGGATTAGCGCAGCACTATTTAATATTTTTAGCGCCAGAAAACTGTTATTGGTAGTGCTTTAATTGAAGCCCCCCCCCCGAGTATCTTTAATAACAACTGCAACAATGTTATGACTTTGCTTTGAAAATGGATTTCATTGGCAATAGTTTAAGAAATCGTAAATAATACTGAAAACCAAACGCCTGACACACCGAAAGCACAAACACACCGTAAGGTCAGAACAGTCAGAAAGGATTTTTTTTCTCCTGTAAGCTGCAGATGGAACAGCCTTGATTTTTGCCCGGCTGTCTATCCTAGAAAATTACTGTCATGAGCCTGTCACCGCTCGCAGCTCATTTCCTGCAGAGGACAGAGCGAGATACACACTACATCATATCTATAAAATGAACCTTCATGGCGCGCTCTTCTCTCTCCGCAACCAAACTTATATCTCACTGTCTCCATGATTTGAAAGTTACCCAGAACAGCAGTTGTTGGGGGAAAAAAATAATATGGATAAAAGTTCATCCTTATTAAGGGGACAGTATATTTTACATTATTTATTATAGTCCGGATTAAAACATGCATTAAAAAAAATATATATATATATATATAAATTTTATAACTACCAGTTTAAAAAAAATATATATATATACTGGTAGTTATAAAATTTTTCAGTTGCATATTTTTATATTCTCACAGCACAAACCAGCAGATGGAGCTCTTGGCTTATTTTTTACATGTTTACTTGTTTGAACCTGTATTGGGTTGTCTATTGATTACAGAGCTCAAAAGCTCAGGCTGAATTAATTATAATGAATAAGTCAGAGCGTTTACTCCTCTGCTCCCTGCCCCCTCCCTCTCTCAGCCTGATAAGGGGTTCCATAAGAAGTTTTAATCAGAGAGGGAGGATCTAAAAGTTAGCAAGTTCGCTTTGTTGTCTCTGTAGCTAAGCCATAACGCTCTGGGAACCCTGTGTCATGGGTGCGTTCTGTATTAAATACTGTATTGATACAACAAATTACCCCAGCAGGTGATGGAATCAAAGAATCATCTCATTCTACAGCTCTGCTAACTAGCAGATCTTACAGCAGGGAGATCAGATTACACAGACTGCAAGAAAATGCAGCCACTCCCTCTTTCTATCCACACAGAGGTGGGGTTGTCTGGCTTAATTAGTTATCTACATACAGGATCTCAGAAAAGTTAGTACACCCCTTACTCATATTTTTGTAAATATTTTCTTCTATCTTTTCATGTGACAACACTGAAGAAATGACACTTTGCTACAATGTAAAGTAGTGAGTGTACAGCTTGTATAACAGTGTAAATTTTCTGTCCCCTCAAAATAACTCAACACACAGCCATTAATGTCTAAACCACTGGCAACAAAAGTCAGTACACCCCTAAGTGAAAATGTCCAAATTGGGCCCAAAGTGTCAATATTTTGTGTGGCCACCATTATTTTCCAGAACTGCCTTAACCCTCTTGGGCATGGAGATCACCAGAGCTTCACAGGTTGTCACTGGAGTCCTCTTCCCCTCCTCCATGATGACATCACAGAGCTGGTGGATGTTAGAGACCTTGCGCTCCTCGACCTTATGTTTGAGGATGTCCCACAGATGCTCAATAGGGTTTAGGTCTGGAGACATGCTTGGCCAGTCCATCACCTTTACCCTCAGCTTCTTTAGCAAGGCAGTGGTGGTCTTGGAGGTGTGTTTGGGGTGGTTATCATGTTGGAATACTGCCCTGCGGCCCAGTCTCTGAAGGGAGGGGATCATGCTCTGCTTCAGTATGTCACAGTACATGTTGGCATTCATGGTTCCCTCAATGATCTGTAGCTCCCCAGTGCCGGCAGCACTCATGCAGCCCCAGACCATGACACTCCCACCACCATGCCTGACTGTAGACAAGACACACTTGTCTTTGTCCTCCTCACCTGGTTGCCCCCACACACGCTTGTGCAGACTAATTTGATGCAGTGTGCGGCGTATGGTCTGAGCACTGACAGGCTGACCCCCCACCCCTACAACCTCTGCAGCAATGCTGGCAGCTCTCATATGTCTATTTTCCAAAGACAACCTCTGGATATGACGCTGAGCACGTGACCTCAACTTCTTTGGTGGACCATGGCGAGGCCTGTTCTGAGTGGATCCTGTCCTGTTATACCGCTGTATGGTCTTGGCCACCGTGCTGCAGCTCAGTTTCAGGGTCTTGGCAATCTTCTTATAACCTAGGCCATCTTTATGTAGAGCAACAATTCTTTTTTTCAGATCCTCAGAGAATTCTTTGCCATGAGGTGCCATGTTGTACTTCCAGTGACCAGTATGAGAGAGTGAGAGTGATAACACCGAATTTAACACACCTGCTCCCCATTCACACCTGAGATCTTGTAACACTAATGAGTCACATGACACTGGGGAGGGAAAATGGCTAATTGGGCCCAAATTGGACATTTTCACTTAGGGTGTGTACTCACTTTTGTTGCCAGCGGTTTAGACATTAATGGCTGTGTGTTGAGTTATTTTGAGGGGACAGCACATTTACACTGTTATACAAGCTGTACACTCACTACTTTACATTGTAACAAAAAAGTGTCATTTCTTCAGTGTTGTCACATGAAAAGATAGAAGAAAAGATTTACACAAATGTCACTGAGGGGTGTACTTACTTTTGTGAGATACTGTACATCTACACTAAAAGGTTCATTGTCTATAGGTCTAAGTGGCATTGTTGTGTAAAAAAAAAAAAAAGGACTTTATATCATCTTACAACTAAAATAAAATTACAGTAATACAAAGCCTTTTAACTTTTTTTTTTTCTTTCCTATGGGTTCCTAATATTTTCCTGCAGAAAAGTGAGCGTTCTATTCCTCCAGCTGCATTCTCAAAATGTAAAAAAGAAAAACAAAACAGAAAATTAATTTAAAAATCCAGCAGGAAGTGTGGAGTTATAAAAGGACCCCAGTGTGCAGCCTGTGGAACTCAAGTGCAGAGATGCCAATAGTGGAGTAGTGTGTTTACAACATAGATAATGTGTTATCAGTTTTTTTTTTTGGGTGTTATAGTTAAGTCACAAAAAGGTATTAATATAAATGAGAAGGAGAAGTAATTCCATTTTAAGTGAAAAATTACGCATGTAACGATAAAAAAATTGTGACAGAAATTGTATAAAAAAAAATCGACACTGAGCTGTGAATATTCTGGTTGCACCATTTTTGCATTAATAAATGTAGTTATTAAAATAATAAAAATAATAATATTAATAATAACAAAAACAACAATCACCATAATCATAGTATTATTATTATTATTACTATTATTATTTATATTGTTAATAATAATAATAGTCATCTTATTGTAATTATTATTATTATCATTATTATTAATAATACTAATAATGTTAGTAATAATAATAACAACAACACTCATCATAATCATATTATTATTACTATTATTAATAATACTAATAATAGTAGTAGTAGTAGTAATTATTATTATTATTATTTTTATTATTATTATTATTATTATTATTATTATAACAACAATCATCACAATCATATTATTATTATTATTATTATGTATTATTATCATTATTGTTGTTATTACTATTAATATTATTATTATTACTATTTGTTGATCAAGAGAAAAAAAACATGAATTGTATTATTTCATATGCACCATTCATAGATTCACATACACTCATTTAATAGCTTAAATGTAAAAATAGATATAAGAATATTTAAAATCTTAAAAGAAATTTCAATACTAGTTCCAGGATCAGCTGTATTGTCTAGATTTTCCATCTTCTATGAATATGACAAATGAGCAATATATACGGTGTAATGTGTGTGTATATGTATATATATACATACATACGGTGTATATGTACAATTTCTAATCAAATTAATTATTTTTTGTTGCCTGCTAAACAGCGTTTGTGAATTATGACAGGAAAGCGCTACAAAATAATTACATTAATGTCTAATCATTAAAGCCGCTCTTGTTCTATTTCTAAGTACAATTACACATCAAATTTTTAATTGTATGCTAATTGTCTTCTATTAAATTCTTCTTCCATTAAATAAAACTTGTATACAGTCATTACTTAGTGCGGAAGTAAAGATAAATAATAATTACAATGTAGTCTGAGTGTGGAGCTGAAGTGTTAAAGTAAAACACGGCCCGGAGTGCTTCTCTAAGGGGGGGATTTACAGTAATAAAGGCAAATAGACTGTTCACTTTGCAAGTGCAGTCCCACTCTAGAAGGTGCAGTTGCTCCAGATCTTAGTAAATGAGGGGAATGCTGTTTTTTTTTTTTTTTTCCTTGCGTGTGATTGGGTGTTCTTTACAAAGTGAAGCTTCATCCCCTTTACTAAGCTCTGGGGCAACTGCACTTGCAAACTGCACCGTCTATTTGCCTTTAGTTATTCATGGAGAGATCCCTTCTAGTGGATTCCACAAAGAAATATAAGAAGAACTTCAATTCTAAACTCAAGATATAGATAGATAGATAGATAGATAGATAGATAGATAGATAGATAGATAGATAGATAGATAGATAGATAGATAGATAGATAGATAGATAGATAGATAGATACAGTGGTGGGACAAGGTCATCAAGAGCCCGGGGCGAACATGCCAAAATGCACCTTGCATCCCTAAATCCCCCCAAGTTCAAATGCCCCCCCCCCCCAACCCCTACCTCTAAAATTTCCCCTCCTAGTACACATCTTCTCATCCCCACTTCAAATGCCCCCTCCCAGAACTAATGACCCCCTAATCCCCCCTCCTAGCACTAATGACCCCCAAATCCCCCCCCCCCTTCCAGCACTAATGACCCCAAAAATTCCCCCTCCTAGCACTAATGACCCCCAAATCCTCCCTCCTAGCACTAATGACCCCCAAATCCCCCCTCCTAGCACTAATGACCCCCAAATCCCCCCTCCCAGCACTAATGACCCCCAAATCCCCCCTCCTAGCACTAATGACCCCCAAATCCCCCCTCCCAGCACTAATGACCCCCAAATCCACCCTTCCCAGCACTAATAAACCCCAAACCCCCCTTCCTAGCACTAATGACCCCCAAACCCCCCCCTCCCAGCACTATTGACACCCAAATCCCCCCTCCCAACACTAATGACCCCCAAATCCCCCCTCCCAGCACTAATGACCCCCAAATCCACCCTTCCCAGCACTAATGACCCCCAAATCCCCCCCTCCCAGCACTAATGACCCCCAAATCCACCCTTCTCAGCACTAATGACCCCCAAATCCCCCCTCCCAACACTAATGACCCCCAAATTCCCCCTCCCAGCACTAATGACCCCCAAATCCCCCTTCCTAGCACTAATGACCCCCAAATCCCCCCTCCTAGCACTAATGACCTCCTAGCACTAATGACCCCCAAATCCCCCCTCCCAAAACTAATGACCCACAAATTTCCCCTCCCAGCACTAATTCCCCCCTAACCCCACCTCCTAGTACAAATCCCCCCCATCCCCCCACCCAACACAAATCCCCCTAACTCACCACTCTTAGCACCCCACCCCCAAATTTCCCCTCCTGGAACAATACTTACTCCCTGTTGAACCCCCCCCCAAACATTCCCGCTTCCAATACAAATCCCATCCCCTGAAATCTTCTTGCGGCCCCCACCCCCACCTCACGTGATACCACAGTGTCCAGAACAGCCACCCCTCTTACCCACCCCTTGTCCCAGCCTTGGATGGATGGATAGATACATAGATTTTACATAGATAGATACATAGATTGTAAATAGATAGATAGACAGACAGATAGACAGATAGACAGATAGATAGATAGACAGATAGATAGATAGATAGATAGATAGATAGATAGATAGATAGATAGATAGATAGATAGATAGATAGATAGATAGATAGATAGATAGATAGTTTAGAGTAAGAATTAAGATCAACTCATGTGAGTTCATCTGCATAGATTTATGTATAAATAATAGATTTATATCATACTTTAATGATACTGATTACGAAATATTATAAATACTATAAAATGCTACTTTTCAATCTACTATATAAATATATACTGTAAATACAACTATAATGTATATAACATATATATTTATATATAAATAAATATATAGAGTATATATAAATATAAAAAATAAATACTTATAAATGCTATATAATGCTACTTCGTAATTCTACTATGTAAATATATACTGTAAATACAAATATAATACATATAACATGTATATAAATATATAAACAAATACATAGAGGATATATACCGTATATACAAAAAAATATATAAATACTATAAAAAGCTACTTTATTTAATAATATACACAAATACTGAACGATAACAGATTAAAAAAAAAAAAAACGTCTTGAGAATGGCCCCAAACGATCAGCCTCTTACCTGTTGCCATTGAAGGCCGTCTTGTACGCCGCAGTTTGATGTAGCGTCTCCTCGGTGGTATATACGGGCACGGGGGTCCGGACGCACTCGTGGGAACACTGCAGGGTCTCGTTGTAGGCGGTAAAGATGTCGATGTTGCTGGGGACCCGCGCCGGGGTAAAGTCCGTTAGATTTTGGCAGCTCTCTTCCTGCTGATTAATTTTTCGCTGGTGGCTGTTCCGCCGAGCGTTTCCACTTTGTGCGCAGCTGGAGAGGGGAAAAAAAAAGAAGAATAAACAGTTATAAAAAGAACTTCGGATGATTTAGAAGGAAAACTTTTACAGTGAGGAGTACAAAGGGTGGGGGGGATGGGATGGCGGGGTGACTTTAGGTAATCTCGGGGTCAGGGGGTCTCCGTAGGATGCATTTTATGTTCTGAGTTGATAGTTTGGATTTTGTATTATTGTTTTCCTTACAGAAGAGCAGCTACTAGAGATAAGCGGATCCCGCTGTGTGAGTTTACGTCTGACTTAGATTGGGATAATTAGGAGGACGCAGGATACCGCTTAATCGCAGATTTCATCCCTTCCAGGTGCTCCTGCTCTCCCTCCCAAACTCCGGCATGCCTTGGACAGGGTTTGGATGGATTTCAAAATAATAGACAGCAAACTTTAATCATCTATTACATTAAATTAGCAACAAAGACTCAATAAAGTAAAACATGATTTATTACCTGAAAAAAAGAGCGGAACTAAACTGCATCTGAGCACCAAAAACGCCATGTCATTCATTTGTATTACTCAAAGCAAGAACTCCCCCCATTATCCATGTCTCCATCCATCCTTCCCCATCCATCCATGTCTCCATCCATCCTTCCACTTCCCCATCCATCCATGTCTCCATCCATCCAAACTTCCTCATCCATCCATGTCTCCATCCATCCAAACTTCCCCATCCATCCATGTCTCCATCCAAACTTCCCCATCCATCCGTGTCTCTATCAATCCTTCCACATCCATCCATCCTTCCACTTCCCCATTCATCCATGTCTACATCCATCCTTCCGCTTCCCCATCCATCCATGTGTTTATGCATCTTTCCACTTCCACATCCATCCATGTCAACATCCATGTCTCCATCCATCCTCCCACTTCCCCATTCATCCATGTCTTCATCCATCCTTCCACTGCCCCATTGATCCATGTCTCCATCCATCTATCCACTTCCCCATCCATCCATCTATTCCCCCATCCATCCACGTCTCCATCCACCCTTCCACATCCCCATCCATCCATGTATTCATCCTTCTTTTCACTACCCCATCCATCCATGTCTCCATCCATCTTTCCACTTCCCCATCCATCCTCTCCATCCATGTCTCCATCCATGTCTCCATCCATCCTTCCACTTCCCCATCCATCCATGTCTCCATCCATTCTCCCACTTCCGCATCCATCCATGTCTCCATCCACTCTTCCACGTCCCCGTCCATCCATGTCTTCTTCCATCTTTCCACTTCCCCATCTATCCTCTCCATCCATGTCTCCATCTATCCTCCCACTTCCCCATCCATTCATATCTCCATCCATTTTTCCACTTCCCCATCCATCCTCTCCATCCATATCTCCATCCATGTCTCCATCCATCCTTCCACTTCCCCATCCATCCATGTCTCCACCCATCTTTCCTCTCCATCCATGTCTCCATCTATCCTACCACTTCCCCATCCATCCATGTCTCCATCTATCCTCCCACTTCCCCATCCATCCATGTCTCCATCCATCTTTCCACTTCCCCATCCATGTCTCTATCCATGTCTCCATCCATCCTTCCACTTCCCCATCCATCCATGTCTCCATCCATCCTCCCACTTCCCCATCCATCCATGTCTCCATCCATCTTTCCACTTCCCCGTCCATGTCTCTATCCATCTTTCCACTTCCCCATCCATCCATCAATGTCTCCATCCATCCTCACACTTCCCCATCCATCCATGTCTCTATCCATGTCTCCATCCATCCTTCCACTCCCCCATTCATCCATCCATGTCTCCATCCATCCTTCCACTTCCCCATCCATCCATGTCTCCATCCATCTTTCCACTTCCCCATCCATCCTCTCCATCCATGTCTCCATGCATCCATCCTCCCACTTCCCCATCCATCCATGTCTCCATCCATCTTTCCACTTCCCCATCCATCCATGTCTCCATCCATCCTTTCACTTCCCCATCCATCCATGTCTCCATGCTTTATTTTGCTTTGAAATCATTTTGAAAAACACCCCCCTAGCATTTCTAGCTGAAACCATCTTGAGTAAGGTCAGATGATTCATGTAACATTTACTTCCTGGAATTCATCTGCCCTTAGCTCAGGCATGCAGGTGGGAGCGTGTGCTTAGCTGTGAAGGCCCCTCCTCCCATGAAGACTCCTGGGAAGCAGCTGAAAATTTTTTAAAAAGTATGATTCTCCTATGTAGTGATTTTCATCATTATACCGGATTTCAGCCTTCTGGTTATATGGTTGAGCTCAGACCCTCTGGCTGTTTTCCATATGGACAGTCAACTTTTACGCAACATGCTGGTCAGGTCTAATCTCTCTCAGAGTCGAGCCAGAAAGACTCCCAGTGTGCCTGCATACACCTGCTGCTCCCTGGAAGAACAAGTCTCCTTGGGAGGGAGAAGCCCCGATCTTTGAAGAGCTCCAATAACATTAGGCCTGAGTATTAAGAGGGATGAAGCTTCTAACACTAGGTTCATGTTTTGATGGTGACCAGACCCTGCATGATCACTATCAAAACATGGACCAAGCGTTGGAGGCTTCAATCTACTCAATACTCTTCAAAGTCTTCAGGCTCCAGGACCCATACCAGGATTTACTAATCTCAATACTCTAAAAAGCCTTCAGGCTCCAGGACCCACCTCAGGATTTACTAAACTCAAAATTCTATAAAGCCTTCAGGCTCCAGGACCCACCTCAAGATTTACTAATCTCAATACTCTATAAAGCCTTCAGGCTCCAGGACCGATGGCAGGATTTTCTAATCTCAATACTTTATAAAACCTTCAGGCTCCAGGACCTATACCAGGATTTACTAATCTCAATACTCTACAAAGATTTCAGGCTCCAGGACCGATACCAGGATTTACTAATCTCAATACTCTATAAAGCCTTCAGGCTCCAAGACCCATACCAGGCTTTACTAATCTCAATACTATATAAAGCCTTCAGGCTCCAGGACCCATACCAGGATTTACTAATCTCAATACTATATAAAGCCTTCAGGCTATAGGACCCATACCAGGATTTACTAATCTCAATACTCTATAAAGCTTTCAGGCTCCAGGACCTATACCAGGATTTACTAATCTCAATGATCTATAAAGCCTTCGAGCTGCAGGACCCATACCAGTATTTTCTAATCTCAATACTCTATAAAGCCTTCATGCTCCAGGACCCACCTCAAGATTTACTAATCTCAATACTCTATAAAGCCTTCAGGCTCCAGGACAGATACCAGGATTTACTAATCTCATACTCTATAAAACCTTCAGGCTCCAGGACCTATACCAGGATTTACTAATCTCAATGATCTATAAATCCTTCGAGCTGCAGGACCCATACCAGGATTTACTAATCTCAAGACTCTATAAAATTTTCAGGCTCCAGGACCCACCTCAAGATTTACTCATCTCAATACTCTATAAAGCCTTCAGGCTCCAGGACAGATACCAGGATTTACTAATCTCATACTCTATAAAACCTTTAGGCTCCAGGACCTATACACGGATTTACTAATCTCAATACTATATAAAGCCTTCAGGCTCCAGGACCCATACCAGGATTTACTAATCTCAATACTATATAAAGCGTTCAGGCTCCAGGACCCATACCAGGATTTACTAATCTCAATACTATATAAAGCCTTCAGGCTCCAGGACCCATACCAGGATTTACTAATCTCAGTACTCTATAAAGCCTTCAGGCTCCAGGACCTATACCAGGATTTACTAATCTCAATGATCTATAAAGCCTTCGGGCTGCAGGACCCATACCAGGATTTACTAATCTTGGAGAAAACGGAAAGGCCAGTTTTCTTCTAATGAGGCGCGCATCCTGGAACTCTTCACCTTGCATAGGTGTGAACCCTAGGTGCTACCAAACCAGCGCATCCCTGTCACAATAGTTATATGGAGCAATAGCTAGTTAAACAAGGACCCAGCATTGGAGGCTTCACCCCACTAAATACTCTACAAAGCTTTAGGGCTCCAGGATCCATACCAGGATTTACTAATCTCAACACTCTATAAAGCCTTCGGGGCTGCAGGACCCATAACCAGAGTGTACTAATCTTGGAGAAAACTGAAAGGTCAGCTTTCTTCCAATGAGGCACACATTCTGGAATTCCTCAACTTGCATGGGTGAGAACCCTAGGTGTCACCAAACTGCTGCATCCTTGTCACAATATCCATATATAATATGTAGCGCTGGTAGATTTTTATAGGTAAATTTAGTGGGTTATCTGTTTCATACATAGTCAGATTTAGCCTCTGTTCCAGTTTGGCTGTGTTGCATGTAGTTTCACGCTGTGCCTGTGGGTGTCGTTGTCGCCATGGGTCGGTGTTGGAAAGGCAACGCGCTGAAGCATATGAGTGCTCCTCTGTCCCGGAGATAACTCGGTGGAGGTGGTTCTCCGAGATGCATTCTGGGGGAGGGTATTTATGGGACAGACGCCATGTTTTAGGGTTCTTTTCGTTCCACCTGCTGGCCTCCTGGCCGACAGGTATGTGTTAGGAGTACTACCGCGTGGTCCTCCGACCGGGAGGACCACGTTGCTGCAGTGTGTGGGTGGAATCAGAAGCCTGTCTGGGGCCTACCACAGCAGCGAGGGAATGGTCCTGAGCTGTCTGTCCTACGGGAAGAAGCTGGACAACTGAGAAGATCCCAGGGGAGGACCAGTCATGGAAGGATCATGCAGAGTGCTGGTCTGGAGAGGGGCCTGGTGACTCAGTTGGAGGACGCATCCTAAAGTTAACCTACCGCATAGTACTGCCGGGTCGGTTTAAAGGTTCTAGTGCTGTGTTTGCTATCCATCGTAAACCATTGCATCCTGTGGCAGAGGATCTTACGGGTTTCTATTCCATTCAAGTCTGTGGCAGAGACTTTTGTTCGTGCTGCGTGCCGGTTGCTAGGTTAGTGAGAGAAACCTATCCGGGCGGGCAAAGATTCAACTCTAAAAGGAGAGTACATTCATCTACAAAATTCCAATTCCTAATATTACATCAAGAAAAGGTATTTGAACTTCCCTGAAACTTTCCTTTTACCTCTTTTCTGCTACTTCCTTCAGTTACTCTTTATTAAAGCATTGGAAAAGATACTCTAGTGTCTGGTGTCTACACTGTCTGGTATCAAACTCAACGGGACCCTAGACCCGGTTCCGGTGAAATTGAGGTAACAAAGGTGACGGTAACAGCCCGCTATAAACCAGCAGCTCCACCGTGAGTTATTGCTACAAATCAAATACATAACAAATCCAGCAGGGGGGTTGGGAACCTCCCATCACGACCACAGCAGGTATTCATTCAAACACGCAAACACAAAGATCTCACTGATAGAGTAGCTGTGAAAAATAATAAAATGTCCAGGGGTTCAACTTTACATCATTTATCAAAAGGCAGGGTAAGATAGAGTAGACTGAACCTTTAACTCCCAGCCTGAAGCCAGCCATAGACGGTTCAAATTTTGGCCAGTTCAGGAGGGACAGGCCAAGATTCGAGCCATGTATGGGCAAGCCGAATGTACCAAGTTGATTGAGCGATCAACTTGGGTACAACCAGCCTGTAGGATTTTACCCATGAACCCTTGATGCTTAAAATTAATTTATCCAAAGTATTGGCATAATAGTTACCTTGAGCTAAATGTTTCATCCAATAGTCCTGGACTGAGAAGTAACTGAACCTAACGATGGTGCTGAAATTCAGACACCTGGATTACGCTATGTTCATTGGCTCTAATATCATATTAAAACCTTTACCATTGATAGCATTCTGATAATTGTATATAAGCACCTAGTGGGGATTTCTCAAACTTGAGTCTCAGGACCATACTTAGACCCCATACACACACTATTAGATTTTGTGCAGATTTTTGTCTTCAGATTTACCAAAACCATGTAGTGCAAGGGTCTGCCTGATTGCATACAAATTGAAACTCTTATGCCGCGTACACACGGTCGGACTTTCCGGCATACTTGGTCCGGCACACTTTCCGATGGACTTTGTCCGCCAGGTGCGCCGGACTTTAAAACGGACGGACTTGCCCACACACGCCGGGACTTTGCGGCGGGCTAAGTCCGCCCGTCTTTCCGACGGACTTTCGCCGGAGTTCCGGCGGACTTTCAGAATGAACGGACTTGCCCACACACGGCCAAGTCCGTTCATTTTGAACGTGACTCAGGTGCGACGGGACTAGCAAAGGATGTCAATCTTGCCGCTTTTATCGGCGAGATTGACACCTTGCGAGCCCCGTTGCGGGGCATACCAGGCCCTTAGGTCTGGTATGGATTATAAAGGGAAGCCCCTACGCCGAAAAAACGGCGTGGGGTCCCCCCTAAAATCCATACCAGACCCCGATCTGAGCACGCAGCCTGGCCGGTCAGGAAAGGGGGTGGGGACGAGCGAGCGCCCCCCCCCCTCCTGAACCGTACCAGGCCGCATGCCCTCAACATGGGGGGGTGGGTGCTTTGGGGGAGGGGGGCGCCCTGCGGGGCCCCCCCACCTCAAAGCACCTTGCCCCATGTTGATGAGGACAAGGGCCTCTTCCCGACAACCCTGGCCGTTGGTTGTCGGGGTCTGCGGGCGGGGGGCTTATCGGAATCTGGGAGCCCCCTTTAATAAGGGGGCCCCCAGATCCCGGCACCCCACCCTATGTGAATGAGTATGGGGTACATGGTCCCCCTACCCCTTCACCTAGGGAAAAATTGTAAGTAATAAAACACACTACACAGGTTTTTAAAATATTTTATTAAACAGCTCCGGGGGTGGGGATCTTCCTCCGGCTTCGGGGGTCTTCTTCCGGCTTCGGGGGTCCCTCCGCTTCATCTTCTCCCGGCGTCCGGTTGGTTCTTCTCCGCTCTCTTCTCCCGGTGTTCCAGTTCTTCGGCTGGCTCCTCTGCTGTGTTCAGGTAGCTCTCTTGCCAGCAGAGGTCCGGTCTCTTCTCCAGATGGTCGACCACGCCCCCTAAAACGTCACAGTCCCAGCATGCCCAGGGACTGTGACAACAAAAGGGGGCGGGGTCTCCGCCTATATAAGTCACAACGCAGCCCTCGGAGACCAGTCCAGCAGGAGAGAGCGTCGTGTCAACATCTGGGGGAAGAGAAGAGAAGAGAAGAGAAGACAAGAAGCTCAGAAGTCCGGACCTCCGCTGGCAATAGAGCTACATGAAGACAGCGGAGGGACCGGCCGAAGACCTGGGACACCGGGAGAAGAGGCCGGAGAGCGGAGAAGAACCAACCGGACGCCGGGAGAAGATGAAGTGGAGGGACCCCCGAAGCCGGAAGAAGACCCCCGAAGCCGGAGGAAGATCCCCACCCCCGGAGCTGTTTAATAAAATATTTTAAAAACCTGTGTAGTGTGTTTTATTACTTACAATTTTTCCCTAGGTTTTCCCTAGGGGGACCATGTACCCCATACTCAATCACATAGGGTGGGGTGCCGGGATCTGGGGGCCCCCCTATTAAAGGGGGCTCCCAGATTCCGATAAGCCCCCCGCCCGCAGACCCCGACAACCAACGGTATGGTATGGTATGGATTTTAGGGGGGACCCCACGCCGTTTTTTCGGCGTAGGGGCTTCCCTTTATAATCCATACCAGACCTAAGAGCCTGGTATGCCCCGCGCTCGCCGCAATAGGAAGATTTGTTTTTCCTATTGCAGCGAGCGCAAGATGCAATACCCTGCCCTCGCATTGTATCTGGTCCGTCGGACCAGCATACACACGAGCGGCCTTTCTGTCGGACCAGCACACACACAAGCGGACTTTCCGCCCGAAACTGAGTCCGACGGAAAGATTTGAAACTTGGTTCAAATCTAGGTCCGGCGATCTTTTGGGAAGAAGTCCGCCGGAAAAGTCCGCCGGCGCCCACACACGGGCGGATTTTCCGGCACACTCTGGTCCGCCGGACCAAGTATGCCGGAAAGTCCGACCGTGTGTACGCGGCATTAAGGTTCGACCTCCATATTATATGGTTTTGGTAAATCTGAAGACAAAAATCTGCAGAAAATCTAATAGTGTGTATGGTGCCTTATGAAGCCTTCACATGACTTTGGGTTTGGCTGATGTTGCAGTCAGCTGCGGATTACATTAATCACATGCTGTCTGGGGCAACTTTTTAATTTTCCACACATATCAGCATTTTTTCTGTAGAAAATGACATAGAACCCCCGGAACATGATTTATTTTCTGAAAGCAGAAGCCCTGGAGAATAAAATGGTGGCTGTTGCAATATTTTATGTCACACGATATTTTCACAGCCGTTTATCAAACGCAGATTTTTAGAAAACAATACGCTAGTGCATTGTCACGTGGAGGGGCTGAGTTCACCAGCAGCCCTTATAAAAGTGACGGTCTTTACTGAACATGTAAACAATCCAGAAAACAAACAGCTTATTTGCAGCAAAATGAACACAAAACAGTCCGAAAGTCTGGTTCAAATGGCCAAAAACAAGGCAATGGCACACCACCACCATACCAGCCCTGCTCCGGGGTTTTCGGGATTCCCGTCATCAGGGAGGAGGTTTTCACAGTTCAGGAACCATAGCTCAATCCCAAGTTGAAATGTACAAAGAAAAGAGAGCGCAAGGCTGCCCTAGTGTGATATTGTTTAATGCTAAAAATGCGAATTCAGGTCCTGAAGAAGGAGGCCGTCCCTCCGAAACATGTTGTCGTGGCAACCGCTCTGCTAGCCAGGAGGAGTTACTTCACTCACTCGGTCTTCCATTCACGGCCGCAAGTGACGTCACGCAGCGCCGGCTGGACTGTGCGCGTTTCTCACAGCAAACACAGCCTGACACGATGAGGAAGCGGAGTTCGCTCTACCATCCCCCATCCACTTCACTCGCCTTTGGGAGCCAACCCATTCATTCAGGCCAGGAGAGGAGACATCCACCTTGCTGTACATGCGATTTTCAGATCCTTGTTTGTGAGTGTAACCCTTTTAACTTGAATTCACATTTTTAGCATTAAACAATATCACACTAGGGCGGCCTTGCGCTCTCTTTTCTTTGTGCATTTCAGATCAAGTCCGCCACCCTGTGGATTCTTGAGGGAGCTGCAGCACCTAGAGCTAAAAGAACTTTTTATACAGACATATTTTGTGTGTTGCTTATGAGGACAGCGCTGGTCTGGGTTTTTTTGTGTGTTCTGGGCAATCCCAAGCTGAGTTCAACCTGCTGACTCAAGTGTGTCCAGCATTTTCTCTCACTGACAGCTGTTTCCTCTTCCTTTTTTGGACTCCAGGTATCTCCTTCAGGGTTACCTGAACCTTCAGAGAACCTGTAATCAGGGTTTAGAGGTTCTTCCCACCAAAACTATTCGCACCTCCAAAATTTCTAATAAGGACTTAGCAACACAGAGAGTACTGACAGTCAGTCTTCTTTTCTACAGCCTGACAACCTTGTAACACCTTACCCTCCATGGGTGAGAACCCCCCGAGTACTCAACATTACATCCAAACCGTCTTCCTTAACCACTTGACCACCGGGCACTTAAACCCCCTTCCTAACCAGACCAATTTTCAGCATTCAGCGCTCTCACACTTTGAATGACAATTACTCAGTCATGCAACACTGTACCCATTTGAAATGTTTGAACTTTTTTCACACAAATAGAGATTTCTTTTGGTGGTATTTAATCACCTCTGGGTTTTTTATTTTTTGCGCTATAAATCCAAAAAAGACCGAAAATTCAGTAAAAAAAAAAAAAAAATTCTTTGTTTCTGTTAAAATTTATTGCAGAGTATTGGCAAGTATTGTCCTAGTATTGCCATAGTATTGCCATAGTATTGCAGAGTATTGCCATAGTGCTGCCATAGTATTGCCATAGTATTGCAGAGTATTGCCATAGTATTGCCATAGTATTGCAGAGTATTGCCATAGTGCTGCCATAGTATTTCCATAGTATTGCAGAGTATTGCCATAGTATTGCCATAGTATTGCAGAGTATTGCAATAGTATTGCCATAGTATTGCAGAGTATTGCCATAGTACTGCCATAGTATTGCAGAGTATTGCCATAGTATTGCAGAGTATTGCCATAGTGTTGCAGAGTATTGCCATAGTATTGCAGAGTATCGCCATAGTATTGCAGAGTATCGCCATAGTATTGCAGAGTATCGCCATAGTATTGCAGAGTATCGCCATAGTATTGCCATAGTATTGCCATAGTATGGGCACTGAGCAGCGCTGTGGGCTGGATCTGTAGTGCCCACAGCGCTGAAACCGATCTCTCCCTCTCTACTCTCACACTGTACCGATCGGTACAGAGAGGGGAGGGAGGAGCCGGCGTCATGACATGAAGCCGGTTTGTTTACAAGTGATGCTCCGCTATCACGGATGTTCCCGGGTGCGCGCCCCAGAGGACATCCATTGACGCCCACCCAGAATAAGCCGACCACGCTGTAGCCGTCTTTCGGCTATGGCCTGGTCGGCATGTGGTTAAAGAGGCCAAACCCAAATAGTGGGGAAATATACTGTCCCTGGCATTCTGTACAGCACAAAATACATTTTTTTTGGCAAAATATAAAAGATGACGTTGTGTTGAGTAAATTGATACCAAACATGTCAAGATTTAACATTGCATGTGCCAGTGAAATAACAACAAACTACAGTACTTACATTTGTCCATAGGGGACACTTTAAAAGCCTTTACAGGTTATCAGTTTTGAGTTAAACAGGAATATGGCTCTAGAAATATTGTTCTCACTCACAAAACTGGTTTTGGGCAGTTGAACCCTCTAACTGCTTCTAATGTCCTGTACACACGATCGGACATTCCGACAACAAAATCCATGGATTTTTTTTCCAAAGGATGTTGGCTCAATCTTGTCTTGCATACACACGGTCACACAAATGTTGTCGGAAATTGTGATCGCCAAGAACGCGGTGAAGTGCAACACATAGGACGAGCCGAGAAAAATTAAGTTCAATAGCCAGTGTGGCTCTTCTGCTTGATTCTGAGCATGCGTGGAACTTTGTGCGTCGGAATTGTGTACACATTGTCAGAATTTATGAGAACGGATGTTGTCGGAAAATTTGAGATCCAGATCCCAAATTCTGTGTGTCAGAAACTCTGATGGAAAATGTCCGATGGAGCCTACACACGGTCGAAATATAATCAGCTGAAGCAACCTGATGCTGGGGGTCTCCTGCTATAGTCTGTTTATTAAGTGCGTCTCTTCCATTGGGTGCCTCCTAGGTATGCATTCCCATTGATAATTTAGTTAATTAAGTCATCTATTGTTTCTGTCTGTTGGCTAATTTGGCTAACTTTTGGAGGTTCCTACATGATGGGATTAGTCTGGTGTCAACTCTACTTTGTTATCTAACCTTTGTGTGATGTTTTGGTGACTGACCCTTCTTTTTTTATTACTGTATTTCTTTTCAATAAACAGTCTTTCCTTTAGAGCCCTTGCACACTGGGGCGGGGGGCGGCGTCGGCGGTAAAACGCCGCTATTATTAGCGGCGTTTTACCGCCGGTATGTGGCCGCTAGCGGGGCGGTTTTACCTCCCGCTAGCGGCCGAGAAGGGGTTAAATACCACCGCAAAGCGCCTCTGCAGAGGCGCATTGCCGGCGGTATAGCCGCACCGTCCCATTGATTTCAATGGGCAGGAGCGGTAAAGGAGCGATATACACACCGCTCCTTCACCGCTCCGAAGATGCGGCTAGCAGGACTTTTTTTACCGTTCTGCCAGCGCATCGCTCCAGTGTGCAAGCCCTCGGGGCTTTCACACTGGAATGCAAGCAGCGGCACTTTCGGGTCGGTTTGCAGGCGCTATTATTAGCGCAATAGCGCCTGCAAACCGCCCCAGTGTGCAAGGGCTCTTAGTTCTATCCCAATATTGTGTGTGTGCGATGCTTGGGGTAAAAGGGTGGTATTAGCTCTGCTGGAAGGGTTTGAAGGGCAGGAGACACTGTTTAGCGGAAGCACCCAAGCGGGGTGCCAAGTGGTCTGTCACAATTATTATATTTGATGTCTATCAAGTTGTGATTTCATTCTGTTTAATAATACCTTAATTGTCACATTGTAAAACATTAACATATGGAAACATGCATCTAAAATAACTATCACCGAGGAAGTGTGCGCGAAATATCATACACACTTCAGGACTCCTACATCACAACCATCAGCTCTCTTCATTGGATGAAAGTTGACTTAGTGACGCCCTCCACAGGGTCAACAAAAAGTGGCTGCAAATGGCAGCTGACAGCTCTAAACTTTGCATGCTGATATGTGTTCATGAGAGCCAGTGACTCTGATACTGATCAGCAAATACTCCTTTAACAGTCTTCCCGGGTCCTCAGCCCAGGTCCTGCTGAGACCCAGACTCCAATTTCCTGTCTCAGAAACTCTCCTAGGGGCAGCAGCCTCCTACGAGTAAATATAAGGGTGATAATGTGGTGCTTATTTAATAAGAGATGAACAACATAAAGTGCAAATGCACCAAGAGGGTAATTAAATCAGTCCACATAAATGGAAAATTATCATTATTATTATTATACACGATTTATATAGCGCCAACAGTTTATGCAGTGCTTTACAATGTAGAGGGGGGACAGCACAATTACAGTACAGTTCAATACAGAAGGGACAGGAGGGCCCGGCTCGTAGAGCTTACATTCTAAAGGGAGGGGGTGGTGGTACAAAAGGTAATAGCTGCAGGGAATGATTTGATGGGGGGGTGGCTCGGGGACAGTTGTTAGGTGGGTGTGGGATAGACTTCCCTGAATAAGTGAGTTTTCAGGGATCTCCTAAAGGTGGACAGGTTAGGGGGCTGATCGGATATACCGGGGCAGAGAGTTCCAGAGGATGGGAGAGGCTCTGGAGAAGTCCTGAAGGTGAGCATGGAAGGAGGTAACAAGGGAGCTAGAGAGCAGGAGGTCCTGGGAGGGGCGGAGGGAACAATTTGGGCGATATCTGCCGATGAGGTTGGTGATGTAGCTGGGGGCGATGTTGTGAATGGCCTTGTATGTTGTGGTTAGCATTCTGAATTTTATACGGTGGGGGAGGGGAAGCCAGTGAAGAGATTGGCAGAGAGGGGCAGCAGTCACGGATCGATTAGTGAGGTGTATTAGTCTAGCAGCAGCATTCATAATAGACTGAAGGGGGAGGAGCCTGTGTAAGGGTCGGCCATTAAGGAGAGAGTTGCAGTAGTCAAGGCGGGAAATAATGAAGGAGTGAATAAGTTGCTTTGTGGTGTCATTAGTCAGGAAGGGTCGAATTCTGGAGATGTTGCGGAGGTTAAGGCGGTAGGATTTAGCCAGTGATTGGATGTGGGGGCTGAAGGAGAGATCAGAGTCTAGGATTACACCCAGGACCCTGGCATGTGTGGAGGGACCAATGGTTGTGCTGTTGATCTTAATGGTAAAGTCATGGGGGGGGGGGGGGGGGACCGGTAAGGAGGAAATATAACAAGTTCAGTTTTAGAAAGATTGAGTTTGAGAAAGTGGTGTGACATCCATACCGAGATGTTATTTAGTAAGTTTGAGATATGTGAGGAGATCGAGGGGGTGAGCTGAGGAGTGGAGAGATAGATCTGGGTGTCATCGGCGTAGAGGTGGTATTGGAAGCCATGGGAGGTTATCAACTGGACCAGGGAAGAGGTATAGAGCGAGAATAGGAGGGGTCCATGAAAATGAAAAACATGCGCAAAGGTTGCAATCACACCACAAAACTGTATAAGAAGACAATAATATGCTTAAAGGAGAAGTCCAGCCTGAGCTTTTTAGTAATTTGTTTTGCACTCCTGCGACCCATTTTCAGTGGAGAGCGCTCTCTCCGCTTATATCACTGCTATCAGTCGAGGCAGCGCATCATCCCGACTTCCAAAGTCTGGATCCGCCAGCTGCCTTGACTGATGGCAGTCTCAGCATCTCAGCGAGCCGCTGGGATGGCCGCTCCCCTGCAGGTCTAGTAATGCCTCTGCTGTTAAATATCCTTTATGGGCAAAACAGCAGACTCCTTTCCTTGGAGGATCCAGCCAGATTGAGTATATCCCAAATCTTGGAAAGGAAACTCCACTGTAGATATTTATCCTCCTTGATATCCTCCACTCTCCTCCATTCAAAGCTCCTCTGCTGCCACTTCCAGCAATGTCTCCTCTCTACCTCCTCCTGACTCACCTCTGAGCCCCCTAGGAGACTGGAACCCTCCTTGAAGAAGAGTCACCCAGAACTTCCCAAACATTCACATCCCAAGCCACCTTATGGACACCTCCTTCTGGGGATAGGCTGGGGCATAAAAAAATAATAATAAATAATGAATACTAAATATTCATACTGGTCATCTGCCCTATAGTTTGCAAGCTTCTCCCAAAGACAGGTGGCAGAAGTCAAACACCTGGTTTAGGGAACCATCAACAGACAAAAACAATCAATCACTGCTCCAAGTTTGGCTCTGAAGCCCAAAATTACCTTACCTAGCAGCCTAAGGGGGTGCTTCATACCAGCTCCAGGTGCAATAATGCATTAAAAGATCACCAAAAAAAAAAAAAAAAGAAACTGTTACTATCTTGCTCCTGATGTATGATAAAGTTTTAAACAGTTTTTTCTTTTTTGTTGTTAAGAGAATCTTCAGATACTTTATAACATTTGAGGAAATCTGGGTGTCACTTGTTAGATGTAGCTGTAAAAAAAAAAAAAAAAGAGACCCACTGGATTTATTGAAAAGAACGAGCAATTTTACTCCATCCGTCTCCAATAACTCAAATGCTACCAGGCGGATAACGCGATGGAGCTTTTCGGTAAATTTGTTTCTCAGAGATAACAATCCAGACAAGATTCTGGTGTACTGGGAACACAGTATTAATGGGACGTTCCTTAGATTTCGTTCAATACAATAAAATGACCGGGACTGTAGAAGAAGCTTTCCTCTCCACAGCCAAGTTCTGCCCTCCTCTCTATAAGTCATTAGCAGTTGCGCGCCGTACTTCCACCAATTACATTATTTATTTCCATACATCCGAGCAATTCTTCTAATGGAAACGCAAGGTTATATACGAGTCAATATTCTAATATATTACAACTTTCGGAGGAATACTCCTTATAACGTTTATGAGTTCTCCAACAGCCGTCTTCACCTGGATTCGGTACAAGTAAATTATTAATTTGTAGGGACCATAATATTCAATTCAATTACAGAATTACAGAATGTACCGCAGCCCTTTTTTTTTTAATTTAAGTTTTAAAATCCAATAATTCTGAGCAAGTCCTCGAAGCAAACCTGTCCCAGGTTCCATCCAGACATGCAGACAGCTTAATCACTTAAGTACCAGCTTATACCCTTTCATCACCAGTTTCCAGTGCTGTGACAGTTTGACTGACAATGACTTCATTATGCAACATTGAGATTTGAGACAGAGCTTTCTTTTGGTGGTATTTAACCCCTTGGCGCAGTCCTTGTAGGTGGTATTTAAACCCTTGGCACAGTCCTTGTTGGTGGTATTTAACCCCTTGACACAGTCCTTTTTGGTGGTATTTAACCCCTTGACGCAGTCCTCGTAGGTGGTATTTAACCCCTTGGCGTGGTCCTTGTAGGTGATATTTAACCCTTTGGCGCAGTCCTTGTTGGTAGTATTTAACCCCTTGGAGCAGTCCTTGTAGGTGGTATTTAACCCCTTAGCGCAGTCCTTGTTGGTGGTATTTAACACCGTGGCACAGCCCTTGTTGGTGGTATTTAACCCCTTGGCGTGGTCCTTGTAGGTGGTATTTAACCCCTTAGTGCAGTCCTTGTTGGTGGTATTTAACCCCGTGGCACAGTCCTTGTTGGTGGTATTTAACCCCTTGGCGTGGTCCTTGTAGGTGGTGTTTAACCCCTTGGCGCAGTCCTTGTAGGTGGTATTTAACCCCTTAGTGCAGTCCTTGTTGGTGGTATTTAAACCCTTGGCGTGGTCCTTGTAGGTGGTATTTAACCCCTTAGTGCAGTCCTTGTTGGTGGTATTTAAACCCTTGGCGTGGTCCTTGTAGGTGGTATTTAACCCCTTGGCGCAGTCCTTGTTGATGGTATTTAACCCCTTGGCGCAGTCCTTGTTGGTGGTATTTAACCTCTTGGCGCAGTCCTTGTTGGTGGTATTTAACCCCTTGGCGCACTCCTTGTTGGTGGTATTTAACCCCTTGGCGCAGTCCTTGTTGGTAGTATTTAACACCATGGCACAGTCCTTGTTGGTGGTATTTATCCCCTTGGCGTGGTCCTTGTAGGTGGTGTTTAACCCCTTGGCGCAGTCCTTGTAGGTGGTATTTAACCCCTTGCCACAGTCCTTGTTGGTGGTATTTAACCCCTTGGCGCAGTCCTTGTTGGTGGTATTTAACCCCTTGCCACAGTCCTTGTTGGTGGTATTTAACCCCTTGCCACAGTCCTTGTTGGTGGTATTTAACCCCTTGACACACTCCTTGTTGGTGGTATTTAACCCCTTTGCGCAGTCCTTGGTGGTATTTAACCCCTTGGCGCAGTCCTTGTTGGTGGTATTTAACCCCTTGGCGCAGTCCTTGTTGGTGGTATTTAACCCCTTGCCACAGTCCTTGTTGGTGGTATTTAACCCCTTGCCACAGTCCTTGTTGGTGGTATTTAACCCCTTGACACAATCCTTGTTGGTGGTATTTAACCCCTTGGTGCAGTCCTTGTTGGTGGTATTTAACCCCTTGGCGCAGTCCTTGTTGGTGGTATTTAACCCCTTGGCGCAGTCCTTCTAGGTGGTATTAAACCCCTTGGCGCAGTCCTTGTTGGTGGTATTTAACCCCTTGGCGCATTCCTTGTTGGTGGTATTTAATCCCTTGGCGCAGTCATTGTTGGTGGTATTTAACCCCTTTGGCACAGAGCCTATGCAAATATGCGGCCCAACTGAACTGGGCTTTTTTCCGTATCTTCCTTTGTGTGGCGCACTCCCAGCACAGAGACCGGGGTCTCATAAAGAACCCCGGGCCCCGTAAGGACCCAGAACTCCCGATTCTGAGTCACCTGATCTCTGTGATAGCCTCTGATTGGCTACCACAGAGATCAGTCACTGTAAATTCCACCCTCGTGTTTTCTCTCTTTGTGAATAGAGGTGAAAGATACATTATATCTCTCCCTCTCTCTCCTGTCAGAGAGAAAAAAGTGTGTGTGTAAAAAACCCCATAAAATAATAATAATAATTAAAAAGTTTACAAAAAATACAAAAATAATGATCTTGGTCAGTGCCAGTACAGTACAGTAAAATAAGTATTTGATCCCCAAGCAAAACATGACTTAGTAGTTGGTGGAGAAACCCTTGTTGGTGATCACAGAGGTCAGACGTTTCTTGTAGGTGGTGATCAGGTTTGTACACATCTCAGGAGGGATTTTGGTCCACTCTTCTTTACAGATCTTCTCTAAATCCTTAAGGTTTCTTGGCTGTCGCTTGGCAACTCGAAGTTTTAGATCCCTCCATACATTTTTTTTAAGATTAGGATCTGGAGACTGACTAGGCCACTCCATGACCTTAATGTGCTTCTTCTTGAGCCACTCCTTTGTTGCCTTGGCGGTATGTTTTGGGTCATTGTCATGCTGGAAGACACATCCATGACCCATCTTCAGTATTCTGACTGAGGGAAAAAGGTTCTCATCCAAGATTTTACAATACATGGCCCCGTCCATTGGCCCCTCAATGCGGCAAAGTCGGCCTGAACCTTTATCAGAGAAACAGCCCCAAAGCATCATGTTTCCACCTCCGTGTGTGACTGTAGGGATGATGTTCTTAGGGTTAATAGTCAGCATTTTTCTTCCTCCAAACACGGCGAGTTGAGTTAATGCCAAAGAGCTCAATTTTGGTCTCTTCTGACCACAGCACTTTCTCCCAATCCTTCTCTGAATCATTTAGATGTTCATTGGCAAACTTCAGACGTTCCTCTCCATGTGTCTTCCTGAGGAAGAGGATTTGCCATGTTTTTGAGGAAGAAAAATGCTGACTATGACCCTAAGAACACCATCCCTACAGTCAAGCACGGAGGTGGAAACATGATGCTTTGGGCTGTTTCTTTGCTAAAGGTACAGGCCGACTTTGCCGCATTAATAGACCAATGGATGGGACCATGTATTGTAAAATCTTGGATGAGAACCTTCTTCCCTCAGCCAGAACACTGAAGATGGGTCATGGATGGGTCTTCCAGCATGACAATGACCCAAAACATACCTCCAAGGCAACAAAGGAGGGGCTCAAGAAGAAGCACATTAAGGTCATGAAGTGGTCTAGCCAGTCTCCAGACCTTAATCCTATAGAAAATGTATGAAGAGAGCTGAAACTTCGAGTTGCCAAGAAACCTTAAGGATTTAAAGAAGATTTGTAAAGAAGAGTGGACCAAAATCCCTCCTGAGATGTGTGAAAACCTGATCACCAACTACAAGAAACGTCTGACCTCTGTGATCACCAACAAGGGTTTCTCCACCAACCACTAAGTCATGTTTTGCTTGGGGATCAAATACTTATTTTACTCACTGAACTGCAACTCCATTTATAACATTAGTATCATGTGGGGTTTTTTTTTTGGATTTTTGGTTGATATTCTGTCTCTATCATTTAAAATTCATAAATCGATAAAAAATTATAGACCCCTCATTTCTTTGTAAGTTGACAAACTTACACAATCTGCAATTTCCTCCACTGTTGCTGAAGAAAGTTGGAAGTAAAATAAATAGATAACACAAAATAGATAACACATCGGCATCAACACCTAGTAAAATGCAGTAACAGTTCGTGGTGGGGCTCAGAAAAAAAGTAAATTCGGTGTACTGTTACTGCTGACAGATGCCGTCATATCGGTACTTTTTAGCGTTGACCATGATTCTACTTTGAGAGATTTGAGTTTCCCTTTAAGCCGAGCGTGTTGTGCTCCAGTCATGCTGTGCCTCTTCCATTCCGCGTTGTGTAAAGTAAAACTGGATTGATGTCCTGGCTGCGTGACATCTGCTCGCAATTATGCCATTATCCTGAGAACAGATCAGCGCCCTGCTCTTCCGGCTTCCTGGAGCTCGCCTGTGTATTTCCACCCAACAAAACAAGAGAATCATGTATTATTTGGATAATTCTCCGCAGAGCGACCCCCCCCGAGCCACACGCCATTCTCCCGCTGCCCCTGAGCCCGTCTCTGATCTCATTTCACTATAGATTGATCCTTCATCTCCTGACCACCGATGGTTTCCTGTCTCTCTGACCTGATTCCGCTCATTTGTTTCCCATTCCTGATGGAGCTTGTTACATGGACGGCAGCAACTGCCACCTGCCATGTGCTGCAGGATGTCAGCCGGTGGCATTGACGCACTTGGTTCATCGAGTCTGATGAAGGATATACTCGTTCCATCGATGTTCAAGCATTATAAATCCAGGAAAAAAAAATGTCATATATTGCAAACAAGCAATGTGGTGCGCTGTTAAAAATACAGTTGTGCTCGTAAGTTTACATACCCATATCCTACCCCATTTTTCAGAGAATATGAAATGATAACACAAAAACTTTTCTTTCACTCATGGTTAGTGTTTGTCTGAAGCCATTTATTATTAATCAACTGTGTTTACTCTTTTTATATCATAATCACAACAGAAACTACCCAAATGATCCTGATCAAAAGTTTACATACCCCAGTTCTTAATACCGTGTATTGCCGCCTTTAACATCAATGACAGCTTGAAGTCTTTTGTGGTATTTGTGGATGAGGCTCTTTATCTTCTCAGATGGTTCCTCTTGGTAAAAATCCTCCAGCTCCTGTAAATTCTTGGGCTGTCTCGCATGAACGGCACGTTTGAGATCTCCCCAGAGGGGCTCAATGATATTGAGGTCAGGAGACTGAGATGACCACTCCAGAACCTTCACTTTATTCTACTGTAGCCAATGACAGGTGGACTTGGCCTTGTGTTTTGGATCATTGTCATGTTGGAATGTCCAAGTACGTCCCATGCGCAGCTTCCTGGATGATGAATGAAATGTTCCTCCAGTATTTTTTGATAACATACTGCATTCATCTTTCCATCAATTGTGACCAAATTTCGTGTGCCTTTGTACCTCACTAATCCCCAAAACATCAGCGATACACCTCCATGTTTCACAGTAGGAATGGTGGACCTTTCATCATAGGCCTTGTTGTCTCCTCTCCAAATGTAGCGTTTTTGGTTGTGGCCAAAAAGCTCAATTTTGGTCTCATCACTCCAAATGACTTTGTGGCAGAAGGTTTGAGGCTTGTCTCTGTGCTGTTTGGCGTATTGTAAGCGGATACTTTGTGACATTTGCGTAGTAATGGATTTCTTCTGGCGACTCGACCATGCAAATGAGTGACAGAAGTTCCGCGCTTAGGAGATAAATAAATAAAACGGGACTGCTGCCCCCCTTTTAAAGTGAAAATCACCGAAGTGAAATCCAAGCTAAAAAATTGTTCTAAACAGGGGAATTGGCGCTGTCCTGGTATGTATGTATGAGTGATAGTTTTTCTAAAGTGTACAAAACGAAGTATTAACTTGTAAACAAAAATGTCATAAATCTCAAGAGAAAATTAATGTGCAACAAAAAATATTAAATTATGAGTGAATCACCTGTGAGATGCAATAAGAAGAAAGTGCAAAGCGTTCTAAAGTGCATATGAAATCGCATATACAAAAATTATATAAATCGTAGATATCAATAACTAAAAGGTGATCCCTCTATATCAAAGTGCTTAGGGAACCAAATCCAATAAAATTAATATATTTGATGATCCGCATAGACAGTAAATTCATACAAAGTGAAAACCTAAAAAGGTTAAAAAATAAAAGTCTGTAAATGTGCAAACACAGTTCAATGAAGGCGATCAAAGTAAAACACTTCAAAGGTGTATAAACACAAAAAATAGATAAAAAACAATCAATGATTGAATTCTTTGGAAAAAAATTGATTATCAAAAACAGTTCTAAAAGTGTGTCCCACTGGTGAAGGAGAAAGATATTCACAGCTTTCAACCGTTGGTGTTACGACCTTCACTACACCCCCACTTGTGTGTGCACTTACCGGACTGCCTAACCCCTGCAGGGGTAATAGGCAAATGCAGACAGTCCTGCGATGGCAACAATGGAAGGTGGTCCTCCGTTCAAGGGTGCTATATCCTGCTCCGGCGTGGAGTCAATCCCAGTGCTGGCAGACAGTCCTGCTATGGCAACAACGGACAGTGGTCCTCCGTTCAAGGGTGCTATATCCTGCTCTGGCGTGCAGTCAATCCCAGTGACAGGTATCCGTGTGAAGTGAAAACAGAAAACACTTCATAGCGTGAATCCACAAAAGATGGGAATTTTATTGAAAATCCATAAAAATAAATATAAAAATACAATCCATAATATGGAACTCGAAAACAAAACTGAAAATACTGTGTAGATAGCCGACTAACAGCCGAAGGGCAGCGTGGTGAGGCGTGCGTTCCACCGCCCGACAGCTGAAAGCGGAACTAACACAAGCTGGAAGAGAGCGGTGCTGACGTGTGCGTATCAACGAGGCCACGCCTTACGCGTTTCGTCATCAAGACGTCATCTGAGGCCTCACGCTATGAAGTGTTTTCTGTTTTCACTTCACACGGATACCTGTCACTGGGATTGACTGCACGCCAGAGCAGGATATAGCACCCTTGAACGGAGGACCACCTTCCATTGTTGCCATCGCAGGACTGTCTGCATTTGCCTATTACCCCTGCAGGGGTTAGGCAGTCCGGTAAGTGCACACACAAGTGGGGGTGTAGTGAAGGTCGTAACACCAACGGTTGAAAGCTGTGAATATCTTTCTCCTTCACCAGTGGGACACACTTTTAGAACTGTTTTTGATAATCAATTTTTTTCCAAAGAATTCAATCATTGATTGTTTTTTATCTATTTTTTGTGTTTATACACCTTTGAAGTGTTTTACTTTGATCGCCTTCATTGAACTGTGCTTGCACATTTACAGACTTTTATTTTTTAACCTTTTTAGGTTTTCACTTTGTATGAATTTACTGTCTATGCGGATCATCAAATATATTAATTTTATTGGATTTGGTTCCCTAAGCACTTTGATATAGAGGGATCACCTTTTAGTTATTGATATCTACGATTTATATAATTTTTGTATATGCGATTTCATATGCACTTTAGAACGCTTTGCACTTTCTTCTTATTGCATCTCACAGGTGATTCACTCATAATTTAATATTTTTTGTTGCACATTAATTTTCTCTTGAGATTTATGACATTTTTGTTTACAAGTTAATACTTCGTTTTGTACACTTTAGAAAAACTATCACTCATACATACATACCAGGACAGCGCCAATTCCTCTGTTTAGAACAATTTTTTGACTCGACCATGCAGCCCATCTTTCTTCAAGTGCCTCCTTATTGTGCATCTTGAAACAGCCACACCACATGTTTTCAGAGAGTCCTGTATTTCACCTGAAGTTATTTGTGGGTTTTTCTTTGCATCTCAAACAATTTTCCTGGCAGTTGTGGCTAAAATTTTAGTTGGTCTACCTGACCGTGGTTTGGTTTCACCAGAACCCCTCATTTTCTACTTCTTAAATAGAGTTTGGACACTGCTGATTGGCATTCTCAATTCACTGGATATCTTTTTATATCCCTTTCCAGTTTTATACAGTTCAACTACCTTTTCCTGCAGATCTTTTGACAATTCTTTTGCTTTCCCCATGACTGAGAATCCAGAAACGTCAGTGCAGCACTGGATGAAAGATGCAAAGGTCTGTCAGGAGTCCAGAAACTCATTGACCTTTTATACACACACACTAATTACAAGCAAACAGATCACAGGTGAGGATGGTTACCTTTAATAGCTATTCAAACCCCTTTGTGTCAACTTGTGTGCATGTTATCAGGCCAAAATCACCAGGGTATGTAAACTTTTGATCAGGGTCATTTGGGTAGTTTGTGTTGCCATTATGATTTAAAAAGAGTAATAACGGTTGATTGATAATAAATGGCTTCAGACAAACACTAATCACGAGTGAAAGAAATGTTTTTGTGTTATCATTCATATTCTCTGAAAAATGGCCAAGAAATCGTACATTTTGCCAGGGTATGTAAACTTATGAGCACAACTGTCATTTTGAAAATTAGGTACAAAATTTAAACAACTCAACTGCGAATTGTGAAAATAAATCCACAATTAATAGAGTTCCAAATAAAAAGTGCAGGGTGAAACGTAATCCTTTAACCACCTTCACCAGTTCCAGTGCCCTGGCCACCACCAATCAAATCCTTAATGCTTAGGAGGTCAAATATGGCTCTATGCTGCCCTCAGATGGATGGTCCTCTCCTCTGTGTTGTAAATGAGCACATATACTAGAAGCAAGTCTCATATACAGAGGAAGAAAGAAGAACCAACATAGTGTAGAATCTTCCCAATCTTTTTTAAAAAAAGTTAAATAATCACAAGCAAGGGAGTGTAAATAAGCACAAAGACTAACAAACACCGCCTGTCTGAGTGGGCATGATGACTTTTCTGTGGAGCTCCACCCTTACACGTTTCGTCCTACAGAACATCTTCTGAGGGATATCAGAGTAGCAGTGAAGACATGGGATGCTATCTAAATGTGCTGCGTCAGTCCACCAAGGGTGCTGTATTCTCTCATTAATAATAGTACTGAATGCAATATATAATGCAGTTTAGCAGTCCTTAGATATGATGGCTGCAATGTTTTTTTCTTTTTCCTTTATTTTCACCTAATGATCCAGCCAGTAGCACACTTCCTGTTCAAAGGTGACAACACTTACTCACTGTAGGGTATCTATTGAAGAGCAGTGCTGTCACCCTATGCTGCTCTGTTGATTTGAACTACAAATACAGTGCCTTGAAAAAGTATTCATACCCCTTGAAATTTTCCACATTTAGTCATGTTACAACCAAAAACGTAAATGTATTCTATTGGGATTTTATGTGATAGACCAACACAAAGTGGCACATGTTTGCGAAGTGGAATGATAAATGTTTTTTAACATTTTTACAAATAAATATGTGAAAAGTGTGGGAGGCATTTGTATTCAGCCCCCTTTACTCTGATACCCCCAACTAAAATCTAGTGGAACCAATTGCCTTCAGAAGTCACTTAATTAGTAAAATAGAGTCCACCTGTGTGTCATTTCATCTCAGTATACATACCGCTGTTTTGTGAAGCCCGCAGAGTTTTGTTAGAGAACATTGGTGAACAAACAGCATCATGAAGGCCAAGGAACACACCAGACAGGTCAGGGATAAAGTTGTGGAGAAGTATAAAGCAGGGTTAGGTTATAAAAAAATCTCCCAAGCTTTGAACATCTCACGGAGCTCTGTTCAATGCATCATCGGAAAATGGAAAGAGTATGGCACAACTGCAAACCTACCAAGACATGGCCGTCCACCTAAACTGACCGGCCGGGCAAGGAGAGCATTCATCAGAGGAGAGCCAAGAGGTCCATGGTAACTCTGGAGGAGCTGCAGAGATCCACAGCTCAGGTGGGAGAATCTGTCCACAGGACAACTATTAGTCGTGTTCTCCACAAATCTGCCCTTTATGGAAGAGTGACAAGAAGAAAGACATTGGTGAAAGAAAGTCATAAGAAGTCCTGTTTGTAGTTTGTGAGAAGCCATGTGGAGGACACAGCAAACATGTGGAAGAAGGTGATCTGGTCAGATGAGACCAAAATTCAACTTTTTGGCCTAAAAGTAAAACGCTATGTGTGGGGGAAAACTAACACTGCACATCACCCTGAACACACCATCCCCACCGTGAAACATGGTGGTGGCAGCATCATGTGGTGGGGATGTTTTTCTTCAGCAGGGACAGGAAACTGGTGAGAATTGATGGGAAGATGGATGGAGCCAAATACAGGACAATCTTAGAAGAAAACCTGTTAGAGTCGGCAAAAGACTTGAGACTGGGGAGGAGGTTCACCTTCCAGCAGGACAATGACCCTAAACATACAGCCAGAGCTACAATGGAATGGTTTAGATCAAAGCATATTCATGTGTTAGAATGGCCCAGTCACAGTCCAGACCTAAGGCCCCTTTCACACTTGTATGACTTGTCCTACAATTTGGGACTGCAAAGTCGCATGACAAGTCCTTCCCCATGATTTCCAATGACTACCATTCATGTTAGTACGACTTCAAATCGTGCCGACTTCAAAGTAGTCCCTGCAATACTTTGGTCAGACTTTGATCCTACTTCAGCCCATTGAATATCACTGAAGTCGGATCAAAGTCAGATCGCCGTCTTAACTGATCCGACTTTGGCATGCGACTTGTGCTCTGATGATCTTGAAGGGGCACTCCACGCCAAATTAAAAAAAAAAAACGGCATGGGTTCCCCCTCCAAGAGCATATCAGGCCCTTCACTCTGGTATGGATTTTAAGGGGAACCCCCATGCTGAAAAAACTGTATGGGGGTCCCCCCAAAATCCATACTAGACCCTTATCCGAGCACACAGCCCGGCAGGTCAGGAAAGGGGGTGGGGACGAGCAAGTGGCCCCTCCTACCTGAACCGTACCAGGCCGCATGCCCACCTTATGACGTCCCCGCCCGGGGCATGATGGGCGGTGACGTCATAAGGAGCAGACCTTCGGTGACCTCATGCCAATATAAGTAGTGGCACACCGCGCACCCAGCATTAGAGCGGGAGAGAGCGTTGAGTCAACATCAAAAGAAGAACAGAGGGAGAAGACATCAAAGACATACTCATTCACATGGGGGGGGGGCTGGGATCTGGGGGCCCCCTTGTTAAAGGGTTCTTCCAGGTTCCGATAAGCTCCCTGCCTGCAGACCCCAACAACCAATGGCCAGGGTTGTCGGGAACAGGCCCTTGTCCTCATCAACAAGGGAACAAGGTGCTTTGGGGTGGGGGGCGCAGGGCCCCTCTATTACTTTTCTGGGGACAACCCAAAGTTTGAGATTTTCTTTTACTTTCAAAGATAATGGTAAACAGGACAAATAGAGAGGGGGAATCTCCCCAATGGGGGCACAGACAGCAATAAAAACTGACAGATGTTCTAATTCTTCCCCACTCTATACAGAATTAAAAAAATAAAAAAGTTTTGCCTTTAGTTACACTTTAAGCACCAGCTATTCTTCATAATGAATTTGAATGGATTCGATATTTTGGATTCAAATACTTCGACTCCATTGGAAAAATTTGAATCTGGTTGAAAAACCAATAAAGGAAGCTAAACTAAATAAATTTCATCACAAATGCAACAAAACAAAATGAGTAACTTAACAAATCGATCTGAAACTAAACAAAACACATATTTTCGTTCTGCACAAATCTAGAAGCAGATTCATTTTTGGTTTTTTTAACTTACTCCTTATATGCTAAAGTTTTTTTGTTAACAAAGTCCTCAAATACTTTATGACATTCTAGGAAAGCCGGGTGTCACTTTTTAGTTGTAGCTGTAGGATAGAGACCCACTCAAGGGATTTATAGAAAAGAACGAGCAATTTTACTCCATTCGTCTCCAATAACTCAAATGCTACCAGGCGGATAACGTGATGGAGGATTTCGGTGAATTTGTTCTCAGAGATAACAATCCAGACAAGATTCTGGTGTACTGGGAACACGGTATTTATGGGATGTTCCTTAGATTATATTCAATACAATAAAATGACCGGGACTGTAGAAGAAGCTTTCCTCTCCACAGCCAAGTTCTGCCGTTCTCTCCAAGTAACTAACATTTGCACACCGTACTTCCACCAATGACATTATTTGTTTCCATACATCTATACATCGAATAGCGATCCTATTGATGATTAGTTCTTACCAGTGGCAGGTTCACAAGTCTTACTACCTGTTGATCTTCCCAGAATTCCAGTGTCCTTGTAACTTTCTAAAGATATATCTAAGGATCATCCACCTGCCTTCCAGTTTTACATTTAATAATAAATATATTTTAACTACTTCCAGTCTGGGCCAATTCTGACATGTTAAAAACATCTTTTGGGGATGGCGGAGAAGAGCGGCTACAAGCTCCTCAATGGTTTGTCATACTTGGTCAGCCTAGACTGTGGATATGCATTGTTATACTAATTAGCACCTGGGAAAAAAACGAAGACTTCGCGTTGGCTACATCCTGTAACTTCTTGAAGACAGCTTGCTGTATTATTATTTTTTGTGGGAATTGGATATCCGGATATGGTGCTTTGCCTGTGGTCTATATAGGCTGCTACTTTCTTGAGGGATTATTAACTAAGACGATTGCACTACATTGTGTGGACAATTTCACTACACTGTGATAGATAAATCTGTGCTTTGCGCCAGGCAGCATGTGATAGACTCACCCGGACAGAGGCTTTTGGAGTGGACTGAATGCTACCCTCTTACCTACCGACTATGGGCCCTGGCATTTGGGGGCGCTACAAACATTTAGGGAGATGTTCTGGTATGTAATGCAAAAGGACATTATTAAAAAGGCCATGATGGTCTCTGCCAGTGTAGGATTCATAGCAGATGGTGATGTCATCGGCAAGCCAACTGTCTAGGGCCAGAAATAAAAAGAGAGAAGGGCGCACCGGCCATGTGTATTATCTTTTGTAAAACATTTATTTAAGTAAATGATAAAGGAAATTACTCACAAGCAGTAGAGTATCATGTGCCATGAACCTTGGACATCAGCTTGCAACAAGTGGTTAAAATGATGAACAAAGCCTTCCAAAGGTCTATCAGAGGAAAATTCATAAAACACTGCTCACTAACGCGTTTCGAAGGGCTCGTCCCTTCTTCATCAGAGCTCAGCAGTGACTGCTGAGCTCTGATGAAGAAGGGACGAGCCCTTCGAAACGCGTTAGTGAGCAGTGTTTTATGAATTTTCCTCTGATAGACCTTTGGAAGGCTTTGTTCATCATTTTAACCACTTGTTGCAAGCTGATGTCCAAGGTTCATGGCACATGATACTCTACTGCTTGTGAGTAATTTCCTTTATCATTTACTTAAATAAATGTTTTACAAAAGATAATACACATGGCCGGTGCGCCCTTCTCTCTTTTTATTTCTGTGTCTGCTAGGATTCCCCATCCTTGAGGGCAGCAAGGCCAGTGTATCCCTTTGATCTATTGGGTCGACCACTTGTGCGCAGGAGTCATTTTCTGTTTTTCTATCGGTTAACTGTCTAGGGCCCCCTGCCATAATTTGTTTATTGTAAGTAGGTCTGCTATTGTCTGAAGGAGTTCTGTGTTTATACTTATGATAATGTGTATTGTGTCTTAGTTACATAGTTACATAGTTACATAGTAGGTGAGGTTGAAAAAAGACACAAGTCCATCAAGTCCAACCTATGTGTGTGATTATATGTCAGTATTACATTGTATATCCCTGTATGTTGTGGTCATTCAGGTGCTTATCTAATAGTTTCTTGAAGCTATCAATGCTCCCCGCTGAGACCACCGCCTGTGGAAGGGAATTCCACATCCTTGCCGCTCTTACAGTAAAGAACCCTCTACGTAGTTTAAGGTTAAACCTCTTTTCTTCTAATTTTAATGAGTGGCCACGTGTCTTGTTAAACTCTCTTCTGCGAAAAAGTTTTATCCCTATTGTGGGGTCACCAGTCCGGTATTTGTAAATTGAAATCATATCCTCTCTCAAGCGTCTCTTCTCCAGAGAGAATAAGTTCAGTGCTCGCAACCTTTCCTTATAACTAAGATCCTCCAGACCCTTTATTAGCTTTGTTGCCCTTCTTTGTACTCGCTCCATTTCCAGTACATCCTTCCTGAGGACTGGTGCCCAGAACTGGACCGCATACTCTAGGTGCGGCCGGACCAGAGTCTTGTAGAGCGGGAGAATTAATGTTTTATCTCTGGAGTTGATCCCCCTTTTAATGCATGCCAATATTCTGTTTGCTTTGTTAGCAGCAGCTTGGCATTGCATGCCATTGCTGAGCCTAGCATCTACTAGGACCCCCAGGTCCTTTTCCATCCTAGATTCCCCCAGAGGTTCCCCCCCAGTCTATAGATTGCATTCATATTTTTGCCACCCAAATGCATTATTTTACATTTTTCTACATTGAACCTCATTTGCCATGTAGTCGCCCACCCCATTAATTTGTTCAGGTCTTTTTGCAAGCTAGAAGACGGCAAGTTTGACCTGAAAGGTCAGACCTCTGAGTCACCTAGGCTGGTTAAATGACTAGTTACTTAGCTATATAATATGATCAGGAGGGGGAACCTCCTTCTCAAGTGTATAAAAGCCTGTATTCTTGCTCAAATAAACAGTTCCAGCTTTGCAGCCAAACAAGTCCTGCCTAGTTTTTGGTTGCAATATGCGGCTATAATATCTAATATCTATATTCAGACTGGAGAAAGCGATATATGACAGAAGCACTCAAGTGGGGTGTGGGACGTTCCGTTACACAGCATACCACCATCTCAATAGTGGGTTCTTGGGAGTACATGCCTAATGTTCTTTGCTAATAAGATAATGAGGTCCTGAGGCAGCAGCCTTATATGCTAAAGTTTTTTTGCTAACAAAGTCCCCAAATACTTTATGACATTCGAGGAAAGCCGGGTGTCACTTTTTTGCTGTAGCTGTAGGATAGAGACCCACTCAAGGGATTTATAGAGAAGAACGAGCAATTTTACTTCAACTGTCTCCAATAACTCAAATGCTACCAGGCGGATAACGTGATGGAGGATTTCAGTGAATTTGTTCTCAGAGATAACAATCCAGACAAGATTCTGGTGTACTGGGAACACTGTATTTATGGGACGTTCCTTAGATAATATTCAATACAATAAAATGACCGGGACTGTAGAAGAAGCTTTCCTCTCCACAGCCAAGTTCTGCCGTTCTCTCCAAGTAACTAACATTTGCACACCGTACTTCCACCAATGACATTATTTGTTTCCATACATCCGAGCAATATTTAATAAGAATAGCGATCCTATTGATGATTAGTTCTTGCCAGTGACAGGTTCACAAGTCTTACTACCTGTTGATCTTCCCAGAATTCCAGTGTCCTTGTAACTTTCTAAAGATATATCTAAGGAACATCCACCTGTCTTCCAGTTTTACCTTTAATAAGAAATATATTTTAACTACTTCCAGTCTGGGCCAATTCTGACGTGTAAAAAACATCTTTTGGGGATGGCGGAGAAGAGCGGCTACAAGCTCCTCAATGGTTTGTCATACTTGGTCAGCCTAGACTGTGGATATGCGCTGTTATACCAATTAGCACCTGGGAAAAACTGAAGGCTTTGCGTTGACTACATACTATAACTTCTTGAAGACGGATTGCTGTATTATTATTTTTTGTGGGAATTGGATATCCGGATATGGTGCATTGCCTGTGGTCTATATAGGCTGCTACTTTCTTGAGGGATTGTTAACTAAGACGATTGCACTACATTGTGTGGACAATTTCACTACACTGTGATAGATAAATCTGTGCTTTGCACCATGCAGCATGTGATAGACTCACTGGGACAGAGGCTTTTGGAGGGGACTGAATGCTACCCTCTTACCTACCAACGTAGAGCCCTGGCATTTGAGGGTGCTACAAGCATTTAGGGAGATGTTCTGGTATGTAATGCAAAAGGACATTATTAAAAAGGCCATGATAGTCTCTGCCAGTGTGGGATTCATCGCAGACGGTGATTTCATCAGCAAGCCCCCTGCCATAATGTGTTTTTTGTAAGTAGGTCTGCTATTGTCTGAGGGAGTTCTGTGTTTATACTTATGATAATGTGTATTGTGTCTTCTGAGCTAGAAGACGGCAAGTCTGACCTGAAAGGCCAGACCTCCGAGTCACCTAGGCTGGTTAAATGACTAGTTACTTAGCTATATAATATGATCAGGAAGGGGAACCTCCTTCTCAAGTGTATAAAAGCCTGCATTCTTGTTCAAATAAACAGTTCCAGCTTTGCAGCCAAACGAGTCCTGCCTAGTTCTTGGTTGTAATATGCGGCAATAATATCTAATATCTATATTCAGACTGGAGAAAGCGATATATGACGGAAGCACTCAAGCGGAGTGTGGGACGTTCCGTTATACAGCATACCACCATCTCAATAGTGGGTTCTTGGGAGTGCATGCCTAATGTTCTTTGATAACAAGATAATGAGGTCCTGAGGAAGCAGCCTTTTGTGAAACGCGTCAACCTCCAGCAATAGCTAGCAAAGATATATTGTTACAGTTTTGATTGTATGGCTTACATCATCCAACTAAGCATTCCCTATATGGTTTTATGAGTGTTTTTAACAAATTTTGTAATAAATATATATTTTTACTTAATTTTCTCTCACCGTCTTTCTCTGGTACCAGTAAAGTCTGCAAGGTTTCAACCCTCCTTTTTGTCTATGTAAAAACCATACATTTTTTGCTAGAAAACTACTTAGCAACCCCAATCATTATATACAGTGGGGAAAAGAATGATTTGCAGATTTTGTAAGTTTGCCCATTTACAAAGATATGAAGGGTCTATAATTTTTATGATAGGTGTATTTTATATAGTAGAGACAGAATATCAACCAAAAATCCAGAAAAAACACATGATACAAATGTTATAAATTAAATTGCAGATCAGTTAAATAAGTATTTGATTCCCAAGCAAAACATGACTTAGTATTTGGTGGAGAAACCCTTGTTGGCAATCACAGAGGTCAGACGTTTCTTGTAGGTGGTGACCAGGTTTGCACACATCTCAGGAGGGATTTTGGTCCACTCTTCTTTACAGATCTTCTCTAAATAATTAAAGCGCAGTTCCGCCCAAAAAAATAAATTAAAAGTCAGCAGCTACAAATACTGCAGCTGCTGACTTTTAATATTAGGAAACTTACCTGTCCAGGGCGCCCGCAATGTCCTCCCCCCGAAGCCGATCTGTCCCTTGGCTCCTTGGTGGAGGCACTGGCATCTTCAGTAAGGGGATCAGGAAGTGAAGCCTTGCGGCTTCACAGCCTAGTTCCCTACTGCTCATGTGAGAGTTGCGCTGCGTGTCCTGACTGGTCCCTGCTATCTTCTGGGACCTGTGTGTCTCCCAGAAGACAGCGGGGAGAGATGGAGGAGGGGCCGGACATGCCATAGATTGCCGCAAATTCTGCGCCGATCTATCACCGGAAACGGGAGCAAATACCTGTATTACTCAGGTATCTGCTCCCCCCTGAAAGGTGCCAAATGTGACACTGGAGGGGGGGGGGGGGGACCGGAAAAGCAGAAGTTCCATTTTTGGGTGGAACGCCACTTTAAGGTTTCTTGGCTGTCGCTTGGCAACTCGAAGGTTCAGCTCCCTTCATAAATTTTCTATAGGATTAAGGTCTGGAGAATGGCTAGGCCACTCCATGACCTTAATGTACTTCTTCTTGAGCCACTACTTTGTTGCCTTGGCGGTATGTTTTAAGTCATTGTCATGCTGGAAGACCCATCCACGACCCATCTTCAGTGTTCTGACTGAGGGAAGAAGGTTCTCATCCAAGATTTTACAATACGTGGCCCCGTCCATTGGTCTCTCAATGCAGCAAAGTCGGCCTGTACCTTTATCAGAGAAAAAGCCCCAAAGCATCATGTTTCCACCTCCATTCTTGACTGTAGGGATGGTGTTCTCAGAGTCATAGTCAGCATTTTTATTCCTCTAAATACGTTGAGTCGAGTTAATCCCAAAGGGCTCAGTTGTGGTCTCATCTGACCAAAGCCCTTTCTCCCAATCCTTCTCTGAATCATTTAGATCAGGGGTCTCAAACTGGCGGCCCCCCCAGCTTATGCAGAACTACAAGTCCCATGATACATTGCAAGGCTGACAGTTACAAGCATAACTCCCAAAGGAAGAGGCATGATGGGACTTGTAGTTCTGCAACAGCTGGAGGGCTGCCAGTTTGAGACCCCTAAATAGATGTTCATTGGCAAACTTCAGACGGGCCTGTACATGTGTCTTCTTGAGGAGGGGGACTGGCCGTGTTTGGAGGAAGATAAATGCTGATTTCAGATCTTAATCCTATAGAAAATTTATGGAGGGAGCTGAAACTTCGAGTTGCCAAGTGACAGCAAAGAAACCTTAAGGTTGGGTTCACACTAGTGCAAATTGGATGTGGGTTTCCCCACATCCAATTTGCATGTCAGGAGACTGTGACCGGCTCTCAATGGAACGGTTCACACAGCTCCGGGATGGCTGAGGAGCGGTTTGCAGAAGAGTCTTGTGCATTTTCTGGTCCGTTTCAGGTCTGAATCCAGCCAAAAGTTTGGGGTCTGATTCATCCCTTAAACGGAGAATAGGGACACACCGGACCCCTGCTGTGAGCCGCTCCGCACAGCAGTGTGAACCCAGCCTAAGGATTTAGAGAAGATCTGTAAAGAAGAGTGGACCAAAATCCCTCCTGAGATGTGTGCAAACCTGATCACCAACTACAAGAAACGTCTGACATCTGTGCTTGCCAACGAGGGTTTCTCCACCAACTACTAAGTCATGTTTTGCTTGGGGATCAAATACTTATTTTCCCCCTTCATCTTCCAGGACAGCTACTTGAGAGATGATTGGCTCCGCCCTCTACAGGAAACACAAATCAGACATAATTTAAAAGGCCCCTCCCTCTCCTCTGACCCTCAGTTGTTTTGTGTTTCCAGACCCTCCAGGGGCACACCGTAATGTTTGTTGTTTTTTATAGGTCTGGTAACTGTGGTTGGTGGACCCCCCTTCTGTGGTGATATCCAGGACTGGTTGTGGCCATGTCTGGGGTGTTTTTCTATGTTTTTAGACCAAGAAGGGCCCCCTGTATGTATTGGGTTTCTTGCCTCCCTGGTGGTTTAGCAGCGGCAACTCCCTTCCAGTTCCAGCGTCTAGCTGTGTAGAGAGGCATCTGCCTCGTGTCTTCCCCACGTTGGGTGTACCAAAATGGCGTCTGAGGACTTCCGGTGACGCGGCAAGATGGTGCCGGAACCAGAAGTGACATGATGCACTTCCAGGATGCTGTTTTCTTAAAGGATCTCAGACGCAGGGCAGGCTAGTTTAGCAGTGCAGCGGAGGTCAGAGTCTCACCAGCCGGCCTACGTTCTCTTCTATGGAACTTGAGGACAGGACTGAGGATGGAGCACACGCTCGAGTTGAGCCAATGGTGGCATCCGGGTCCAATACTGCCCCCAAGGTAAGCCCTTGTCTGTGGATAAAGAGCTACTGCTGCAGGGGGGTCTGTATAAGCCTTTTTTATGGTTTTGTTTTCTGTTTTTTTCTAGGTTGACAAACCTGTAAAGAAAAAAATGTGGGAACCGTAGAGCCAGGCTTTCTGATAGTTGTAAGAAACAATTTTGTGAGGATTGTATTCCGTCAAAGGCAGGTTCTGGGTCTACTGCCTCTTTTAAGGAGTTGATGACTTCTATGAAGGAGGTAATGGCCTCTTTTCGGTCCTTTAATGACAGAGTAGATGGGCTAGGGCCTTCCACTTCTAAACCTGTGACTCAGGAGCCTTCAGTCTTAGGCCCCTTTCACATGATCGGACCGTTCAGATCCGCCTGTCAGTTTTGACGGCGGACCTGAGCGGGCGATCCATGTTAGCCTATGGAGCGTCGGATGTCAGCGGAGACATGTCCGCTGACATCCGACCCCGTCCGATCCGCTAAAAGCAGACGTATGGCTCTACGTCCAGATCCGTTGCTGGCGGATCGGATCGGGTGAGATCTGACGAAAACAGACACGCTGTCCGTTTTCGTCCGATCCCTCCATAGGCGGCAGCGGCGCCTGACAAGCCCCTCCCCGCTCAGTGAGCAGAGAGGGACCTGTCATCCGCCGGCTCAGCGGAGATCAACGGACAGATCTCCCGCTGAGCCGGCGGACCGAGGCGGGCTCCGTAGAAACGGAGCCCGCCTCGTGTGAAAGGGGCCTTAGGTAGGTCCGATCCCTCCATAGGCGGCAGCGGCGCCTGACAAGCCCCTCCCCGCTCAGTGAGCAGAGAGGGACCTGTCATCCACCGGCTCAGCGGAGATCAACGGACAGATCTCCCGCTGAGCCGGCGGAACGAGGCGGGCTCCGTAGAAACGGAGCCCGCCTCGTGTGAAAGGGGCCTTAGGTAGGTCCGATCCCTCCATAGGCGGCAGCGGCGCCTGACAAGCCCCTCCCCGCTCAGTGAGCAGAGAGGGACCTGTCATCCACTGGCTCAGCGGAGATCAACGGACAGATCTCCCACTGAGCCGGCGGACCGAGGCGGGCTCCGTAGAAACGGAGCCCGCCTCGTGTGAAAGGGGCCTTAGGTAGGTCTCTACCTCTTTTAGTATCAAAGACCAGTAGTTCACGTGATGTTTCTGACCTGGAAGAAGGTGAGAATCTGGTATCTATGTCCGATGAGGAGTCTGCATCAGAGGATGAGGATACTGGTAGCTCAACTATGTATCTTTTTCCAGCTGAAGACATTGACGAACTATTAAAGTCAATATATACTTCTGAACAGATTGAGATGCCTCAGCAAGCCCAGTCTGTTCCGGATAAAATGTACAGAGGTCTGCAAGGATGGAAAACTAGGTCTTTTCCTGTGCATCATTCACTCAAGGACATGATCCTTTCTGAATGGAAAAAAGGTTGTTCCAGTCTAGAGGACACAAGAGAAGGTTTCAGTCCGATTTTGAGGAAGTTTTTTCAAATGTCCTAGATTAGATGCTCCTATGTCACAAGTATCTAAAAAGTCAGATCTTTCATTTGAGGACTCTGGAGTCCTTAAGAAACAGATGGATAGGGAAGCCTGGGATGCCTCTGCCTTTTCTTTAGGACCAGCTGTAGCATTCACCTGTGTTGCTAGGAATTTAGATGTGTGGGTCCAACGTCTGGATGACCTTCTCTCCTCCGACACCCACATAGAGGAGATCAGGGATTCTCTACCCCTTATTGCCAAGTCAGTTGCATTTTTGGCTGGTGCGACAGCAGATTCTGTAAAATCTGAGGCCAGCCCTAATTAATTCAGCTAGATGGGCCATCTGGCTGAAATCTTGGGAAGGTGATCTTACCTCCAAGAATAAACTCTGCGGCATACCCTTTGAGGGCAAACTCTTATTCGGTTCTTACTTAGAGGAAGTCCTAGCTTGTTCCTCCGAGAAGAGTAAATGGTTTCCATCTTCCCAAAAGAATAAGCCCCAGAATAGGAGGCCTTTTCGTGGCTTTCAGAACAAAGTCAATTTTAAGGCTAATAGACAAAAGGCAAAGAAGAAGTGGTCATTTAACAAAGACAAGCAAAAAGGGGGGGGGGCACTCTTTGCTCCTTCAGCACCTACCAAAAATCCCCAGTGATGCCAGAACGGGGGTAGGCAGGAGATTGTCCCATTTCATCAAGGAATGGTCAGAGATTTCCAGCAATCCTTTTATCCTCCAAATGATAGAAAGAGGTTACAGGTTGGAATTCAAAAGCCCCCCACCCCAGAGGTTTTTTCCTCTGGAGCTATGCAATAGCTCTAATGAAGAAGGGACTTTCCCTTCGAAACGCGTAAGCTGATTGTGATATGTATGCATCTCTCTACGATCTTTGGAAGGCATCGCTCATCCTATAGTCGCATGCTGGCTGTCGGTACACTTCGTGTTGTGCCTCTTCCACCCATTGCTTGTGAGTTGTTTCTTTTAATCATTTTTAATAAATCTTTTTATAAAAGTTAATACACTAGGCTGGTGCGCCCCTGTTTTTCTTTTGTCTCGGTATTCATAGTAACCCTGGATCTTCAGGACGCTTATCTTCATGTACCAATCTGCCAGAGTCATCAAAAGTTCTTCAGATTTGCAGTTCTCATGGAGAATGGTCCAAGTCATTGGCAGTTCAGAGCCCTCCCTTTTGGTCTCTCGGCAGCAGCAAGGATTTTCACGAAAATCATGGTCAAAGTCATGGCCTATTTTCGGATACAGAGGGTATTGATCGTTCCATATTTTTTTTAGCAAGAAACGATCGTTCCATATTTAGACGATTTTTTTGTCTTTGCCCGAGAGGAAGAGAGCCTTGTTCAAGATCTACAATTGATCAAACATACCTTTCAGAAACTGGGGTGGAAGGTCAAGCTTCCTGGAGCTTGTCCTTTTTGGGTTACCTAATAGACACTGTTGCCCAAAAGATTTTTCTTCCGGAAGAAAAGATTTTAAAGGTTCTTCTCTCTGTGCAGAACTTTAGGTTTCTCCCGCAGGCCTCCCTTCATCAGATCATGAAGTTATTGGGCTTAATGACTGCAGCCGTTCCAGGGGTGCCATGGGCCCAATTGCATTCCAGGCCCGTTTCTTCTGCGTCATTGGGATCGCAGAAAAAGCTCTTCGAATCAGCTCATACAGCTTCCAAGAGAGAATTTTCTCAATCTGTCCTGGTGGGAGCAGCGGGAACATCTGCAGGGAGGGAAGGACTGGGCACATATTTCCCCAATGAAAATGACTACAGATGCCAGTCTGTGGAGCTGGGGAGCTCACTCTGGGGACTGGCAGGCCCAGGGAGCCTGGCTGCCAGAGGAGGCATGCCACTCATCGAATTACAGAGAACTGTTAGCAGTGGGGAAGGCTTTAGTTGCTCTGAAGGAAAGGGTCAATTCAAAGGACCTGTTGATTTTTTCAGACAATGCCATGACCGTGGCATACCTAAACCATCAAGGGGGTACTTGCTTGGATACTCTTCTATTGTTAACCCAGCAGATTCTGTCCTGGTCAGAGAACAATGTCTCTTCAGTCAGGGTGGTGCACATCAGTGGGACGGCGAATTTTCTGGTGGACTATCTGAGCAAAATAAACATCAGTGCCAGTAGTTGGGAACTGAATCAAGACACGTTCCAGGAGATTGTGTTAAAGTGGGGTGTTCCCAAAGTGAATCTTTTTGCATCCAGTGTCAACAAGAAACTACCAGTTGTCTTCTCACTGGAAAGAGAGACGGAGTCCTTAGGGACAGATGCACCCTCATTCCCATGGAATTTCACTCTAGCCTACACCTTCCCTCCATTTCCTCTCTTACCGCTGGTAGTTCAGAAGATTGTTCAAGATCAAGAAGAAATTATCCTGATTGCCCCTTGGTGGCCCAGGAGGAGTTGATTCTCCTCGCTGAGAGCGCTCTCAATAGAACCCCCCTGGCCCCTGACGGAGCAGAGGGTTCTTCTCCATCAGGGGCTGGTGCTCCATCCAAACCCTCAGACCTTCCATTTGATGGCCTGGAGGCTGAGCGGCACATCCTACAGCTAAGGGGGTGTTCAGAGAGGGTTATTGAGACTATCCTGGACAGCCATAAGTTAGTCACAAGAAAGATCTATGGGAAAGTTTGGAAAAATGTTGTTTCCTGGCAGAAGAAGTCAGGAATAGATTCTTTTTCTACTCTCTATGTATTAGATTTTTTGCAGAGGGGAGTAAAGAAAGGACTTTCTGTCAGCACCCTTAGGGTTCAGGTTGCTGCCCTGTCTCTGCAGAAAAAAGACTAGCTAAGGACCCTTTGGTCAGGAGGTTTCTTTCAGCCAGAATTAGGCGTACACCCAGGGCTATTAAACAGATTCCTCCCTGGGATCTGTCGTTAGTATTAAATGCTCTGACTAGGGCTCCTTTTGAGCCATTGCATGAGGCCTCTCTAAAATTGATTTCCTTAAAAATTACCTTTCTTTTGGCTATAACGTCAGGGAGAAGGATTTCTGATCTAGAGTCCCTGTCCTGTAAGGACCCTTTCCTGAGCATTTTAGAGAACAGGGTAGTGATTAGGACCGATCCTTTGTACTTACCCAAAGTTTCTTCCAGCTTTCACAGGTCCCAGGATGTAGTTCTTCCTAGTTTTTGTTCCTCCCCCAAGAATGCGGAAGAGGAAAGATTTTGTTTTTTGGACGTGAAAAGATGCCTTCTGCTTTATCTCTAGAAAGGTCTAGTGAGTTTAGGAGATCCTCCCAACTCTTAGTTTTGTTCAGTGGCCCCAAGAAGGGGACCAAAGCATCTAAAAGTTCCATTTCCAGATGGATTAGGGAAGCAATTTGTGAAGCTTACTGAGCGTCAGGTCACATCCCTCCTTCCAGAGTTAGAGCTCATTTAACGAGATCTTTGGCCGCGTCATGGGCAAAAAAAAAGCGGGAGCATCATGGGAAGAAATTTCTAAAGCTGCTGTCTGGTCCTCCTCTCATGCATTCATCAAGCATTATAGAGTCCAGATGTTCTCCAGCCAAGACCTCTCCTTTGGTAGGAAAGTGCTTCAGTCTGTCGTCCCTTCTTAAGGTATAGAATCTCGCTTATCCTCTCAAGTAGCTGTCCTGGAAGATGAGGGGGGGAAAACCCCCATTAGACTTACCGTTAACGGTATTTCCATGAATCTTCCAGGACAGCGTCTATATTCCCACCCTATTCTGTATTCACTGGTCTCCTTTTGTTTACCTGGTGGTGGTGTTTTAGTGAGTTTCGGTTATTCCTCTGCCGAGTGCACTTTTGGTGGAGGTTTACTTGATCTTCTAACAACTGAGGGTCGGGGGAGAGGGAGGGGCCTGTTAAATTGTGTCTGATTTGTGTTTCCTGTAGAGGGTGGAGCCAATCATCTCTCAAGTAGCTGTCTTGGAAGATTCATGGAAATACCGTTACCGGCAAGTCTAACGGGAGGTTTTACTTACTGAACCGCAACTCAATTTATAACATTTTTGATTGATATCCTGTCTTTATCATATAAAATACACCTATTATAAAAATTATAGACCCTTCATTTCTTTGTGGGCAAACTTACACAATCTGCCGGGGATCAAATCATTATCCCCCCCCCCCCCCCCCAATGTATACAGTATATATATTGTATATACACATTTATTTCTGAGTTTAACATTTCTATATCATTTATTAGAAGATCTTGTTAAGTCAGCCTCTCGTGGGAACTCTCTTCAAGGTCCACATTGACTTTTGCTTTTCTTTTTATTGTTATTAACAGAACTCTTTAAGCCTTCCAGATACCGCAAGCCAACCACGCTCTGTAATTACTGTAACGTTGTGTTTTTTTTTTCATGTTTGCAGACATACTGCAATTTCCAATAAAAAGCTCCACAGGTAGTCTTTGAGAACACTGTTGAGGAAAATATCATTTATTTTTCCCTGCAGTATTTTTTTTTGCAAAATCAAAGGGTTTATTTAAGGATGCGTAAATAGGGAAGAAAAAGAAATATGGATTAGAGAAAATGAAATCCCATATGCATTTGCATGCACTCATGAATAACTTGCCATCAAGTCTTCTTTTTCTTCTTAAGAACAAAAAAAAAAAAAACTTGAATTAAAAAAAAAAATCTCATGAGGGCTTAAAATAAGAAGAATGCCAACAGAAGTGAATCATATTTTTTCTGATGGAAGATAACAAAGTAAGCACTCCAGTATGACTATACTTACCTTGCCTGCCCCTCTAAACACATGACTGCTAAACACCACTATATGGGCTGTGTGAGTGCCCCTATGGGCTGTGTTAGCGCCCCTATAGCGAACCCATGCTCTTCCCAAGGAGGGGAAAACCAAAGGGTTGACCATAATGGTGGCCTTCATAGCTTCCTATACTTCATTTCCAATCACTCCCCCCCCCCTTTCTGGTAACACACCCAGTAATTCCAGGTATAGAGGACCATGTGATTCATTCACTTTAATCCAGAGCGGCATCGCTAGTCCATGCTGATTGCCTTTTCGGGCCCCAAACGCTGTCACATGAGGGCAGAGAAAGTCTCCTGAGTGTTGTGTAAGCTCATAGTTGCAAAAAATGAAGGTCAATTTAAATATAAGCATTAATGCAGTAAAATGAGCATTTACCCCTTTTTATTGTTGTTTTCCCCTCCCTACAAATGTATTGCAGAACTACATCTTTTTTTCCCCCCTAAGGTTCAAATCCGTCATTCTCACCTAGGTGAAGATGACATACCTGGAACCAAGGCCGGTGCTACCGCTAGGCGATATAGGCAGCCGCCTAGGGCTCAGCCACGGCCACTGGTTTCCCTACTGTCCGCCAGCTTCCTAACCCTCCGCTGGCTTCCCCACACAGGGCTCTATTCACAAAGTGGTATTATGCGGTATTTTACTACAGAAACATTGTGTTAATTTAATGTCGGTGGCAGCCAGCGCCCCTTACAACCTGTAAGGGGGCAGGGTCACCCTCCCCAGGTTGAGGGTAAGTGGTCTGGCATGGTTCAGGAGGAAAGGGGCTCTTACTCATCCCCCCACCTTTCCTGACCTGCCAGGCTGCATGCTCGTATAAGGGTCTGGTATCGATTTTGAAAGACCACCAAGCCATCAAGGATCATTGACAGGTCTACCAGACCTCATAGAGCGCTACCTAGGAGCACCCGTTAGGGAGGGCTAAAGCGCAGCGTCGGGCGTGATGACGTCAATGGTGGCTTGCAACGATGTTTTTTTCGAAGCATGCGCACTGGCCAATTGGACACAGGGCACGCTCTTTTTTCAAGCTGCCGACCCACCAGTGACGTCATGACGCCGAGTTCCAGCCCTCTCTATTGACCACCAGCCGCAATCCAAGCCTCAGTTTCCACCTCCCTGGCTGCGGAGATCCTGCTGGTCAGGATACCCTATCCTCCAGGCTAAGTTAGCTGTGCGAATAGGACGAACGCCACGCCAGTGTGGATGGACATGTGTCTTACCTTCAAAACTTCTGTGTAAGTGGATATTGCACCTGTATGATATTAAAATGTTACAGTTCAAACCTGGAGGCGCCTGTTTCTTTTCTCCTGTATTTGTTACAGCCAAATTTGAAAGGAAATCCCAATACCTATAATTTATTAGTTAGTTATTATTTCAGATTTTCAAATTTTCTGATTCTTGAATTTTGAATTTCCGAATTTTCAAATTTCCGAATTTTCAAATTTACGTATTTATTAATTTACGAATATTCTGAAAAATTTGTTAAACGGGTTTTCATAATTCGGATATTTCCGAATTGGCGAATTTATCAAAATTCATTAAAAAAACGAATTCGGAACAAAACAAAGTGTCTAATAAGCGGACTGTTCAATGACCCCTCCCCCGTGTCTAGGGAGCACGCTCTTTTCTTCAAAACAACTTATTGTAACCTTCGACTGATAAAGCCGATATCATTCTATAAAACGATGTACAAAATAGTAGCAACCACCATCATGTCAACTGTCAGAAAAGCCATCAGGAATAAAAGGATTAGGAGGGATCCTTACCAATTTTTCAGGACGAGAGTTGTTATCAATGCTGCAATGACCATGATTAGGGAGACAGTGATGGTGATTATCTGGTGGACCGCAAGACCTGTACAGAGAGGCAGAGACAGAAAGCAAAGCAATGTGATAAATGAGCGGGCAAACAAACTACATCAAGAACAATCCAGAAAAAGAGCAGGAAATGCCATTAAGATGTGAAAAGCTCTCTCAATGGTTTTGAATCATTTTTTCTGACTCAGATTTGTTTCATTCATAGAAAGCTGGGATAAAAAAAAACTAGCAATGTACTTTTAACGACAATGCGATAAAGTATAACACAACTGAACCTGGTGGTGTGAACATCCAGATACATTACCTGGTACTTAAAGCAATACATCTAAAGCTCTGATTGGCTGCAGGTGTACAGAGGATCGAGCCCTAAAATAAATTAAAAATTAGGATTTTTGTCCCTGCTGTATAAATAAACCCGCCATGGTTGCTATGCTATGATTGGTCTGTTATGGTTGGTATTTTATGGCTGGTTTGCTATGGCTGGTCTGCTCGGTTTAGTCTGCTATGGTTGGTCTGCCATGGTTGGTCGGATATGATTGGTCTGCCATGGTTGCTATGGTATGGTTGGTCTGCTATAGTTGCTATTCTATGATTCTATGGTTGGTATGCTATGGCTGGTCTGCTATGTTTGGCCTGCTATGGTTGGTCTGCCGTGGTTGCTATGCTATGATTGGTCTGCTATGGTTGGTATTTTATGGCTGGTCTGCTATGGTTGGTATGCTATGGCTGGTCTGCTATGTTTGGTCTGCCATGGTTGGTCTGCTATGGCTGGTTTGCCATGGTTGGTATGCAATGATAGTCTGCCATGGTTGGTATGGTATGATTGGTCTGAAATGAATGGTCTCCCATGGTTGGTATGCCACGATTGGTCTGTATGGTTGGTCTACTATGGTTGCTATGCTATGATTGCTCTGCTATGGTTGGTATTTTATGGCTGGTCTGCTATGGTTGGTATGCTATGGCTGGTCTCCTATGTTTGGTCTGCCATGGTTGGTCTGCTATGGCTGGTTTGCCATGGTTGGTGTGCAATGATGGTCTGCCATGGTTGGTATGGTATGATTTGTCTGAAATGAATGGTCTCCCATGGTTGGTATGCCATGATTGGTCTGTATGGTTGGTCTACTATGGTTGGTATGCTATGGATAATATGGTATTGTTGGTCTGCTATGGTTGGTCTGGTATTGTTGGTCTGCTATGGTTGGTCTGCCATGATTGATTTGCCATGGTTGGTCTGTTCTGGTTGATCTGCCCTGGTTGGTCTATCATGGTTGGTATGCCATGGTTGTTCTGTTATGGTTGGAATGCCACGATTGGTCTGTTATGGTTGATCTGCATGGTTGGTCTGCCATGGTTGGTCTAGTATGGTTGGTCTGCCATGATTGGTCTGTTGTGGTTGATTTGCCATGATTGTTCTACTATGGTTGGTCTGTTATGGATAGTTTGCCATGGTTGGTGTGCTATGATTGGTTTGCTATGGTTGGTCTGCTGTGGTTAGTCTGCCATGGTTGACCTCCTTCTGAAGGTTCTAGTTACCTTGCTACCTTTTAAGTCACTGACCAAGAAAACACATGTGTACGATCAGAGCTTTTGTTCTCAGGTCGGGAATGATTGGTATGCTATGGTTGGTCTAGTATTGTTGGTCTGCTATGGTTGGTCTGGTATTGTTGGTCTGCTATGGTTGGTCTGCCTTGATTGATCTGCCATGGTTGGTCTGTTCTGGTTGATCTGCCATGGTTGGTCTATCATGGTTAGTATGCCATGGTTGTTCTGTTATGGTTGGTCTGCCACGATTGGTTTGTTATGGTTGATCTGCATGGTTGGTCTGCAATGGTTGGTCTGCCGTGATTGGGCTGTTGTGGTTGATCTGCCATGGTTGTTCTACTATGGTTGGTCTGTTATGAATAGTTTGCCATGGTTGGTGTGCTATTATTGGTTTGCTATGGTTGGTCTGCTGTGGTTAGTCTGCCATGGTTGACCTCCTTCTGAAAGTTCTAGTTACCTGGCTACCTTCTATGTCAGTGATCAAGAAAACACATGCATACATTCAGAGCTTTTGTTCTCGGTTCGGGGTCAGTACAAAGTAATAATACGTTTTTAGTTTAGCAAAACAGCCAGAAAACTTAGCATTTTCAAAAGAAGAGGCCAGCATTGGCAACCCCCTTATTTCCCTCAGTACAGTTGTTTTCAGAGCCACAAGAATAAAATATGCTGCAGCCAACAGAAGGATGTGAATGACCAGCCCATGACTTTTCTTCCTAAAGTCACTTTTTGCATATCAGAGCATTTGGGTCCCTCAGGGGTGTTAAGAAAGTATCAATAAGGAGGTGCGGGCATATGGGGTCGCTGTTTTTGTACCTTTAATTTTTTTTTTTATTGTAACAGGTGATCTAAAATCCCTGTGCTCGTTATCACCAATTACAATTGAAGTGCTTAGACCTCGCACCTTGGGTGAGCCCCCGCCATCTGCCAGGGTGACCTGCTTGTGTACCTTTCCAGATGGTCTGTGGGAGCTTCTCTACTGCTATAGCTACTGGTCTCCAAGCCTGACCCCTGACCGTGATATTATATCAGCACTACATAGATGTAATAAACACGGGGTACAGTTTCAAGTTTCTTACAACCAGTGGGACATACTTTCTTTTGCTCCTCTGTCACGCTTTATGGGAATAAAGGAACATGTGATTCACTCCACTTGGTGATTGGCTGACCACTGTCACATGGGGATGGGAAGAGGGTCCTCACCCCCGTGTAAGCTCCTATGAGAGCACATTGGAGCATCCATAGGCAGTGGTGGCTGGTGAAGTTTTAGGATGGGGGGCGCCAGACCCTGCCCTTTTCTGACCACTCCCACTTCTCATAAGCCCCATCCCTTATAGAATCCACCCACTCCGTCCCCTGTATTCCGCTTGCTTCCACCAATAGTGTCAGGAGTATACAGCTCAGCATCACAGGACAGAGTATACAGCTCAGCATTACAGATCAGTGTATAAGGCTCAGCCTCACAGATCAGGGTATATAGCTCAGCATTACAGATCAGGGTATATAGCTCAGCATTACAGATCAGGGTATATAGCTCAGCATTACAGATCAGGGTATATAGCTCAGCATTACAGATCAGGGTATATAGCTCAGCCTCACAGATCAGTGTATATAGCTCAGCATTACAAATCAGGGTATATAGCACAGCATTACAGATCAGGGTATATAGCTCAGCCTCACAGATCATTGTGATGCTGAGCTATATACCCTGATCTGTGATGCTGAGCTGTATACCCTAATCTGTAATGCTGAGTTATATACCCTGATCTGTAATGCTGAGCTATATACCCTGATCTGTGAGGCTGAGCTATATACCCTGATCTGTGATGCTGAGCTGTATACCCTAATCTGTAATGCTGAGCTATATACCCTGATCTGTAATGCTGAGCTATATACCCTGATCTGTGAGGCTGAGCTGTATACCCTGATCTGTAATGCTGAGCTATATACCCTGACCTGTAATGCTGAGCTATATACCCTGATCTGTGAGGCTGAGCTGTATACCCTGATCTGTAATGCTGAGCTATATATACGGATTAATCTGAAGTTACAAATTATCTGAAATAATGAATGCCGTATCTACACGAATGGAACCTAACAAATTAATAATAATAAGTAACAATAATCATAATAATAATGTTTTATTATTATTATTACTTATTATTAATTCCCTCCGTTTCAATTGTATAATCTAGCTAAACAATCACAATAATAAATTACATTTGAGCACAGTGTTGCATGACCGCGCAATTACCAGTTAAATTAGCGCAGTGCTGAATAGTAAAGAATGTCCTGGTCATGAAGGGGGTAAAACAAGGCAGGTACTGTCAGTTATTCCTCTCCTTATCACAGAGAACATGAATCGCCCTCAACTAGATTTTCGGCGGCATGCAAATCGTCAGCAATCCGTTTGTAGAAGAGGAATTACAAAAAGACTCGGAGTCTCCGATACATTTTGTAGATTCTACATTCTCATTTACAAAGCAGAACTTCTTAAGCAACGATGAAAGTCCATAAATAGCTCATCTGAAAATTGACTCTCCGGCTTTTCTCATTTTTATTTTTTATTTTTTTTCAATGGTTCATCTATTGGCAGCCCATGTAAGTACGTTGGATGAACAAGAGGTGGCATATCTAATTTCCTTCTCTAGTGCCACATGCCATTATACACCGCCTCATCGCTGATATAATCTGCTGGAAACAGAGGAGCGGTCGGAATTCTAATAATGCTGCTGGGGGAACTTTGAGTCTGCTTCGTGTATCTGTAAAAACATTTCCAGAGACGGCCCTATTATCACTGAGAAAAAAAAAAAACATTCTGAAAAGAGATTCTACCGGATGAATAAAAGTAAAAATGGATTTTCAGGTTATGCAAATTCCCTTCTAAATAAGATAAAAATGCAGAATTATCTGTGTCTGGGGTCTGTGCAGTTATTATAGCGATATGGACTTTTTTTATTTTACAGAGAAACTAAAATGGGTTGAGGTCAGGATTATTTTTATTGTTTTTGTTTTAGATTTATTTATACAGGAAAATTATTTTTTAATTATTATTATTAATTCGTTATTATTAATTCTTTTTTAATATGCACATCTAAAGAGGAGATGCAACCATCATCTTTCAGAGAGAGCAAAAAAAAATACTCTTTTTATCATTTCAATTTTTAGATTTGAGTAAAATAAATAATTAAAACAGTATTAAATCCAACACCAAGAATAGAATATTTTGCAGCTTCTACCGTACTAACATAAAACTCATTGAACAGCATCAGGGTACCATTGTCACCACCATATTTATTTATAAACAAACAAAATGTTATCATGAAACGTTTTAGGTACCAAAAAATTAACATATTAAGTTAAAAGTTTAACAATTTATTGATTACATAAAGTCAGAATCACAACAGTAACTACTTCTCAACCCGGGCCAATTCTGACATTTCTCTCCTACATGTAAACATCATCACTTTTTTTTGCTATAAAATTACACCCAACCCCCAAACATTATATACAGTATCTCAGAAAAGTGAGTACACACCTCGCATTTTAGTAAATATTTTCTTCTATCTTTTCATGTGACAACACTGAAGAAATGACACTTTGCTACAATGTAAAGTAGTGAGTGTACAGCTTGTATAACAGTGTAAAGTTGCTGTCCCCTCAAAATAACTCAACACACAGCCATTAATGTCTAAACCGCTGGCAACAAAAGTGAGTACACCCCCAAGTGAAAATGTCCAAATTGGGCCCAAAGTGTCAATATTTTGTGTGGCCACCAGTATTTTCCAGCACTGCCTTAACCCTCTTGGGTATGGAGGTCACCAGAGCTTCACAGGTTGTCACTGGAGTCCTCTTCCCCTCCTCCATGACGATATCACGGAGCTGGTGGATGTTGGAGACCTTGCGCTCCTCCACCTTCCGTTTGAGGATGCCCCACAGATGATGAATAGGGTTTAGGTCTGGAGACATGCTTGGCCAGTCCATCACCTTTACCCTCAGCTTCTTTAGCAAGGCAGTGGTGGTCTTGGAGATGTGTTTGGGGTCGTTATCAGGTTGGAATACTGCCCTGCGGTCCAGTCTCTGAAGGGAGGGGATCATGCTCTGCTTCAGTATGTCACAGTACATGTTGGCATTCATGGTTCCCTCAATGATCTGTAGCCCCCCAGTGCCGGCAGCACTCATGCAGCCCCAGACCATGACACTCCCACCACCATGCTTGACTGTAGGCAAGACACACTTGTCTTTGTCCTCCTCACCTGGTTGCACTTGACACCATCTGAACCAAATAAGTTTATCTTGGTCTCATCAGACCACAGGACATGGTTCCAGTAATCCATGTCCTTAGTTTGCTTGTCTTCAGCAAACTGTTTGTGGACTTTCTTGTGCATCATCTTTAGAAGAGGCTTCCTTCTGGGACAACAGCCATGCAGCACTCATACATCTATTTCCCAAAGACAACCTCTGGATATGACTCTGAGCACGTGACCTCAACTTCTTTGGTGGACCATGGCGAGGCCTGTTCTGAGTGGAACCTGTCCTGTTATACCGCTGTATGGTCTTGGCCACCGTGCTGCAGCTCAGTTTCAGGGTCTTGGCAATCTTCTTATAGCCTAGGCCAGTGGTGGTGAACCTCGGCACCCCAGATGTTTTCAAACTACATTTCCCATGATGCTCAACTACACTGTATTGTGCATGAGCATCATGGGAAATGTAGTTCCAAAACATCTGGGGTGCCAAGGTTCACCACCACTGGCCTAGGCCATCTTTATGTAGAGCAACAATTCTTTTTTTCAGATCCTCAGAGAGTTCTTTGTCATGAGGTGCCATGTTGAACTTCCAGTGACCAGGAGTGTCCCATCACTCCTTGGCAAATAGAAGGAAAAGAAAAGGAAACAGTGACAGATTTTATCTTCCTATGCTCCAAGATCACGACAGACGGTGACTGTAGCCATGAAATTAAGAGATGCTTGCTTCTTGGGAGGAAAGAAATGGCAAACCTAGATAAAATTATAAAAAGCAGAGACATCACCCTACCGACAAAGTGCCGTATAGTCAAAGCTATGGTGTTCCCAGTAGCAATCTATGGCTGTGAAAGTTGGACCATAAGGAAGACTGAACGCCAAAGAACTGATGCTTTTGAATTGTGGTGTTGGAGGAGACTCTTGAAAGTCCCTTGGACAGCAAGAAGATCACACCAGTCAATCTTGAGGGAAATCAACCCTGAATATTCACTGGAAGGACAGATCCTGAAGTTGAAACTTGAATACTTTGGCCACCTAATGCGAAGAGAGGACTCATTGGAAAAGACCCTGATGATGGGAAACATGGAAGAAAAAAAAGGAGAAGAGGACGACAGAAAACAAGATGGATAGATAGCATCATCGAAACAATGAACCTGAAGTTAGGCAAGCTCCGGGAGGCGGTGGAGGACAGAAGAACCTGGTGTGCTATGGGCCATGAGGTCACGAAGAGTCGGACACGACTAAATGACTGAAGAACAATAACATTGCTGCAACAATTTTTGTAAACCTTCTATGGAACATTAAAAACAATATCTCTGACTTGGGCTTTAATATGATCTTTTCTTAGGCTTTTGTTCACCGTGTTGTACTAACTTTAAAAAAAAAAAGGTATTCGTGTCATAAAAGCAAAAATATGAACAGCTGCACAATGTCTCCTGACCTTTCAGGTTTAATTAATCATTTCGCAAAACTTAACACAATACAGCTCAGAGCCAGACTATTCATCCTCACCTGTCTGTATCTCACACAATAAGCTATTTCATATTCTGATAAAAAAATAAAAAATAAAATACATCATTAAACTAAATATAATATATTATTCACCGAAAAAAATAATAATAATAACGGAGCCATACTGAGATTAAGAAGCAGATTAATTTAATTTTTGTTTCCTGTCTTGCTGCACGACCTCTGACCTCAGCGCAAATTCAATTTACATTAGAGATCGGATTAATGTGGATTTTGCTACATCACTGCACTTAGCATGCTTGTTGATATGGAAACTGACAGCGAAATATATATTTCAATTATCAATGAAGGCGGTCATTGTGTAGTTACATAGACATAGGCAATAGACACGTGCAACTTGTATACGTTCCGAATTCGTTTTTTTTTTCACGAATATTGACAAATTCGTTAATTTGGAAATATCCGAATTAACGAAAACCCGTTGAATGAATTTTTCCAAATATTCATAAATTAGAATATTTGAAAATCTGCAAATTTGTAAATTCGAAAATTTGGAAATTCTGAAATAATGTCTAACTAATAATAACTTAACTATTACTATTAAATTATAGGGATTGGAATTTTTTTTTTCAAATTTGGCTGTTAGTGAACATAACAAATTTATCCGAAGTTACGAATTATCCAAAATAACGAATGCCGCATCTAAACGAATGGAACGTAACAAATTAATAATAATAAAAACAATAATAATAATAAAAACTTGTTATTATTATTATTTATTATTAATTTGTTCCATTTGTTTAGATGCGGCATTCGTTATTTCGGATAATTCGTAACTTTGGATAAACTCGTATTCCTTGCGTTCAATAACAGCCAAATTTAAAAAAGAAAATTCCAATACCTATAATTTAATAGTTAGTTATTATTAGTTAGTTATTCTTTCAAATTTTCAGATTTTCTTTCTTATTTTTGGATTTTCGATTTTACGAATGTTGGAATTGTCGAATTTACGAATTTACAAATTTATGAATCGCGATCATAACGAATGACTGGAAAAAAAACAAAAAACGAATGTAACGAAAACAAAAACAAAAACAAACACATTTTATGGCAGCGCACATGTCTAGTAGGCAAAGACCCGCAATGGTGCGCACACACCAAGGACACCACATTCACTAAGTGCTGTTGAGACAGCGGAGTCCTCGGGTTTGATTCCCAGCGGGGTGTTATGTGTATAGAGCCTGTGTGTTCCATACCTCCTTATCTCAAAGTAGGCTTCACTCTGAAAATTACGTTTTCTCCTTTGCAACTCCTTCCTTCTTCCCCTATTTAATTGTAGAGCTACTCCCGAAGGAGCCGCTGAGTGTAACAGGTTCTTTCCTGAACAGTGCGGAGGCAGCCAGGCACACAGCAACAGTCCATTCACTCTGGCTTAATAAACAGTCTAGGGGATGTCATTTTAATATTTTTATTTGTAGAATTTGTAACAGAGGGGGATTGGGGTGGTATGGGATTCTCGAAAATATCAGGTATTGTAAGAAGCCTTTGACCTAAAAGGGACTTTTTCCTGACGTTATTAGTAGATGTCCTGGTGGTATAACTGGTTCACATCCTATCTCTATGCTGTAGGACCATGGCGGTTTTTCTTGGACAGTGAGTCCGGGTGAAAACTACCTCTCCCTTCTTTTCCTCAGTTTGGGAAAAGGAAATAGCTGGGGATTTCTGGATTTGATTGCTTCCCTATTCGGATTGTATTGCTGCTTGCTGACAATGAAGGTAGGCAGAAAATAATTAGTAGGTTTCTTTTGATATTCAGCTCTATATATCGATTATTTATACTGTAATCTCCCTCCCAGATGGGCCAATAGGGGGCATCATTATACCTCCCTCTGTGATTTCACCATATCTCCATATCTGTTTACCCCAAAGTTGTTTTGGAGGCAAATATCTTTTGGATTTTAAAGCAAAATATTCATCAACACTCAGGTAATGGAGGCCCGTGAACAATGTACAGGCCTTCACGCATTTTTGAGATGTAGACAAAGAATTATTTAGATATAAACACATGTTATCATAAATATCACTATCTTTAGGATGGTAATCATTTTATAGTGATCATTTTATAGTAGATCATTTTATAGTGATCATATATGCATATATGCAGCACCTGATTAAAGTTCTCCCGAAGAAGCCATCGTTTGGGCGAAACATGTAGGGAATAGAATCAGCTGCATCTGTTCCATGTATTGTATGGTTAGGTTATTTATGACAACAATTTGTTTATTTTTAGATGTTTCTAAAATAAAAAAAAATTGATGTATTTTATCATTTTTGTCATTGTGTTTTGGCACCCTAAAAGTCCCATATTCTGTTCTCTTTTTGTGCATCTATCATTTGAGGGATGTGGTGCTGATGACTCTCAGACATTCAGCAATTTTTTTTTTCTTTTTCAATTTTGGAATAGTCCACAGGTTCATGGCTGGGGACCATGAAGTAGGTTAAGCACAAGCAGTGGTAACGTTTGAAGCACCAAAAATGATGATGACTAGAGTCCTTCCCCACTAGTGATTAGGGAAAGTCAGAGGTAAGGACCCCTCAGTAGAGGAACTACTTGGCCCAGCTATCCTAAATAGTACACAGTCACCAGGATCCTGTAAAAAAGTCAGTTCTCAGGCCAGGGGAGCAACTGTGCCCATCCAGCTTCCTCCAGATACCTTCTGGTGAGGCTGTGTGGACTGGATCGATCCTTTAGGTGAAGTCTCAGATTATCAGAGATACTTTCAGGTGTAGGCTGCCTGGGTCTGCCACAGCTGGGACCTTGATGAACCTCAGTTTGAAACAGTAGAACCGCTGCGGAAATAGGGGGTTTGTGGGAGGGGGGAGTAGCCATTCCCACCCCAACGGGTGAAATTCCTTCAGCAGGAATACCCTGCTGTTCTATAGCTCAGACTATTTTTCAGCCTCTTTAGCCACCCACTAGGCACACCTCCCCAGGGATTGGCTGAAGCACAATAGATTTCCAGGCCGCTCATCTGATTTTCCCACCCACTATGTTCTGGAAGCCTCTAGAATGCAAGGGAACACAATCAAACCCACAGTCTGTGAGAACGAGAACAGCCCAAAGCAATCAAAAAGTCACGTATCAGGTGTGACCAGAACTGTGTGGACAGTAACAGAGGAACCCAGACGTATGTAAGTGAATATATTATGATTTATTAAGATACGTGAAACATATAAACACAACCACCTCCAATACAATACAGTGCACAACCAACCAAATACAAACAGAAACTCACAAATAATAATAATAAGACGGCTATATATATACAAATTGGGAATACCGGAATCATAAATGTAGCCAGGCCAGGGTCATTAACGGGAGGTCAGCAGATGGGGACAGGGAACAAACAGGACAAGGGGAGGATGCATGTATCACGCTGCAAAGCAAAGGTAAGGGTAACAGGATCACAGGAGGGACAGGGTTCAGGTCCAGGGTTCATGGTTCAGGTATACAGACAGGATCAGGTTCAGATACTGAGTTCTCAGGTACAGGGTCAGGGCGCAAGAAAGATACCAAGGCAAGGCGTGTGTGTGCTTGCCGGGTATTTATACAGATCTCCTGCAATTAGGCTCAGGTGGCGCCTGATCACAGGAGATGATGTTGGCTCCACACTGCCAGGAACCACCCGCTGGCGGACGCCAGTACTGCGGCCCAAAGATCACATAGCACCACCAGCAGGGGAAAGCTCCCCTGACAGTTCCAGACTGCCAGGAGACACCTGCTGGTGGACATCAGTACGGCACGCCAAATGTCAGACAGTGTCATTAGTGGGTGGAACCTTTCCTGACACAAAAGCTGCTGCAATGACTACAGAGAAGCCCAAAAAAAGGAACTACATTTACTTAACATCCTAGCAACCTATCTAGGAGGATGCTACAAAAAAGATGTTTTTTTTTTTCTTATTTTAACTCTGGCCCGCCTCCTCATCTGTTCATGCTTAGATGAGAATGCCATTTCCTGCTCTTGCAGCCTACTAGGATATCCCCATCACGTATTGCAGGAGGTTGCAGGATTAGGGATGCACAGTGGCTGGATAGGCAACCTGGTCAACAGGGACCACCTGCAAGAACCTGGAAGATATAGCTGGCTCCCAATGATATGACAGAGAAGATGGAGACACGGGACTAGGTGTGTGGCAGTGGAGCAGTGGCGTTTCATTGGTGTGTGAAGATAACTGAAAAAGAAAAAGTAAGTGTGGCTAAAAAAATATACAGAGGAGTGAAGTTCCTCTTTAACCTCTTGGCACCAACAGCATGCAAATATATGGCCTCCTGGCAGATGGCCCTTGGCACCAAGAGGCCGCATATTTGCGTGCAATTTTGATTGCATCGCACACAATCCAAGTGCGATGAAAGAACTTATATTGAAATAATGCAAAGACAGTTCACAGCAAACCCGGTGGGAAGACAGCCCAACAGGGAACACTTACATGTCCAATGGCATGTAAATAGTAGGTTTCAGCCAAACTGATGGTGCCTGTTGGGGGAAGGGGGCAGACTGAAGCCTAGCCACCCTCATGCCTAAGTGGGGAGACATCCAGAGAAGGTGTAAACCCTATGCTTTCCTTCCTCGGCAGGAACCTTTCCCTGCCACTAATTCTGTCCCTACCAGGCGGGGTACCTGTCCCTAGTCTACCTACTTACAAAACCCCAAGCCTGAGAGTCAGGGCCTTAAAGTGTTATTAAATGTTTGGCTTTAAAAAAATAAAAAGGTAAAACTTACCTACACTGTGCAATGGTTTTGCACAGAGCAGCCCTGATCCTCTTCTTCTGTGGTCCCCCGCCAGTAGTCCTGGATCCTCCCCCTTGACCAGTGCCCTCAATAGCAAGCCGCTTGCTATGGGGGGCACTGGTGCATGCTTGCTCCCGAGCCATGCTTTATGTGTCCATAAGACACATAGAGCCGAGGCTTGGCCCCACCCTTTCTCTCTAATCACTGGCTCACTGGCTGTGATTGACACAAGAGGAGAGGGGGCTAAGGCGATTATTGGGGGGGGGGGGAAGCAGCACACAGAAGATGTCTTACCTTCAAGCATAGAATGCATTAGGGTAAAAAAACTCCAGCCTTGACAATCCTTATTAAATAGGCTCTGCCTGACCAAAAGATGGCCACCAGAGTCACATGGGGCAGCAGCATCCAATTGAATAGCTTTCCCAGTGACCCATGAAACCATGGAGGAACCATGCCTCCTCTCCAAATGAAGTGCTGCTGTGGAAGAGCGCCACCTGCAGTGGAGAAGGTAAACTGCACCTGCCTACAAAGAAAAGGTCCTTCACCTCTTCTGCCAGTCTTGAGACCCTGGAGTTGCCTCCTTACTGCAGTCACCACAGTAATGCAAATTACTACTCTGAGTATCAGAACAAAAAATCTCTCTATGTATGGCATTAGCCGACCTACAATAGTGAACGAATGTGTGTTCCCTCCAGCCTAAAGCTAAATGAGTTCAGCCGTGAGCCCTTTTATTCAGGTAATTACAACGTGATAAGAACAGCTGTACTTTTAGGTCCATCTCGTTCTCTTATAATAAGCCAACTAATGTGAATTACTCATTGCTGTTCAAGAGAAGACACCAATTAATTCTCAATCAACTTTAATTACAATGTTGAGGATCCTTATTGAAACTTCATCCAAACGAAGTCAATTTATTTTGAATTGGTGATTAAAAATGCATTTTTCAGCAACATTAGGAAGCACAGTGAAAGGAATAAAAAGCAGATAAGTTATTAGTGCGTTGGCTTTTTTTTTTTTAAATAGACTGATTAAGCTGTAGACAAACGACGTTCAGCCCTTCCCAGCTTTGCAATGGGGGGCACAAAAAAACAAGAGAATGGTTCCCAACCCCCCCCCCCCTCCCTCGCATTCTGCATGGGGGCAAATACTTGTGTGTGTGTGTGCAAATGAGGAAATTAGCATGAACTGCCCGTACACACAATGTACAGGAGATGCCATGTGGGATTGGGATGGTGGAGCTCCTTGGCAATGATTTATTCAACACTTAAAAATGGAGCATGCTTAAACTAACACTAAGCAATATGCTTAGCTGTCAAAAATAATCCATACACATCCTCTGCTTAATGGATGGCCAATTGCAATCTAATCTTCATGAAATTGTTTCTTTGTGCTTTTCTTCTATCTCACAACAACCCATAGCTCCCAAATGTCCCTGATTTGGAACAAAGTTCCTCTGTCCCCCTTTCCTCCTCATTGCACCCCTTTTTACAAAATGAAACCACCAAGCTCCTCATTCACTCCCTTGTTATCTCTCGCCTTGACTACTGAAACTCCCTTTTCATTGGCCTGCCTCTCCATAGACTATTCCCTCTTCAGTCTATCATGATAGCTGATGCCAGACTTATCCACCTTACCAACCGCTCAGTGTCCTCCACCCCTCTCCTCCAATTCTTACACTGGCTCCCGATCACCCAGCGAATTAAATTCAAAATATTAACAACAACCTACAAAGCCATTCACAACTCCGCCCCGAGCTACATCGCCAATCTTGTCTCCAAATATCACCCAAATCCTCTCCGCTCTTCTCAAGACCTCCTACTCTCAAGCTCCCTCGTCTCCTCCTCCCATGACTTCCTACTCTCAAGCTCCCTCGTCTCCTCCTCCCATGACCTCCTACACTCAAGCTCCCTCGTCTCCTCCTCCCATGACTTCCTACTCTCAAGCTCCCTCGTCTCCTCCTCCCATGACCTCCTACTCTCAAGCTCCCTCGTCTCCTCCTCCCATGACCTCCTACACTCAAGCTCTCTCATCTCCTCCGTCCATGACCTCCTACTCTCAAGCTCCCTCGTCTCCTTCTCCCATTACCTCCTACACTCAAGCTCTCTCGTCTCCTCCTTCCATGACCTCCTACTCTCAAGCTCCCTCGTCTCCTCCTCCCATGACCTCCTACACTCAAGCTCTCTCATCTCCTCCGTCCATGACCTCCTACTCTCAAGCTCCCTCGTCTCCTTCTCCCATTACCTCCTACACTCAAGCTCTCGTCTCCTCCTTCCATGACCTCCTACTCTCAAGCTCCCTCGTCTCCTTCTCCCATGACCTCCTACTCTCTAGCTCTCTTATCTCCTCCTCTCATGACCTCCTACGCTCAAGCTCTCTCATCTCCTCCTCCCATGACCTCCTACTCTCTAGCTATCTCGTCTCCTCCTCCCATGACCTCCTACTCTCAAGCTCCCTTGTTTCCTCCTCCCATGACCTCCTACTCTCAAGCTCCCTCGTCTCCTCCCATGACCTCCTACTCTCTAGCTCTCTTGTCTCCTCCTCTCATGACCCCTTACTCTCAAGCTCTCTCGTCTCCTCCTCCCATGACCTCCTACTCTCAAGCTCCCGCGTCTCCTCCCATGATCTCCTACTCTCTAGCTCTCTTGTCTCCTCCTCTCATGACCTCCTACTCTCAAGCTCTCTCGTCTCCTCCTCCCATGACCTCCTACACTCAAGCTCCCTCATCTCCTCCTCCCATGACCCCCTACTCTCAAGCTCTCTTGTCTCCTCCTCCCATGACCTCCTACTCTCAAGCTCCCACATCTCCTCCTCCCATGACCTCCTACTCTCAAGCTCCCTTGTCTCCTCCTCCCATGACCTCCTACTCTCAAGCTCCCACATCTCCTCCTCCCATGACCTCCTACTCCCAAGCTCCCACATCTCCTCCTCCCCCCATGATTATCTTCAGGATTTCTCCAGAGCCTCTCCCATCCCCCTGGAACTCCCTGACTCAGCCTGTCCGGCTATCTCCTACTCTTGCTGCCTTCAGGCAATCCCTGAAAACTCATCTCTTCATGGAAGCCGATCACGTCTCTAACTAATCTTCTACCGCTTCCATCAGCTCATTCCCCACAGTTAAAACCTTTTGTACCACCTGCCCCACCCTATTAGATTGTAAGCTCTTCTGAGCAGGGCCTTCTTAACCCTTTTTATTTTATTGTATTGTAACTGTATTGTCTCCCTTTTATATTGGTAAGCGCAGCATAAACTGTTGGTGCTATATACAGTACAGTATGGTATACACAATGGTTCTTAAGGAAGCCGTGGTTTCTGGCTGTAGGGTGTGCTAGAGCAAAATGGACATTTATTTTAAAAATATGTATATATACATTTTAAATTGCCCACAAATGACATTTCATGTCAGCTTCTTTAAGAAAAAAAAGCACACAGATCCAGAGGTTGCCCAAAATACATAGCAGTTCTGGAAGGATCTATGGGCTCTCATAGGTCTGATATGAATTTGGGAGGTTCTTTGGAGGGGTCTGTGTGACATTTTTTTTTCTTCAGCCAGAAGGAAAATGTAAGTTGCTGGCAAAACAATTTTTCACTTTGTTAATGTCAGCGCTGCTGCAGCACTGTCCCCCTCTTCCTGCCCAGGCCAATTTTCAGCTTTCAGCGCTATCACACTTTGAATGACAATTGCGCGGCCATGTTACACTGTACCCTTCGTAGTCATGTAAACTGAACACTTTGTCCTCTACCGCCTCCACCCGCCAACTTACTCACTGCTCAGGAGATCGCCAATCACTTCAAACAGAAGATTGATACAATTCACGAGGAGATCTCTACTGTTCAGATACCCTCCACGCTTTACACTTCATACCCACAGGTACAATCCATTACTTCCCTCTTTCAATCCCACCACTATAGACGAGGTTGCTAACCACCTGCCCTCTGGATCCTGTTCCTTCGCAAATGCTACGTTCACCCTCTGGCTCTATTCTACGCTCTCTAACCCAAATTTTCAATCTCTCCCTCTTTTCTGCCATCTTCCCCAACTCTCTAAAACATGCACTTGTCAGCCCCATACTTAAAAAGCCCTCACTGGATCCATCCAAACTTAACAACCTACGCCACATCTCCTTGCTCCCCTTCTTATCCAAACTCCTTCAAAGTCTGGTCTACAACCGACTGAGCGACCACCTCACTGATAATAACCTTCTTGATCCCCTTCAGTCTGGATTCCGTCCTCAACACTCCGCAGAAACTGCTCTCCTAAAACTAACAAACGATCTACTAACAGCCAAAACCAACCGACACTATTCTGTTCTCCTACTCCTGGACCTCTCTGCTGCCTCCGATACGGTTGACTACCCCCTCCTCCTCCTCAAAAAACTCCATGCCTTTGGTCTCCGTGATTGTACTCTTCGCTGGTTCTCTTCCTACTTATCCAACTGCACCTTAAGCGTTTCCTACACCTCTACTTCCTCCTCCCCTCTTCCTTTCTCTGTTGGGGTCCCCCAAGGTTCTGTTCTTGGACCTCTCCTATTTTCAATCTACACCACCTCCCTGGGTCATCTATTAGCTTCCCATGGCTTCCAATACCATCTCTATGCTGCAACACCCAAATCTATTTCTCTACTCCTCAGCTCACTCCCTCAGTCTCCTCACGTATCACTAATTTACTATCAGATATATCAGTCTGGATGTCACACCAATTCCTCAAACTTAACCACTTCAATACCGGGCACTGTCACCCCCCTTCCTGCCCAGGACAATTTTCAGCTTTCAGCGATGTCGCACTTTGAATGACAATTGCGCGGTCATGCAACACTGTACCCAAACAACATTTTTATTATTTTCTTCTCACAAATAGAGCTGGCAGCTGATGGGCACCTTTGTGGCAGCTGTGGTGGCACATCAATGTGCTGATTATTAGCACAGACTCCCCCTCTGACAGGGAGAGCCGCCGATTGGCTCTCCCTGTCAGTGCGAACCAAGGAATGCCTGGTTCATGTGATGATCAGCTGTGATTGGTCACAGTTGATCATGTGGTAGGGAGCCTCCGTTAGAGGCTCCATACCATGATCGGAGATGCAGTGTGTCAAACTGACACAATCGTCGTGCTGCGCCCCCCCCCCCCCCCCCCCCCGTGTGTGTGTCGGCATGTTATCCTGCTGGATGTCATATGATGCCCAGATAGGATAAAAGAACCTTCTGCTATAGGCTGGGCGGGAAGTGGTTAATCTATCCAAAACTGAACTTATCATTTTTCCTCCCCTTGTGCCTCTTCCCCTGATATGTGTCAAAATCGATGGCACAACCATAAGCCCATCCCCCGCATGCCAAAGTCGTAGGTGTAGTCCTGGACTCTGAACTCTCCTTTAAGCAACACATCCAATCACTGTCCAAATCCTGCCGCCTCAACCTCCGCAACATCTCCAAAATACGCCCCTTTCTAACCAATGAGACAACAAAGCTCTTAATTCACTCCCTGGTCATCTCTCACCTCGACTACTGCAACTCCCTTCTCATTGGCTTACCTCTACATAGTCTATCCCCCCCTTCAATCCATCATGAATGCAGCTGCCAGACTCATCCACCTTACCAATCGCTCAGTGTCCTCCACCCCTCTCTGTCAATCCCTCCACTGGCTTCCACTCGGCCAAAGAATTAAATTCAAAATACTAACAACTACCTACAAAGCCATCCACAACTCTGCCACCAACTACATCACTAGCCTAGTCTCAAAATACCAACCTACTTGTTCTCTTCATTCCTCTCAAGACCTCCTGCTCTCTAGCTCCCTCATCACCTCCTCCCATGCTCGCCTCCAGAACTTCTCCAGAGCCTCTCCAATCCTATGGAACTCCTTATCCCAATCTGTCTGATTATCTCCTACTCTATTAGCTTTTAGATGATCCCTGAAAACCCTTCTCTTCAGAAAAGCCTAACCTACCCACACCTAACAACTTTAATTTAATTTTCTCCATCAGCTCATCCCCCACAGTTATAACCTTTTCATTCCACTTGACCCTCCCCTCTAGATTGTAAGCTCTAATGATCAGGGCCCTCTGATCCCTCCTGTATTGGTTTGTATTGTCTCTGTACTGTCTGCCCTCATGTTGAAAAGCGCTGCACAAACTGTTGGCACTATATAAATCCTGTATTATAATAATAATAATAATAATAATACCCATATGACATTTTTATAATTTTTTGAGACAGATAGAGATTTTTTTTTGGTGGTATTTAATCACCGCTGGGGTTTTTATTTTTTCCTAAATAGTTACATAGTTACATAGTTACATAGTAGGTGAGGTTGAAAAAAGACACAAGTCCATCAAGTCCATCAAATAAATGAGAAAAGAACGAAAATTCTGAAAACAATTTTTTTTCTTAGTTTTGGTTATAAAATGTAGCAAATAAGTAATTTTCTTCATTGATATGCACTGATAAGACTGCACTCATGGGTACTGATGAAGCTGCACTGATGAACACTGATGGGCACTGATAAGCTGCAATGATGGGCACTGATGAGGAGACACTGACAAGGTGGAACTGATGGCCACTGATAGGTGGCACTGATGGGCATTGGTAAGCTGCACTGATTGGTAATGATAATCTGCACTAATGGGCACTGATTGGAACTGATGGGGCTGCACTGATAATCAGTGTAGATGGGCTCTTGATTGGATAGATTGAGAGCAGCGCAGCCATTGGCTCCCACTGCTGTCAATCAAATCCAATGACGCGGGTGCCGGGCGGCGGGGCCGAGTCACACATTCGGCGGCTATGGATGCAAATGCTGGACTCGGGAGCGCGCCTGCACGGTAATCCCCCCCCCCCAGGAAAGCGCTTCTCTTAGGCGGTTATCTGATGTGGGGAGGAGCCGCGAGAGCCACCGGGGGACCCCAGAAGAGGAGGATCGGGGCCACTCTGTGCAAAACGAGCTGCACAGTGGAGGTAAGTATGACATGTTTGTTATTTTTTTTTTTTTTTAATAATCGAAGCCTTACAATCACTTGACATTCACCTTCATTACACAACGATACTGAATTCTGATCACCGAAACTTCGCCCCCCCCCCCCCCCCCCCCCCCACCGCTTGTGAATTGTACAGAATCTCTAGTCCTATCAGATGACAGGTACTCTTTGGGCATTTACCTACATACAGGGAGAAATGTCATTCTTTGCCAGTGTTGTCAACTCATTAAAGTAAAAGTTAATTGAACATCCGCCATCTGCTTCACACAACAACAATAATATAAACAGAAAACAAAAAAAAAATCCCTTTAATTTTGCTGTAAATCAGCGCTGATCTTCGCTGCCAGGACGGGATAAAAAAAAAAAAAAAATCAATGGCATCTTCCTGTTAATATTCATTACTGGTGGCGATATTTTATGGATCATATATAATTCATGTTTAATTAGCGCTTGCTGCCTTTAACATTTCATGAAATAACATTTCATAGGCTCGTCATAATTACTCATTAGCCAAAGAAAATAAAAAACGAAAAAGGCGCCGCAATAAAGATTCCGCGTTGTAATTCAAAATGAAGCGTCGTTAGCGCCATTCTCTGTGAATTATTCATCGTCCCAAACATGTGCTAATCTCATAATTATCGTTTAGGCGGTAACAACCAACATTGATTACAAGAGTTACATTCTATCGGCTCAGTATAACTTCCCTCTATTGCAACATCCGCTGATGGCTACAGATTGCAAAATATACAGTGCCTTGAAATAGTATTCATACCCCTTGACATTTCCCACATTTTGTCATGTGACAACCAAAAACGTAAATGTATTGTATTGGGATTTTATGTGATAGACCAACACAAAGTGTCACATAATTGTGAACTGGAAGGAAAATGATAAATGATACAAATAACTATGCGAAAAGTGTGTGTGTGTGTGTGGGGGGGGGGGGCATTTGTATTCAGCCCCCTTTACTCTGATACCCCTAACTAAAATCTAGTGGAACCAATTGCCTTCAGAAGTCACCTAATTAGTAAATAGAGTCCACCTGTGTGTCATTTCATCTCAGTATAAATACAGCTGTTCTGTGAAGTCCTCAGAGGTTTGTTAGAGAACCTTAGTGAACAAACAGCATCATGAAGGCCAAGGAACACACCAGACAGGTCAGGGATAAAGCTGTGGAGAAGTATAAAGCAGGGTTAGGTTATAAAAAAAATCTCCCAAGCTTTGAAGATCTCACGGAGCTCTGTTCAATCCATCATCGGAAAATGGAAAGAGTATGGCACAACGGCAAACCTACCAAGACATGGCCGTCCACCTAAACTGACCGGCCGGGCAAGGAGAACATTCATCAGAGAAGAGCCAAGAGGTCCATGGTAACTCTGGAGGAGCTGCAGAGATCCACAGCTCAGGTGGGAGAATCTGTCCACAGGACAACTATTAGTCGTGTTCTCCACAAATCTGCCCTTTATGGAAGAGTGACAAGAAGAAAGACATTGGAGAAAGAAAGTCATAAGAAGTCCTGTTTGTAGTTTGTGAGAAGCCATGTGGAGGACACAGCAAACATGTGGAAGAAGGTGATCTGGTCAGAGGAGACCAAAATTCAACTTTTTGGCCTAAAAGCAAAACGCTATGTGTGGTGGAAAACTAACACTGCACATCACCCTGAACACACTATCCCCACCGTGAAACAAGTCTTTTTGGGGGATGCCTCTGGAGGACAAAACACGTTGGGGCGTGGCTATATTGCACTTCAAAGGTCTTCCAGTCTTATATTCCATGTGGACTTTTTAGACCACGTATTTTATGTAGCTATATAGCACAGCACTGCTTGAAAAATTGGGAATAGTGGTTTATTACACTCTTTATTTGTCACTAGTTGTAAGTTTTGATATATAGGGCAGCAACAGTGAGGGTTTGATATTTTGTTTTTTTTACACACTTTCATATTTATTTCCTGTGCGTACTTACAGTTGCCACGTAGCCACGCCCCGACATGTTTCATCCTCCAACTTCGTCATAGTGGGTGGCTCAGTCGGAGGACGAAACACGTTGGAGCGTGGTTATATTGCACTTGAAAGGTCTTTCAGTCTTATAATGCATGTGGACTATTTGGACACTCTGTTTTAGTTTTATCTTTTTCACTCAGGGCAACAGCAGTGAGGGTTTAATATTTAGGGTTTTTTAATACATTTTTATATTTTTTCCTTAGGGCGTTTCCAGTTGCTTGTAGCAACACACTGACAAGTTTTGTCCTCCAACTCCGTCATAGGGGGCAGCTTTGTAGGAGGACAAAACACATTGGAGCTATATTGCACTTGAAAAGTTTTTCAGTTTTATTGCATGTGGACTTTTTGGACACTCTGTTTTAGTTTTATTGTTTTCACTCTTATTTTATGTATCTATATAGCACAGCACTGCTTGAAAAAATGGGAGTAGTGGTTTATTACACTCTTTATTTTTTACTAGTTGTAAGTTTTGATATATAGGGCAGCAACAGAGAGGGTTTGATATTTTGTTCTTGTTTTTTTACACATTTAAATATTTATTTCCTGAGCACACTTCCTCTGACTTTGTCATAGGGGGTGGCTCAGTCAGAGGACAAAACATGTTGGGGAGTGGCTATATTGCACTTCAAAGGACTTTTTGGGTACTTTGTTTTATGTTTTTCACTCTTATTTTATGTATCTATATAGCACAGCGTTGCTTGAAAAATTGAAGAAGTGGTTTATTACTCTGTTTGATATAAAGGGCAGCAGCAGTAAGGTTTTGATATTTAGTTTTTTTACACATTTTTATATATATGTGTCCTTACAGTTGCCACATAGCCACTCCCCAACACATTTCGTCCTCCGACTTCGTCATAGAGCAGGGGTAGGTAACCTCCAGCTGTTTTAAAATGACAAGTCCCATGCGACATTGCAAGACCCTGGCAATCACAGGCATGACTCCTAGAGGCAGAGGCATGATGGCATTTGTAGTTTCACCACAGCTGGAGGGCAGAGCGACTAAGCCACCCCCTGTCGTAGGGGGTGGCTTAGTCGAAAACAGCAGCAGTGAGGGTTTGATATTTTGTTCTTGTTTTTTACACATTTGTATATTTTTTTTCCTGAGTACTTCCAGTTGCCATGTAGCTACCCCCCCAACATGTTTCATCCTCCGACTTCCTCATAGGGGGTGGCTTAGTCAGAGTAGCAGCAGAGTGAGGGTTTGATATTTTGTTCTTGTTTTTTTTACACATTTGTATATTTATTTCCTGAGTGTACTTCCAGTTGCCATGTAGCTACTCCCCAACATGTTTCGTCCTCTGACTTCCTCATCGGGGGTGGCTTAGTCAGAGTAGCAGCAGTGAGGGTTTGATATTTTGTTCTTGTTTTTTTTGTTTTTACACACATTTATCTATATTTTCTTAGCACAGGGTGAGGTAGAATTAAAGTGGTTCTAAAGGCTCAAAGTTTTTTTTACTTTCATGCATTTTTTTGGGCTCCCGCTGCTGTCAATCACAACCAGTGAGCCAATGAAGAGAGAAAGGTGCCAGGCCGAACCGCGGCACTGTGTGTGAATGGATACGCAGATCAGTGGCTCGGAAGCAAGCCTGCCAGGGTGCAGAGTTGCTTGCTCTGGGAGGGGCAGTCGGCAGGAGGGAGGGGCCATGAGCAGGTGACCCAAGAAGAGGAGGATCGGGGATGCTTTAGAGGAGACAAGTATAACATGTTTGTTATTTTACTGTAAAAAAAAATCCAAGTCTTTAATATCACTTTAATTAACAAAACTCGCCACGCGTCCCCGCTCAGGTGCTCAGACGCACCTTATGGTGTGAACGATCCTTAGATGTGATTATTATTATTACATAAACAAGAATAAAATGGACTCTTTGTAACATTTTATGTTTTCTAAACTGTCAAATTTCCTCCAGATCACACCTATTCAGATCCTGTAAAATACACGATGATTTCCGCCATCTTCGCGCCGCACGGCGCTCATCGGCACTCGGCTGTGTTAACATCCTCGCTGTGATTATGTCAAAGTGTTTAGAGGAGGTTGAAAGCAATTTGAGAGGCATACTGTGTCGGTGACAAAGGATGAGAACCAATGGAGTGCAGAGACCGGCGGAATACGATATCTGTCTACGGGAGGTAGAGCCGACTTACCTCCATCAGACATACAATGCTGAGTGGATGTGACACGCAGAGCCGGGGAAAGGTTTAATGCCAATCTCTGCCGTGCCAGGAATCACATTCCTTATTTTAAAGTCTAATGTCAATAAAAGCTCCTGCTACAGTTTTCTATTAAGGGTAAAAAAAAGAGAATTTTATAGAAAGGAGCCCGTCTCCCATCGATTTCTATAGGAATCAAAGGAAAAGCTCATTTGCCACCATTATTATGTGAGACCAGATGCCACTCCGATAATTAATTGGCGTGAGGTTTTCCGCGTTTGGCGGAGAGTCACGAAACGAGATCCAGCCAGGTTTTCAGAAAACTTTCAGGCTGGGAGTATTCCGGAGAGTGGCTCGTTATGGGACATGCCTGGACTCCGTTCAGAAAGAGGAAAATTGGAAGAAATATTATATTAGGAAGCAATATATTCCGTTCAGGTGAAGGCAGAGCTCCGCAACTCAAACTAGATTTCTTCTATGCGGTAAATGCCATCTAAGGGCAACAGCCAGAGTTCTTCACTGCAAAATTCACCGTTAACCCATTTATGTCCTGGAATCAGCGAAGCCTGGATGTCCAGACTGAATCTAGCAGCAATAGTGTGCATTGGTTATCTGAAAATCCTTAATTACAGTATATATATATATATATATTTTTTTACACATTTAAATATTTATTTCCTGAGCGCACTTCCGCTTGCTGCGTAGCCACACCCCGACATGTTTTGTCCTCTGACTTTGTCATAGGGGGTGGCTCAGTCAGAGGACAAAACATGTTGGGGAGTGGCTATATTGCACTTCAAAGGACTTTTTGGGTACTTTGTTTTATGTTTTTCACTCCTATTTTATGTATCTATATAGCACAGCGTTGCTTGAAAAATTGAAGAAGTGGTTTATTACTCTGTTTGTTTGATATAAAGGGCAGCAGCAGTAAGATTTTGATACTTCGTTTTTTTACACATTTATATATATATGTGTCCTTACAGTTGCCACATAGCCACTCCCCAACACATTTCGCCCTCCGACTTCGTCATAGAGCAGGGGTAGGTAACCTCCAGCTGTTTTAAAACGACAAGTCCCATGAGACATTGCAAGACCCTGGCAATCACAGGCATGACTCCTAGAGGCAGAGGCATGATGGGATTTGTAGTTTCACCACAGCTGGAGGGCAGAGCGACTAAGCCACCCTCTGTCGTAGGGGGTGGCTTAGTCGAAAACAGCAGCAGTGAGGGTTTTATATTTTGTTCTTGTTTTTTACACATTTGTATATTTTTTTTTCTGAGAGTACTTCCAGTTGCCATGTAGCTACCCTCCAACATGTTTCGTCCTCCGACTTCCTCATAGGGGGTGGCTTAGTCAGAGTAGCGGCAGAGCGAGGGTTTGATATTTTGTTCTTGTTTTTTTTACACATTTGTATATTTATTTCCTGAGTGTACTTCCAGTTGCCATGTAGCTACTCCCCAACATGTTCCGTCCTCTGACTTCCTCATCGGGGGTGGCTTAGTCAGAGTAGCAGCAGTGAGGGTTTGATATTTTGTTCTTGTTTTTTTTTTTTTACACACATTTATCTATATTTTCTTAGCACAGGGTGAGGTAGAATTAAAGTGGTTCTAAAGGCTCAGAGTTTTTTTTACTTTTAATGCATTTTTTTGGGCTCCTGCTGCTGTCAATCACAACCAGTGAGCCAATGAAGAGAGAAAGGTGCCATTAATTGGCGTGCGGTTTTCCGCGTTTGGCGGAGAGTCACGAAACGAGATCCAGCCAGGTTTTTAGAAAACTTTCAGGCTGGAAGTATTCCGGAGAGCGGCTCGTTATGGGACATGCCTGCACTCCGTTCAGAAAGAGGAAAATTGGAAGAAATGTTATATTAGGAAGCAATATATTCCATTCAGGTGAAGGCAGAGCTCCGCAACTCAAACTAGATTTCTTCTATGCGGTAAATGCCATCTAAGGGCAACAGCCAGAGTTCTTCACTGCAAAATTCACCGTCAACCCATTTATGTCCTGGAATCAGTGAAGCCTGGATGTCCAGACTGAATCTGGCAGCAATAGTGTGCATTGGTTATCTGAAAATCCTTAATTACAGTATATATATATATACTCCCACTGAATACTCCCACTGACACCAATGATTGACACTATTCCTCCGACTGATACCAATGATGGGGCAATATTCCTCCCACTGATACCAATGATGGGGCACTATTCCTCCCACTGACTTCAATGATGGGGCATTATTCCTCCCACTGATACCAATGTTGGGGCACTATTCCTCCCACTGACACCAATGATGGGCACTATTCCTCCCACTGACACCAATGATGGGCACTATTCCTCCCAATGATACCAATGATGGGGCACTATTCCTCCCACTGACACCAATGATGGGGCACTATTCCTCCCAATGATACCAATGATGGGGCACTATTCCTCCCACTGACACCAATGATGGGGCACTATTCCTCCCAATGATACCAATGATGGGGCACTATTCCTCCCACTGACACCAATGATGGGGCACTATTCCTCCCACTGATACCAATGATGGGGCACTATTCCTCCCACTGATACCAATGATGGGGCACTATTCCTCCCGCTGACACCAATGATGGACACTATTCCTCCCACTGACACCAATGATGGGGTACTATTCCTCCCACTGATACCAATGTTGGGGCACTATTCCTCCCACTGACACCAATGATGGGGCACTATTACTCCTACTGACACCAATGATGGGGCACTATTCCTCCAATTGATACCAATGATGGTGCACTATTCCCCCCACTGACATATTGTCCCCCACTGATATTTTGTGTCTCCAGTTACCCCTGTGTTTCTAATAATTATATAATAAATATAATGAGCGCTGGGGCAAGGTCATCCAGTGCCCAGGGCAGAGATGCCAAACTGCGCCCCCCCCCCACCCCATTCATGATGTGCAGGCTTAAGCCCCATACACACGATGAGAAAATCTTACGGAAAATACCGCTTTTGAATAGATCGTCCGATAATTTAATAACTAGTACACGGCTTTCACATTCACTTAAGGCCGGTCGTACGAAATTTATAGAAGGAACAAGTATTACATTTTTTTCCGTTTGTGAACGCAACAAACGATCATCGTATCAATACTGTAGTAATCGTACGAAAATAATAGAGGGCATGGTAGTGCTCATGATCACAAACAAACGAACGAACCAGAAACAAAACCACAAAAAGTAAATAATGATCGTGGGAGAGAAATAAAACCTTCTTTTCCATTGTTTTCTGACATTAAACCAATTTTACAACATGCATGGTACTTGAGCAGAATATCCGTGTATAATATATCTTTATATGAGGTTAATTAATATCCCTTTTAACAACTTCAATACCGGGCACTTCCCCCTTTTCCTGCCCAGGACAATTTTCAGCTTTCAGCGCTGTCGCTTTTTAAATGACAATTGCGCGGTCATGAAACACTGTACACAAATAAAACTTTTATCATTTTTTCCACACAAATAGAGCTTTCTTTTGGTGGTATTTGATCACCTCTGGGGTTCAAACAAAATACCATTTTTTTTCTTAAGTTTTTCTTTGTTTTTGTTACAAAATGTTGTACATAAGTACATTTTCTCCTTCACTGATGGGCACTGATGAGGCAGCACTGAGGTGGCACCAAAAGAGGTGGCACTGATGAAACGGCACCAAGGTGGCACCAATGAGGTGCCACCTCAGTAAAAACTTAGTAAAAATGTTTATATTTACAACCCCTTTAAGGCAATGTTTCAGTTGGTCTAACGGCAGATGAAACTGGCACAGACACATTAACAATTACAGCACTTCAAACAATATAACATTTATTGGACAGTTTAAAGTAGAGGTTGTTAAAGTGTGCATTGTTCACACCAGCACATGAAACTACACATTTATTACAACAACTGCTGAAAGGAATTGCAGGGTATTGAAGCTATACATTTTACAATGGCATTGCTCACACAAGTCAAATCATTTTAAAATACAACAATATAAATGGTAACATCTTAATAGAGAGTTGTGATAGGGTATTTGAAATGTGACAAATCAATTCATCAAGCCTGTTTTTTTTTACATATCAGACTGCCAGGGCACTGCCCCAATTCCGGAAAATGAGTTAAGATAGTCCAGCCTGCATTGCCTTGCATTCAGTGTAGGCAGCCTCGGATGTCCACTGCTCAGTGTTGTGAGCACCTCCACCATACTTTCCTGTCCTCCAACGCCACTACCACTGGGGACTGCGATTGTCTCAGGATCCCTTGGAAGTGGGGTAATGTATGCTGGGGAATGCTGCCTTATATAATTGTGTAGGACACAACAACATGGCAAAATGATATCTATTTTATGCATTGACATATTGATGCTTGTTAAAAACAGGTGGAATCTGTTGGCCAAGATCCAAAATGCTTTTTCAACCACCCTGCAGGCCCTTGATAGTCTGTTATTGAAGATCCTTTGGTCGAGAGTCACATTACGCATAGGGAAGGTTCCAATATGTTTTCAAATAATGCGAAGGCATCATCAGCCACAAACGCAAAGTTCATGTTTTCACATGTGTCGTCACGTGTGGGCACGTTAAGGGTTCCATTCTGCAGACGGTGATAGAACTCCGTCTTCTGGATTACACTGCCATCAGAGTTCTGGACATTCTTTCCTATATCCAGATATAGAAAATTATATTTGGCATCAACTATAGCGAGCATCATGATGCTATAAAAAAAACCCTTGTTGTTAAAGTAATAGGATCCGGAGTTTGGTGGTGGTACGATGCGCACGCGTTTCCCGTGGATGGCTCCTCCGCAATTGGAGAAATAAGCACTTGACTTAAAACTGTTTTTTTTTATTGTTTTAACTTCGATTAGAATATAATAGTCTACTTTACTACAACTATATACTACATTACTGAACTATAGTGTGTGTATATATAGTATAGTGTGTGTGTGTATATATATATAGATAGATATATACACACACACACACACACACTCTATACTACTATATAAACTGCTAAATAAAAAAAATATGTTAATATATGGAGGTAAGTTACCTTGACATAGTTTCTCTGTAGCACATCGATGAGGGACTTGCAGGTTTCCAGGATGATTCTCCCCAGTGGTGAAATTCCTGTTGAGAATTTTAGGTCCTGCAGACTTCTCCCTGTCGTCAGATAGCGTAGTGTTGCGATTAAACTCTGCTCCGGACAAATAATTGTTGTTTGTTTTTTAATGACTGGCGTCACAAGCTGCAGCAATGCTTGGAAGCATCCATCATCATCCATTCTGAGGTAATTCCTGAAATCATCAGGGTTATTCTCTTGTAATTTACGCAGCAGCGACATATGAGAATAGTTCTCTTGGTTCTGTTTTGACCATGTGCTCCTTTTCTTCTTTTTTTTTCCAAAACATTTTGGATGGCCAAAACTCCAAGCATGACCAGTGTAAGTGTTTGGTCTTCCATGTAAAAGTGAATTTTCATAGACAACTGTTGTCTATAACGAATATTCCTCACGCGAACGAACACACGTATCCGTATACAACGATCTCCCCGAACCAAAAGGCGTGGCATGCACAAGGTCAAGTTCTGACATCACTTCGGACTCCACGCTGCAGAACGTGCCTACGCGCGTGGGACGTTGGAGTAGATCGTACGGGAATTTTTGGATATATACTACGCTGGCGATTCGATTCTAGACGCACATACGATTACATTTGGAAGAACGTTCGTACTATATTCTTAACGTGTGTACGAGGCGGGGTGGTTCGTTTCTAGACTCGCATACAATTAAATTTGGAAGAACGTTCGTACGATATTCCTAACGTTTGTACGAGGCGGGGCGATTCGACTCTAGATGCACATGTGATTAAATTTGGAAGAATGTTTGTACGATATTCTTAACGTGTGTACGAGACGGGGGATTCGATTCTAGACCTGCATACGATTAAATTTGGAAAAACATTCGTATGATATTCTTAGCGTGTGTACGAGGCGGGTGACTCGATTCTAGACTCGCATACGATTAAATTTGGAAGAACGTTCGTACGATATTCTTAACGTGTGTATGAGGCGGGTGACTCGATTCTAGACTCGCATACGATTAAATTTGGAAGAACGTTCGTACGATATTCTTAATGTGTGTACGAGGTGGGTGATTCGATTCTAGACCTGCATACGATTAAATTTGGAAAAACATTCGTATGATATTCTTAGCGTGTGTACGAGGCGGGTGACTCGATTCTAGACCCGCACACAATTAAATTTGGAAGAACGTTCGTTAGAAATTCTTAACGTGTGTACGAGGCGGGTGGTTCAATTCTAGACCCACATACGATTAAATTTGGAAGAACGTTCGTACGATATTCCTAATGTGTGTACCAGGCAGGGCGAATTCGACTCTAGGCTCGCATACTATTAAATTTGGAAGAACCGATATTCCTAACGGGTGTACGAGGCATTAGGGGATCCGACACCCAGCAGTCACTCGCTTGTCAAAATCACGCCCGCTGTCACTACTTCTGTCAGCCTGTAACAGAAGGAAGGCGCCCCATCCCTACAAATCACGGCCACTGTCACTACTCCTGTCAGCCTGTAACAGAAGGAAGGTGCCCCCATCCATACAAATCACGGCCGCTGTCACTACTCCTGTCAGCCTGTAACAGAAGGAAGGCGCCCCCATCCCTACAAATCACGGCCGCTGTCACTATTCCCGTCAGCCTGTAACAGAAGAAAGGAACCCCCATCCCTACAGTAAACCATTGCACCCAGGGCAGCCGCCCCTCCCGCCCACCCCTTGTCCTGGCCCTGAATTTAATATACTTTCCTGTCTAGTTACTAATGCTAGCAGCATAAGAATTATTAAAAATAGTTCATGTTGATTCAAAAAGTATAGTTCCGCTTTATTGTTTAAAGGTCCTTCAGTTTTTAATATGATTTACTAAAAAGGTGTGAAGTAGAGTAAACCCACATGTATGAAATCCGCACACTGCATGGATGTACACATGGCTGGGACATAGAGACACGGATTTTGGCCGGCGTCTTCGGCTCTCTCTTGGCCGGTGCCAATCCTTCCAGATGGCTCTTCTAAATTACCTCTTTGGACGGCAAATTATTTCACACTCTGGTACTTGTCAGCAGGTAGATTACCGTGTTCTACAGCTCCATCTACCACCGGAATGCACGGAGTGGAATAAATGGCTTGTATTAAATACCGCTCAATATCGGACATTCGTTACATGAAAGGGATCGTTTAATGCCCCGCTCAGAGTTTTCTGATTGTTGTGAAGAACGAGGAAAAGGTTACAATTTACGTCAAATGTTATTGTTGTGCAGTAAAGCAAAGGGCTCCAAAGAAAGAAAGATAGTCCACTTGTGATGGTGATGTTGGCCCACTCGCCACTGATGTGGCATCATAAATGTTATTGTAGGCAGAAGGTACACCAGGAAATTGTCTAGGGCCCCCATGTCCCTAAGGGCCCCCTGGTTTCATTCCTGTGCCAAATGTACAAATAAATAATAATAAATAATAAATGTTTACATTCCTTCTGACAGCAATAAATGTGCTCAAAAAAGAAGGCAACAGTGTAAAAATAAAATAAATGAATAATGAAAAAAAAAAATGTAAGTAAAGGTGAATGCCCCTGATCAAGACCAAAACTCAGGTTTGGGCCAGACTTCCCCTAGGTGTTATGGGACGCTTTAGTTTAGTAAAGATGATACTCCTCCCAAAGATACTTTATCTGGCGTGGCATGCCCCCCTATACATACCACAAAAATTCTTCAAGACAATCGAATCTATTCTTAATTAATTTATATGGGGGCACAGTAGACACAAATTATCTTGGAAAACTTTAAAAAAAACGGTGACACTGGGAGGAGCTGCCCTTCCAGACTTTTAGGAGTATTACCTTGCTTCCCAACTGTCCCATTTCTTTCATTTTGACAAAAGTGAGCGACCTCGATACCAGTCACTACCATGTGAGCACCCTGATGACCTAGCCCACACCCCGCTTCAATCAGTCCTTAGAGCTCCCTTGACAAGACGTTCCCCCCACCACAACAAAGACATGCTGACACACCACCGGAAGGTATGGCGGCACTACAAAAACTCGGAACCCCGCGGATCCACTCCCATACACCTCTCTGGTTTAACACGCATCTACCTGAACTGTTGTTCATCCCAGACCCTGCGGTGTGGGTACGCTATGGGATTTTGCACTTACATCAGGTCATGACCACTACGGGACTTAAAACATTCCAAACGCTAAAGGACGAATATTCCCTCCCTAACTGTCTTTTCTTTAGATATTTACAACTTCGTCACGCTATACAATCCCAGTTTACCGGCCTTAACCCTTCCCTGGCAGTTCCCTCTATAGTAGACTAAGTCACTGGTACTGAGTCTGCCAAATTAATCTCCACTCTATACTCCGCTATCCCTCTCCCCAGTACCACGGCCTTGGCCTATGCTGCCAAGACAAGGTGGGAGGCAGACATCAGACGGATTGAGGATGAGGATTGGGATGAGGTTTTGGAAAACGTGAAAAAGGTATCCCCTAAGTTATCAGACCGCCTCACACAGTTGTATATCATACATAGGACGTATCTGACCCCCTCAGAAGTTTTAAGCCCATGTACAATTCAGGGTGCCGCCCATGCGACCACACCCCAGGCTCCTTCTACCACCTTATATGGTCCTGCCCAACTATCCAAACATACTGGATACAGGTGATCCGCTTCTTGCATGATCAGATGGGCTCTCCTGCTACACTAGACCCAAAAATGTGCCTACTCGGTCTGCTGCCGGGCTTAGACACAGACAAACCCCTCTGTACCTTTTTGCACGAGACGCTATTCTTGGCAAGGAAAGCGGTAGCCCGTATGCGGATGCAGGCCCTGCCCCTCAGGGGGGACCACCCAGGGGGTCCAGTAAAAAAAAAAAAAAATTAAAAGTCAGCAGCTACAAATACTGCAGCTGCTGACTTTTAATTGGACACTTACCTGTCCCGGGGTCCAGCGATGCGGGGGATCAAAGCCCCGCTCGTCTCCCCCTCCGTTCAGCGGTGCCGGCATTGCAACTGTGGGTGCCGGGCTGTGGCTTCACAGTCTTGCACCCACTGCGCATGCGCGAGCGGCACCGCTCGCCGTGATTGGCCGCTCAATCACCTGGGACCTGTAATGGATCCCAGATGATTGACAGGAGGGAGGGAGCAGAGCTGAGCCCTTTCTGTGCCGAGGGGGAAGTGATGTCACCAGCCCAGGCACTGAAAGAGGCAGACTACGAGGGACCACCTAGCAACAGGCATTTAGAGGTGAGTTAAAAAAAAAAATATCCAAATGTTTTTTTGCATTTTTTTTTTCAAATTTTTCATTTAGTTTTTTTTTTTTTTTTTTGGGTGGAACCCCACTTTAATGACACTCTCCCATATAAAACACTGATTTATCTCCATAGAGGGTGTTCGCTTAAATATGAAAAGGTCTGGAGCAGATGGTTAGCAGACGGTGAAACGTGCACCTAATGGCCTCACCTCCTATTTCCCCCCTTCCCCTTTTTGTATTCTCTCTTTCTTTTATATATGTTGTACATTGACTCCATTTCCATTGATGTGTTTTACTGTAGACTATACAGACATTTCAATATATTCATGTATGTACTATTGTCAAGGCTATGTTGGTCTATATTGATTTATGTACCATGCATACTTTTTTTCAATAAAGTTTGTTTTTCCAATGAAAAAAAAAAAAAGTAAAGGTGAATGCGCGCGTCAGTCCTGCATGCACGCAAACAGCGATCGTTCCACACATGCGAGGTATCACCGTGAACTTAATCCCAATAATGGACACAAAAAAGAAAAAGAAAAGGGGGGGGGATAAATAAAATCTAATAAAAAATAAATAAGTACATAAATACATAAAAAAATAAATATAAATAAATAAAATCTAAAAATACAAATAAATAAATAAAACATAAATATAAATAAATAAGTAAAATATAAAAATACAAATAAATAAATAAATAATTTGAAAATAAATGTAAATAAATAAATAGATATGTGAAATTAAAATAATTCTGTTACATGCTTAGTGCTACCATTGGATCCCCTATAGACCCATATATATATATATATATATATAAATGTGGAACTTGATATGATTATTACTATTTGTGTTTTTTATGCTCTGTCATGGTGAATAAAAACTGTTCTGTAAAAACTTCCTGAGTTCAGATCCACTTTAAATTGTAGATACAGAATGTGAAGCCGGACATTATTTAAGGACAAATACCTGGAAAAGTTTTTAGAACGTCTTTTTTGGAACCCTGACAGTGGAATTCAGCAGATTGTGTTCCTACCACTTATCTGAGCCTACACATAACACCTTCATCTCGCCTCGAAGCATCAGATATCTGTGTTACTCTTTTATGACAGTGAGAATAATTCAAGAAGACAGACATCAAGGAAAAATATAGATCTCGCCAGAATCCCAGGAGGACCTGAAATAGGCATTTCAACATCTGGAAGTTTATTTTGTGCAGCACTAAAAGGGAGGAAAAAACTGCAAGGTCCTTGACATGGAATCTTTTCAAATACAAACCGTCATTTTTTTTCTTAGAGTTTCGCACTTTATTACAATGTAGAGATGGCGGTTTGTCTTCTTCTGGGCTCCCCAACAAGTTTCAATGCAAATGATGATTGAACCGAGGGAATTCATAATTCATTCACCTGTAATCTCTGACTTCACCTGATAATTTACATACAGATCAAAAGCTGTCGACATTCATCTGACTGAATATACAGCGAATGGTTTGATTAGTGCGGCCTCATCCAAGGCTGTGTGGAACCCCAGGGGCTCATCCACAGGTTGCTGGGGGTTCCGTGAGCAAACTGCAATTTCTGAATAACTATCACTCACAGCAATGATATTTTCAGGTATAAGCAAGGGGGGCATTCTTCTCACTGATCACCAATGTAAGGAACATTCTTCTCACTGATCACCAATGTAAGGAACATTCTTCCCACTGATCACCAATGTAAGGAACATTCTTCTCACTGATCACCAATGTAAGGAACATTCTTCTCACTGATCACCAATGTAAGGAACATTCTTCCCACTGATCACCAATGTAAGGAACATTCTTCTCACTGATCACCAATGTAAGGGACATTCTTTCCACTGATCACCAATGTAAGGAACATTCTTCTCACTGATCACCAATGTAAGGAACATTCTTCCCACTGATCACCAATGTAAGGAACATTCTTCTCACTGATCACCAATGTAAGGAGCATTCTTCCCACTGACCACCAATGTAAGGAACATTCTTCCCACTGATCACCAATGTAAGGAACATTCTTCTCACTGATCACCAATGTAAGGAACATTCTTCTCACTGATCACCAATGTAAGGAACATTCTTCTCACTGATCACCAATGTAAGGAACATTCTTCTCACTGATCACCAATGTAAGGAACATTCTTCTCACTGATCACCAATGTAAGGAGCATTCTTCCCACTGATCACCAATGTAAGGAACATTCTTCCCACTGATCACCAATGTAAGGAACATTCTTCTCACTGATCACCAATGTAAGGAGACATTCTTCTCACTGATCACCAATGTAAGGAACATTCTTCTCACTGATCACCAATGTAAGGAACATTCTTCCCACTGATCACCAATGTAAGGAACATTCTTCTCACTGATCACCAATGTAAGGAACATTCTTCTCACTGATCACCAATGTAAGGAGCATTCTTCCCACTGATCACCAATGTAAGGAGCATTCTTCCCACTGATCACCAATGTAAGGAGACATTCTTCTCACTGATCACCAATGTAAGGAACATTCTTCTCACTGATCACCAGTGTAAGGAACATTCTTCTCACTGATCACCAATGTAAGGGACATTCTTCTCACTGATCACCAATGTAAGGGACATTCTTCTCACTGATCACCAATGTAAGGGACATTCTTCTCACTGATCACCAATGTAAGGAACATTCTTCTCACTGATCACCAATGTAAGGAACATTCTTCTCACTGATCACCAATGTAAGGAACATTCTTCTCACTGATCACCAATGTAAGGAGCATTCTTCCCACTGATCACCAATGTAAGGGACATTCTTCTCACTGATCACCAATGTAAGGAACATTCTTCTCACTGATCACCAATGTAAGGAACATTCTTCTCACTGATCACCAATGTAAGGAACATTCTTCTCACTGATCACCAATGTAAGGAACATTCTTCTCACTGATCACCAATGTAAGGGACATTCTTCTCACTGATCACCAGTTGTAGAGAGCAATGCTCCCATAATCATCTATGTAGGGGGACACATTTCCACTTTTGCAAAGAAAGGGGTGACTACAGTTTTCACTCTCTTCTGGCACTTATTATTATTATTATTCTGTTTCATTAATAATACTGAATCAATATAGTCATATAGGGCAGCCATACATTCCTTATTCTTTCATTTATCCTTATATTTACAACTCAGTGATCACTCTAATGTCTCATAAGCTGCAGATATGTTAATATAAGCAGAGATCCCCCGAGATCTGAAAGTTATTTCAATTATTTCCCCATGTTAAATAGGCTGAGAAATGCTGAGAAATGATGGTTTCGCTGGTCTCTGTCATCTGTAGCACATATAGAACAGGCTACAGCAAAAATAATATTTCTAAAAACGATTTAGTGTTCTTATGTCACGTACACATGCCTGGACTTTCCGGCAGAAAAGGTCCAATGAATCCGTCAGACATTCCGATTGCGTGTGTGGGCTTCCTCTGACCTTTTCTGTCGAAAAATCTGACAGACCTTAGAAATAGAACATGTTTCAAATCTTTCCAACGGACTAGATTTCTATCGAAAAAAACGTTCGTCTGTATGCTAGTCTGATGGATCGAAAACGACGCAAGGGCAGCTATTGGCTACTGGCTATTAAACTTCCTTTTCTAGTCTGGTCGTACGTCATCACGTTCTAAACGATCGGAACTTTGGTGGGATCCTGTGTAGGCAAGTCTGTTTCTTCGGAACTCTCACGGAACTCCGTCGAAAAGTCCTTCAGAGTTCAGTCCAACGAGAAGTCCGCTCGTGTGTACGCGGCATAAGGGGCATAGTCAGCATTTTTCTTCCTTCAAACACCTCAAATCCCCCTCCTCAAGAAGGCGCACGTAGAGGTCCATCTGAAGTTTGCAAACCAACATCTAAATGATTCAGAAAAGAATTAGGAGAAAGTTCTGTGGTCAGAGGAGACCAAAATTGAGCTCTTTGGAATTAACTCAACTCGTCGTGTTTGGAGGAAAAAAACATCCCTACAGTCAAGCACGGAGATGGAAACATGATGCTTTGGGGCTGTTTCTCTGCTAAAGGTACAGGCCAACTTTGCCGCATTGAGGGGCCAATGGATGGACCATGTATTGAATGAGAACCTTCTTCCCTCAGCCAGAACACTGAAGATGGGTCATGGATGGGTCTTCCAGCATGACAATGACCCAAAAACATACCACCTAGACTTCCGGTTCCGGCGCCGCATGGAGTAGCTGTCTCTCCTCACAGCTCCCGCAACCAGGACGAATAACCTGCCTATAAAACCGGCCCTGAAGCCCGAATCAACCCTCGGCCACCTCTGGTACCTGTACCCTACATATGGACCGGTTCGTGGAAGTCCGCGGCCCCCGATCCAACTCGGCCCAAACGGCGCCGCCGCCACAGCCGCAAATCGAGGCCCCGGCTTCGGCCTACACGGACCGGCACTCAGAAACGCACTCAGCAGATATGGAAGTAAGTGGCAGTGCAGCCCCACACGCATCTCCACAAGCTCCCCAAACTCAGCCAAAACCCCAAGACGCCTCTCCTCTAGCCCCTCTCTCCCAGGCCTTGCAAACGCCGGCCTCCACTCCACAGCATACAGGGGACCACAACACAGAGCGCATCGCACAAGCAGTCGCAGCCCTCCTATCCCCCATGATTGCAACATCTGTGGAGAAAGCTGTAAATGCAGGGATGAAACAAATTAAAGCCCAGCTGGGAGAACATAACACCAGGCTACATGATCTGGAACACCGCCTTTCCAGTATGGAAGAAGAGTTGTACCAAGCCCAAGCCACGGAACAGGCGCAGGACAAGACAAACCAATTCATACTACAAAAACTCGACGATTTGGAGAATAGGTCCAGAAGGAGCAACCTGCGATTCGTGGGGTTACCCGAATCGCTACAATCATCTGCTCTATCAGACTTTTGCTCCCATCGCATCCCTGAAGCACTAGGCCTAACAGGCCCCTGCGCGGTGGAACGTGCCCATAGAATGGGACCATATAATGAAGAACGCAAGAGCCCTCGCCCCATCATCGCCAAATATCTAAACTACGCAGACAAAGCCCTCATTCTCCAAAAATTTAGACAAACCCGCACACTCCAAATTGACGGTGTGAGAATCCTGATCTTTGCCGATTACTCTATCGAGGTCTCCAAGAAACGCAAAGCCTTCCAACAGATTTGCACAGAACTCTTCAAGCAACAAATCAAATTTACTCTAGCATTCCCAGCCACCCTACGCCTCAAATCTCCTAACGGCGACCAGTTATCCTTTCAAGATCCACCAGAAGCGGAAGCCTACGTGCGATCGTTACTCTCCAACAACCAACAGCACACCCCCTCCAAGGGCACCCCACTCAACCGCTCCCTGGACCAACGGAGCCCACGCAAAGACTCTCCCAAACGCTTCAGACCCTCATTTCCGGAACAGCATCGCTTCACTCCTCGCTGAACTGTAACTCGCATCCGCAACCGCGGACTTCCCAACTTACGGGCAACTTCCCAACTTGCCCCCACTCAGGTCTTTTCTCTCACCCTCCTTCCACGGTATTACGTAATGTATAACGCTATATTGTTATGATTGGCTCTCAGTTTTAAGAGGCTTTGTCAAATTGTTCTTTTCTCCATTTCCAGAATAATATTATGTTTTGACAACAGTTTTCTTACATGACTATGTCCTCCTGGCTTCACTGTGTACGGCAACATGCATCCCCCCCCCCCCCCTCCAAACTCCACTTTCTATCCTCAAGAGCATGCACAGACTCCTGCCACCCTTCCACGGGCTTTCGGGCCACACTCCATAACTGTCCTGTTATGGGAGCTGACCTACACAGTGAACCCATGCGGAAAAAAGCGAAGTGCTTAGGCTTAATGGTTATGTTACTCCCAATGTTACTTCCCTTCCATGGTTTACCTCCTCCCTCCTTCCACCCCCTTCCACGGGACCCAAACCATCTTCCCCATACATCAAATGCGACTCTTGATCATTGTGCAAATAGCACGAATCCTACCATAGCTGGTGACTTATCCCATCATACACAAATTGGTAAAATGACAACATCTGCCCATACTCCTCACAACCCCCCCCTAACATGAAAATAATCTCCTGGAACGTAAAGGGTCTCAGATCCCCCCAAAAAAGAATGAAAATCCTCAGGCATCTAAAACGCCTCAAAACAGATATAGCCCTACTCCAAGAATCTCACCTGCTAGCCTCAGACTTCCACCGTATGCAGAAGCTCTGGGTTGGCACTGTTCTAGGATCTGAGGCAGTTGGACGCAAAGCTGGTGTCCTCCTACTCATTCACAAAAATCTCCCCTGCTCAATCCTGTCGACAAAAACTGACCACCAGGGCCGCCTGCTCACCACACATGTCAAAATAGGTTCCAAAGAGCTCATAATTTCAAACGTCTACGCCCCTAACAGCCCCAACAAACAGTTCTACTCCGAGCTCTCCAGTTGGCTTCTGGAAAACACTCACCTCCCCCACCTGATCGGAGGGGACTTTAATGACACCCTTCATCTGATAGACGATAGATCCTCACCAAAAAGCCCAAACCCTCGATCCACCACTCCAGCACCTACCCTTTTCGCAAACACCATGGACTCTATCCATATTCAGGACCTTTGGCGCCTCTCTCACCCAACAGACAGGGAATTTACATTTTACTCCAACCCTCACAAAATATTCACAAGGATTGACTACTTCTTTGGCTCCGACAATTTAATCCCTTTCCTCCAGAACACTACCATTCATGACATAACTATCTCCGACCACGCACCTATAGAAGTCACTCTCGACAATCTAAACCTACCCCCCCACCCCAACATCTGGCGATTCCCCTCTTTCCTTCATAACAACACTGACTTCCAACAATACATGACCGATGCATGGACGGAATACTCCTCCAACAATGCCCCCCATACTCATGACCCCAATCTATTCTGGGACGCCGGCAAAGCCTACCTAAGAGGCCGTATCATCTCCTACGCAACCTCCTTTAAACGCAACACCCTATCTAAATACAAAGCAGCCAGCACACGCCTACACCAGGCACAACGAGCTCTATATACCTCAGACTCCCCAGCCAACCGATTGGAATGGCAAGCAGCTAAGAGGGAATTCGACACATGGGTAAACACCCTTGAACTCACCAAACAGGCCCACTTAGAAGCCTCTTTCCACAAATTTGGAAACAAAGCAGGCAAACTCCTATCCAGACTGTGCAAAGGCCCTTATCGCCCCACCCACATTACATCACTCCGCGACAGTACAGGCACCCTTCAATCCACCCCACAAGCCATCAACAAAGTTATGCAACACTTCTACTCTTCACTTTATGCCACAGATCCCATAGATACACAAAAAGCACGCGCTTTCTTAGGAAAAACAAGCTTACCCAAAATCTCTACACTACAGCTAGAAACTCTAAATGCCCCCATAACCCCCACTGAAATATCAACAACCATACGCCACTTGACTCTCTCCAAAGCCCCTGGCCCGGACGGCTTCACTAGCGAATTTTATAAGACTCTCCAACCCCTTCTAGAACCCACCCTCCTCCGAGTATACCGGAATATCTGGTCGGGGGGTTCGTATCTACAGTCAGGGAACCAAGCTCTTATAAAATTACTATCAAAAAAGGGCAAAGACCCCCAAGAACCAGGCTCATACAGGCCCATCTCCCTTCTCAACCTAGACGTGAAAATTCTCTCCAAAATTATAGCCACTAGGCTAGCTGACATTGTCCCTTCATTAATCCACCCCGCCCAATCAGGCTTCGTAAAAGGTAGAACCGCCACCCTCAATATTCGTAAAGTTATGATGGCCCTAGAACACGCACTCCACCACCCAAACACCAACCACGCCATTATCACATTAGACGCAGAAAAGGCCTTCGATAATGTTAGCTTCGACTGGCTTTTTATGACAATGTCGGAAATGGGTTTCTCCGGCCCTTTCCATCACCTCATCACTGCCATGTACACAGCCCCATCAGCAAAGTTAGTGGTGGCAGGACTCATGTCAGAAGAATTTCGCCTTCACAAGGGCACACGCCAAGGATGTCCTCTATCCCCACTCCTCTTTAACATCGCCCTAGAACCCCTGTCCAGATATTTAACACTAACAGCCCCCTTACATGGCATAAAAATAGGCACACATGACCTACGTACCTCTTTATTCGCAGATGACGTTCTCATATTCTCGGCCAACCCCCCCTCAGACATGCTAACCATCAAAAAGGTGTTTGATGAATTTCGCTTGTGCTCCGGCCTACGCATTAACTACAGCAAAAGCGAAATTCTCCCCATAGGCACACACTCTGTACCACAATGGGCCCAAACATCTATCTTTCCAGTCGCGAAATCCCATATCACATATTTAGGGATAAAAATAGGAAAGCTCCCCTCCTCGTTATATCATTTAAATTACCCTCCTCTGTTGTTAAAAATATCTCAAGAATTAAATGCCTGGATGGACCTGCCCCTCTCGCTCTTGGGAAGATGCCACCTAATAAAAATGGTCAGTTTCGCAAGATTACTATACCCACTACAAACTATTCCATTACTACTTCTACACAAAGATGTATCCTTGCTCAACTCCTCCTTATCCAAATTCCTATGGCGAAACAAAAGACCACGCATTGCTCTAAAAAAACTGTATCTTCCCAGGCGCGAAGGGGGCATCAGTTTACCACACATTAGAATGTACAACATAGCATGTTTACTTAGAACCAGCATTGATTGGATAACTCAATCCTCCCGATATTCAAACTTCTCCCTGGAATCGGACATGGCCCATCCCTACTCGCTAGCAGGTCTCCTCCACTGCAAATGGAAGTCAGTCCCCCCCCCTCACCAACATAATCTACTGTTGAGAGATACAGCGGTGGCTTGGAGAGAAGCTAGAAAAATACTAAAGATATCCCCTTTCGTGTCATCTCATCTCCCGATTCAAGGAAACCCGGCCTTCCCTCAGGGTCTAGACCACAAACCTTTCAAAATATGGGAACGGAAAGGCCTAACAAAATTCTCCTCCCTCTGCGACATTAAGACGGGTCGACCACTGCCTTTTACCAACATTGCCGAATCCTTCGCTCTTCCCACCTCACATTCTTTCCACTATGGGCAATGCATCAGCTTCCTAAAGGAGACATGTATACAACCAGAGAAAAGGTTTCCGACAAACATCATAGACCAAATGATCTCAAACAACTCATACAAAACCTCAGACATTTACAAACCCCTCTTACTCAAATCATCTCCACCCCTCTCAACATCATCAATCAAAAACTGGACTAAAGATTTCCCAGACTCCAACCTAGTGGAAAAAATCGTGCAAGGTCTCAACTCCGTACAACAGCTTACACCCAATGAAGTATGGAGAGAAACGCAATTAAAAATATCTCACAGAGCTTATATGCCCTTTTCATCGTCAAAGACGGACACTAGCAAAGCCTTTTGCCCACTATGCCACCTCCGGAAACCTACCCTAGCTCACCGCTTCTGGAGCTGCTCATACATTTCAACTTTTTGGGACCAAGTCCTTGCCTACATCTTCGAAGTAACCCTATTAAAACTACCCAAAGACCCGCTACTCCTCATATTCGGCTACTGGGACCCTCTACTCCTACCCTGGTCCAAACTCGCCAACAGCGTCACAAGCCCCTCAGGAAATTTGAAAGTCAACGCCCTACACAAAGGGTGGCTCCTAACCTGTCTACTAATCGCAAGAAGGACTATCTTAAAACATTGGATATCTCCACCCCACCCCAACATTGCACATGTCAAAAGAGAGCTTCTACACCTACTCATCAAAGACCGCATTAACACGGACTTCAAACAGACAACTTCCTCAGAACGCTTCCATTTGAAATGGCACACCTTTATGCTCTCATCTCTTTCTCAAGAAGAAGTAGCAAATATGAACAAATCCACCTTCTCCTACCACGACTCATACCAACAGCTACGAAACAAAATAAAAATCCCTCCATAAGAGGTGCCACCCTGAACCATCCTCAACCATCCTCAACCATCCGGACCACTACGTGAGCTACCCATCTCACAAATCCAAGATCTTCAGCAATCCAGCATGAACCCTAAAGTCTACCAGCTACCATACCCACGAACTGTTCGCAATATGGCACATTGTCCAAGATCAACCGGACAATATACCCTCACAAACCGCCACTCCCTCTTCCATCTCATGCCCCCCCCCCCCCCCCCCCCACCCCTCCCTGGTTTGAGTTCCTATCAAACCTACAGGTATTTGATTGATATTTGATTGATATTAAATTAGTTAATACTCGTAGTAATAGTAATAATTGGCTCCATCCAGGCTTCCACCACATTACTCTAGGATTACTAAGTTTGAGATCTGTATAATTCTGTATAATTGTGTACCGAACTCTATCCCATATCTGTGGATGTTCAAGCACTCCAAACTATCTGTATATATCACTATATCTATATACATCAAAATATCTGTATACATCACTGTATTTTATACCTTCTGTTATATGTTTGAAAAGCGAAATAAAAACTTTTTGAAAAAAAAACAAAAAAAAAAAAAACATACCACCAAGGCAACAAAGGAGCGGCTTAAGAAGAAGAACATTAAGGTCATGGAGTCTCCAGACCTTCATCCTATAGAACATTTATAGAGGGAGCTGAAATTTCGAGTTGCCAAGCGACAGCCAAGAAACCCTAAGGATTTAGAGAAGATCTGTAAAGAAGAGTGGACCAAAATCCCTCCTGAGATGTGTGGAAACTGATCACCACCTACAAGAAACGTCTGACCTCTGTGATCACCACCTACAAGGAACGTCTGACCTCTGTGATCACCACCTACAGAAACGTCTGACCTCTGTGATCACCACCTACAAGAAACGTCTGACCTCTGTGATCACCACCTACAAGGAACGTCTGACCTCTGTGATCACCACCTACAAGGAACGTCTGACCTCTGTGATCACCACCTACAAGAAACGTCTGACCTCTGTGATCACCACCTACAAGAAACGTCTGACCTCTGTGATCACCACCTACAAGGAACGTCTGACCTCTGTGATCACCACCTACAAGAAACGTCTGACCTCTGTGATCACCACCTACAAGGAACGTCTGACCTCTGTGATCACCACCTACAAGGAACGTCTGACCTCTGTGATCACCACCTACAAGAAACGTCTGACCTCTGTGATCACCACCTACAAGGAACGTCTGACCTCTGTGATCACCACCTACAAGGAACGTCTGACCTCTGTGATCACCAACTACAAGAAACGTCTGACCTCTGTGATCACCAACAAGGGTTTCTCCACCAACTACTAAGTCATGTGTTGCTTGGGGATCAAATACTTATTTTACTCACTGAACTGCAACTCCATTTATAACATTTGTATTGTGTGTTTTTTCTGAATTTTTGGTTGATATTCTGTCGCTATCATATAAAATACACCTATGATAAAAATTATAGACCCCTCATTTCTTTGTAAGTGGGCAAATTTACACAATCTGCAGGGGAACAAATCACTATCCCCCCCCCCCTTCTGTATAAACCATTGTGACAATTTCTTGTGACCAAAAAAATGGAACTACCACTATTTTATTCTCTAGGGTTTCTGCTTTCAGAAAATTATATCAGATTTGAGGGAGTTTCACGTAATCTTCAGTCCCGTGTGCAAAAAACAAAAACAAAATGCAGAAACAACTCTGGCAGCAAAAGGGTTAAATGGTGGAGTGCCACTTCAATCTCTGTCTTTACTGAAATTTTATCTCAGCAGCTGTTAGCCGGGGAGGCTCAGTGATTGCAGTATAATACAGACTGGCATTAGAGGGAGGAATGATACATGATGTATGTAGCCAGGAAAACAAGATGTCAGCAATGGCGTCCTACATGTGGTCATAGGACGGGTTTCCTGTAAACAGCCCAACAGGTTCACTATACGGAATACAGAAATGTCATAACGGCCTGAAGAGAACTTCTGATGGCCCCTCCATTCCTCCTGAAAGCTGGCAGCCATGGTAGTGCGAGCGTTTCTAAATACAGAACATCTGCCTGACTCTGACGGTAAACATGGCTGATCTGATACGAGCCAACATCCAACTGGGCAGTGAATCCCGACTCAGACAGAACCCGTCCTGATGTGTCACTTTCCATATCGGCCTCCAGCCTCCTTCTACACTCCATGATACACTTTTTGTCAGAACGCGTCACATCAGTCATTCATCATTTTTCCTCAAGACCCAGACGAGCGACACAAGCCAAAGACGCTGGAGGCGACGCGTTTCTTTTACAGAAAGTTATTGTTAGGAGGATAAAAGAAGGACATTTTTTTCACGTAGCTCATTGTCTCGATTATGATCTTTTATTGTAGTCATTGTCTTTTAACCTGGTCCTCAAAAATATTTAAATATATGTGCATCTGGAAAGTATTCACAGCGCTTCACTTTTTCCACATTTTGTTATGTTTCAGCCTTATTCCAAAATGGATGAACTTCATTATTTTCCTCAAAATTCTACAAACAATCCCCCATAATGACAACATGAAAGAAGTTTGTTTGAAACCTTTGCAAATTTATTAAAAATAAAAAAACAAAAATAATCCCATGTACATAAGTATCACAGACTCCTCCCATGTACATAAGTATCACAGGCTCCTCCCATGTACATAAGTATCACAGGCTACTCCCATGTACATAAGTATCACAGGCTCCTCCCATGTACATAAGTATCACAGGCTCCTCCCATGTACATAAGTATCACAGACTCCTCCCATGTACATAAGTATCACAGGCTCCTCCCATGTACATAAGTATCACAGGCTCCTCCCATGTACATAAGTATCACAGACTCCTCCCATGTACATAAGTATCACAGGCTCCTCCCATGTACATAAGTATCACAGGCTCCTCCCATGTACATAAGTATCACAGACTCCTCCCATGTACATAAGTATCACAGACTCCTCCCATGTACATAAGTATCACAGGCTCCTCCCATGTACATAAGTATCACAGACTCCTCCCATGTACATAAGTATCACAGACTCCTCCCATGTACATAAGTATCACAGACTCCTCCCATGTACATAAGTATCACAGACTCCTCCCATGTACATAAGTATCACAGACTCCTCCCATGTACATAAGTATCACAGGCTCCTCCCATGTACATAAGTATCACAGACTCCTCCCATGTACATAAGTATCACAGACTCCTCCCATGTACATAAGTATCACAGGCTCCTCCCATGTACATAAGTATCACAGACTCCTCCCATGTACATAAGTATCACAGACTCCTCCCATGTACATAAGTATCACAGGCTCCTCCCATGTACATAAGTATCACAGACTCCTCCCATGTACATAAGTATCACAGACTCCTCCCATGTACATAAGTATCACAGGCTCCTCCCATGTACATAAGTATCACAGACTCCTCCCATGTACATAAGTATCACAGACTCCTCCCATGTACATAAGTATCACAGACTGCTCCCATGTACATAAGTATCACAGGCTCCTCCCATGTACATAAATATCACAGGCTCCTCCCATGTACATAAGTATCACAGACTCCTCCCATGTACATAAGTATCACAGACTCCTCCCATGTACATTAGTATCACAGACTCCTCCCATGTACATAAGTATCACAGGCTCCTCCCATGTACATAAGTATCACAGGCTCCTCCCATGTACATAAGTATCACAGGCTCCTCCCATGTACATAAGTATCACAGACTCCTCCCATGTACATAAGTATCACAGGCTCCTCCCATGTACATAAGTATCACAGACTCCTCCCACAGTATCTGCAGCCGTGTTCCTACTGACACCAGCAGACAAACTTTACAAAAAAATGCTCTCTTAGGACTTTAAAGACAAATAAAACCAAAAGGGTACATAGAACATCTCACATTTATGTGACCGCCTCCAATCAGCACCAATTCTGACATCCTTCTCCAACATGTAAAAAAATCATAAATTTTTTTGCTGGAAAATTACTTAGAACCCCCAAACATTATATACATATATATATATATATATATTTTAAAGCAGAGGCCCTGGAAAATAAAATGGTGAGCGTTGCATATTTTTATATTACACGATATTTGTGCAGCGGTTTTTCAAACTGGACAAAAAAAATACACTTAAATAAATGTTAATGCACAAAAACACAATATAATACCTATTTTTCTTGTAAAATGGAAAAGATAGTGTTACACCGAGTAAATAGATACCTAACATGTCACGCTATAAAATGGCATACACCTTGTGGAGTGGCGCCAAATTACGGCATTTAAAAATCTCCTACATAGGAGGTCTGGTGCTAGAATTATTGCTCTCGCTCTAACATTCACAACAACACACAACATGTGTGGTGAGATCACTGTTTACATACGTGTGCGGGACTTACGTTTTTGGCACAGGGTGGGGGTGCGGGGGGTGCTGTATTTTTATTTTTATTTTATCCCAAACTTTTTTTTACATTGTCTCTTTAATTTTTTTTTTGTATGCATCAAGTGGTTATCCCCTTAATTTGTCAATTATGTTTATTTCCTGTCATTGTCAGCTCCCTCTAGTGGCCGTAATGTGGTATTTTCCTAAAATACTTTAATTAAGACAATAATGCATTATGGCCACTAGATGGAGCTGACGATCATAGGAAATAAACAGGGAACACATTGTTGATACCTGTGCCAATGCTTCCACACATTTTTGTAAATAGACCCCCGAATCTCCTCATAACATGTAAACCTAAAGTGCTTGTAAACGATCACCTTGTAAAACAACCCATTCAGTTTAAAATAGAAGTGAAAGTCAAAACATTTGTGTATAGATATAAAAAAAACATTATAAATACCACTTTAATGACCTTTCCAGGAAGTGCTGGAGATCCAGTCATTTAGAATTTTATTTCTGAAAAATCAGTTGCAATTCTTGGCTGGTCAGTGTTTCTCAACTCCAGTCCTCAAGGCGCTCCCAACGGGTCATGTTTTCAGGATTTCCATTATTTTGCACAGGTGATTTGATCAGTTTCACTGCCTTAGTGATTATCACGGCCGTTTCATCTGAGGGAAATCCTGAAAACACGACCTGTTGGGGCGTCTTGAGAACTGGAGTTGGGAAACACTGTTATAGTGCCCCCCATGGGGCTGCGTTTTTAGCCTCTAGGTCTGCTTTAATGACCTTCTACCAATGGTGGCCCATCCGTTAGGGGCGCAGGAGCGCTGCCCCCCCCCCCCCCCTAATCTACTTGCAGGGAGCCGGACGCATGGATTCCAATATTTTTTTTTTAGAAGCACGTGATTCGAGCCAGAGGCTCTAAAAGGCTTCAAAAAAGGGTGGGATTGGGGGGGTGGAGCACCCAGTTGAGTGACATTAGCAAATTAATATTCCACCCTGGGGTGGCGACGGGTTTCTTGCTTGCCGTGCCCCCAAAATATACAGCCCCAGCTTCCACACTCCGGGACAAGGGGTGGGCGGGAAGGACGGTTGCCCTGGGCGCCTAAGGTTTACTTGGGGCGCCTTCCTTCTGTTACATACCTGACAAGAATAATGACATTGGCAGTGATTTTGACAAGCAAAATATTTCTGGCTGTAGGACCCTCTAAGCTTGCAGATCATGAACGGGGAGGGGGTGGGGTGGGGGGTTGCGGGCGCAGTTGATGACCTTATCCCGGCACTGACCATCCAGATAACTGGGACCGGTGTGTCCATGGCCACGCTGTACAGACACACGTAGGAGTATCTGCTGGTGTCTTTGAAGAAGTTTTCTTGTGCATACATTTCGGAATTACATAAGGAAGTGCATCATTAATAAATCTATTAAATTATGGTTAGCGTGAATTTGCATTTCTTTGATAAGCTTCAAAGCGGTTGAGCTTCACAGACAGTCCAGACATCAGCGCTTTAGAAAATTAACAACACGCCGCTTGCTGGAACGCGTTATTTATCACTTGGACTTAGGCGGTGAGGATGACAATATCCCCGGAACCTAAAGAAATAAACACCGACATCCACCGAGAACATCCAATATTTTATCTCTGCACTTTTTTTTTTTTTTAAAGGAGCGTCTTTTTGAATAAAAGTAACTTTATCACTAGGGATGGGCTCGACTCGAACATCAGCAGTTCTCTCCCGCCGCAGAGCGCCCCATAATGCATTGACGGCTGCTGATTGGCCAAAGCATGCACCTGACCTGCATGCTTTGGCCAATCACAGCGCGATGTGCTGTGAGAGCCATGACTGGCCAAAGGCAGGGTACCTTTGGCCAATCATGGCTCAGGAGACTAAGTCCACGCCCCATACTATATAAGGCTGCTGCTTACACGGCGGCCGTTTATAGTGAATGAATGGAGATTAGGCAGGTAGTTAGTGTAGTATATATAATACAGTTCAGAGTATATAGTGCAGTCAGTGTAGTATATACATTACAGTTCAGAGTATATAGTGCAGTCAGTGTAGTATATATCATACAGTTCAGAGTATATAGTGCAGTCCGTGTAGTATATATAATACAGTTCAGAGTATATAGTGCAGTCCATATAGTATATATAATACAGTTCAGAGTATATAGTGCAGTCAGTGTAGTATATATAATACAGTTCAGAGTATATAGTGCAGTCCATATAGTATATATAATACAGTTCAGAGTATATAGTGCAGTTAGTGTAGTATATATAATACAGTTCAGAGTATATAGTGCAGTCCGTACAGTATATATAATACAGTTCAGAGTATATAGTGCAGTCCGTGTAGTATATATAATACAGTTCAGAGTATATAGTGCAGTCCGTATAGTATATATAATTCAGTTCAAAGTATATAGCTTCACATGGGGGGGGCAGGATATGGGGCCCCCTAGTTAAAGGGGGCTTCCAGATTCCGATAAGCCCCCTGCCTGGAGACACCCATAACCACTGGCCAGGGTTGTAGGAAAGAAACCTTGTCCCCATCAATATATGGACAAGGTGCTACAGAAGGGGCAGAGCCCCCCTGTAGCACTCCCCCATGTTGAGGGCATGTGGCCTGGTTCCAGGGGGGAAGGTGGTTGCCCCCCCCCCCCCCAGGCAGCATGCTCGGATAAGGGTCTGGTATGCATTTTGGGGGGGGGGACTGAATGCCATTTTTTTTTTACATTTTGGTATATAGTTCCCCTTAACCGCTTCCAGACTGCCCGCCGTCGATTGACGGCGGCAAAATGGCTCCCCTGTGCGGATTGCCGTAGCTGTACGGCGGCCGCTTTAAGGGCATTAGGGGGGCACGCGCCCGCCACATCACTGAGGAGCCCGTGCGTGTGCCCGGTGACCGCGATGTCCGCTGGCGCACTCACAATCACTCCTGACAGAGCAGGAACGTGGATGTGTGTGTGTAAACATCCACGTCCTGTCAGGGGAGAGAAGACAGATCGTGTGTTCCTAGTATGTAGGAACACCAATCAGGCTCCTTCCCTAGTCAGTCCCATCCCCCCTACAGTTAGAGCACACACAGGGAACACAGTTAACCCCCTGATCGCCCCCTAGTGTTAACCCCTTCCCTGCCAATGACATTTATACAGTAATCAGTGGCTATTTAAAGCACTAATTGCTGTATAAATGACAATGGTCCCAAAATAGTGTCAAAAGTGTCCGATGTGTCCGCCGCAATGTCGCAGTCCTGATAAAAATCACACATCGCTGCCATTATTAGTAAAAAAAAAAATAATAATAATAAAAATGCCATAAATCTATCCCCTATTTTGTAGACGCTATAACTTTTGTGCAAACCAATCAATATACGCTTATTGCGATTTTTTTTTTACCATAAATATGTAGAAGAATATGTATCGGCCTAAACTGAGGAAGACGTTTTTTTTTTTTTAAATTGTGATATTTATTATAGCAAAAATTTAAAAATATTGTGTTTTTTTCAAAATTGTTGCTCTTTTTTGTTTATAGCACAAAAAATAAAAGGCACAGAGGTGATCAAATACCACCAAAAGAAAGCTCTATTTCTGGGGAAAAAAGACCAAAATTTGGTTTGGGTGTAACGTCGCACGACCGCGCAATTGTCAGTTAAAGCGACGCAGTGCCGTATCGCAAAAAATGGCCTGGTCGTTGAGCAGCCAAATCCTTCCGGGGCTGAAGTGGTTAAGCCATACCAGACCCGAAGACCTGAGCTTCCTGTGGATGGTGACATGTTGGCAGGTGATCTGAAATCGAAATGTCATTGCATAAAGTGGCATTCGAAACAGAACAGTGGACCTTGACTGAACAGCAGCTGTAGAATGTCTACTAGAAGTGTTCTATCATTCACAAATGTCTTCTCTCGCACTGTTTGAACTGGAAGTTTGGTTGGCCCTCAAGCCGTTTTTAAGATTCTGATCAAAAATATGGTTTGTTAGGTCACCTGTGCCTAAAATCTGAACTCCAGACACCTGTTGTTAAGGAGGCCGGTGGCCTCCGCTTACAGAAAAAAAAAATCCTGGGCACCGGAATTTAGCAGAGGTTTTGAAAGTTTAGTAGAGGAGCTGTCAGCTTCTTTGCCTACAGGATGTGTACAGCAGTGGCCAAAAGTTTTGAGAATGACACAAATATTACATTTTCGCAAAGTCTGCCGCCTCAGTGTTTTTAGTTCTTTTTGTCAGATCTTACTATGGGATACGGAAGTATAATTACAAGCATTCCATAAGTGTCAAAGGCTTTTATTGACAATGATATGAAGTTTATGCAAAGAGTCAATATTTGGAGTGGTGACCCTTCTTTTTTTCAAGACCTCTGAAATCCCCCCCCCCCCCGGCGGCATGCTGTCACTCAACTTCTGGGCCACATCCTGACTGATGGCCGCCCATTCTTGCATAATCAATGACTTGAGTTTGTGGTGGTGGTGGGGGGGGGGGGGGGGGGGTTGTTCACCTGCCTCTTGAGGATTGACCACAAGTTCTCAAGGGGATTGAGAACTGGGGAGTTTTCTGGCCATGGACTCAAAATTTCAATACAAGCCACTTAGTTATGGCAAGGTGCTCCATCATGCTGGAAAAGACATTGTTGCCCCCACACATGAATGGTCTCAGGAGGCATGACACAGGACTGATGGAAGCGCTCACCTTTTCTTCTCCGGAGAAGGTTTTTTCCGGATGCCCCAAACAATGGGAAAGGGGATTCATCAGAGAAAATGACTTTCCCCCAGTCCTCAGCAGTCCAATCCCTGGACCTCTTGAAGAATATCAGTCTGTCCCTGATGTTTTTCCTGGAGAGAAGTGGCTTCTTTGCTGCCCTTCTTGACACCAGACCATCCTCCAAAAGTCTTCTCCTCACTGTGTGTGCCGATGTCCTCACACCTGCCGGCTGCCATTCCTGAGCAAACTCCGCACTGGTGGTGCCCCGATCACCAACCTCCTCTGCACTGGTGGTGCCCCGATCACCAACCTCCTCTGCACTGGTGGTGCCCCCATTACCAACCTCCTCTGCACTGGTGGTGCCTCGATCACCAAACCCATCTCCACTGGTGGTGCCCCCATTACCAACCCCCTCTGCACTGGTGGTGCCCCCCCCTCTGCACTGGTGGTGCCCCCGATTATCCCCTCTGCACTGGTGGTGCCCCGATCACCAAACCCCTCTCCACTGGTGGTGCCCCCATTACCAACCCCCTCTGCACTGGTGGTGCCCCCCCCCTCTGCACTGGTGGTGCCCCCGATTACCCCCTCTGCACTGGTGGTGCCTCGATCACCAAACCCCTCTCCACTGGTGGTGCCTCGATCACCAAACCCCTCTCCACTGGTGGTGCCTCGATCACCAAACCCCTCTCCACTGGTGGTGCCCCCATTACCAGCCCCCTCTGCACTGGTGGTGCCCCCCCCTCTGCACTGGTGGTGCCCCCGATTACCCCCTCTGCACTGGCGGTGCCCCGATCACCAAACCCCTCTCCACTGGTGGTGCCTCGATCACCAAACCCCTCTGCACTGGTGGTGCCCCGATCACCAACCCCCTCTGCACTGGTGGTGCCCCGATTACCAACCCCCTCTGCACTGGTGGTGCCCCCTCCCCCTCTGCACTGGTGATGCCCGGATCCCGCAGCTGAATCACCTGTAGGAGACGGTCCTGGCGCTTGTTGGACTTTTTTGGGCGCCCCTGAATCCTTCTTCACAAATGCAGAGGAAATGGATTTATGGCATTAGATTCATTTTCATGGCAAAGAGGAGACTTTGCAATTAATTGCAATTCATCTGATCGCTCTTCATAACATTCCGGAGTAGATGCAAATTGCCATCAAAAAAACTGAGGCAGCCGTCTTTGTGAAAATTAATATTTGTGTCATTCTCCAAACTTTTGGCCACGGCTGTACATGAGCACATATGATAACACGCAGGGGAGTTTAGAGGCAATTTAAAAAAAAAAATGTCTGATGTCCAAACCAACAGCTGTAAAAATGCCCAGTGTGCATGAGGCCTGAAGATGTAAGCTCTCAGGATGCTCAATCATCTATAGAAGTATAAGATGCTAAAGATCGGCACATATACACGTCATCTATTTATTATTCCATAGATGTTAAATTATTGTCCACATTTCCAGCTGATGCTTGCAGAGGGAGGAGATCGCTTCCCAACACGTTTCCCATATTATAAATCTGCTTCTTCAGGACAAAAGAGGTCAGAGATCATTTTGCCTAGTGCACATGGGGAAATGAACCACCAAGAATACCACAACCGTAAAGGGGGCCATGAATGTATCCTACACAGATGTATTATATAACAATAGATAGAATCTCAGACCACGTCCATAAAGGACTATGATTAAACTGTTTATCAGGTTATAGAGTTGTCAAATTGTCAGGGCTGGGCTCAGCCCTTCCTTCTCTGAGCTGGCCGCTCAGCTGTTGGCTACTTGCCAGCTCCTATCTTTCCACAGTTACTCAGCTGTTGATGATAACCTGCTCGTCAGTCCTGCCTACTTAAGCCGTCCACTCCAGAGGAGCTCTGCCTTCGCCTTGGTCACATCACAAAAAACATCTCCTGCGTTCCTGTTTGAAGACTGGCTTTGCTGACATCCCTTCTGGCTCCAGATCCTGCTTGCTGTTCCAGTACACTGATCCCTGACTTCTGGCTTGGCTGACTATCCGTTCCGGTTACTGAACTCTGGATATGTTTTGACTAAGTTTGTTCTTTTTTACTTCTATTATTAAACAAATGTGATTTAACTGTACTTCTGTCTCTGTCTGATTTCATGGTTTCTGACACAAATATAGTCCCAGATGATCCAACAGATCTATAAGTATCTCCTGATGAGGTCCTTCTAAGTGTAATACGTTTCTTGGTTGTTTTCTATATGTGATTGATGTTTTGTTACCTTTAAAACTCCATGTGTCTCATAGTGTATGTATGGGAAGGGCTTGATTCAAACATTTTTCCCAACAGTATACATTACCGTTTAGAAGTTTAAGGTTTTTTTTTTCCAGAAATAAATGTTGCTCATTAAAAAAAAAAAAAATACATTTTTTTTTGCAAGGTAAATATCCCAAAAACTTAGTATTTTTTGTAAAGCACACAATATACCTGGTATGTAGTCTAAAGAGACTTTATAGACTCTGGAAGGAACTATTTGTTACATTTTAGAATAAAACTCCAGGAAATTGGTATTCACATTGGTCCATATGCATTATATTTACAGTAAAATGGCTTTTTTTAAAGGGTTGTATAAACTTGTACAACTACTAGTAATGTCCCTAAGGCCCCTTTCACACGAGGTGGACTCCGTTTCTATAGAGCCCGCCTCGGTCTGCCGGCTCAGCGGGAGATCAGTCTGTTGATCTCCGCTGAGCTGGCGGATGACAGGTCCCTCTCTGCTCACTGAGCGGGGGAGGGGCTTGTCAGGCGCCGCTGCCGCCTATAGAGGGATCGGACGAAAATGGACAGCGTGTCCGTTTTCATCAGATCTCACCCGATCTGATCTGCCAGCGACGGACCTGGACGTAGAGCCATCCGTCTGCTTTTAGCGGATCGGACCGGGTCGGATGTCAGCGGACATGTCTCCACTGACATCCGACGTTCCATAGACTAACATGGAGTGCCCGTTCAGGTCAGCCGTCAAAACTGACAGGCGGACCTGAATGGTCCGATCGTGTGAAAAGGGCCTAAGACCTCCATACACACCATTAGATTTTCTGCAGATTTTTGTCTTCAGATTTACCAAAAACATGTAGTGCGAGGGTCTGCCTGATTGCATACAAAATGAAACTTAAGGTTTGACCTCCCACTGATACCAATGATGGGGCACCATCCCCCCCAACACCAATTATGGGGAACTATTCTTCCCACTGACACCAATGATGTGGCACTATCCCTACCACTGACACCAATGATGGGGACTATTCCTCCCACTGATACCAATAATGGGGCACTATTCCTCCCACTGACACCAATGATGGGATACCATTCCTCCCACTGACACCAATGATGGGGCACTATTCCTCCCACTGACACCAATGATGGGGCACTATTCCTCCCACTGACACCAATGATGGGGCACTATTCCTTCCACTGACACCAATGATGGGGCACTATTCCTCCCACTGATACCAATGATGGGGCACTATTCCCCCCACTGACACCAATGATGGCATACCATTCCTCCCACTTACACCAATTATGGGGCACTATTCCTCCCACTGATACCAATGATGGGGCACTATTCCTCCCACTGACACCAATGACGGGATACTATTCCTCCCACTGACACCAATGATGGGGCACTATTCCCCCCTTTGACACCAATGACGGGATACTATTCCTCCCACTGACACCAATGATGGGGCACTATTCCTCCCACTGATACCAATGATGGGGCACTATTCCCCCCACTGACACCAATGATGGCATACCATTCCTCCCACTGACACCAATTATGGGGCACTATTCCTCCCACTGATACCAATGATGGGGCACTATTCCCCCCTTTGACACCAATGACGGGATACTATTCCTCCCACTGATACCAATGATGGGGCACTATTCCCCCCTTTGACACCAATGACGGGATACTATTCCGCCCACTGACACCAATGATGGGGCACTATTCCTCCCACTGATACCAATGATGGGGCACTATTCCCCCCACTGACACCAATGATGGCATACCATTCCTCCCACTTACACCAATTATGGGGCACTATTCCTCCCACTTACACCAATTATGGGGCACTATTCCTCCCACTGATACCAATGATGGGGCACTATTCCTCCCACTGATACCAATGATGGGGCACTATTCCCCCCTTTGACACCAATGACGGGATACTATTCCTCCCACTGACACCAATGATGGGGCACTATTCCTCCCACTGACACCAATGATGGGACACTATTCCTCCCACTGACACCAATGATGGGGCACTATTCCTCCCACTGACACCAATCATGGGGCACTATTCCTCCCACTGATACCAATGATGGGGCACTATTCCTTCCACTGACACCAATGATGGGACACTATTCCTCCCACTGACACCAATGATGGGGCACTATTCCTCCCACTGACACCAATGATGGGGCACTATTCCTCCCACTGACACCAATGATGGGGCACTATTCCTCCCACTGACACCAATGATGGGGCACTGTTCCTCCCACTGACACCAATGTCCCTATTGTATCTCGTATCAAAATGTCAGACACGTTTGACCTGAACTGTACAAACCTTTCATTTTCCAATGAAAGATCCCAAAAATGAGTTCACAGATGCTGCCATCTAGAGGTAGTTTTAAGCCACAGCAACATGTTTACATTGTGATTTTGTATCTTCTTATGTCCTCCCCTTCACTGCTAGTTGGTTCAGTTCTAGCTAGACCTTCCCCGCTTCTTCCAAGCTCCCGCAGTCAGTGTTTGTTCTTTGCAGAGACAGGACTTAAGAAAGTCATTGTCTTCTTACACTTCAAAGGACTGGAAACACATCCTCTGTACTACAATTATCGAAAGTAAAATCGTGCTGGATTCAACTCATGTGTCTTATTGAAGAGTTAAGCTGCCTGTGGATGATGCCAAGTCGGCAGGTTACCATACTATCTGGACAGACTTGGGTCTAAGGTCTGTGATCTGTGACAGAGCTGTGTAAATCTTAAGACTGGAAGGACAGAAATCCTTGGCAGGTAAAACAGTTCTCATGTACTTTGTATGCATTTAACTGTTTGTCTTGTCCTTGAAATTTCCCACACTTTGTCATGTTACACCCAAAAACAAATGTATTTTATTGGGATTTTATGTGATAGACCAATACAAAGTGTCACATAATTGTGAAGTGGAAGGAAAATGATAAATGATACAAATAAATATGTGAAAAGTGTGGGGGGAGGGGCATTTGTATGGCGCCCCCCGGAGTCAATACTTTGTAGAACCCCCTTTCTCTACAAGTCTTTTTGGGGATGTCTCTACCAGCTTTGCACATCTAGAGAGGGACATTTTTGCCCATTCTTCTTTGTAAAATATCTCAAGCTCTGTCAGATTGGATGGAGAGCGTCTGTGAACAGCAATTTTCAAGTCTTGCCACAGATTCTCAATGTGATTTAGGTCTGGACTGTGACTGGGCCATTCTAACACATGAATATGCTTTGATCTAAACCATTCCATTGTAGCTCTGGCTGGATGTTTCGGGTCGTTGTCCTGCTGGAAGGTGAACCTCCGCCCCAGTCTCAAGTCTTTTGCAAACTCTAACAGGTTTTCTTCTAAGATTGTCCTGTATTTGTCTCCATCCATCTTCCCATCAACTCTGACCAGCTTCCCTTTCCCTGCTGAAGAAATGCATCCCCACCACATGATGCGGCCACCACCATGTTTCACAGTGGGGATGGTGTGTTCAGGGTGATGTGCAGTGTTAGTTTTCCCCACACATAGCGTTTTGTTTTTAGGCCAAAAAGTTCAAGGTAATTGGTTCCACTAGATTTTAGGGGTATCAGAGTAAAGGGGGCTGAATACAAATGCCCCCCCCCCCCCCCACACTTTTCACATATTTATTTGTATCATTTATCATTTTCCTTCCACTTCACAATTATGTGACACTTTGTGTTGGTCTATCATATAAAATCCCAATAAAATACATTTACGTTTTTGGCTGTAAAATGACAACATGTAAAAAATTTCAAGGGGTATGAATACTTTTTTAAGGAACTGTAACTCTTCACATGCTGAATGGTCGGTGGGGACACAGACCAGAGTCAGCAACTGTAGCAGGAAGATTGGGGGGGGGGGGATCTGTCAGTGGAGGGAGGGGGTGGTGTTTGGGGGGATTGGGGGGTCTATCTGTGGGGGATGGGGGTGGAAGTTGGGTGGTAAAGGTCTGTGAGCGGGGGGAGGTGGTTGGGAGAGGGGGTCTGTCAGTGGTGGGAGGGGGTGGTATTTGGGGGGATTGGGGGGTCTATCTGTGGGGGATGGGGTTGGAAGTTGGGTGGTAAAGGTCTGTGAGCGGGGGGAGGTGGTTGGGAGAGGGGGTCTGTCAGTGGTGGGAGGGGGTGGTATTTGGGGGGATTGGGGGGTCTATCTGTGGGGGATGGGGGTGGAAGTTGGGTGGTAAAGGTCTGTGAGCGGGGGGAGGTGGTTGGGAGAGGGGGTCTGTCAGTGGTGGGAGGGGGTGGTATTTGGGGGGATTGGGGGGTCTATCTGTGGGGGATGGGGGTGGAAGTTGGGTGGTAAAGGTCTGTGAGCGGGGGGAGGTGGTTGGGAGAGGGGGTCTGTCAGTGGTGGGAGGGGGTGGTATTTGGGGGGATTGGGGGCCTATCAGTGGGGGTCAGTTGTTGGGTGGTGAAAGTCTGGGAGTGGGGGACGGTGGTTGGGAGAGGGGACCTGTCAGTGGTGGTGGGAGAGGGTGGTAATTGGGGGTTGGGGATCTGTCAGTGGGGGGTCAGTAGTGGGGTGGTGAAGGTCTGTGAGTGGGGGGCTGAGGGAGGGGATCTGCCAGTGCAGGGAGGGGGTGGTATTTGGGGGGGATTGGGGGTCTGCCAGTTGGGGTTGGGGTCGGTAGTTGGGTGGTGAAGGTCTGTGAGTGGGGGGAGGTGTACGGGAAAGGGGGTCTGTCAGTGGTGGGAGGGAGTGGTATTGGTGGTGTGGGGATCTGTCAGTGGGGGTTTGGGGTCAGTAGTTGAGTGGTGAAGGTCTGTGAGCAGGGGGCTGGGAGAGGGGAAATGTCAGTGGTGGGAGGGGGCTGGGGAAAGGGGGTCTGTCAGTGGAGGGAGGGGGTGGGTTTTGGGGGGGGGTTTGGGGCCTATCAGTGGGGTTCGGTAGTTGGGTGGTGAAAGTCTAGGAGCGGGGAATGGTTGTTGGGAGAGGGGGCCTGTCAGTGGTAGTGGGAGTGGGTGGTATTTAGGGGGTTGGGGATCTGTCAGTGGGGGTTGGGGGGTCAGTAGTTGGGTGGTGAAGGTCTGTGGGTGGGGGGCTGGGGGAGGGGATCTGCCAGTGCAGGGAGGGGGTGGTGTTTGGGGGGATTGGGGGTCTGTCAGTGGGTGTTGGGGGTCGGTAGTTGGGTGGTGAAGGTCTGTGAGCGGAGGTTGGGGGAGGGGGTCTGTCAGTGGTGGGAGGGAGCGGTAATTGGGGTAGGGGTCTTTTGGGGGGCAGTGTGTGGCTCCATGGGTGTCCCATAAAACCCACCTAACCCCTCGGGCCATGGAGGAATTGGCTACTCGGTCTGGAATGCCCAGGCCTGTTTTTTGTCCCAGTCTGGACCTGGAAATATGGAAGGGGGTACAACCACTTTAAATCAAATGGCAGAATGAAGAACCCATGTAATTGTGTACTGTACCTGAGGTTTCATTGGGTATCCTTGGTGGTCTAGCAGCTTTCCCATTCCCAGGGTACGGTTCTGTTGTGCTAATCCTTCCAGGTACTTTGCCCTTGTGTACCACGGGGTTCTGTGACGTCATGTCCTTAGACTGCGTGGTGGTGGAGCCGGTGGTGGATAGCAAGGTCCCCACCGGCGTCGCCCTGGCTTGCGTCGTGGAGGTTCTTGTGGTCTCGTAAATCCCAGGGATGGTGCTGGACTCCACATAGTCATCATCCCCAGTCGGCCCCCATAAAATAAACTCCGAAACGGTGGTGGGCTGACTTTCCAAGAAAGGCCTGACATTATTCCAACTTCTTCTTTGGAGCTGCCTCTTCCCCCTCCTCAAATGAGGAATTGGAAGCGAGTCTCTTAGTCCTCGCCTTGAAGGAACTGTTTTTGCTCCCGTGGAGTCCCGTAATGGCACGTGTCTAGAAAAACTGCTGCCCGAGTCTTTGTGGTACAAATTTAAATGCTGCGATTCTACAGAAGCCCCGCCCTGCTGTAAGTTTGTAAACAGACTCCAAAAATACCTCCGACTTCTTGGCTTTGGCCTTCCCTTTGGGTTCCATAATGCTGTGTTTTGTATCCTACGTTCCAGCGAGGGGCGCTGGAGGTATCTGTAGGCCATACTCGGCGACCCCGATTCGCAAATTATAAAATCCATGGCTAGTTGAAAAATGGCTATCAATATCCAAGCATGGCTTCCTATCGGAGGGCCTGATCTGCGGAGAGACATGGAACAGGTTATAGCATGCGTGGTCCAAAAAAAATTTTTTTATTTTTTTTTGCATATCAAAATTCTTTACATCGATCCATCATTATTAAATGAAGACATCCCCACAGAAATCAGCTTTTTATGAATATTTCACACTATTTAATCAAAACTTTGTTACACCATGATGCGATTAATTACACCAGAGAAGGAAAAACAGCTCATTGAATTATTTATTATCTTATCAGAAATTATTAAAACGGATCTCAACTCAAAAGAGAGAATGTCATATAGCGCAGCTTAGCAGTTCTTAGATGTTGTAACTGCATTTGTTTTATATATATATATATATATATATATATATATATATAGTTTATTTTTTTTATTATTATTTTTTTCATTTATTTATTTATTTTTATTATTACTATTTTTTAATATTACTTTTTTTTCTTTTTTATTATTACTATTTTTTATTATTATTATTTTTTTCTTTATGTCTGTTATATATATATATATATATATATATATATATATATATATATATATATATATATTTAGATATATACACAGTATCTCACAAAAGTGAGTACACCCCTTACACTTTTGTAAATCTTTTCTTCTATCTTTTCATGTGACAACACTGAAGAAATGACACTTGTCTACAATGTAAAGTAGTGAGTGTACAGCTTGTATAACAGTGTAAATTTGCTGTCCCCTCAAAATAACTCAACACACAGCCAGTAGGCCCCTTTCACACTGGGGCGGTAGGGGGCGTCGGCGGTAAAACAGCGCTATTTTTAGCGCTGTTTTACCGTGGTATTTGGCCGCTAGCGGTGCAGTTTTAACCCCCCGCTGGCGGCCGAAAAAGGGTTAAAACCACGCGTATAGCACGGCTATAGCCGCGGTATTACCGCGGTATAGCCGCGCTGTCCCATTGATTTCAATGGGCAGGAGCGGTTTAGGAGCGGTGAATACACCGCTCCTTCACCGCTCCAAAGATGCGGCTCGTAGGAGATTTTTTTCTTCTCCTGCCAGCGCACCACTTCAGTGTGAAAGCCCTCGGGCTTTCACACTGAACAAACAGCGGAGGCTGTTTAGGGGCGATTTGCAGGCGCTATTTTTAGCGCATTACCGCCTGCAAACCGCCCCAGTGTGAAAGGGGTCTTAATGTCTAAACCGCTGGCAACAAAAGTCAGTACACCCCTAAGTGAAAATGTCTGAATTGGGCCCAAAGTGTCAATATTTTGTGTGGCCACCATTATTTTCCAGCACTGCCTTAACCCTCTTGGACATGGAGGTCACCAGAGCTTCACAGGTTGCCACTGGAGTCCTCTTCCCCTCCTCCATGATGACATCACAGAGCTGGTGGATGTTAGAGACCTTGCGCTCCTCCACCTTCCGTTTGAGGATGTCCCACAGATGATCAATAGGGTTTAGGTCTGGAGACATGCTTGGCCAGTCCATCACCTTTACCCTCAGCTTCTTTAGCAAGGCAGTGGTGGTCTTGGAGGTGTGTTTGGGGTGGTTATCATGTTGGAATACTGCCCTGCGGCCCAGTCTCTGAAGGGAGGGGATCATGCTCTGCTTCAGTATGTCACAGTACATGTTGGCATTCATGGTTCCCTCAATGATCTGTAGCTCCCCAGTGCCGGCAGCACTCAGCCCCAGACCATGACACTCCCACCACCATGCTTGACTGTAGACAAGACACACTTGTCTTTGTCCTCCTCACCTGGTTGCCCCCACACACACTTGTCACCATCTGAACCAAATACGTTTATCTTGGTCTCATCAGACCACAGAACATGGTTCCAGTAATCCATCTCCTTAGTCTGCTTGTCTTCAGCAAACTGTTTGCGGACTTTCTTGTGCAGCATCTTTAGAAGAGGTTTCCTTCTGGGACGACAGCCATGCAGACCAATTTGATGCAGTGTGCGGCGTATGGTCTGAGCACTGACAGGCTGACCCCCCCACCCCTACAACCTCTGCAGCAATGCTGGCAGCACTCATATGTCTATTTCCCAAAGACAACCTCTGGATATGACGCTGAGCACGTGACCCCACCTTCTTTGGTGGACCATGGCGAGGCCTGTTCTGAGTGGATCCTGTCCTGTTATACCGCTGTATGGTCTTGGCCACCGTGCTGCAGCTCAGTTTCAGGGTCTTGGCAATCTTCTTTATGTAGAGCAACTATTCTTTTTTTCAGATCCTCAGCGAGTTCTTTGCCATGAGGTGCCATGTTGTACTTCCAGTGACCAGTATGAGAGAGTGAGAGCGATAACACCAAATTTAACAGACCTGCTCCCCATTCACACCCGAGACCTTGTAACACTAACGAGTCACATGACACTGGGGAGGGAAAATGGCTAATTGGGCCCAATTTGGAGATTTTCACTTAGGGGTGTACTGACTTTTGTTGCCAGCGGTTTAGACATTAATGGCTGTGTGTTGAGTTATTTTGAGGGGACAGCACATTTACACTGTTATACAAGCTGTACACTCACTACTTTACATTGTAGACAAGTGTCATTTCTTCAGTGTTGTCACATGAAAAGATAGGAGAAAATATTTACCAAAATGTGACTGAGGGGTGTACTTACTTTTGTGAGATACTGTAAATATTATTATTATTTATTTTTTTTCATTCATTTATTTTTTCTCTTTTTTATTATTACTATTTTTTATTATTTTTTTTTTTTTTTATTATTTTCACCCGGTGATCTTGCCAGTAAGTCAGTTGTTTTTTTCAACCTCTAATAGGAGACCAAGCTGTCCAGTAAAAGTGGCAGCTAGAGGGTTGGGAGAAACCATTTACCACTGACAGTGGGGCTAACCATAATCAGCTTCTATTTATTCATGTAAAACCTTTATCCTAAAAGGAAAAAAAAACCCTTCAATACCGGGCTCCATTTTTTATTCTTCATCATGTAAACAAAATTTTTTTTAAAAATAACATTTTTTTTTCTTTTTTTTTTTTTTAACTGCTTCAGCCCCGGAAGATTTTACCCCCTTCCTGACCAGAGCACTTTTTGCGATTCGGCACTGCGTCGCTTTAACTTAAATTGCGCGGTCGTGCGATGTTCCACCCAAACAAAATTGACGTCCTTTTTTTCCCCACAAATAGAGATTTCTTTTGGTGGTATTTGATCACCTCTGCAGTTTTTATTTTTTGCTCTATAAACAAAAAAAGAGCGACAAATTTAAAAAAAAAAGCAATACTTTTTACTTTTTGCTATAATAAATATCCCCCAAAAATATATAAAAAAAACTATTTTTTCCTCAGTTTAGGCCGATATGTATTCTTCTACATAAAATCGCAATAAGAGTATATTGATTGGTTTGCGCAAAAGTTATAGCGTCTACAAAATAGGGGATAGATTTATGGCATTTTTATTATTAATTTTTTTTTTTTTACTAGTAATGGCGGCGATCTGCAATTTTTATCGTGACTGCGACATTATGGCGGACACATCGGACACTTTTGACACTATTTTGTGACCATTGTCATTTATACAGCGATCAGTGCTTTAAAAATGCATTGATTACTGTGTAAATGACACTGGCAGGGAAGGGGTTAACACTAGGGGGCGATCAAGGGGTTAAGTGTGTCCTGGGGAGTGATTCTAACTGTGGGGGGGGGAGGGGCTACCACTCACATGACAGCGATCACCGCTCCCGATGACAGGTGATGACAGGTGATCTCTGTGGTGTCACAAGGCAGAACGGGGAAATGCCTTGTTTACATAGGCATCTCCCCATTAACTGAAGCACAAAAAAAAAAAAAAAAAATCAGGCTACCAACCTGGCAAAGCCGTGTAAATCTCACCACTAGCTGTACAGAATTGTAAATGGTAAGGTAGCTCCCATGAAAATAAATAAAATGAAATAGTAATAAAAATAAATAATAATAATACAAATCATAAAACATAAAATACACAATAAAATAATAATAAAATATAAAATACACAATAAAATAATAATAAAATAATACTACAAAATAATAATAAGGTAAATAGTAATAATAAAATAAAGTATTATTATTATTATTATTATTATTATTATTATTATTATTATTATTAATAATAATAATAATAATAATAATAATAATAATAATAATACAAATGATAAAATTGGAGGTGACCAAGCTCTCTGGTGCAGTGCTCCTTTTCTGTCAAGGAACTTGCTGACAGCAATAGAGAGCAGAAGGATGAGCTCATCAGTCTGCAGCTGCTCCTTTACTGCCCAATAACAGCAGCTGCTCCTTTATTGCCCAATAATAATAATGGATGGTAACCAAGCTGTATCCCTGAAGTGAAGCACAAAAAAAAATCAGGCTACCAACCTGGCAAAGCCGTGTAAAACTCAGGATTAGCTGTACAGAATCGCAAATGGTAAGGCAGCTCTCATAAAAATAAATAAAATAATAAAACAAAATAATAATAAAAATAAATAATAATAATAATAATACATATGATAAAATATAAAATAATACAATTAATGTATTAAAATAAATAGTAATAATACAATAAAGTATTATTATTATTAATAAGATAATAATACCTACCCACACCTAACAAGTTACATAGTTACATAGTAGGTGAGGTTAAAAAAAGACACAAGTCCATCAAGTCCAACCTATGTGTATTTTCATTGTCTCCATCAGCTCATCCCCCACAGTTATTACCTTTTGTTTCCACTTGACCCCCCCTTCTAGATTGTAAGCTCTAACGAGCCGGGCCCTCTGATCCCTCCTGTATTGATTTGTATTGTAACTGTACTGTCTTCCCCGATGTTGTAAAGCGCTGCACAAACTGTTGGCGCTATATAAATCCTGTATAATAATAATAATAATAATAATACTAATCATGATGATGATAATAATAATCCAAATGATAAAATATAAAATAATAAAATAAATAAAATTGCAAAAAATGATAATAGTAATATGAATGATAAAATAATAAAATAATAAATAATAATACAAATAAAATATAAAATAATAATAAAAAAAAATAGCTCCCATAAATCTGTATTCAGCTTTAACATGGGGACTTAAATGCTGCAATCACCAGAGGGCTTTGTTGTCTGTTTAAAAGGATCCCCAAATATCTTTTTATGAACAAATGGTAGCTGAACGCCTCTACAGAACAGAAGTGTTCATTGTCATGTAATTAGCATAATAAGGGAAGAGCGATATTCTATTTATTAGCTTTGTGTACGAGAAGAGAAGATGAAATAGTAACAATGAAATGACATTATTACAAGTAATGATCTGTATCTAAATGATGCCTAAGAGAAGAAGAGCTGAGCGGAGGGACTGGGCACTCCTCTACGCCCCGTTCTCATACCAGGATACGGATGGGAGACGTGCCGGCTTGCTTTTATTGTCTTTGATCCGCTCGTCATGCTGAGGCACGTTACGGTTTTATTTTTCAAAGCTGCAGAATCCATTTATTGGCGCGCTGCGTTCTGATCTGTAGTCCGGACACGGAATATTCACAAACGCAGTTTTAACACTTTCAGGTTTATTGAGTAGACAGGATAACGATTGATGGTCGATTATTCAGGTTTCTCGGAGGTTCTTGTTTGCCGATTATCTATTCAGTCTCACCTGATGTGACCTTTTATACCTGGCTGAGGTAATGACGTAAGAATCATACATTCTAAACATGACAGCTTCCCACTCAGGGTCCCTGGTTGCTAAGAAGTCAGCTGCCGCCAGCGTCCTAGCAACGCATGATGCAGCCCTGGCCCCATTTATCTGTTAGCTGGGAGATTCCTGGCTGAATGTAAACAAAGGGACTGGTTGGAATCATTGACCAAATGGGGCCATGATCATATTTGGACAATGACATTAGCCAACACCCCCCAACCATGCTGCCGGATCGGGGGGTCTGTCAGTTGCAGCTAGGAGTGCAGCAGGAGCAGTGTCTTGTTTTGGTAGGTCAGGAGGAGGAGGAGGGGGTCATTCATCATAGATCTACATTGCTTGATGATGACGGCATGAAGCCTGGTAGGGTTCAGGGGGGGAATGGGGAGAGCGTGCCTTCCCATTCTGTGACATGGATTGGCGTCTATACGTGTGTAAAGGCAAGCACTATATATGGACCATAACGGTGTTTTTTTACTCAAAAACTTTTTACCAAAAAGATCCGATGTAAAAATACACCCGTACTGTGTGCCAGGAGCCTGAATGTGTGCCGAATGGTACCTGAGATCAGCCCAACCGCAGAAAGGAACTTCGGTATAAAAATCAATTCAAAATAAAATAAAATAATAGCTAAAAAACACAAAAAAAAACAACACGTTTCAGGTCATGAAGGAGAAGGACATTTTTTTGCTCGTCTCCTCAAATTGGGACAAACTTCCAGCCGATCGGATCGGGAAAAAAAATAACATTCGGTGATTGCCAATTGTCCCCGGCTGTCCCGGCTCGTTCTTTTCAAAATCTGTTCTTGAAATTCATGTCCCTGGCACGCTCCTTTGTGTTTTCCTCATATTGGACCAAATCTCCGAATTACGTTGCTTCTCTCTGCTCGTCGCTGACAGTCCTGGTCGAGCGGTGCAGCAGGGGCTGGACATATGCGGCGTGCCATGCATCGTGTTTTGGAGCAGAAGAAGGATTTACATCGCTATCCAGGAAACATTCCAATGATGCCAAAGTCTCCTCAATTAACCTTAAAGGTTCACTTCATCCAAAAAGCTCATTTAGCCGCTGAGTGGTGCCAATGGGCATCCTAATCGGACAGACGAATCCGGCCTAATCCGACCGCTGTTCTGAATGATAGCCGAGCAACAAGTTCCCTGGTTCCGGCTCCGCCCCCTCTGTCCATCCGTACACATTGTGCCCTTAAGGCACCTACAATCTACCCTGTTTCCCCGAAAATAAGACCTAGCGTGATTGTCGGTGATGGCTGCAATATAAGCCCTACCCCCCCAAATAAGCCCTACCCTGTTTACCCAAAAATAAGCCCTACCCTGAAAATAAGACCTACAAGGACTTTAACTAGGGCTTATTTGGGGGGGGTAGGGCTTATATTGCAGCCATCACCGACAATACCGCTAGGTCTTATTTTCGGGGGAAACAGGGTAAGGTCTCTATCTCTCATACCAGGGCCAAGGAACCAACGAACCTACCGCATGCAACAAGGAAAAACGGCATTCAGGCCGGATCCCGTCGATAACTCACAAGGAGACAAGTGCGGAACGGAAAAAATGGTTTTGTTTCGTTTCGGATAGATTTGTTTATTTTGTTATGTTACTAATTTGGTTTTGTTGATTTGTTTCCGAATTCGTTTTGTTCCATTTAGTTTATTCGTATTCCCACTTTTCAGAAGGATTCAAATCAATTTTAAAATTCGATCCAATCTGAATTCCGTGTGAAGAATAGCTGGTTGTAAAGCCAATCTCGTCCTTTCTAAACTCCCGCCATAGTGGTGATCTATAACCGCTTGCCGACCGGCTCATGCCGATATACGTCGGCAAAAGGGCACGTACAGGCAGATTAACGTACGTTGCCCTTTAGGAAGCGGTTTGCAGGCGCGCGCGCCGTGACCTCCGTAAGTGTGATTGCGGGTCCCGCTGACTCGATGTCCGCGGAGATACCTGCGATCGTCTCACGGAGAGGAAGAATGGGGAAAGGCTGATGTGCGCAAGCACTTCCCCGTTCTGCCTAGTGGCACTGACACTGATCACCGCTCCATGTAATCGGGGGCGGTGATCAGTGTCATGTCACACATAGCCACGCCCCCCCCACAGTTAGAATCACTCCCTAGGACACACTTAACCCCTTCACCGCCCCTAGTGGTTAACCCCTTCACTGCCAGTCACATTTACACAGTAATCAATGCATTTTTAATCGCACTGATCGCTGTATAAATTGAAATGGTCCCAAAATCGCGCCAAAAGTGTCCGACGTGTCCACCATAATGTCGCAGTCACGATAAAAATCGCTGATCACCGCCATTACTAGTAAAAAAAAAATTATTAATAAAAATGCCATAAAACTATTAACTATTTTTTAGATGCTATAACCTTTGCGCAAACCAATCAATAAATGCTTATTGCTACTTTTTTTAAATAAAAATATGTAGAAGAATACGTATCGGCCTAAACTGAGGGAAAAAAAATGTTTTTTTATATATTTTTTGGGGGATATTTACTATAGCAAAAAGTAAAAAAATAATGCGTTTTTTTCAAAATTGTCGCTCTTTTTTTGATTAAAGCGCAAAAAATAAAAACCGCAGAGACGATCAAATACCACCAAAAGAAAGCTCTATTTGTGGGGAAAAAAGGACGTAAATTTTGTTTGGGAGCCACGTCGCACGACCGCGCAATTGTCAGTTAAAGCAACGCAGTGCCGGATTTGCAAAAAGTGCTCTGGTCTTTGGGCAGCCAAATGGTCCGGGGCTGAAGTAGATAAGGATAGACACGCCTCCTGCATGTATCCTTACCTGTTAAATGTCTCCCCCTCCCGGAAAAATGCAGATTCTGTGGGCAGGTCTGTTGTCCGGAGCTCGGTGGGTGGAGTCATGATGTCAGTAGGCTCCCCGCCCACCTCTACACTCTCCTTGTCAATATACATTTTCTCCTGTGTATTTCTTACACTGAACTTCTACTATGATCTCTAACATCCAGTGAAAACCCAGAAAAGTCACCACATGACTTCAGCATGCCCAATCATGATGAGGTGTGGAGCAGCCAATCCTGGGAGAGCTTGAGAAGAAAGGAGGAGGGGATCAGAAGTACACGGAATGTCTCTCTCAGGCTCGTGCATGAGATATGTAAATCACCTGTCAGTCACAGCAGGGGGGGGGGGGGCGGGGGGGGGGACAGACTCTTATTTCTCTGTGTGTCAGTTTTTATCTCACTGAAAAAAGATAAGAGGTTTGCTCAGAGCTGGATTCACTCTTCGTGGCAAGACTGGGCACAGATGACATGAAATCCTATACTGTACAAGGTGCAAGCCTTAATTGTCCCGGGTTTACATCCACTTTAACCACTTCCCACCCGGCCTATAGCAGATTGATGGCCGGGAAGGGGTTCTGTTATCCTGACTGGGCGTCATATGGGGGTGCACGGCGATCGCGACTGCGGCGTGTCAGTCTGACCAATCACAGCTGATCATCGTGTGAATCAGGAAGTGGAGATAAATGGCATTTCTCGATTCGCGCTGACAGGGAGGCTCGATCGACTCTCCCTGTCATATTGAGGGTCTGTGCTGATAATTAGCAAATTGATTATCACCACAGCCCCATCAGAACGGCCACCACAGCTGACAAAAAGGTGCCCATCAGCTGCCAATCGGTGCCCCCTCAGGATCGCCTGTCAGTGCCCAGTAAAGTGCCAATCAGTGCCAATTTGTGCCCACCACAGTGCCAGTCAGTGCCAATCACATTGCCAATCAGTACCCTACAGTAACACCTGTCAGAACCTCATCAGTACCTCATCATCAGTGCTGCCCCTCAGTGCCACCTGTCAGTGCCAATCATTACCGCCTATCAGTGCCAATCAGTGCCACCTGTCAGTTTTCATCACAGCCTCCTGTCAGTGCCCATCAGTGCCACCTATCAGTGCCCATCAGTGCTGCATATCAGTACCGCCTATCAGTGCCGATCAATTCTATGTATCAGTGCCTCCTCATCATTGCCCATCAGTGCCGCCTCATCAGGGCCTGTCAGTAAAGGAGAAAACAAAATTTCATAATGGAAACGAAGAAAAACTTTTTTTTTTTCAAAAATGTCGGGTGTTTTAATTTGTTTAGCAAAATATAAAACCCCCCCAGTGGTGATCAAATACCACCAAAAGAAAGCTCTATTTGTGGGAAGAAAATGATAAAATGTCCTATGTGTACAGTGTAGCACGACCGCGCAATTGTCATTCAAAGTGCGACAGCGCTGAAACCTGAAAATTGTCCTGGGCAGGAAGGGGGGGAAGAGCCCGGTATTGAAGTGGTTAAGGAGCAGAGCGGCCCGCCGTGTCCTTAACAACCATGACTCCTCTGCTGTCAGTGGAATTTCCCCGCTGACAGCAGATTATAAACACACCAGTGCCGGCATTAAAATAAAAAAAACCCCATAAAAACAGCATGGGGGTCCCCACTTATCCATACCAAGCCCTTTGTTTCTGGTATGGATTTTAAGGGCAATCTCATACCAAAATGAAAAAAAAAAATCCACATCAGACTCTTATCTGGGCATGCAGCATGGCGGGTCAAGAAAGGGGGAGGACGAGCGAACGCCCCCGCCCCTCCTCATTCCTCAACCATACCAAGAGGAGAGGGGTGGTATGGTTGACCGATTGGGTTGGGCCTACATCCCAAAAAAGACAGTAGATTGGAGAAGGAACTCCCCCTTACGGGACTTTAATGGGCCAAATAGTAGTATACAAAGAGTATGTAAAAGGAGTATACAAAATGTATTGAAATTTAAAAAATCAAAAATTTGGATCAATAGGTGGCTATAGACATCTGAATTACATAGATATTGCAAAAAAAAATGTTCCTACAAACTGTTATCTAACTTTTTCTGAACTTCTACGCGGAATGTACATTCCATAGACTTTCTATGCTGTAATATTATATGATGATGTGTAATTCAATATTGCGTTGGCATACAGTGTATTAAAACACCGCTGAGGAGCGACAGAGAACAGCTGATATTATCTCATTTAGCAGCAGTGTACTTCTTTGCTGAATGTGTCGTTTCCTCTGCGCCCCGCCGGCAGCTGCTGAAAAATGACTATAGACGCAGCCGCATGCTGATAGAAAGCCTTAAACCTTTTCGCGGGAAAATCGAGAAATGTCTGATGCCCACTGCATGCCTGTGTCATGTGCAGATTACGGTTATTTCTCTACGAAGGATACCGACCACCGAGAAACCATCACAAGCCCCTTATTTATGGGATATGTGATGGAATGGGACAATTATTAAGGAAACACAAGAGGGCACCTCTAAGTGCAGCAATAGAAAATTGAGTGATTAAAAGAAATAATATATCCACTCAGATTTTGAAGGATATGTGCAAGCAAATCATGTACACCAACTAGTCATCCAGGTCACAACAGGCAACAGAGGGTTCTAATCTAAATGAACAGTGCAGAGCCGCTGATGGGTGTTTCAGTATAAGTGGCACTGATGTACAAGCAGCAGGACTATGGTAAAACCGAGCTGTCACAAACAGAGAGAGTGGGAAACCTCTGAGTGATGTCAGAAGTCAGGAGTGTGACTTGACGTTTCAAGGTGGCACTGTCTCTTTTTCAAGCCTGCCTAAAAGCATATGTAGAGGGGACGTGCTGATAGGCAGGCTTGAAAAAGAGGCAATGCCGCGCTGAAACACGTAGCCAGTTTGTGACAGCTCGGTATTACCATGGTCCTACTGTACATCAGAATGGTAAAACGAGCTATCACAAACTGGCTGTGTGTTTCAACTTGGTGGTGCACCCTCTTTATCAAGCCTACCTATCTGCACATCCCCTTTATATATGCTGGTCAGTTTGTGACAGGTTGTTTTTACCATAGTCCTACTGGCTGCACGTTGCAAGGTGGCACCACTTCTTTTTCAAGCCTGCCCATCAGCACATCCCCTCTATATATGCTGATGGGCAGGCTTAAAAAAGAGGCGGTTCTGCTTCTAAACACGTAGTCTGTTTGTGACAGCTTGTTTTTGCCATAGTCCTATGTACATCAGTAATGGTAAAATGAGCTGTCACAAACTGACGGAATGGGAAGGCTCTGAGTGATGTCAGACTCCGGGAGCGTGGCTACATGTTTCAAGCCACCTCTTCTTTAAGCCTGCCTATCAGCATATATAGAGGGCACATGCTGATAGGCAGACTTGAAAAAGAGTTGATGCTGCTTTGAAACACGTAGCTAGTTTGTGACAGCTGGGTTTTACCATAGTACTACTGTACATCAGTATGGTAAAACGAGTTGTCACAAACTGGCTATGTGTTTCAAGGAGGAGCCACCTCTTTATCAAGCATGCCTATCTGCACATCGCCTATATATATATATACGCTAATAGGTAGGCTTAAAAAAGAGGCGGTTCTGCTTCGAAACATGTAATCAGTTTGTGACAACTTGTTTTTACCACAGTCCGACTGTATATCAGTATGTTAAAACGGGCTGTCACAAACAGAGTGGGAAACCTCTGAGTGACGTCAGATGCCGGGAGCATGGCTGCACATTGCAAGGTGGCACTACCTCTTTTTCAAGCCTGCCTATCAGCAAATTTATAGAGAGGATGTGCTGATAGGCAGGCTTGAAAAAGAGGCAATGCTTCAAAAAAGCATAGTTAGTTTGTGACTACATCAGTTTGGTAAAATGAGCTGTCACAAACTGACAGAATGGGAAAGCTCTGAGTGATGTCAGACTCCGAGAGCATGGCTACATGTTTCAAGGCTTTTTTAAGCCTGCCTATCAGCATATATAGAGGGGACATGCTAATAGGCAGGCTTGAAAAAGAGGTGATGCCGCTTTGAAACACGTAGCTAGTTTGTGAAAGCTGGGTTTTACCATAGTCCTATTGTACATCAGTATGGCAAAATAAGCTGCCACAAACTGGCTACACGTTTCAAAACAGCACCACCTCTTTTTAAAACCTGCCTATTTGCACATCCCCTTTATATATGCTGGTCAGTTTGTGACAGCTTGTTTTTACCATAGTCCTACTGTACATCAGTATGGTAAAACGGGCTGTCACAAACAGAGTGGGAAACCTCTGAGTGACGTCAGATGCCGGGCGCATGGCTGCACATTGCAAGGTGGTACTACCTCTTTTTCAAGCCTGCCTATCAGCATATATAGAGAGGATGTGCTGAAAGGCAGGCTTGAACAAGAGGCAATGCCGCTTCAAAAAAGCATAGTCAGTTTGTGACAGCACGGTTTTACCTTAGTCCTATTATACATCAGTATGGCAAAATGAGCTGCCACAAACTGGCTTCACGTTTCAAGATGGCACCACCTCTTTTTTGAGCCTGCCTATCAGCACATTCCCTCTATATATGCTGACAGGCAGGCTTGGGAAAAGAGGCGGTTCTGCTTTTAAACACGTAGTCAATTTGTGACAGCTTGTTTCATAGTCTTACATAGTTACATAGTTACATAGTAGGTGAGGTTGAAAAAAGACACAAGTCCATCAAGTCCAACCTATGTGTGTGATTATGTGTCAGTATTACATTACATATCCCTGTATATTGTGGTCATTCAGGTGATTATCTAATAGTTTCTTGAAGCTATCAATGCTCCCCGCTGAGACCACCGCCTGTGGAAGGGAATTCCACATCCTTGCCGCTCTTACAGTAAAGAACCCTCTACGTAGTTTAAGGTTAAACCTCTTTTCTTCTAATTGTAATGAGTGGCCACGAGTCTTATTAAACTCTCTTCTGCGAAAAAGTTTTATCCCTATTGTGGGGTCACCAGTACAGTATTTGTAAATTGAAATCATATCCCCTCTCAAGCGTCTCTTCTCCAGAGAGAATAAGTTCAGTGCTCGCAACCTTTCCTCATAACTAAGATCCTCCAGACCCTTTATTAGCTTTGTTGCCCTTCTTTGTACTCGCTCCATTTCCAGTACGTCCCTCCTGAGGACTGGTGCCCAGAACTGGACAGCATACTCCAGGTGCGGGCGGACCAGAGTCTTGTAGAGCGGGAGAATTATCGTTTTATCTCTGCAGTTGATCCCCCTTTTAATGCATGCCAATATTCTGTTTGCTTTATTAGCAGCAGCTTGGCATTGCATGCCGTTGCTGAGCCTATCATCCACTAGGACCCCCAAGTCCTTTTCCATCCTAGATTCCCCCAGAGGTTCTCCCCCCAGTGTATAGATTGCATTCATATTTTTGACACCCAAATGCATTATTTTACATTTTTCTACATTGAACCTCATTTGCCATGTAGTCGCCCACCCCATTAATTTGTTCAGGTCTTTTTGCAAGATTTCCACATCCTGCGGAGAAGTTATTGCCCTGCTTAGCTTAGTATCGTCTGCAAATACAGAGATGGAACTGTTTATCCCATCCTCCAGGTCATTTATGAACAAATTAAATAGGATTGGTCTCAGCACAGAACCCTGGGGGACCCCACTACCCACCCCTGACCATTCTGAGTACTCCCCAGTTATCACCACCCTCTGAACACGCCCTTGTAGCCAGTTTTCAATCCATGTACTCACCCTATGGTCCATGCCAACGCACCTTATTTTGTACAGTAAACGTTTATGGGGAACTGTGTCAAATGCTTTTGCAAAATCCAGATACACCACGTCTACGGGCCTTCCTTTATCTAGATGGCAACTCACCTCCTCATAGAAGGTTAATAGATTGGTTTGGTAAGAACGATTCTTCATGAATCCATGCTGATTACTGCTAATGATATCATTCTTATTACTAAAATCTTGTATATAGTCCCTTATCATCCCCTCCAAGAGTTTACATACTATTGATGTTAGGCTAACTGGTCTGTAATTCCCAGGGATGTTTTTTGGGCCCTTTTTAAATATTGGTGCTACATTGGCTTTTCTCCAATCAGCTGGTACCATTCCAGTCAATAGACTGTCTGTAAAAATTAGGAACAACGGTCTGGCAATCACCTGACTGAGTTCCCTAAGTACCCTCGGATGCAAGCCATCTGGTCCCGGTGATTTATTAATGTTAAGTTTCTCAAGTCTAATTTTAATTCCGTCCTCTGTTAACCATGTAGGTGCTTCTTGTGTTGTGTCATGAGGATAAACACTGCAGTTTTGGTTACTGAAGCCCCCCGATTCACTCGTGAAGACTGAGGAGAAGAATAAATTCAATACCTCTGCCATCTCCCCATCCTTTGTAACCAGATGTCCTTCCTCATTCTTTATGGGGCCAATATGGTCTGTCCCCCCTTTTTTACTGTTTAGATACTTAAAGAATTTCTTGGGATTTTTTTTTGCTCTCCTCCGCTATGTGTCTTTCATGTTCTATCTTAGCCATCCTAATTGCACCCTTACATTTCTTATTGCATTCTTTATAAATTCTGTCTTATTGTATCAGTATGGTAAAACGAGCTGTCACAGTCACCGGGAGCGTGGCTACATGTTTCGAGGCAGCACCACCTCTTTTTCAAGCCTGCCTATAAGCATATATAGAGGGGACGTGCTGATAGGCAGGCTTGAAAAAGAAGTGATGCCGCTTTGAAACGTGTAGTCAGTTTGTGACAGGTCAGTTTTACCATAGTCCTTTTGTACATCAGTATGGTAAAACGAGCTATGCATTTCAAGGTGGCACCACCTCTTTTTTAAGCCTGGGGATATACCCCATTCTTCTGAGCAAACCTGAAACACGTAGGCTGGTTCACGATGTTCGCTTGGAGTTTCGTTGTGTTGAAGACCCTTGGTTCTTGAATTTACGTACAATGCTGTCACATCCATTGCCTTTGATAATGTACTTTTTTATCCATGAAAAAGAGCTGTTGATAATGCATTTGGTTTTTGTGCGCTTTTGTTTAAACCCTCCCCCCAGTGATTAGCCTGCAACATTGTATCTTTGTAGGCACCCTGGTGATCAGACTGCAGGCATTCCCTAAGTCTCCTCCCCCTCAGTGATCATACTGTACATTGTAACTTTGTAATAGAGGCCCCTCAGTTTGCAGACAGGAGGAAACATTTTCATTAGTCTCTCCTCCCTCAGTGATCAGACTGTACATTGTAACTTTGTCACAAGGTGACAGGCTGCAAATCTGTGTCAGACATTTGTGAACAAAACCAAGAGCTGCACAGGCACCAGGATTTACATGATTGCATCATCTCTGAGCCGCCATCTCAGTCCAGGAAGCAAATGGTGACCCTGGATGATGCCTGAACAAATATGGCGTTGTCCCTCAGGAGAGAAAAGCAGACGAAGGCATTGTCAGGTTGGATACTGTAATCTCTGTGAGAGGTAATAAATAATTGGAGGGCGTGGCTTGGCACGCGGCTTAGATGGCAGTCACACAAGAGGAGCTCCGTCAGACACACAGCCTTACAGACTGACATCCTTTCACAGAACCCTCAATGCCGGCCAGAAAGCTTCACAGCACCCCACAAACCCGTTCCCGCAGAGGGCTGACGCCATCCGCAGCCAGGAATATTGTGGATTTGTTAAGACAAAAGTCGGCGGCAGAGAGCAGCAAGGCCGAATCCAAGATGGCGCCGACGCAACAGGCAGAGCTCCACGAGGAGGATCTCAGTGGCGATTCAGAAAATAGTGAGGACACAGGTAGGGGGAAATCGAGACTCAACAAACCCCTGACTTATGCGGATATGTCCGGTTTCACTGCGGACATCAAATCAGCTTTCTTAGCCGCAATTACCGATCTCAAAACGAACCTTGTTGTCCTTACTGAGAAACTAGCAGCGACGGAGCATGCAGGGAGACAGAGGGATAAAGCCCTTGACAGGATGGATAAGATCGCAGTTTCACACGCACAGCACTTCATAGACATAAACAGACACCTGGAAGACCTTGACAACAGAGGCAGGAGGAATAATATCAGGGTGCGGGGGATCCCTGAAACTGTGGAGGCAGACCAAATAGCCCCAGCACTCCAGAGAGTTTTTAATAGCCTCCTGGACAGACAAGAGGAGACTGTGATTGAATTCATCCGGGCACACAGAGCTCTTAGGCCTAGAGGCCCTGACACTGCGCCGCCGCGTGATATAATCTGTTGTCTTCAGAGCTTTCAATTAAAGGAGGACATAATGCGCAGAGCAAGGAGAAATGAAAGGATCATTTTTAATGGGGAAACTATAATGTTGTTTCAAGACTTGTCCCAGATCACTCTTAAAAACCGCAGGGCTCTGCGTCCCCTACTGGACAAACTCGGAGAAAGGGAGCTCAGGTACACTTGGCGCTTCCACTTTGCACTTATTTTAGTGACAAATGGCCACCAACATGTACTACGCACCCCATTGGATCTTCTGGATTTCTGCGCAGGACTTGGCCTAGACCTTTATGCACTTATTATTAGTGTATTATCCTTCTGACTCAAGTTATGCACAGGCAGATATAAGCGTGCTATCAGTCTGCAGCTCTTACCACGCTGCATTGAGCATTGGACCTAATGATAACAATGTTGTCACCCATTGTGTAGAGGCAGGGACGGACTGATAACTCATGGGGCCCCCGGGCAATAGGAGATTATGGGGCCCCCAGGCAATCAGAGATTATGGGGCCACACAGTATACACACACACAGTATACAATCACACAGTATACACATACATGTACACACAGTATACACAGACAAATGTAAAAAAAAACCACAGATTTATACATACTGTCCCTGGTTTTACTGAGGCTGGCAACCCTGATGGGGCCCCCTAGTGGCCCAGGGCTCTCAGGCAGTGCCCGAGTGGCTCAATGGTCAGTCCGCCCCTGTAGAGGGAACCCAAGTGGTCATGACACTTTAGAGGTGGTGACCAAATGGAATGACCAATCTCAAAGGGGGCAGTAGCGGCTGGGGATTCTTGGCCCTCTTACTTGAGAGCTGGGAAGATCCCTTGAATGTTAGGGTGGATTAATCATATATCAGATAAGAGAAAAAGTATTTTTTCCAGTTATAGACTCTGTGTTCATTGGAGGCACGGTTTTGCCAGTTACATTTTCCTTAAGTTTAAATTTTAGACTTAGTATACTGCATTTATTGGTTCTCATACCAGGCGGCCTCCTCCCCCTACCCCACAAGTGGTCTGGCATTGCACGTAGAATTACAGACTCACTACAGTTCTCTAGATAGGGCCCTATCTAGAGGTTGAAATTAATTATCTTTTTATTTCTTCTTTTCTCTTTTTTTTTTATTTTTTATTTAGATTGTTGACCATCCACGTTGTCCGTTTTTAAGAGCACTCTAACTGAGTATTAGTGTTTCTTTTTCAGATTAATAGTTTCCACACCGCTCCTGAGTCTGCATCAAGGCCTACTCATTACTAGAACGCAATCCCACAGTAATCTCGCACAACGTGCAGGGGTTGAACACTCCTGAAAAGCGAACTACACTACTCAGAGAAATTAAAAAAGGTAAGCCGCATTTTATAATGCTACAGGAGACTCACTTCAAGACTGGACATGTGCCTAGGCTCACCGACTCAAACTTCACGAGGGCTTATCACGCCACAAATGACCATGCTAAAACTAAAGGGCTTTCAATCCTTGTTAGTAAGAACGCACCATTCAACTTCACAGAACAAATGACAGACCCTGAGGGTAGATACATTTTCCTAAAGGGGACTTACGGTGGGGTACCCATCACATTAGCAAATGCATACTTCCCGAACTCGGCTCACTTAGTATTTTGTAAACAGATGATCCATAAGCTGCAGGAATTTTCCACGGGGTGTTTGATACTAGGAGGGGACTTCAACATCCCCTTGAATCCTTTGACAGACACTTCAAACGGAAACACCAGCATTAGGTACAAAACCCTGAAAGGCATTAAAAATCTTCTCCACTCTCTCAGGATTGATAGACTTGGGATTTGGGAGGCCCATAAATGCACCCTGAGGGGGGAGTTACATAGTTACATAGTTAGTAAGGTTGAATAAAGACACCAGTCCATCCAGTTCAACCTGAGTGAGTGTGTGTCTACAACCCTGACCCTTGTCCCTAACCCTGTACATCGCACACTCACATCAGTCCCTCCCCTCAATCCAAGGTCCCCATTCATATATTAGGGCCAATTTTGGACAGAAGCCAATTAACCTACCAGCATGTCTTTGGAGTGTGGGAGGAAACCGGAGAACCCGGAGGAAACCCACGCAGGCACAGGGAGAACATGCAAACTCCAGGCAGGTAGTGTCGTGGTTGGGATTTGAACCAGCGACCCTTTTTACTGGGCGAGGGTGCTAACCACTACACCACTGTGCCGCCCCAAGTTGATTTCGATAGGAGCCAGACGGAAAAAAGATAGGGAAAGGGAGACCAAAAATCTGATCGATCGCATCCATAAACTAGAATCCCTACACAAACAATCCCTCGCAGTGGATACCGCTACGGAGTTACTAGAAGCCAGGAAACAGCTACAGACACTTTTCGACGCAAAAGCCAAACGCTTTTTATATTTCAAGAAAAAGATCTATTATGAGGAGGGTAACAAACCTGGTAAGACACTGGCGAGGGCATTACGAGTAAACACTCACAGTAATAACATTCTAGGCATTAGACGAAAAAATGGTACACTAGACGTCACCACAGAGGCGATTGCTAAGCACTTTCACACGTTCTACTCGGATCTCTATAATTTACCACAACAGCACAAACAGCCGGGAATGAAGGGAGACAGTTCGCAGGTCATTCGAGACTACCTAAGTAAGAGTGGCCTCCCATCCCTTGATATCACAGAAGCCAACACCCTCGAGGGCCCAATAGACACGACTGAAATTAGACTTGCTATTAAAAATCTGAAGCTTGGTAAGAGTCCTGGACCTGACGGGTACACGGCCATCTATTATAAAACATTTGTAGATCTGTTGGCTGATCCCTTGGCGGCGGCCTTGAACTCCATGTCTGACTCTAGGGCTACGACTCCAGACTTACTTTTAGCTTACATAACAGTCATACCGAAAGCGGGCAAAGACCCTTCTGAATGTACCGGCTATCGTCCTATTTCCTTGCTGAACTTGGACGTGAAAATTTTCGCGAGAATACTTGCCGACAGACTGAGACCCTTCCTGCAAAAAGTAATTGGCCCAGAACAGGTCGGATTCATGCCTGACCGCGAAGCCAAAGGCAATGTCACCAAGTCCCTGCTACTAATCCACAAAATTGGTTCCGACAACACAGAGGGCCTTCTCCTGTCCACGGACGCGGAGAAGGCCTGCGATCGTGTGGCATGGGACTACATGCTGTCTACTTGTAGACATATTGGATTGGGTGATAGGATGTTGGCTTGGATTTCTGCACTTTATCACAACCCTACGGCAAGATTAAAAATAAACGGCACTCTGTCAGAACGGGTACATATTGCGAATGGCACAAGACAGGGATGATAGTTGGTTCTCAAATGAATTGCGCCCTCCTTGAGTTACCACCACTGCGCTTAGGGAAAGTGTCTATTACACCACTTCAGTGAATCTAAGTAAAGTGTCTATATAGATTGTGAATCAAATATAACACCAGTGTTCAGTACAGCTGCCACTTTAAATGTGCAAACAAAATGGTATATATTGATATGTGACTCCCAAATAAATCAATATAAGCGGCGATAATCTCAATAGTGAGTTCTAAAAATAAACAAACTAAAACCACATTCATGACTTAGTGGAAAACCATATCTGCATGTTTACAGTATGCTGTATACCTATGACACTACTGTGTATCACTGTACAAGCTCCACCAATTAAACAGCAAATACCCGTTAGGATAAATGGGAATACCACTTATGCGTGTAGTGATCTAAACCACCCAAATATAAATAAAGTGAAATTAATGTATCAAAAAGTCCATCATATAAAAAGACAAAGAATATCCGTGAAAATGTCCATAGATGAAGACACCGTGAGTAGTTGTGCTCTTTTTATGGAAACGTCACCACATCAAACGTGCCAGTGATTCCTCTCCCCCTGAATTCGAGACTCACCGGATGAATTTGCCTCACACTCTCGTGTTTTGGCAAAGAGCGCTTGTGACACTATATCCAGTGTACTCAAACTCCACGTCCCATCCAATACGGTGTGATATCATTCCATATGTGGATAAAGAAATACGCACATAGTGTGATACCGTAAAAAACACCACATTTATTGAACTAGATAACCTTCAATCATTACACTCACATTGCACACTTGTAAAATCAAGCCAAAACCAACACAGCAATTCAATTTCCTCAATCCTTCTGTGTGAACTCCCAGCACCAATGTAAACACGGTCGCGGCGGACCCAAGATCAGCGGAAAACCAGGCTCTCACCCCACCAGCTGACTTTCGTCTGACTCCCGCAAGGACCCTCCGTTCAAGCCCTGAGATGAGATACAGCGTCTCCTCCGTTACTCACTGCTATTGTTGGAATGCCGTACAGCCACGCCCCGACATGTTTCGTCATACAGACTGGGATACAAGACAGGGATGCCCTCTTTCCCCCCCTCTTATTTATTTTATCCCAGGAACCATTTATTAGACAGATCAATGCAAACTCCTCGGTAAGAGGATTTCAGGTGGGGGAATGGGAGTTCAAGGTGGCCGCCTACGCTGACGACTTGCTATTTTTTATTTCTAGACCTCATATCACTCTCCCCAATCTTATGAAAGCTTTTGAACATTACGGTTATGTATCAAACTTAAAGATAAATTATTAAAAATCGGAAGCCATGAATTTATCCCTGTCCAACCATTCACTTACATCTGTGATGGAGAACTCGCCCTTCAAATGGGATCATAAAAGACTGAAATATTTGGGAGTGAATTTGACGCCCCAAATAGCGGCAATTTACGAACAAAATTTTCCCCCTCTTCTAAAAACTATTGACAGCGACCTACGCAAATGGCATTCTGGAACCTTCTCGTGGGTTCGGAAGAGCTGCCATTATCAAAATGGCAGTTCTGCCTAAGCTCCTATATTTAATGCGTACACTGCCGATTAAATTGCCGGCCGTCATGTTCAGGACTCTGAGAGCTATGTTTTTGAAATTCATTTGGGCACATAAAAAACCAAGAATCAAATTTGAAACCTTACAGAGAGTGAAGGTGTCTGGGGGGTTGGGAATACCCGACTTAAGGGACTACTACAGAGCTTCCCACTTAACGAGGGTCATAGATTGGCATTGCCATCGTGACACTAAAGATTGGGTGAAACTAGAAATGGACCTTCATACCTCACCACTCACTTTTGCTCCTTGGCAACATTGGCATACATACCCTGACGATCTAAAGCAACACCCTTTAACAGGGGCTACCTTGAAACTGATTCATGAAATACCTAAATACACAGGGATTACGTCTGCATTAGGCCCATTAACCCCACTGAGGGACAACCTGGAGTTTATACCGGGGGTAAGTAACTCTCACCTCAAGTCTTCCCAAAATGACAGACCCCTTTTGGCAGGAGACTGTTACCAACAGGCCAAAATTAAAGACTATCAGACACTTAAACAGAATGACAACGTGACTAACTTACCCTTTTGGACCTACTTACAGGTCAGAAGCTATATTAGCAGCAATCACAAGGTGGGTGACTTTTCCAGACCTCTAACGGACTTTGAGTCGGTGTGCCACTTGGGAGACCCAGTCAGTAGAGCTACCTCAATTATTTATGCGTGGCTACAGAATGCAAAAGCGCCCCTTGATGACAGACTCAGAGAGCGGTGGTCGGGTGCTTTACAGGTAAACATAACCCCCAAACAGTGGAGGAACGCTTGCATTTTATCACATAAGTGCTCTATCAGCACCAAAGTACAAGGGACAGCCTACAAATTGCTGACTCAATGGTACTTAACCCCAGCAAAATTAAATAAATGGTTCCCTCGGACATCGGACCGCTGCTGGAGATGCCTGGGTGATAGTGGTTCCCTGCTGCACATTTGGTGGCATTGCCCCTTGATTGCCCATGATTGGGACGCAGTCCGAGATCTCATAAAAACAATCACAGAAACTTCTCTAAGACTAGATGCTGCTTGTTGTCTACTGCCCATATCAAGCTGGCCTTTAAAGAAATACAAGCGTTCGCTCACAAATCATTTGTTGAATGCTGCCAAATCCCTCATTCCAATTCACTGGAAATCAAGTCGGGTACCAACAGTGGCGGATTGGCTCCATAGGGTCACAGAACTCTATGAAATGGAAGACACTCTGGCACAAGCGAACGAAGAGGCTTTCTTGAAACCTGGCGCCCATGGATTGTTTTTAAGTATTCCCAAACCTTCACCGACATTATCAATGTTCAGACTCAGGCACTAGGTCGAAGCTAGTTCTGGTTTAGGTGTAACATTAGAATTGCAATGGAATGGTCAGATGGATGGCGTGGATGGTCTCCTTCTCATACTGACACACTTTAGAAGATACACTGGTCATAAATTCTAACTTTCCTTCTTGTGTTACTGTTTTTGTTTTTTTCCCTCTTTCCTTGATATAGCGAACAAATCAGAGGGTTGATCCTACCAACACACATATTAGATTAAGAGGTTTAGACAAGATAGACTGTGGCAGTAAAGGTGTATTAATACTGAGAAAGCATTCCATTGATGGTCACAACCGATAGTACAGAATTTACTTTATGTTGTGTTCTACACAAGTTCACCATAGATAAATGTAAACTCACGTCGATTTACTGAAACATATGTTTGGCTACAAGTTTAATTGTGGAATTTTCTGGTTTGTAATGATATTTCATTTTCTGAATAAACTTCTTTTGATGTGAAAAAATAAATAAATAAATAAATAATTGGAAGTGTTACAATGACATTACTCATCATGCTTGGACATAGCAACATCCATGACTAAGCTCCGAAGAGCGGGGCGAAACGCGTAGGTATGGTGGCCTGGTTGGAGGGGGATCTACACACCTTACTCTAGAGAGCCTAAAAGGCACACTGAGTTGTGTTATAAGTTACATCTAGTGCTAGCTATACTTTGGGTGAGCCAGAATCCAACACAAATAATAATAATAATCAGGGCTGCTGTTATAAATCACGGGGCCCAGTGCAGCCTACCTGATCGTCTCTCCATCCTGAAGCGATCCCTTGTAGCATCCAGCGGTAGGGAGAAGAGAAAAACCCGCCAGCGCTGCTGGAGGGGCCCGGCAGTAGGGGGAAGGAGATTATCTACTAGAAGGGTGATCTGTGCTGCGGGGGGGGGGGGCTAGGACAGGTCCGCTGTAGTTTTCCCCTGCAGCAGCTGAAAGTTGGTGGGAGGGACAGGAGATGAAGCCAGCAGTGCAAGGAAGGTGAGGGGGGCAGGGGGTGTCATACAGGAGGGGGCTAGGCATCTGAGGCAGGGGGGATCCAATCATGGACAGGAGGGGGTGATCGGTTCGGCAGGGGAGCAATAACTGGAACCGATCCCCTGTATGGCTCTCCTTGCAGCAGCTGGAAGCCAGCGGGAGGGAAAAGAGGAGAAGGCGGCTTTCAGCTGCTGCAGGGAGAGCATCTAGATGTTGTTATCTAATAACACAACTCGGTGTGCCGCTCAGGCTCTCTAGAGTGAGGTGTGTAGATCCTCCTCCAACCAGGCCACCCATCCCAACGCGTTTCGCTCCACCCCTCGGAGCTTAGTCTTAGTGCCAGTAATTGCCCCCCTACCCCCACCACCACCACACTAGTCACCCCCTCTTGTCTATGCTTCGATTCCTCTTGCTGCCCGAACCCCCCCTGCTGAACTGATGGGGCCTGGACCCCTACAGGAAGACTGGTGATACCACCATATCAGCGGCCCTGATAATAATAACAACAATAATAATAATCAGAAATCTAGGGAAAAAATTCAATAAATAAGTGTTGTTCTTTCTATTAGCCCCAATAGCCAATCAGCTTCTTCCTTTATGTATATGTACTATGAACAGGAAAGTGTCTTTACTAAGGGGGGCACATGCTGCCCAGACTACATTCCCCCCCCAAAGCTCGTCAACCGCTACATAAACCCCCCACCCCCACCCCCAAGACCAATCTACTGGCAGCAGCAGGATTGGAAGCCACAGACTACAGGAAATAGTTCATAAATAAATGATAATAATAATAAGATAAATAAATGATCATATTATTATTATTTGCTTCATTACTTATTTAAAGAGGAGTTCATGAATATTTGATTCGCTTTTATATGCTGCATTGTTTTTTTTTTAAATTCAGGACAAAACTTTAATCAGAAAACATAATTAGAAAACAGATTAACGGCATTCACAAAAAAAGACTGCAAAAATTACAAAAGGTAAAAACACAGAACGAGAGTTTCCATACACCCGGCTCGCCACACAAGTATTCGTTTTCTAACTTTTATTCATTTTTTTTTTTTTCATCTCTTTGATTCAAATTGAACCACTTGAGCTGTGGAAGGTTTTACCCCCCTTCATGATTTTTTGCTATTCAGCACTGCGCTACTGCGCTAACTGGTAATTACACGGTCATGCAACCCTGTACCCAAATAACATTTATATCAGCGGGTTTTTTTTTTTCCACACAAATTGAGCTTTCTTTTGGTGGTATTTGATCACCACTGGGGTTTTTATTTTTTGTGATAAAAATGAAAAAATACCAAAAAAAAAAAATTTTTTATTTCTGTTATAACACAGATACCATAGAAAAAAAAACTTCTTAAATTTAGGCCAAAATGTATTTTGCTACATGTCTCTGGTTAAAAAAATCCCAGTAAATGTATATTGTTTGGTTTGCGTGAATGTTATAGCCTCTACAAACTATGGGATATATACTGGAATTTGTATTCATTTTATTTTTTTTTATACTAGTAATGGCGGTGATCAGCGATTATAATGGGACTGCAATACTGTGGCGAACAATCTGACACTAACTGACGCTGGGGGGGGGGGGGCTGACTGACACTGACATCACCAGTGACACTAATACAGTGATCAGTGCTAAAAATATACACTGTCACTGTACTAATGACACTGGCTGGGAAGGGGTTAACATCTGGAGTGATCAAGGGGTTAATTGTGTGCCTAACTATCAGTGGTGGCTGGTGCTTAATATCTTTTGGGGGGCAAAGCAACAACACAAACCCCTCACCCACAGGAGATGGACAAGGCGGCTATACTCCAAATCCCTCCCCCCGGGAGACAGACGGAAGGGTGGAGATCATCCGGGCTGCCGCTCCCCGCTCCGGGTCCATTACTTCTCCTCCTGGCCTGAACAGGAAGTGGGTCATGAGACCTGATTGGACCGGGAGTCCTAAGACATTCCCATTGCCAGCTGGGTCTCAGGACCCGCTTCCTGATTGGCCGGGAGCCCTAAAACATTCCCATTGCCAGTCGCGTATCAGGACCTGCTTCCTGATTGGCCAGGAGTCCTAAGACATTCCCATTGCCAATCGGGTCTCAGGACCCGCTTCCTGATGGGCCGGGAGCCCTAAGACATTCCCATTGCCAGTCAGGTCTCAGGACCCGCTTCCTGATTGGACCAGGAGTCCTAAGACATTCCCATTGCCAGTCGTGTAGCAGGACCTGCTTCCTGATTGGCCGGGAGTCCTAAGACATTCCCATCGCCAATCGGGTCTCAGGACCCGCTTCCTGATTGGACCAGGAGTCCTAAGACATTCCCATTGCCAGTCAGGTCTCAGGACCCGCTTCCTGATTGGACCAGGAGTACTAAGACATTCCTATTGCCAGTCAGGTCTCAAGACCCGCTTCCTGATTGGACCAGGAGTCCTAAGACATTCCCATTGCCAGTCACGTATCAGGACCTGCTTCCTGATTGGCCGGGAGTCCTAAGACATTCCCATTGCCAGTTGGGTCTCAGGACCCGCTTCCTGATTGGCCGGGAGGAGAATCAGGAAGACAATAGAGAGTATTAATTAGCTAATGTCACACAAGCACTGCACCAAGCCCACCCTTTTATTTAAGCCAATTAGAGCCTCAGGCTGTAATCACGTGCTTCAAAAAAAAAAAACTCCATAGAAATCCATGCGTCCGGTGCCCCCGCATGTAGATTAGGGGCGCATGGATCAAAGGGGACAGGCCACCACTACTATGTGTAATGTGTGTTGCTTTTACTGTGCAATGTGCCGGTTATTACTCCTTGCTTTGCAGGGAGAGAAAAAAAATGTCATATCACTGCTGTCTGTTGAGAGCTCTGTGTTGTTTACCTACACAGAGCTCTTTGCCGTCATTTGTTCAGCCGATCGGCGGATTTCGGCCATAAACCATTGTGCGGGACCTGCTGATTACCTTGTGCTATGGCGAATGACCGCGCAGCCGGGGCGGCGCACCCCGTACCCAAAAGTACAAAGTCATGTAGACGTGCGTGATTTGGCGCAGTTGGGCCCGCCCTGCCGCAGTATAAGTGCGGTGGGCGGTCCTGAAGTGGACGCGGGGGGCGTGTCCTCACTGGAACATCTTTAGAGCAGCTGATCCTGGAGACCTCGAAGCTCTTAAACCCCCACAGCACGTGGAAGCTCAGCAGCAGGAAGAGGACGGGGCAGCCCACAGCACTGGAAGCTCAGCAACAGAAAGAGGACGGGGCAGCCCACAGCACTGGAAGCTCAGCAACAGGAAGAGGACGGGGCAGCCCACAGCACTGGAAGCTCAGCAACAGGAAGAGGAAGGGGCAGCCCACAGCACTGGAAGCTCAGCAACAGGAAGAGGACGGGGCAGCCCACAGCACTGGAAGCTTAGCAACAGGAAGAAGACGGGGCAGCCCACAGCACTGGAAGCTCAGCAACAGGAAGAGGACGGGACAGCACTGGAAGCTCAGCAACAGGAAGAGGACGGGGCAGCCCACAGCACTGGAAGCTCAGCAACAGGAAGAGGACGGACAGCCCACAGCACTGGGAGCTCAGCAACAGGAAGAGGACGGGGCAGCCCACAGCACTGGAAGCTCAGCAACAGGAAGAGGATGGGGCAGCCCACAGCACTGGAAGCTCAGCAACAGGAAGAGGACAGGGCAGCCCACAGCACTGGAAGCTTAGCAACAGGAAGAGGACGGGGCAGCCCACAGCACTGGAAGCTCAGCAACAGGAAGAGGACGGGACAGCACTGGAAGCTCAGCAACAGGAAGAGGACGGGGCAGCCCACAGCACTGGAAGCTCAGCAACAGGAAGAGGACGGACAGCCCACAGCACTGGGAGCTCAGCAACAGGAAGAGGACGGGGCAGCCCACAGCACTGGAAGCTCAGCAACAGGAAGAGGATGGGGCAGCCCACAGCACTGTAAGCTCAGCAACAGGAAGAGGATGGGGCAGCCCACAGCACTGGAAGCTCAGCAACAGGAAGAGGACGGGGCAGCCCACAGCACTGGAAGCTCAGCAACAGGAAGAGGACGGGACAGCACTGGAAGCTCAGCAACAGGAAGAGGACGGACAGCCCACAGCGCTGGGAGCTCAGCAACAGGAAGAGGACAGACAGCCCACAGCACTGGAAGCTCAGCAACAGGAAGAGGACGGACAGCCCACAGCGATGGGAGCTCAGAAACAGGAAGAGGATGGGGCAACCCACAGCACTGGAAGCTCAGCAACAGGAAGAGGACGGGGCAGCCCACAGCACTGGAAGCTCAGCAACAGGAAGAGGACGGGGCAGCCCTGTAGTGAAGATTTCTACAGAATCCAGCAGCCTGCACATCATGGGACATTCTTCATTACAGGTAAGTAATTGAACTAAAGCTGTAGAAAAACAAATGTTTTAATTACACTTCAGATTTAAAATGTTACTAAAACCAATAAGAAAATAAATAAATAAAAAAAAAAACATATATTCCAATCTAGACCAACGGTCACCAACCAGTGGTCTGTGGAAAATGTTGGTGGTCCCCAGAGGTTCTGCCACAATTCAACACTGTGGTGGATGTATACCACCCAATGTTGTTTCCAGTGTTGTCCTCAATGAGATACTGGATGCTTCCTCTATAGTTCCGGCTACTGTGAACTCAGAGGGAGGCGCTGGGAGTAGTGCAGAGAGCAGGAGGTGAAGAAGGAGGAGACTTACAATGACATCACTGATTACAGACTGTGGGAGGGAGCGTGGGGCTCGAGCACATGGCTGGATAAGGAGGTGAGATCCAATAATGAGTCTGTGTAAGGCAGCAGTGTGATGCAGAGTGCCCCGGTGGTGGGGGTGGGGGGGGGGGGCAGAGAACCAGAGCATTGTGTGTATAAGCCATGTATAATTCATGCTAGTGGTCCGCAGGATTCAAAATTGTAATTTAATCTACAGACTCCTCCTCTTCCATTCATATAATATGTCCTGCAGTCCAGCTGGGTGAATTCCACCTGCAATGACTCCCCCGTAGAACACATGAGCCCAGGTTGTGTTGGAAACTGGAAATGTATTTCACTGTGAAGTAGCGGAGAATACAGTACTTTGCCCTAAATATCGGAGCCGGGCTTCCTTGGATCGCATGAATCAGTGTTCAGGGTAATAGTTCCTGACAGCAGACTCATGCAGTACTGCTGGTGACTCACTGAAGTCGCAGACAGAACTGCAGTTTTTGATTGTTAAGACTCAATAAGGTTGCTGATTCCCATTATCTCTGCTCTGTTTCCTCTCTGAGTCACTGTCTTTTACTGTCTACTAACAATTATCTTGCTTCAGTAATCATTAAACGTTTCAAGCTCCAATTTTATACCGATACATTGCAATTTTTTATTTCCTTCCATGCATGCCACCTGTTACAAATCTGTCATGTGAATGTATCTCATATATTTAAGGTGAACCTCAAATGGATCAGTTGTGTTATGGAGGTATTAACCTTGAGTTACTATACGATGGTCTTCACATATACCCTCAATCTACATTATATGACCGAAAATATGTGCATACCCCCACACTCTACTGTATATGAAGGCATCTTGACAATTGTGTCCTTCCAACCTTGGGAGAACAGTTTGGTGAAGACCCTTTTCTGCTTCAGCATGACTGCCCCCCCCCCCCCCTGTGTACAAAGGCACCTCCACAAAGACATGGTTCAACCAGCTTTGTAAAGACATGGTTCCACCACTTTATACCACCTCCATAAAGACATGGTTTGACCAGTTTGGACCACCTCCATAAATACATGGTTCCACCACTTTATACCACCTCCATAAAGACATGGTTCCACCACTTTATACCACCTCCATAAAGACATGGTTCCACCACTTTATACCACCTCCATAAAGACATGGTTTGACCAGTTTGGACCACCTCCATAAATACATGGTTCCACCACTTTATACCACCTCCATAAAGACATGGTTCCACCACTTTATACCACCTCCATAAAGACATGGTTCCACCACTTTATACCACCTCCATAAAGACATGGTTCCACCACTTTATACCACCTCCATAAAGACATGGTTTGACCAGTTTGGACCACCTCCATAAAGACATGGTTTGACCAGTTTGTACCACCTCCATAAAGACATGGTTCAACCAGCTTTGTAAAGACATGGTTCCACCACTTTATACCACCTCCATTAAGACATGGTTTACCAGCTTGTACCACCTCCACAAAGACATGGTTTAACCAGTTTGGACCAGCTTTGTAAAGACATGGTTCGACCAGTTTGGACCACCTCCATTAAGACATGGTTTGACCAGTTTGGACCACCTCCATAAAGACATGGTTTAACCAGTTTGGACCAGCTTTGTAAAGACATGGTTCGACCACTTTATACCACCTCCATAAAGACATGGTTTGACCAGTTTGTACCACCTCCATAAAGACATGGTTCACCAGTTTGTACCACCTCCATAAAGACCCGGTTTGACCAGTTTGTACCACCTCCATAAAGACATGGTTTGACCAGTTTGGACCACCTCCATAAAACATGGTTTGACCAGTTTGGACCACCTCCATAAAACATGGTTTGACCAGTTTGGACCACCTCCATAAAGACATGGTTTGACCAGTTTGTACCACCTCCATAAAGACATGGTTTGACCAGTTTGTACCACCTCCATAAAGACATGGTTTGACCAGTTTGGACCACCTCCATAAAGACATGGTTTGACCAGTTTGTACCACCTCCATAAAGACATGGTTTGACCAGTTTGTACCACCTCCATAAAGACATGGTTTGACCAGTTTGTACCACCTCCATAAAGACATGGTTTGACCAGTTTGGACCACCTCCATAAAGACATGGTTTGACCAGTTTGTACCACCTCCATAAAGACATGGTTTGACCAGTTTGTACCAACTCCATAAAGACATGGTTTGACCAGTTTGTACCACCTCCATAAAGACATGGTTTGACCAGTTTGTACCACCTCCATAAAGACATGGTTTGACCAGTTTGTACCACCTCCATAAAGACATGGTTTGACCAGTTTGTACCACCTCCATAAAGACATGGTTTGACCAGTTTGGACCACCTCCATAAAGACATGGTTTGACCAGTTTGGACCACCTCCATAAAGACATGGTTTGACCAGTTTGGACCAGCTCCATAAAGACATGGTTTGACCAGTTTGGACCACCTCCATAAGGGCATGGAGGTTGATTTTCTAAAGGCAAATATACTGTGCACTAGAAATGAACTGCAAGTGTAGTTGCTCTAGATCTGAGGGAAGCGTTGAAATGAGCACTTGCATTGCACAGACTATCTACCTTTAGTTAAATCATCCCCATGGTTTGACCAGTCTGGACCAGCTTCATAAAGACATGGTTTGACCAGTTTGGGGTGGAGGAACTTGAGTGTCCTGCACAGAGCCCTGACCTCAACCCTACTGAACACCTTTGGAATGCTAATAGTGAGCCAGATCTTTCTTGGTGCCCATTGTGGGTTCCAACATAGCTTCGTCATTTACTGGCTGGAGAATGTCCAGCATCATCTAGCTCTTTCTTCCCCTGTCTCTGGCTCACCCCTATCATTCTTTGGATTTCAGTTCTTTCGATCATGGAGGCCCAGCATTACATGTGGTCATTATCTAGGCCAGTCTGCATGCAAAAACAATCTACCTAGGAATGCTCACTCCCCCAGATAGTCACCCACCCATCAAGGCATTTTGATATTTGTCTAACTCCACAAAAAATCCATCCCACTGCTTGTATCAGGACTGAGGAGTACTGAGGCAAGGTGCTGTGATGTTTTCAGGAAGAACCATGCTAGCCCCTCCCACCAGCCATAATCTGCATGCATTGCATAGAGAAGCACAGAGATCCAGTGATGTCATCACTGGGTCCAAAATAAAGTATGTGATGAAAAGGGGAAAGTTGTATTTAAAATTGAGGGTGGGGGGGGGGGTTACCTGGTGAAACAAAATATACAGTGCCTTAAAAAAGTATTCATACCCTTTGAAATTCTCCACATTTTGTCATGTTTACAACCAAAAACGTAAATGTCTTCTATTGTGATTTTATGTGATAGACCAACACAAAGTGGCACATAATTGTGAAGAGGAATGAAAATGATAAATGATACAAATAAATATGTGAAAAGTGTGGGGGGGGCATTTGTATGGTGCCCCCTGGAGTCAATACTTTGTAGAACCCCCTTTCTCTACAAGTCTTTTTGGGGTGTCTCTACCAGCTTTGCACATCTAGAGAGGGACATTTCTGCCCATTCTTCTTTGTAAAATATCTCAAGCTCTGTCAGATTGGATGGAGAGCGCCTGTGATCAGCAATTTTCAAGTCTTGCCACAGATTCTCAATGTGATTTAGGTCTGGACTGTGACTGGGCCATTCTAACACATGAATATGCTTTGATCTAAACCATTCCATTGTAGCTCAAGTCTTTTGTAGACTCTAACAGGTTTTCTTCTAAGATTGTCCTGTATTTGTCTCCATCCATCTTCCCATCAACTCTGACCAGCTTCCCTGTCCCTGCTGAAGAAAACCATCCCCACCACACGATGCTGCCACCACCATGTTTCACGGTGGGGATGGTGTGTTCAGGGTGATGTGCAGTGTTAGTTTTCCCCACACATAGAGTTTTACTTTTAGGCCATAAAGTTGAATTTTGGTCTCATCTGACCAGATCACCTTCTTCCACATGTTTGCTGTGTCCCCCACATGGCTTCTCACAAACTACAAACAGGACTTCTTATGACTTTCTTTCTCCAATGTCTTTCTTCTTGTCACTCTTCCATAAAGGGCAGATTTGTGGAGAACACGACTAATAGTTGTCCTGTGGACAGATTCTCCCACCTGAGCTGTGGATCTCTGCAACTCCTCCAGAGTTACCATGGACCTCTTGGCTCTTCTCTGATGAATGTTCTCCTTGCCCGGCCGGTCAGTTTAGGTGGACGGCCATGTCTTGGTAGGTTTGCAGTTGTGCCATACTCTTTCCATTTTCCGATGATGGATTGAACAGAGCTCCGTGAGATGTTCAAAGCTTGGGAGATTTTTTTTAGCTAATCCTGCTTTATACTTCTCCACAACTTTATCCCTGACCTGTCTGGTGTGTTCCTTGGCCTTCATGATGCTGTTTGTTCACTAAGGTTCTCTAACAAACCTCTGAGGGCTTCACAGAACAGCTGTATTTATACTGAGATTAAATGACACACAGGTGGACTCTATTTACTAATTAGGTGACTTCTGAAGGCAATTGGTTCCACTAGATTTTAGTTAGGGGTATCAGAGTAAAGGGGGCTGAATACAAATGCCCCCCCCCCCACACACTTTTCACATATTTATTTGTATCAATTATCATTTTCCTTCCACTTCACAATTATTTGCAACTTTGTGTTGGTCTATCACATAAAATCCCAATAAAATACATTTACGTTTTTGGCTGTAACATGAGAAAATGTGGGAAAAGTCAGGGGGTATGAATACTTTTTCAAGGCCCTGTAAGCAGATTACACTTCAGCTCTGGTATACAGTTGTAGAATAGGAGAGATGGTATAGAGATGGGATTTGGGATTCTATATATCAGCTCCCAAAAAAAAAGCTGACTGAGCCAAGCAAAGCATGAGAAATGTCTTCTGACATGGGAGACGCTGACCTTTAAAAAGTCACTTTCATGCTAACAGCATGTTCTATAAAAGAACCTCTAAAACCTCCGAAGATCGGGATTCTGCACAATCGACTAAATGTCACAATTTTCCTTTTTCAGCCGGCGTGCCGCCGCATCCGGACAATGGCCGCCATGCCGCCACGGCGACCAAGAGCCATGTACGAAGTAATTATTGATAAGACAACAACACACTCAGCTACATTATTGTTACAATGTCAACCCAACAATAGATGCCTCTTATTGGACCCTTTGAGTCTGTTACGTTGTATCTAAAACTAAATCCAAAATGTCATCTTTTGCCGCTTTCCAGCTCTTAGATTCGTTTTATTAACATTTTCAGCAAGTACAGAAAAACTCAATCAGGTGTGGCTAATCACCTCCTCGATGGCACACAAAGACATTTGACTTTCACCTGTGATCATGCTGTGGTCATTTTGATTAGCTCTGCATGAAAGGTGCTTTCCTGAAGCATTTCAGTCCCTGGTAGTGCAACTGAAGCAAGCAATCACCTATGGGTGGCGTTGTCACCAGGTTCTCCGGGATAAAGTTGTGGACAGGCACAAGCCAGGAGATGGATACAAAGGCTTTATCAATGCCTAGAAGCAGAGTGATGTCTATTATTAAGAAGGGGAAGGTATTTGGTAGAACTCAGACCCTCCCTGGATCAGGTCGTTACTTCAAACTGGTGGAAACTGGTCAGAGAGGCGACCAAGAGGCCTACAGCGACTCTAAAAAAGAGTGGTCATTGTGTGAATGGGACACCAAGATCACCCATTCTCCACCAATGGGGCTTGTATGGGGGGAGGGGTGCAAGAAAAAAGCCACTCCTCAAGAAAGGCCACATGGAGCCACCACTGAGCTCTGCCTAAACGCACCGCGAAGATTCTGAGGCCACATGGAGCCACCACTGAGCTCTGCCAAAACGCACCGCGAAGATTCTAAAGCCACATGGAGCCACCACTGAGCTCTGCCAAAACGCACCGCAAAGATTCTGCGGCCACATGGAGCCACCACTGAGCTCTGCCAAAAAGCACCGCGAAGATTCTGAGGCCACATGGAGCCACCACTGAGCTCTGCCAAAAACGCACTGCGAAGATTCTGAGGCCGCATGGAGCCACCACTGAGCTCTGCCAAAAACGCACTGCGAAGATTCTGAGGCCGCATGGAGCCAACACTGAGCTCTGCCAAAACGCACCGCAAAGATTCTGAGGCCACATGGAGCCACCACTGAGCTCTGCCAAAACTCACCGCGAAGATTCTGAGGCCACATGAAGCCACCACTGAGCTCTATCAAAACGCACTGCAAAGATTCTGAGGCCACATGAAGCCACCACTGAGCTCTGTCAAAACGCACCGCAAAGATTCTGAGGCCACATGGAGCCACCACTGAGCTCTGCCTAAACGCACCGCGAAGATTCTGAGGCCACATGGAGCCACCACTGAGCTCTGCCAAAACGCACCGCGAAGATTCTAAAGCCACATGGAGCCACCACTGAGCTCTGCCAAAACGCACCGCAAAGATTCTGCGGCCACATGGAGCCACCACTGAGCTCTGCCAAAAAGCACCGCGAAGATTCTGAGGCCACATGGAGCCACCACTGAGCTCTGCCAAAAACGCACTGCGAAGATTCTGAGGCCGCATGGAGCCAACACTGAGCTCTGCCAAAACGCACCGCAAAGATTCTGAGGCCACATGGAGCCACCACTGAGCTCTGCCAAAACTCACCGCGAAGATTCTGAGGCCACATGAAGCCACCACTGAGCTCTATCAAAACGCACCGCAAAGATTCTGAGGCCACATGAAGCCACCACTGAGCTCTGTCAAAACGCACCGCAAAGATTCTGAGGCCACATGGAGCCACCACTGAGCTCTGCCAAAACTCACCGCGAAGATTCTGAGGCCACATGAAGCCACCACTGAGCTCTGCCAAAACTCACCGCGAAGATTCTGAGGCCACATGAAGCCACCACTGAGCTCTGTCAAAACGCACCGCGAAGATTCTGAGGCCACATGGAGCCACCACTGAGCTCTGCCAAAAAGCACCGCGAAGATTCTGAGGCCACATGAAGCCACCACTGAGCTCTGTCAAAAAGCACCGCGAAGATTCTGAGGCCACATGGAATAAGGTCTTCTGGTCAGATGAGACTAAAATGGAATGACTTGGCCTCAACGGGGGTGGGGATCCAATCCAGGTATTCTTTCTTTACTAATATGATCTGTAAGGATGGGCCCAACTAGGGAGTGTTACCCCCCTTTATTTGTGATACAGTACATACACGCATTAAAATGGTTTTAAACCCCAAAACAAAAATGTCACATATGTCAGCTTAGCAATCAATAGATGTGGTGGCTGCATTCGTTTTCTTTTTTTAAGCTTTATTCTCCCCTGTTTTCACCTGGCAATCCAGCCAGTTACACACCTCCCGTATTAGAGCCCCCCCCCCCCCCATTCTGGATGTAGGAGCACAGGGGCACCTTTGGACAGCAGCATCGTCAGTCTGGGGGGAGGGAAGTGTTAGATCATGGGCTAGCAGATTTAGATACACTAGCAAACTGAAGCCAAACTCCAGCCAATACATTGTAACCAGTTCCAGAAAACAGTTATCTTTTTTTTTTTCTTTTGTAATAAGGGTTTTACATAAACAAATAAAAGCTGATCATTGTAAGCACCCCTGTCATTGTCAAATGGTTTGTCTCAACCCTTCAATTGCTGCTTTGTCTGGACAGCTTGGTCTGTTGAAAGAAGCTGAAATATAACAGACTTACTAACAGGACCACTAAGCTAAAATAATGAAAACTAAATAAATAAGACAACGAATGCAGCCATCACATCTAAGAATTAGTAAGCTGCAATATATATGCATTTTTGGTTTTGGTTTTAATATAACTTTATTCTCAGTAAGTAATAATGTAAAGGAGTCTGAAGAATAAAAGCTCTGTTAGCCTTTCCATGTAATATGTATCACTTAGTATTATTTTGTATTATTATGTATTATTATGTATTGTTATGTATTATTATTTATCACTATGTATTATTATGTATCACTATGTATTGTTATGTATTATTATGCATTATTATCTATTATTATGTATTATTATGTATTTTTATGTATCACTATATATTATTATGTATCACTATGTATTACAATGTATTGTTATGTATTACTATGTATTATTATGTATCACTATATATTATTATGTATCACTATATATTATTATGTATTGTTATTTATCACTGTGTATTACTATGTATCACTATGTATTTTTACATAATAATACATAGTGATACATAACAATACATAATAATACATAGTGGTACATAATAATACATAATAATACATCGTGATACATATCACTATGTATTGTAATGTATTACTATGTATTGTTATGTATTACTATGTATTATTATGTATCACTATGTATTATTATGTATTACTATGTATTGTTATGTATTATAATGTATCACTATGTATTATTATGTATTACTATGTATTGTTATGTATCACTATGTATTGTTATGTATTGCTATGTATTATAATGTATCACTATGTATTATTATGTATCACTATGTATTGTTATGTATTGCTATGTATTATTATGTATTTCTATGTATTGTTATGTATTACTATGTATTGTTATGTATTGCTATGTATTGTTATGTATTTCTATGTATTGTTATGTATTACTATGTATTATAATGTATCACTATGTATTATTATGTATTACTATGTATTGTTATGTATTACTATGTATCACTATGTATTGTTATGTATTACTATGTATTATAATGTATCACTATGTATTGCTATGTATTATTATGTATTACTATGTATTATTATGTATTACTATGTATTATTATGCATTACTATGTATCACTATGTATTTTTATGTGCAGTATTAATATGTATTACAATGTATTGTTATGTAAGAACTAACGTGATTTATTTGCATGTCATTATAGCTCATCGCTGTGTTTTCAGGAGAAGTGAATTGTGAAATGTGTCCAAATGTAGCCGCCTCTCCTCCACTACATACTCCAGTTTGTAGCCATATGGGATGAAGCATCTTTCTGCCCCCCAAGGGGCTCTGATATGACACTGATTAACAAGGATGTATAGAAGCACCATTTAATGCTACAGAATAAATGCAGGCTGTGATATGTGATGTCTCTTTATCTAATTGACTGTATTTATGCCATATGACAGGATTCTTTTCTATATAGTTCTATAATTCAAAATGCTAACCACAACATAAAAGGCCATCCACAACATCGCCCCCATCTACATCACCAACCTCATCTGCAGATATCGCCCAAATCGCCCCCTCCGCTCCTCCCAGGACCTCCTGCTCTCTAGCTCCCTTGTTACCTCCTCCCATGCTCGCCTTCAGGACTTCTCCAGAGCCTCTCCGATCCTCTGGAACTCTCTGCCCCGGTATATCCGATCAACCCCCTAACCTGTCCACCTTTAGGAGATCCCTGAAAACTCATTTATTCTGGGAAGCCTATCCCACACCCACCTAACAACTATCCCCTAGCCACCCAATCAAATCATTCCCTGCATCTATTACCTTTTATACCACCACCCCCTCCCTTTAGAATGTAAGCTCTACGAGCTGGGCCCTCCTGTCCCTTCTGTATTGTATTGTACAGTAATTGTGCTGTCCCCCCTATAGATTGTAAAGCGCTGCGCAAACTGTGGGTGCAATATAAATTGTGTATTATAATAATAATAATATGATGCTCCTGACTAGCAGTGAAGGGTGATGTACAGAGGAAGGAAGGATCAGGGAGAAGAATTTCAGGTCATTGCTGACAGCAAAGGTTTAAAATAAACTGAAATACATTCTAGAGTGAGAAAATTCAAATCTACATAAAACATAATCATAAAAAAATACCACCGAGCAAATATAACAATAGGAAAATCCCATCATTGTTTCCATACATACAATAAAAAATTGAGTAGTGGAAAATACAACATAACTTCCCTCTGAAATAAATAGACAGGTAACAGAAGCCCAGAAAATAAAACTTCCAGTGAATGATCGGTGTAAAATACATTGACAATAAAAAAATATAAAATCATGGACTGAAACATAAAGATGTAAAGCAATTAGAAAATAACACAATGGATACAGTTAAAGTTTTCTTCCAGTACATACATAGCCAGACACATGGACTGATAGATAGAAAGAGAAGGGAAGGAAAAAGAAAGACAAAGAAAAGGAATGAAAGTAAAGGAAAAGGAAAAAGAGAAAGAGAAGAAAGAAAAAAGAGGAAAATAAAGAAAAGGAAGAAAGAGAAAGAGAAGGAAGGAAAGGAAAGGGAAGGAAAGGAAAAAGTGGAAAGGAAAGGAAAGGAAAGGAGAAAGGAAAGGAAAGGAAAGGAAAGGAAAGGAAAGGAAAGGAAAGGAAAGGAAAAGGAAAGGAAAGGAAAGGAAAGGAAAGGAAAGGAAAGGAAAATGAAAGGAAAAAGATTAAAGGTAAGGTAAGGAAAGGAAAGGAAAGGAAAGGATAGGAAAAAGAGGAAAGGAAAGAAAGAGAAAGAGAAGGAAGGAAAGGAAAGAGAAAGGAAAGGAAAGGAAAGGAAAGGTAAGGAAATGAAAGGAAAGGAAAAAGAGTAAAGGAAAGAAAGAAAGAGAAGGAAGGAAAGAAAAGGAAAGGAAAGGAAAAAGAGGAAAGGAAAGGAAATAAAGACAGAGAAAGAGAAGGAAGGAAAGGAATGAGAAAGGAAAGGAAAGGAAAAAGAGGAAAGGTAAGGACAGGAAAGGAAAGGAAAAAGAGGAAAGGAAAGGAAAAAGAGGAAAGGAAAGGGAAGGAAAGGAAAGGAAAAGGGGGAAGGGAAATGAAAGGTAAGGAAAGGAAGAAAGAGAAAGAGAAGTAAGGAAAAGAAAGAGAAAGAAAAGGAAAGGAAAAGAAGGGAAGGAAAGAAAGAAAAAGGAAAGAGAAAGGAAAGGAAAAAGAGTAAAGGAAAGGAAAAAGAGGAAGGGAAAGGAAGGGAAAGGAAAGGAAAGGAAAGGAAAGAAAGAGAAAGAGACGGTAGGAAAGGAAAGAGAAAGGAAAGGAAAGGAAAAAGATGAAAGGAAAGGAAAGGAAAAAGAGGAAAGGAAAGGAAAGGAAAAAAAGGAAAGGAAAGTTAAGGAAAGGAAGAAAGAGAACGAGAAGGAAGGAAAGGAAAGGAAAGGAAAAGGAAAGGAAGAAAGAGAAAGAGAAGGAAGGAAAGGAAAAAGAGGGAAGCAAAGGAAGAAAGGTTAAAAGAAAGAGAAAGAAAAGGAAAAAAGAGAAAGAGAAAAAAAAAGGGAAAGGAAATATAAGGGAAATAGATAGATAGATAGATAGATAGATAGATAGATAGATAGATAGATAGATAGATAGATAGATAGATAGATAGATAGATAGATAGATAGATAGATAGATAGATAGATAGACAGATAGATAGATAGATAGAAGAAAAAAAAAAAGAAAACTATACGTGTACATATGTACTGGATAAACAACTTTAACCACCAACCAATAAGCAAATACCATCACAAAAAAAGAGAGATGAACGATGGAGAACACTTACAAAGAAACGCAGAACAAAGGACTGTGACAGTTGGACTGGTTAGAAATGTTGGAGGTTCATGGTGGTGGTGATGACTGTCTTGGCCTGTAGAGGGCGAAAACAAGCTACCATATGAAAATGATAAACAGAAAGCATTGCATATGTCAGATATACAGGACACATGACATCCCATAATACATGAAAATGTAATGACCGGCATCAGCTATTGTATTAAAGAAGTTGGTTGGGTATGTCTCTCTCTCTCTCTGTCTCTCTCTCTCTCTCTCTCTCTCTCGCTCTATACATATATACGGTCTTTATTTCTTGCACCTGCATTGAATATGATATGAAATGATCAGCACTGATTTGTCTTTCTTTCTTGTCCTTGGAGAAGTGCGCAGGAACAGCGACAGATAACAAATCTGCATTTAACGTGCAGTAATCTTTAATGCAGAGACATGATGACTTTCCTTCAATAAAGTACAAATAATGGAAGAAGAAGAAAAAAAAGAAAAATTCTATTTGCTTCAGACGATGCTTGATTATAATTCTGTGTCCATCTGTCTACAAATACTGTATGGGGAAAGGTGTGTGTAATGCCCTCCAAATGATGGGTTCAGGTGTCTCCAGTGAAGGGTCCTGGTAACACTCCATCATACAAAGACATTGTAGACAGTTGTGCTCTTCCAGTCACTTCACTGGGCATATGGAACGGATTACAACCAATGTAATAATTTAGGTTGTCTACCCCTGTTTTGGACAATTGTGCTCCTCCAACCTTGTGGTAACAGTTTGGAAAAGGTTATTTTCGGTTCCACCATGACTGTGCCCCTGTGTAAAAGCCAGCTCCATAAAGACATGGTTTCACCAGTTTGGTGTGCAGGAACTGGAGTGTCCTGCACAGAGTCCTGACCCCAACCCTACTGAACACCTTTGGGATGAATTGGAATGTCAACTGTGAGCCTTCTCATCCAACATCAGTACCTGACCTCAGAAATGTTTTTTTGGAAGACATGGTTCTAGTCTTCCCCTTCACTTCTAGCCTCATGGCACCACTCATGGAAAGTTTTTTTTCCCAGCATGATTGTGCCCCTGTATACAAAGCCAGCTCCATAAAGACATGGTGTGACCAGTTTGGTGTAAAGGAACTTGAGTGTGCTGCACAGAGTCCTGACCTCAACCCTACTGAATACCTTTGGAGCATCAACTGTGAGTCAGGCCTCCAGCATCAGTACCTGACCTCACAAATAGGTACAAATTCCCACAAACACTCCAAAATCTTGTGGAAAGTCTTCAGAGAAGAGTGGAGGAACTCAAGAGTCCTGACCTTAAACCTACTGAACTGGAGTAGGAATGAACTGGAATGCCAATTGTTAGAAAAGACTATTCATCCAACATCAGTACCTGACCTCACAAAAGTTCTTTTGGATTACTGGATGTAACGAAACGTTCCACACTCCGCTTGATATAGATATCAGATATTCCAAACCATTGACAACCAATAACTAGACAGTACTCATTTTGGTTGCTAAATATTAAAATGTTTATTGAAACACAGGTACACAGAGGTAACACTTGGGAAAATCCCCCCCCCTTTGCATTCAGGGCGGGGTAGATTGTCCAATCAGCAGGGAGAGCTGTTGGAGGAATCCCCCCCCTCCCCTCTCCCCTCTCACAGGTAATCTACATACACATCCCATAATACCCAAGGCAGACACACAAGAACAATGGAATACAGCCACACCCCACACGACCCAACACAGAGCACACCATAGTATGAGACCATATATATATATATATATATACAGTATCTAACAAAAGTGAGTACACCCCTCACATTTTTGTAAATATTTTCTTCTATCTTTTCATGTGACAACACTGAAGAAATGACACTTTGCTACAATGTAAAGTAGTGAGTGTACAGCTTGTATAACAGTGTAAATTTGCTGTCCCCTCAAAATAACTCAACACACAGCCATTAATGTCTAAACCGCTGGCAACAAAAGTAAGTGCTTCCGTCATATACCGCTTTCTCCCAGTCTGAATATAGATATCAGATATTCCAAACCACTGACAACCAATAACTAGACAGTACTCGTTTTGGTTGCTAAACATGAAACTGTTTATTGAAACACAGGTACACAGAGGTAACACTCAGGACAACCCCCCCCCCCCTCCTTTGCATTCAGGGCGGGGTAGACTGTCCAATCAGCAGGGAGAGCTTTTGGAGGAATCCCCCTCATCCCCTCTCACAGCTAATCTACATAGACATCCCATAATACCCAAGGCAGACAGACACAATAGAACAATGGAATACGGCCACACCCCAAACGGCCCAACACAGAGCACACCATAGTATGAGACAATACACTATATATATATATATATATATATATATATATATATATATATATATATATATATACAGGGCTTTTTTTCAGCTAGAACTTGGTGGAACTCAGTTCCACCTCCTCTGGCTCAGGCCCTCTGCTCCCTGCTTACCACTATCACTTGTAAACACAGAAGTCCTTGTAATTAAATAATCATTGTTATTCACTTTACCTGTCAGTGATCATTAAGTTATGGCTGATCAGTGTATATAGATAGATACAGTGCCTTGAAAAGTATTCAGACCCCTTGAAATTTCCCACATTTTGTCATGTTACAACCAAAAACGTAAATGTATTTTATTGGGATTTTATGTGATAGACCAACACAAAGTGGCACATACGGTAATTGTGAAGTGGAAGGAAAATGATAAATGATACAAATAAATATGTGAAAAGTGTGGGGGGCATTTGTATGGCGCCCCCCGGAGTCAATACTTTGTAGAACAACCTTTCTCTGCAATTACAGCTGCAAGTCTTTTTGGGGATGTCTCTACCAGCTTTGCACATCTAGAGAGGGACATTTCTGCCCATTCTTCTTTGTAAAATATCTCAAGCTCTGTCAGATTGGATGGAGAGCGTCTGTGAACAGAAATTTTCAAGTCTTGCCACAGATTCTCAATGTGATTTAGGTCTGGACTGTGACTGGGCCATTCTAACACATGAATATGCTTTGATCTAAACCATTCCATTGTAGCTCTGGCTGGATGTTTCGGGTCGTTGTCCTGCTGGAAGGTGAAAATCCGCCCCAGTCTCAAGTCTTTTCCAGACTCTAACAGGTTTTCTTCTAAGATTGTCCTGTATTTGTCTCCATCCATCTTCCCATCAACTCTGACCAGCTTCCCTGTCCCTGCTGAAGAAAAGCATCCCCACCACATGATGCTGCCACCACCATGTTTCACGGTGGGGATGGTGTGTTCAGGGTGATGTGCAGTGTTAGTTCCCCCACACATAGCGTTTTGCTTTTAGGCCATAGAGTTGAATTTTGGTCTCCTCTGACCAGATCACCTTCTTCCACATGTTTGCTGTGTCCTCCACATGGCTTCTCACAAACTACAAACAGGACTTCTTATGACTTTCTTTCACCAATGTCTTTCTTCTTGCCACTCTTCCATAAAGGGCAGATTTGTGGAGAACACGACTAATAGTTGTCCTGTGGACAGATTCTCCCACCTGAGCTGTGGATCTCTGCAGCTCCTCCAGAGTTACCATGGACCTCTTGGCTCTTCTCTGATGAATGTTCTCCTTGCCCGGCTGGTCAGTTTAGGTGGACGACCATGTCCTGGTAGGTTTGCAGTTGTGCCATACTCTTTCCATTTTCCGATGATGGATTGAACAGAGCTCCGTGAGATGTTCAAAGCTTGGGAGATTTTTTTATAACCTAACCCTGCTTTATACTTCTCCACAACTTTATCCCTGACCTGTCTGGTGTGTTCCTTGGCCTTCATGATGCTGTTCACTAGGGTTCTCTAACAAACCTCTGAGGGCTTCACAGAACAGCTGTATTTATACTGAGATGAAATGACACACAGGTGACTTCTGAAGGCAATTGGTTCCACTAGATATTAGTTAGGGGTATCAGAGTAAAGGGGGCTGAATACAAATGCCCCCCCCCCCCCACACTTTTCACATATTTATTTGTAAAACATTTTGAAAACCATTCATTTTCCTTCTACTTGACATTATTATTATTATTATTTTTTCCACAGGATTTCCTCTAGATATGTGTCTGTTTCTCTATTACTGATCTCCCATTTTCTCTCTAGATTTTTATATCATGTTAGTTATAATATATTCTAGGCACTATCCATCATCCCTCAGTATTTCCATCCTTCCTCGCCGGTTACCCCAATGAGATATTGACTTGCTTCCCTCTCGATATTAATAATTTGTCAGGTTTTTTTTCTCCCTCTTCTGCGATACCGCCAACAGCAATCATCAAATTAAAATCCACGATTCAGATAAACAGCGCTAACTGGAAGTGATATAGTGTAGACCGCACACCACGGACCCAAAAAATGTCCCCCCCCCCCCCCCGGGGCGGTTCTGGCCCCTCAGCAAGTTGAATAGATCTGCATTAAATGGTGAACCTCTCCGCCCAGCACAGGTCCCACATATGGAAATGTCGTTTATTAACAATTATGGTAATCGGCGTCAGTTTATGCAAATGTAATATGATTTCTTCAAGTTGTCAGCGTTTCGAACTCCCTGGATTATATTAATGTGTGAAAAAGACGGTTATATAAACTAAGTACATTTAAATGTAAAGGTACAAATACAAGGAATCTGTATGGAGCTGACTAGAAATTGGGGCAATGATCCAGTTCAAGGATTTCTATCACAAAAAAACAAATGTTACCGATTTTTGTTAAAGTGACATCACCCCCTCAGTTCCCGCAGATGATGTCATCTCTTACTGACTATACAACTTCTTTATCTTTAGTCCTTGTCTATGTCTTCAGGGTGGCTCCTTTCTCCTGCAGCATCTTATGGAGCCACCCCTGTATGCTGGGACTGGAGTTGTGTCTTCTACACCAGGGTCAGTCAACCTAAAAATGATAGGGGCCTCAATTGCAGGCCACCCCTCCCCCCCCAACACCTCCAAAGGGCCACCCAATAGCAGCACATTTCACAACTCAGCAGCCAAAAATTATGTTCCTGCCGCATTTGTTGTATTTGGAGTTCGATAAACCCCAGTCAGTGGACACAATAATAACCCCCAGCATTGCTGTCAGGGAACACAATAATAACCCCCAGCAGTGCTGTCAGGGGACACAATAATAACCCCCAGCAGTGCTGTCAGTGAGTGCAATAATAACCCCCATCACTGGTGTCAATGGACACGATAATAACCCCCGGCATTGGTGTTAGTGGGCGCCATAATAGATCCCAGCATTGCTGTCAGTGAGTGCAATAATAACCCCCAGCATTGGTGTCAGTATGTTCAATAATAACCCCCAGCATTGGTATCAGTATGTTCAATAATAACCCCCAGCATTGGTATCAGTATGTTCAATAATAACCCCCAACATTGGTGTCAGTTTGTTCAATAATAACCCCCAGCATTGGTATCAGTATGTTCAATAATAACCCCCAACATTGGTATCAGTATGTTCAATAATAACCCCCAACATTGGTGTCAGTATGTTCAATAATAACCCCCAGCATTGGTATCAGTATGTTCAATAATAACCCCCAACATTGGTGTCAGTATGTTCAATAATAACCCCCAGCATTGGTATCAGTGAGTGCAATAATAACCAAAGCATTAGTGTCAGTGGACACAATAGTAACTACCAACATTTGTGTCAGTATGTTCAATAATAACCCCTAACATTGTTGTCAGTGGACACAATAATAACCCCCAGCATTGGTGCCATTGAGTGCAATAATAACCCCCATCACTGGTGTCAATGGACACAATAATAACCCCCAGCATTGGTGCCATTGAGTGCAATAATAACCCCCATCATTGGTGTCAATGGACACAATAATAACCCCTAACATTGTTGTCAGTGGACACAATAATAACCCCCAGCATTGGTGCCATTGAGTGCAATAATAACCCCCATCACTGGTGTCAATGGACACAATAATAACCCCCAGCATTGGTGCCATTGAGTGCAATAATAACCCCCAGCATTGGTGTCAGGGGGCTTACCTCAGCAGGCGGGGCGCTCGCGGTGGTGTGCGACAGGGCGCGTCGGCGCGCGTTGGCGCGCGCGTTCCTGCGGACCTCGCCGTGCATGTTCCTCGCGGCGCCGGCGTGTGTGTCCAGGATCGTTCCGCTGTGCACGCCGGTGTGCGGGGGCGCGCGCGCGGGCGTTGGCGGACGCGGGTGCCTGTGTGTGCCGGGGCGCGCGCGTGCACGTCGTTTGGCGCCAAAAGCTCCATTTAAGCCGGTGTGCTCTTGTGACCAGTGCTGCCTAATCAACAGCTAGTCGTCCCAGAGCCTGACCTTGTACCTTGTCTGTTCCTGAAATACCTGCTGACCCGGCCTTGTCCCCCGACCTCTCTCTGAACTCTGCCTGTACCGACCTCTGCTTGTTTGACCATCCGCTTGCCTGTTCCACTGTGCCTTTGCCGACTGCCTGTTACCGAACCCGGCCTGTCTCCTGACCATCCGTCTGCCTGCTCCCTAGGATCCTATCTGCCTGTCTGCAGACTTCCTGCCTGCTGTCCATACTAGCCTGCTCAGCCCAGTGCCTGTGCTCCAGCCTACTCCAGCCTTCCCATCTATTAACCCTGCAAACATCTGGACTGCAATACCTGGACTACAATACAGGCCCTCATACCACTCCGTACTTTCGTGCCTTCTGTTTACTCTACCAGGGGGCCGATAGTCGGAGGGTAAGGGAGCCTACCCTCTGCCCGACTGGACTCGCCGGTCTGGTAAGTAGGAGCCTGATAGTATTAGGCAGCCATGACCAAGTCCGGGCAGGGGGCTTCCCCCATGGACGAACTTTGCCGACATCTGGCGGGTTTAACCCAGGCAGTGAAGAGCCTACAAGAGGGATACTCCAGCTTGGAAGAGCGTGTACAGGCCTTGTCCGCACCTTCCGGTCCGCAAGGGTCCGCAGCAGCCACCTCAGCACCCTCCGTGGTCATGTTACCTCCTGAGCCAAAAGTACCAGTACCAGAAAGATTTCTCAGAGACCGAAGTAGGTATCGTGCCTTCCGGAATGCCTGCAATCTCTACTTCGCCCTACAGCCACGCACGTTCTCCCTTGAAGCCACTAAGGTGGGCTTTGTTATCTCCTTACTTTCTGGTGAACCACAAACATGGGCCCACCGACTTTTGGAGCAAAAATCAGTCGTCTTGGATAGTCTGGAGGCCTTCTTTGGTGCTATGTCCCAACTATACGAAGACCCCCAGCTTACCGCCACCGCGGAAGCCACCTTACAGGCCCTTCGTCAGGGCCGTCGAGCAGCAGAAGATTATGCCGTCGAGTTCAGACGCTGGAGTTCTGACACGGCGTGGAATGACGCCGCGTTGCGCCATCAGTTCAGGATGGGGTTGTCAGATCCCCTCAAGGATGAGTTGGCACGGGTAGGGGTACCACAGACCCTGGAAGAGCTTATCAACCTGTCCATCCAAATAGACCGTAGATTGCGAGAGCGACGTATTGAAAGAACCACCAGTACCTTTCGCCCCACCTGGATAATTCCACAAGTACCCTGTCCTCCCAGCAGATCTCCCGCTCCTCCACCTGCCTCGGCCTATGATGCGCCAGAACCTATGCAGCTCGGTCTATTCCGCCCTTCTTTGACCCCAGAGGAGAAAACACGCAGACGGGCACACAACCTCTGCCTCTACTGTGGGAAATCTGGGCACTATGCCAGCGGTTGCCCCAACAAGATGCGTAAGTGTCGCTCTGATGTTCGTACCTGTGCTACTATTGTACCCACTATTGGCACGCACCTAACCATTTCTGTCACTTTACAGCTTCCCGGAAAGGCCATCCAAGTCCCAGCTATCATTGATTCCGGAGCCTGCAGCTGTTTTATCGACCGGACCTTTGCCTCCCAACATGCCATTCCTCTCCAACCCAAAACTCAAAGCCTTGCTGTTCATCTTGCAGACGGTTCTGCTCTCCGCTCCGGTCCGGTCACTCAAGAAACCGTCCCCTTAGAAGCCATCATGGGCCAACGACACCGTGAATATCTCTGTTTGGACGCCATCTCGTCCCCCCTTTTTCCAGTCATTCTTGGAATACCTTGGCTACAGGTGCACAACCCTCAAATCAACTGGGCTTCTGGTAATGTCGAGTTCCTCTCTGGATATTGTCTTCAACACTGTCTGCAAGGGACAGGCCGTGAGGTTACCCAACTCCTCTGTCTACATCCGGATGTTGATCTGCTTCAAGCTATCCCTGAGCCTTACCAAGACTTTGCGGATGTGTTTAGCAAAAAGGTGGCAGAATTACTACCTCCACACAGGCCCTACGACTGCCCAATTGAATTACTTCCTGGAACCGAGGTACCTTTTGGCCGGATCTTCCCCCTGACTGAGCAGGAGCTGGGCACCCTGAAGCAGTATTTAGATGAAAATCTGAAGAAGAAATTTATCAGCCCGTCCACCTCCCCGGCCGGTGCGGGCTTATTCTTTGTGGAAAAGAAAGACCATTCTCTGCGGCCATGTATTGATTACCGCGAATTGAACAAGATAACTATTAAAAATCGTTACCCGCTCCCTCTGGTACCTGAGTTATTCCAAAGGCTGGGCACTGCCAGAATCTTTACTAAATTGGATCTCCGGGGTGCTTACAATTTAATCCGCATCCGAGAGGGTGACGAGTGGAAGACTGCGTTTCGCACTCGTTTCGGGCATTTCGAGTACCAGGTCATGCCTTTCGGTCTTTGTAATGCCCCAGCTACGTTCCAGCACTTTGTGAACGACATCTTTAGAGAATTCCTGGACCTCTACGTCATTGTCTATCTGGACGACATACTCATCTTCTCCTCTTCTTTGGCTGATCATCGCAGGCACGTCAGGAATGTTCTCGTCCGGCTCAGGCAACATGGCCTATACGCTAAACTGGACAAGTGTGAGTTCGAACGTCAGAGTATCCAGTTCTTGGGACTCATTATTTCTGTAGAAGGAATTAAGATGGATCCACAAAAAGTGTCGGCCATCCTGGACTGGCCTGCTCCTACAGACAAGAAAGGGGTCCAACGTTTCGTAGGATTTTCTAACTTCTACAGGAAATTTATTAAAGACTTCTCTAAGATCATTTCGCCAATAACGGAACTTACTAGACAGGGGGCACGATTCTGTTGGTCGTCCCGAGCACAGGCAGCGTTCGAGAAATTAAAGGGACTGTTTACTTCTGCTTCTATCCTCAAACACCCGGACCCTGCGCTACCGTTTGTGCTGGAAGTGGATGCTTCGGAGATCGCAGTGGGGGCAGTACTTTCTCAACGCCAGGGCCCCAAAGCCCTCCTGTTTCCTGTAGCATTCTTTTCCCGTAAACTCTCGTCATCTGAGAAAAATTATGACGTGGGAGACCGGGAACTGTTGGCCATCAAAGCGGCTCTGGAGGAATGGCGCTATCTGTTGGAGGGTGCTGTACATCCGGTTCTCATCTTTACCAATCACAAGAACTTGGAATACCTAAGGGCAGCCAAGCGACTTAAACCACGACAGGCTAGATGGGCACTTTTTTTTCCCCGCTTCTCCTTTCATATTACGTACAGACCCGGATCCAAGAATGGAAAACCTGATGCTTTATCAAGAATGTTTCACAATTCCAAGGAAAGTACTCCTCCTGATACTATTTTGCCAGCGGGAAATTTCTTACTCCTCCAGGGAGATTTAATTTCCAGGATTAAACAGGCCTCCTCTGAAATTCCTCTACCTACTGGAACCAGTTTAAGTGATGGGTTGCTCTGGCATGAAGGCAAGATTTTTGTACCTGAAAAACTTAGGGTGCTGGTACTAGAACTGTTTCACGACCACAAGCTGGCGGGTCACTTCGGAGCCCGGAAAACCTCGGAATTGGTGCTACGCACCTTTTGGTGGCCATGTCTCCTGGAGGACTGTAAAAAGTATGTGGGTTCTTGCCACACTTGTGCCCGGAATAAATGCAACCGCTCAAGGGCCTGGGGCTTATTGAGACCCTTACCGATTCCTGACAGACCTTGGAGAATGTTATCAATGGACTTCATTGTGGAGCTACCCCCTTCTGAAGGTTTCTCAACCATCTTTGTGGTGATCGATAGGCTATCCAAGATGGCACACTTCCTCCCTATGAAGGGTACTCCCACAGCCGTAGAAACGGCGAAGATATTCGTCAAAGAAATAGTGAGATTACATGGGGTACCCGCGAATATTGTATCCGATCGGGGTGTCCAATTTACCTCCCGGTTCTGGAGAGCACTGTGTGCCGCCCTGGAAATTGAATTAGCATTCTCCTCGGCCTACCACCCTCAGACGAACGGCCAGACAGAAAGAACTAACCAGACGCTGGAGCAATACCTCCGTTGTTTTTCTGTATTTACGCAAGATGACTGGGTGTCCTTGTTACCAGTCGCTGAATTCTCGTATAACAACTCCCTACACTCTGCCATCAACCAGACTCCTTTCTTTGCAAATTACGGATTCAATCCTTCTTTCCTTCCCAGTTCTATCCCGGAATGTACCCTACCCGCAGTAACGGAAACAATGGAGTTCTTCTCTAGTAACTGTAAAATCTTGCAGTAAACCATGGCCCAATCCCAGGCTTCCTTCAAGAGGATGTTCGACAAGAAAAGGCGAGGAGAACTCGTCCTTGAGCCTGGCAACCAAGTGTGGCTCTCCACAACTAACCTAAGGTTGGCTTGTCCCTCCAGGAAGTTGGGACCTAAGTTCCTGGGCCCGTTTCGGGTGAAAAGAAAGGTGAATGATGTTGCTTTTGAACTTAGTCTGCCAGAGTCCCTTAGAATTCACCCGGTCTTTCACGTGTCGTTATTGAAACCAGTTATCCCAGATCCCTTTCCTGACCGTAAGGCCAAGTCACCGGAGTCTGTTTTGGTCAACAATGAGGAGGAGTTCGAAGTCGAGGCAATCCTGGATTGTAGGAAGAGGCAGAATCAGCTCCAGTACCTCATTAAGTGGAAGGGGTATGGACCCGAGGATAACTCTTGGGAACCCGAAAGTAACCTCCATGCCAACGAATTGTTACGAGTCTTCAAGAACTCCCATGCACCCAGGTTGGCCCAGCTGGGCATCCGGAGGCTGCCCTTGAGGGGGGGGGCACTGTCAGGGGGCTTACCTCGGCAGGCGGGGCGCTCGCGGTGGTGTGCGACAGGGCGCGTTGGCGCGCGTTGGCGCGCGCGTTCCTGCGGACCTCGCCGTGCATGTTCCTCGCGGCGCCGGCGTGTGTGTCCAGGATCGTTCCGCTGTGCACGCCGGTGTGCGGGGGCGCGCGCGTGGGCGTTGGCGGACGCGGGTGCCTGTGCGTGCACGTCGTTTGGCGCCAAAAGCTCCATTTAAGCCGGTGTGCTCTTGTGACCAGTGCTGCCTAATCAACAGCTAGTCGTCCCAGAGCCTGACCTTGTACCTTGTCTGTTCCTGAAATACCTGCTGACCCGGCCTTGTCCCCCGACCTCTCTCTGAACTCTGCCTGTACCGACCTCTGCTTGTTTGACCATCCGCTTGCCTGTTCCACTGTGCCTTTGCCGACTGCCTGTTACCGAACCCGGCCTGTCTCCTGACCATCCGTCTGCCTGCTCCCTAGGATCCTATCTGCCTGTCTGCAGACTTCCTGCCTGCTGTCCATACTAGCCTGCTCAGCCCAGTGCCTGTGCTCCAGCCTACTCCAGCCTTCCCATCTATTAACCCTGCAAACATCTGGACTGCAATACCTGGACTACAATACAGGCCCTCATACCACTCCGTACTTTCGTCCCTTCTGTTTACTCTACCAGGGGGCCGATAGTCGGAGGGTAGGGATGAGCCGAACACCCCCCGGTTCGGTTCGCACCAGAACCCGCGAACGGACCGAAAGTTCGCACGAACGTTAGAACCCCATTGACGTCTATGGGACTCGAACGTTCGAAATCAAAAGTGCTCATTTTAAAGGCTAATTTGCATGGTATTGTCCGAAAAAGGGTTTGGGGACCCGGGTCCTACCCCAGGGGACATGTATCAATGCAAAAAAAACTTTTAAAAACGGCAGTTTTTTCGGGAGCAGTGATTTTAATGATGCTTAAAGTAAAAAAAAAAAAGTGAAATATTCCTTTAAATATCGTACCTGGGGGGTGTCTATAGTATGCCTGTAAAGTGACGCGTGTTTCCCATGTTTAGAACAGTCCCTGCACCAAATGTCATTTTTAAAGGAAAAAATCTCATTTAAAACTGCTTGCGGGTTTAATGTCATGTCGGGTCATGGCAATATGGATGAAAATCAGTGAGACAAACGGCATGGGTACCCCCCCAGTCCATTACCAGGCCCTTTGGGTCCTGTATGGATATTAAGGGGAACCCCGCACCCAAATTAAAATAAGGAAAGGCCCTATATACTCTGAACAGCAGTATACAGGCGGTGCAAACAAGACAGGGACTGTAGGTTTGTTGTTAAGTAGAATCTCTTTGTAATTTTGAACGGGTACATTTTTAACGTGTTTAGCTCCAGCCAAAAAATCTTTTTTAAGCTTTTTGGAAAACATAGGGAAGGGTTATCACCCCTGTGACATTTGTTTTGCTGTCTTTCCTCCTCTTCAGAAGATTTCACCTCACTTTTTTGTCCCAATGAAAAATGTTTTTTGAAAATTTGGGTTTTTTTGTGGAACAAGGATTGGAAAGCATCAGTGGAAAGGAGAAATTGTTTTCCCATATTAACTCTTACAGGAGAGAATTTCCCTTCCTAGGGGTAGATTTCATCTCACTTCCTGTTGTCTCCTTCCGTTTGCAAGTAGGAGTCGTTTGTAAGTTAGATGTTTGAAAGTAGGGTCCTGCCCTATATACTCAGCAGAAATTTGGGCCTTAGGTGTTGCTGTGGCCACAACACTGTAAGCCCTCACAGGGCCCTGCTGTGAAATATTAGATCAAGAATTGTAATTACATGCCCCTGTTGAACAGGAGCTGAAAAATTAGGCCTTAGGCACTGGTGCTGGTGCCACAACACTGCAACCCCTCACAGACACTCTAGTTGGAACGCAGGAACGAGCCCTGCTGCAAAGTATTGCATCAAAAATTGTAATTACACGCCCCTGTTAGACAGGGGCAGAAAAATTGGTCCTTAGGCACTGGTGCTGGTGCCACAACACTGCAACCCCTCACAGACACTCTAGTTGGAACGCAGGAACGAGCCCTGCTGCAAAGTATTGCATCAAAAATTGTAATTACACGCCCCTGTTAGATAGGGGCAGAAAAATTGGGCCTTAGGCACTGGTGCTGGTGCCACAACACTGCAACCCCTCACAGACACTCTAGTTGGAATGCAGGAACGAGCCCTGCTGCAAAGTATTGCATCAAAAATTGTAATTACACGCCCCTGTTAGACAGGGGCAGAAAAATTGGGCCTTAGGCACTGGTGCTGGTGCCACAACACTGCAACCCCTCACAGACACTCTAGTTGGAATGCAGGAACGAGCCCTGTTGCAAAGTATTACATCAAAAATTGTAATTACACGCCCCTGTTAAACAGGGGCTGAAAAATTGTGCCTTAGGCACTGGTGGTGGCGCCCAGAACCAAAAATGTTCTTACAAGCTATCAGCGTGATGATTGAGGAGGAAGAGGATAATTACTCAGGGATAGTCACTCAGCATCAGCATAGGCAGTCTTTGAAGGGATCTGAAAAAAATTATTCAGTTACATCAGCATCAGGTGCTTGGTAGCTGGTGGTGATCCAAGACTGATTCATTTTTATGAAGGTCAGCCGATCGACCGAGTCAGTGGACAGACGCACCCTGTGATCGGTTACCACGCCTCCAGCAGCACTGAATGTGCGTTCCGAAAGAACGCTGGATGCAGGACAGGCCAGTAGCTCAATTGCATACTGTGCAAGCTCTGGCCAGTGATCCATCCTCAAGACCCAGTAACCCAGAGGATTTTCGGTGGGAAAGGTGTCCAAGTCTGATCTTGCCCCTAGGTATTCCTGCACCATGTAAAACAGACGCTGGCGATGGTTGCTGGAACCGATCATACCTTGGGGCTGCGGACCAAAAAATTGTCTGAACGCATCGGTCAGACGGCCACCTTCTCCACCGCTCCTTCTTTGACTGACCGAAGCCTCAGCAACACGTTGTCCAGAAACAGGAGTTTGTAACCTCCCAGTCTCTGGGAACGCGTTGCACAGACCTTTCTGCAAGGCCTCCCGAAGATGTTTCATCCTCTGCTCCCTCTGCGATGGCAAGATAAGGTCCGCAACCTTACCCTTGTAACGTGGATCAAGGAGGGTTGCCAGCCAGTATTGGTCCTTCTCCTTGATACCACGAATACGAGGATCCTTACGCAGGCTTTGCAGGATCAGGGAGGCCATGCAGCGTAGGTTTGCTGAGGCATTCGGTCCAGAGTCCTCTGGGTCACTAAGGACAACAACGTCCGCAGCCACCTCCTCCCAGCCACGTACAAGTCCATGTGTTCCTTGGGACTGATCCCTTAAAGACTGCTGATGCTGAGTGCCAGGCTCCACCTCCATACTGACACAATCTTCCTCCTCCTCCTCCTCCTCCTCCTCCTCCTCTTCCTGTGTGATCGGCGGGCACGCAGGAACACTGTCTGGATAAAGGGGGCCTTGAGAGCTAAGGAAGTCCTCCTCTTCCTGCCTCTGTTCTGCCTCAAGTGCCCTGTCCATTATTCCACGCAGCGTGTGCTCCAACAGGTGGACAAGGGGGACAGTGTCACTGATGCATGCACTGTCAGTGCTCACCATCCTCGTGGCCTCCTCGAATGGTGACAGGACAGTGCATGCATCCCTGATCATGGCCCACTGGCGTGGGGAAAAAAAACCAAGGTCCCCTGACCCTGTCCTGGTGCCATAGTCGCACAGGTACTCATTGATGGCCCTCTGCTGCGTGTGCAGCCGCTGCAGCATGGCCAACGTTGAGTTCCACCTGGTGGGCATGTCACAGATTAGGCGGTTCTTGGGCAGGTTAAACTCCTTTTGGAGGTCCGTCAGCCGAGCACTGGCATTATATGACCAGCGGAAATGCACACAGACTTTCCTGGCCTGCCTCAGGACATCCTGTAAGCCCGGGTACCTGCCCAAGAACCGCTGCACCACCAAGTTAAGGACGTGAGCCAAACAGGGCACATGGGTCAGTTGTCCCTGTCGGAGGGCAGAGAGGAGGTTGGTGCCATTGTCGCAAACCACCATTCCTGCCTTAAGTTGGCATGGCGTCAACCACCTCTGAACCTGCCCCTGCAGAGCTGACAGAACCTCTGCCCCAGTGTGGCTCCTGTCCCCCAAGCACACCAGCTCAAGCACCGCATGGCATCTTTTGGCCTGCGTACTTGCGTAGCCCCTTGAACGCCTACGGAGCACCGCTGGTTCCGAGGAAGAGGCCATGGAGGAAGAAGAAGAGGAGGGGGTGGAGGAGAGAGGTGTGTCACAATCAGCATTTTGGAGGCGTGGTGGCGGAACAACCTCCAACACTACTGCACCTTGTCCTGCATCCTTCCCAGCTGCCAGCAGAGTCACCCAATGCGCCGTGAAACTTAAGTAACGTCCCTGTCCATGCCTGCTGGACCATGAGTCAGCGGTAATATGCACCTTACCGCTGACCGCCCTGTCCAGCTAGGCATGGACATTGCCTTCCACATGCCGGTAGAGAGCCGGAATCGCCTTCCATGAGAAAAAGTGGCGTTTGGGTACCTGCCACTGAGGAACCGCACATGCCACAAACTCACGGAAGGGGGCAGAGTCTACCAACTGAAAAGGCAGCAGTTGAAGTGCTAGCAATTTTGCCAAGCTAGCATTCAACCGCTGGGCATGTGGATGGCTGGGAGCAAACTTCTTTCGGCGGTGCAGCAGCTGGGGCAGGGAAATTTGCCTGGTACAATCTGACGTCGGTGTACCAAAAGCAGATTGCCCACAAGTACTTGGCTGTGACACACCTAATTCTACACCTTCATTCCTCTCACTGCAGGTCTCAGAGAGGACTGAAGGTCTAGTGGGGTTGGAAATCTCAGCTGATGAGGAGCAAGGAGAGATCCTCTTTGTTCTTTGGTGTGGGTCTTTTAGATATGCTTGCCAACGAACTGCATGGCAGGTCAACATATGTCTGGTCAAGCATGTGGTACCCAAGCGGGAGATGTTTTGGCCACGCGAGATACGCTTGAGACATATGTTGCAAATAGCAGCGGTGCGATCTGATGCACTCGTCTCAAAAAAGGCCCACACCAAAGAACTTTTTGAATAACGCGCAGAGACTGCAGCGCCCTGCACATGTGGAGCTTTGGGGTGTGATGCAGTCAATGTGCTGCCCTTAGGCTGGCCCCTGGAGGGCATCCTGCCTCGTTGGTGATGTGCCGCCTCCTCCTCCTCCTCCTCCTCTCTCCTATCAGGCACCCACGTTGAGTCAGTGACCTCATCATCCCCTCCCTCCTCATCACTGGAGCAAACCTGGCAGTATGCTGCAGCAGGGGGAGCATGACTGCCAGATTGCTGTCCTTCTTGGGCACCCCCTCTGTCCGTGCTCATGTTACTGCCTTCATCGAGCTCAGGATCATCATCAGAGCCTTCCAAACGCTGGGCATCCTCCTGGAGCATGTACCCAACACTGTGGTCAAACAGTTCGAGGGAATCCTCAGGAGGACATGGTGGAGCTAGGGAAGGAGTCACTGATGACATTGAGCTGAGGGAAGAGGCCGCTGCTTTGCCAGACAAAGCACCCTGGGCATGGGTGAGAGAGGATGAGGAGGATGAGGACGGCTTGGTCATCCACTCGACCAAGTCTTCCGCATGTTGCGGCTCAACACGGCCAGCTGCCGAAAAAAAGGCCAAGCGTGTCCCATGGCCACGTGCTGATGAGGATGCACCGTCTCCACGACCAGCACTAGACACAGAGCCTGCTTGCCCTCTCTTATTGGCTTGTGACTGTCTGCCTCTCCTTCTTGGCCTTCCAGACATACTAATGGCCTGTAGCTGCACTAAGCTGGGATAGAACACCTGTAATTTTCTTCAGGTAGCTTTATATACTGTAACCAGACAAGCCTGCCTGTCAGTGGGCAGATAACAGGAACGGATCTAGCTGAACACTGTGAGCAGGACGTACTGCACTAAATGTAAATAGCAGGAACGGATCTAGCTGAACACTGTGAGCAGGACGCACTGCACTAAATGTAAATAGCAGGAACAGATCTAGCTGAACACTGTGAGCAGGACGCACTGACTGCACTAAATGTAAATAGCAGGAACGGATCTAGCTGAACACTGTGAGCAGGACGCACTGACTGCACTAAATGTAAATAGCAGGAACGGATCTAGCTGAACACTGTGAGCAGGACGCACTGACTGCACTAAATGTAAATAGCAGGAACGGATCTAGCTGAACACTGTGAGCAGGACGCACTGCACTAAATGTAAATAGCAGGAACGGATCTAGCCTAATCTATCTAACTCAAATCAAATGACACTGTCTCTCTCTCTCTCTATCTCTCAGCACACCGGAACACACACTACACAGGGCCGCCGTGCAGGCGGCCTTATATAGTGTGGGGCGTGTACTAAATCCCCTGAGCCATAATTGGCCAAAGCCACCCTGGCTTTGGCCAATTACAGCTCTCTCTACTGACGGCGCTGTGATTGGCCAAGCATGCGGGTCATAGTGCATGCTTGGCCAATCATCAGCCAGCAATGCACTGCGATGCCGCAGTGAATTATGGGCCGTGACGCGCCACACGAATTTGGCGCGAACGGCCCATAACGTTCGCAATTCGACGGACGGTCGAACAGCCGATGTTCGAGTCGAACATGGGTTCGACTCGAACACGAAGCTCATCCCTATCGGAGGGTAAGGGAGCCTACCCTCTGCCCGACTGGACTCGCCGGTCTGGTAAGTAGGAGCCTGATAATTGGTGTTAGTGGGCGCCATAATAGATCCCAGCATTGGTGTCAGTATGTTCAACAATAACCCACAGAATTGGTATCAGTATGTTCAATAATAACCCCAAACATTGTTGTCAGTGGACACAATAATAACCCCCAGCATTGGTGTCAGTGAGTGCAATAATAACCCCCAGCATTGGTGTCAGTGAGTGCAATAATTAACCCCCAAGATTAGTACCATTGAGTGTAATAATAACCCCCAGCATTGGTGTCAGTGGACATAATAATAACCTCTAGCATTGCTGCCCTTGAGTGCAATAACCACCCCTAAGATTGGTGTCAGCAGACACAATAATAACCCCCAGCATTTGTGTCAGCATGTTCCATAATAATCCCAGGGATTGGGATGCCAGTGAGTGCAATAATAACCCCCAGCAATGATGTCAGTACTGTTAAACCTCCTCTTCTCCCTCCATTGATGGTCAGTGGGAGTGAAAGTCAACCCCTCCCAACATTAGTGACCAGTGACAGTGAGTATAAACCCCCCCCTGCATTGCTGGTCACCGGCAGTGATATTGAACCCCCCCTCCGGATTTCTGGTCACTGGCAGTGCTATTGAACCCCCCCCCCCCCGCATTGCTGGTCACTGGCAGTGATATTGAACCCCCCCTCCGGATTTCTGGTCACTGGCAGTGATATTGAACCCCCCCTGCATTACTTGTCACTGGCAGTGATATTGAACCCCCCCCGCATTGCTGGTCACTGGCAGTGATATTGAACCCCCCCTCCGGATTTCTGGTCACTGGCAGTGATATTGAACCCCCCCTCCGGATTTCTGGTCACTGGCAGTGATATTGAACCCCCCCTGGATTTCTGGTCACTGGCAGTGATATTGAACCCCCCCCCCCCCGCATTGCTGGTCACTGGCAGTGATATTGAACCCCCCCCAGATTTCTGGTCACTGGCAGTGATATTGAACCTCACCTGCATTACTTGTCACTGGCAGCGATATTTAAGGCCCCCACCCCCCTGCATTGTTGGTCACTGGGGGTGAAATTACTTAACCCCATCTCCCTGCATAGTTATTAGTGGCCGAGAAAGTAACCCCCCCCCCCATCCTATTCCCCAGGGAACTGGTGGTCATGGCATCCCCCCATCGATGATCACTTACCCTTTACACTCCTCTGCTCCGCTCTCTCTTCCAAGGCTGGGACTTTTCTTGTACTGTGGGCAGAGATAACTCCGCCCCCTCCCTACCTACCAGCCTTGGGTGTCATGGACCACTTAAAGGGCTAGCACTTGGCGGTGGCATGTTCTGGCGTGACCAATTATGCAGTACTTTGATTGGCTGCACAGTGATTGGGTCATTAGACCCTGCCTACCGGCTCTTGATCTTTGGTAGTTGACTGCGAGCTGTTGGGGACAGCTTGGTCACCCCCAGAACATCACAGGGACACATATAGAGTGCGTTCTGCTGGGTGTTAAGGCCTTCCCACCCAAGGCCGTCATAAAGGGGTTAAAAAGATCCTCCTCCGCCATTTGAGATTTCATTTTCACGTAATGTAGGTGGAAATTTTGCAGGGCAAATAAACCTCGTCCTCCTAATCCGGCTTCACCGTTCTTTCTAATTTCCGATTCCTCGGGGGCCGCACAAAGTTTGTAGGAAAGGTTTCCAGCGCATTACATAACCACTAAGAGATAAAGGTTGTCTGCCGAAAGCCATAGAACGTCTTGACTTGCTAAACGCTCTGATTTACTGGAAGAAAGGAAATTTCAGCACTGAGCCGAAAACTAGGACAAGCTTTCCATATCCCCGGCAACAGCGGCTTAACTTTGTTGACTAATGCCTTCCGCCGAGACACCTTTGGGACTTGGTTCAGCCGACAGTCAACGCGGAGAACAGGTCCATGGATAAAATGTCAGCCGCGTCATATATGGGGATGCTGGAGCTCCAGAATGAGAGTTTGTTAACTTAGCAGCAGCAATGTTCTTCAGCCTTACAACATCGATGAATCCCCCCCATGGATGGATAAAACTGTAATATCGCTCCTCATCCCCATAGAGCAGGGGTCTCCAAACGTTCTAAACAAAGGGCCAGTTTACCATCCTTTAAACTTTGGGGGGGGCCGAACTGTGGCCATTGGGAGTAGAAAATGTCCCTGTGTCAGTGGGAGTAAACAGTGTCCCCTCTTTGCTATTAGGAGGAGGAATAGTGCCCCCGCCATTGGTGTCAGTGGGAGGAATAGTGCCCCATCATTGGTGTCAGTGGGAGGAATGGGTCCCTCTCATTGGTGTCAGTGGGAGGAATAGTGCCCCATCATTGGTGTCAGTGGGAGGAATAGTGCCCCATCATTGGTGTCAGTGGGAGGAATGGGTCCCTCTCATTGGTGTCAGTGGGAGGAATAGTGCCCCATCATTGGTGTCAGTGGGAGGAATAGTGTCCCATCATTGGTATCAGTGGGAGGAATAGTGTCCGATCATTGGTGTCAGTGGGAGAAACAGTGTCCCCATTATTGGTATCAGTGGGAGGAATAGTGCCCAATCATTGGTATCAGTGGGAGGAATAGTGCCCCATCATTGGTGTCAGTGGGAGAAACAGTGTCCCCATTATTGGTATCAGTGGGAGGAATAGTGTCCCCATCATTGGTGTCAGCGGGAGGAATAGTGCCCAATCATTGGTGTCAGCGGGAGGAATAGTGCCCAATCATTGGTGTCAGTGGGAGGAATAGTGCCCCATCATTGGTGTCAGTGGGAGGAATAGTGCTCCATCATTGGTGTCAGTGGGAGGAATAGTGCCCCATCATTGGTATCAGTGGGGGGGGGGGGTCGTGTCCCATCATTGGTGTCAGTGGGAGGAATAGTGTCCCATCATTGGTATCAGTGGGAGGAATAGTGTCCGATCATTGGTGTCAGTGGGAGAAACAGTGTCCCCATTATTGGTATCAGTGGGAGGAATAGTGCCCAATCATTGGTATCAGTGGGAGGAATAGTGCCCAATCATTGGTGTCAGTGGGAGGAATAGTGCCCCATCATTGGTGTCAGTGGGAGAAACAGTGTCCCCATTATTGGTATCAGTGGGAGGAATAGTGTCCCCATCATTGGTGTCAGCGGGAGGAATAGTGCCCAATCATTGGTGTCAGCGGGAGGAATAGTGCCCAATCATTGGTGTCAGTGGGAGGAATAGTGCCCCATCATTGGTGTCAGTGGGAGGAATAGTGCTCCATCATTGGTGTCAGTGGGAGGAATAGTGCCCCATCATTGGTATCAGTGGGGGGGGGGGTCGTGTCCCATCATTGGTGTCAGTGGGAGGAATAGTGCTCCATCATTGGTATCAGTAGGAGGAATAGTACCCCATCATTGGTGTCAGTGGGAGGAATAGTGCCCCATCATTGGTATCAGTGGGAGGAATAGTGCCCCATCATTGGTGTCAGTGGGAGGAATAGTGCCCCATCATTGGTGTCAGTGGGAGGAATAGTGCCCGTCACTGGTGTCAGTGGGAGAAAGAGTGCCCCATTGGCGATGTCAGTGGCCGGTACTATACCCCTCTGAAGCCAACACTGGAGGGAAAATGCCCCAAGGGCCCAATAAGAGCAAGCAAAGGGCCATATCTGGCCCCGGGGCCGCAGTTTGGAGACCACTGCATTACACCATATATGCTAACTGTCCCGAACTTTCCAGGACAGTCACACTTTTTACTAAGCTGTCCCAGGATGGGCATGTCCTCGGCAGCATCCCAAAATCTGGCCCCCGGGCGGGGGGGGGGGGGGCAGAAGCATCCTGTCACTGGGCTAAATCTACAATCAAAATGACATCTTTCCCTGGTATTTGTTTAAAAATGATTTGATTGAAAAGTACTAATAAATACAGTATATGCTTAATTCTATCAACTAGTTCTTCTTTCATTCTTGAAAGTAGGTGGGTAAATCAGGGGAAGGCTGGCAGGGGCCCCAGAGCAGTACTTAGCCCTGGGGCCCATGATACTATTAAGATGGACCTGAGTAGGGGGGAGAGGATTTGTGCTAGGAGGGGGGATTTTTTGGGGGGGGGTCGGGATTTGTGCTGGGGGGGCATAGAGGGGGAGAGACAGGATTAGAGCTGGGGGGGGGCAAAGATTTTTTGCTGGGGTGGGGCATTTCAGTAGGGGGGGGCAGATTTGTACTGGGGGAGGGAGAATTTATGCTTAGGGTTTGAGCAGTGGCGGTCCGTCCATTAGGGGCGTAAGGGCGCGTAAGTCCATGCGTCCGGCCCCTAATATACATGCAGGGCACCAGATGCATGGATTTGAATGTTTGTTTTTTTTGAAGCACATGATTAGAGCCTGAGGCTCTAATTGGCTTCAAAAAAGGGTGGACTTGGGGCGCAGTGCTCTGCGCCCCGAGCCCACCCAGTTGTGTGACATTGTGTGACATTGGCAAATTAATATTCATTAATGTCTTCCTGATTCTCCTCCTGGCCAATCAGGAAGCGGTTCCTGAGACCCGATTGGCTAGGGAGTCTTAGGACGGGTCTCAGGACCTCCAATGCAATACTTCCCAACACACACCTTCCTGCACAAACGGCATTATCTTAGATTGGGTGCTGAAATGACCAACGGCTGGAACTGACTGCAATCATGAGAAGGAAGTGTCACCAGCACACCAGGATCTCCAAAATTGGGTCCAAAACTTTAATCACAAAGTATCAAAAAAGGAAAATAGAAGCAATGTTTCGGAGCCACGCAGGACTCCTTCATCAGACATGTGACCGGTCACATGCCTGATGAAGGAGTCCTGCGTGGATCCGAAACGTCGCTTCTATTTATTCTTTTGATACCATGTAATTAAAGTTTTGGACCCAATTTTGGAGATTGCACTTCCTTCTCAGGGTCTCAGGACCTGCCTCCTGTTCGGCTGGGAGGAAAAGCAATGCCTGTAATGGGAGGGAAGAGACGGAGCGGACGAGCGTTGAGCTGGTGTGGAGAGCGGGGAGCCTGATCGGACGGACGGAGGAGCAGTGTGAGTACCTACCCAGGTCGCTCCTTTTTGTTGCTGCTGCCGCTTTGGATATGGCATAGCCAGTTTTCTGGATTCCGGAGTGACGGTGGGTTGTCTTGTTTGCTGCCCCCCCCTTAAAAATATACAGCACCAGCCGCCACTGGGTTTGAGCATGCAGATTAGTGCTCGATTTTTCTTTTAGGGGGGGATTTTTGCTCACACATAATGCTCATACATTAGTGCTTGGTGTAGAATCCTTTCATTCACTCTATTTGTTAGTCTGAAGGTCCCCCCTACATTGGTGGTCAGTGTAAATCCCTCCTTACATTTGGTTACTTTGAATGCTTCTATTACATTAGTGGTCAGTGTAAACCCCTATTACATTGGTGGTCAGTGTAAACCCCTATTACATTGGTGGTCAGTGTAAACCCCTATTACATTGGTGGTCAGTGTAAACCCCTATTACATTGGTGGTCAGTGTAAACCCCTATTACATTGGTGGCCAATGTAAACCCCTATTACATTGGTGGTCAGTGTAAACCCCTATTACATTGGTGGTCATTGTAAACCCCTATTACATTGGTGGTCAGTGTAAACCCCTATTACATTGGTGGTCAGTGTAAACCCCTATTACATTGGTGGTCAGTGTAAACCCCTATTACATTGGTGGCCAATGTAAACCCCTATTACATTGGTGGTCAGTGTAAAACCCTATTATATTGGTGGTCAGTGTAAACCCCTATTACATTGGTGGTCAGTGTAAACCCCTATTACATTGGTGGTCAGTGTAAACCCCTATTACATTGGTGGTCAGTGTAAACCCCTATTACATTGGTGGCCAGTGTTGAAACTCTTCTTTATTTTAGTAGTCAGTATAAAAAAAAAATCAGCATTGCAATTGATCACACCCTCCCCTCCCCCCAGCACTGTCACTGATCCCAGGAGTCCTAGGATCCCTAGCAGTTGTCTGTCTATTGATGGGCCCCCTCACCTCCCCAGGCCATGGTGTGTAGGCAGTGAGGAGATGATGTACTGTAACCTCTAACAACCAATCAGTAAGCAATAATGATGTGCAGTAACCTATAGCAACCAATCAGTGAGCAGTATTGATGTACAGTAATCTCCAGCAACCAATCAACAAGCAGAAATTATGTGCTGTGACCTCTAGCAATCAATCAGTAAGCAGTAATGATGTGCAGTAACCTATAGCAACCAATCAGTGAGCAGTATTGATGTACAGTAATCTCTAGCAACCATTTAACAAGCAGAAATTATGTGCTGTGAGTTCTAGCAACCAATCAGTAAGCAGTAATGATGTGAAGTAACCTATAGCAACCAATCAGTGAGCAGTATTGATGTACAGTAATCCCTAGCAACCAATCAACAAGCAGAAATGATGTGCTGTAACCTCTAGCAACCAATCAGTAAGCAGTAATGATGTGCAGTAACCTACAGCAACCAATCAGTGAGCAGCATTGATGTACAGTAATCTCTAACAACCAATCAACAAACAGAAATTATGTGCTGTAACCTCTAGCAACCAGTCATTGAGTGGTATTGATACACTGTAACCTCTGGCAACCAATCGCAATCGCTGCCTGATCTGATTCAGTAAACTGATTTTAAGTCTAGCTGCTTTTTATTGTATGTCTCAAAGCAGGTGGAGAGCGAAACTGCATGGAGGGGTGGGGGTGACCCAAAATGTTTTTTTGCCCAGGGTCCAATCAATATTAAAGAAGGCCCTGCCTCTAGATGTTCTTGTCCCGGCACTGCATGGAGGGTTTACTGATCACAACACTCTGTTTTGGGTGGAATGGGCCTTTGGGGAGCACAGAGCAGAGTTCCTGAACCCGCCAGAGGTGTGATGTTTTCTGAATAGCATTCGTAGCTCACCGGTTGGCTGTCCTTGTTGCCTGCCGTTGCGTCTAAAAGCCTACTTTTTTTATTTTCTATTCAGTGATCCATCAGTGCCAAATTTCTCGCTTAGGAACAGAGAGCGTGGGATTTTTTGGAACTGAATTTCTGACAAAAAAGAGATGCACATGAAAGCAAAGCTAAGCTGCCGTTTCTCCACCTACATACATTTAATCATCGGAGCATGCTAATCTGTTGGAGCAATTAACTCACATCATGATCACAGAGCCTTCAACCTCTGATGTTACAAAATATACCGAATAGCTGAATGCCATTTCACTTTTATTTTTGTTCCTTATTTCTCAAGAAAAATGCCGTGGCAAGACCAGAATTACGCGCGGTATAGAATTTTGAATGAGACACACGCTTAGGTCACGTTTGGTGGGCCACCCCCCAAAAGTCCACGGACTTTGTGTCATACTTGTAAGAGGGGCTCATTGATTGGCTAGAACTGGCGGCAAGAGCACAAGTCCCTACCCCCGATCCTGTCCTCTACCCCTTCCGCCATCTTGTGCCCCACTCCATGCCAGAGAGGCCTCCACACCACATTCCCAGCCATTGACCTTTCCATGCCCAAAGGAATGCCCATGCATATGATAATTTGCTGCACTTTACTGATGAAATTCTGGAAATGGCATAACAATCACATCACCGGCAGGGTCCGGGACAAGGGGTGGGCAGAAGGGGCGGCTGCCCTGGGCACTGTGGTACCATGTGAGGTAGGAGGGCGCCATGAGGAGAATTGGGGGAAATTTGTGTTGGAAGGGGGGATTTGGGGGGCGGCAGGAGGTAAGAACTGTTCTAGGAGGGGGGATTTGGGGGTATGTGTGTGCTTGGAGTGGTGATTTAGAGCAGTGGTTCTCAACTCCAGTCCTCGGAACCCACCAACAGGCCAGATTTTAAGTATTACCTTGGGGAGTTGCAGACTAGAATACTGCAATCACTGAGCAGCAAGTGATATCACCTGTGATGTATTTAAGCTATCTTGCAAACCTGGCCTGTTGGTGGGTCCTGAGGACTGGAGTTGAGAACCACTGATTTAGAGGGATCTGTGTTGAGAGAGGGGTAGGGGAAGAGGATTTGTGCTAGGAAGGGAGATTGGCAGGTTTTGTACTAATAGAGGTGATATGGTAGGAAGGGGACTTGTTCTAGGAAGAAAGATTGGGGGGATTTGTGCTGGGGGGGGGGGTGTGAAGTGGGGTAGAGAAAGAGGAAATTTTAGGGGTAGATGATTTTTGCTAGGAGGGGTGATTTTTTTTTTTGGGAGGGGGATTTGGGGGATGGTGGACAAAGATTTGTTCTGGGAGGGGGGATTTCAGCAGGGGGTATATTTGTACTGGGGGGAGGGGGGATGTATGCTTAGGGGGTAATCATGTAGATTAGGGCTCAGTTTTTTTTGAGAGGGGAGTTTTTGCTGACACATAATGCTCATGCATCTTGGGAAGGGGGGGAGGGGGACGTGGTGTGGCATGTTCGCCCTGTGCTCTAGATGACCTTTTCCCGCCACTCTTCACCGGGACATTCATCCCAGAGTCCCTTGAAATTACACAGTCAATCCCATTTAGTGGACGGTCCACAGTAGTCACATGTGAAAGCATATGCCGCACCTCAGCACCCATCTCCCTCTAACAGTCTCTCCTCTACCCCAGGGTCATTAGTACCCACAGGACTGGGTTCACTGACCTTCCCCTTAGGTACACCTCTCCCGGGACCCTCCAAGCCCACCTGGCTTGGCCTAAAAGGTCTTTTGCAAATGGCCCTAGCCCCACCTCCATATGGGACAGAAAGTCTACAGCCAGCTTTTCCTGCATGCAGGGCTACTCCTCCCCGCTCTCTTGACCTGACCAGGGCCGACACATGCTGGTGAACGTGCCAAGGACACACCCCCTTAAAGGAGAATTATAAAAAAATAAATAAAGAATAATAATAATAATAAACGTTGTTTTATATAGCGTCTTTAAAAGTAGCTACTCAAAGCGCATTAAAAAGAAAACACAAGAAATACACAGGATAACATAAAAGAAAAAAAAGAAAATTAAGCGAAATCTTGTCTAAAATAAAAGGTTTTTAGATTTGATTGGAATGAGTTTAGAGAAGATGACTCTCTGATGTTCTTTGGAAGTGAATTCCGGAGTTTTTGAGTGTAGGTAAGTAGGGGGGGACACACAGAAGACCAGAATTTGAGAAGTGGAGGTTATGAGGGTGGGGTAACCTGATAAAAGTTCAGACAGATAATGGGGTACCAAGCCATGAAGAGCCTAATAGGTGAGTAAAGAGGATCTTAAAGTCTATGGGAAACCTGACAGGTATCCAGTGCAGGGATTCCAGGAGAGGCGTAATATGGTCACTTGTACCTGACCTAGTCAGGATTCTGGCTGAAGAACCTTGAACATATTGAAGTCTATTAATAGTGGATTTAGGTACACCAGCGAGTAGAGCATTGCAGTAGTCAAGTCGGGAAAACACAGCTGAATGGATCAGCTTTTCAGCTACCAATAAAATTAAAGCTCGGAGTGCTCTTGCAAAGAAAATTCTTTATTGGTATAACAGCAAGATACAAAATATGCTAACGCGTTTCGGCTTTTGCAGCCTTACTCATAGGTATGGCTCTAAACCCAGCCAGGGCCTTTAACCGTCCGAGGAACCTCTTTGGGCATATGGACCCACCATCCGGGTGACGTTATCACAGGAGATCCCCAAAATACAGAAGGCTCGCCCTAGTATAAAATCCTTAAAAACTTTATTCAAAGCAAATAGAGTATTGCACTCACATCAAAGGAAATGTATATTTGCATTAAAAACAAACAAACCAGCCAGCCAAATAGCAGCAACCCATCCTTCCCAGGATTTGAGGAGTGTGGTGACGTCAACGCACCATCTTATGATGAAACGCGTACGGCGGGGCGACGTGGTGACGTCACCGTGCTCCCGGAAGGACGGGTTGTTGCTATTTGGGGGATTTTGGGAAACTCCTGTGAGCTAACATCATACGAATGGTGGGTCAATATGCCCAAAGAGGTTCCTCGGACCGGTTAAAGGCCCTGGCTGGGTTTTGAGCCACGAGTGTCACTGACCTCTCGTGGTAGGAGGTCTGTGCAAGCTGGTAAGCGAGCGCTCTGCTTATGGTGGAGGTGATAGTTGAAGGATCACACACTACAAGGTGGCGGATGGTGCTGAGCTGTCGGTGTGCAATGTCCCTGCATTGTATAAAAACAAAGTCAAGTTGACCCCCCACTAACCATTTGAAATTCAAATATTTCAATATTGGGAAATTTCAAGCAATTGTAGAAAACCGCCACCCGCCCGCCGTATAGACAAATGACGGCGGAGGGGAGGCTCTCGTTCTGGGCCGACGTCATATGACGTCGCCCGGTCTTGCTGCGATCGCGTGCCTGCAGGGGGCGCGCAGCATGGCAATCGCAGGCGCGCTGTATCCCTGGGACACGGTGCGACCCTGATCTTGGCTCTTTACCCATGTGATCAGCGGTGTCCAATCACAGCCGATTACATGAAAACAAGGAGATGCCGTTTATCGTCTCTCCTCGCCTCACACTGACAGAGTGTGAGGCGAGCCAATCAGCGGCATCTCCTCACAGGGGAGACCTGTATAGGTAATCAGGGCACTGATCATCAGTGCAGCCCCAACAGAGTCCATCTGCGATGCCAACCTGTACCCATCATAACGCCAGTCAGTGCCCAATAATGATGCTAATTTGTGCCCAGTGAGGCCAATTTGTGCCAATCAGTGATGCCAATCAGTGCTGCCTTTCCGTGCCCATCAGTGCCGCCCATCAGTGCAACCTATCATTGCCCATAAGCGTCGCCTATTAGTGCCCATCAATGCCACCTATCAGTGCCCATCTGTGCTGCCTATCAGTGCCGTCTATCAGTGCTCATTAGTGCTGCATATCAGTGCCACCCCATTAGTGCAGCCTCATCAACGCCCATCATCAGAAAAATTACTTATTTACAAAATTTTCTGACAGAAACTTAGAAAACCTTTTTTTTTTTTTTTTTTTACATTTTCCGCCTTTTATTTTTTTAGCAAAAAAATAAAAACCCCAGAGGTGATTAAATACCACCAAAAGAAATCTTTATCTGTGTTAAAAAAATGATGAAAATCTCATATGTGTACAGTGTAGTATGACCGCGCAATTGTCATTCAAAGTGTGACAGCGCTGAAAGCTGAGAATTGTCCTGGGCAGGAAGGGGGTGAAAGTGCCCGGTATAGGGGGGGCAGGAAGGGGGTGAAAGTGTCCGGTATTGGGGGGGGCAGGAAGGGGGTGAAAGTGTCCGGTATTGGGGGGGGGCAGGAAGGGGGTGAAAGTGCCCGGTATTGGGAGGGCAGGAAGGGGGTGAAAGTGCCCGGTATAGGGGGGGCATAAAGGGGTGAAAGTGCCCGGTATAGGGGGGGCAGGAAGGGGGTGAAAGTGTCCGGTATTGGGGGGGCAGGAAGGGGGTGAAAGTGTCCGGTATTGGGGGGGGCAGGAAGGGGGTGAAAGTGCCCAGTATAGGGGGGGGCAGGAAGGGGGTGAAAGTGTCCGGTATTGGGGGGGCAGGAAGGGGGTGAAAGTGCCCAGTATTGGGAGGGCAGGGAGGGGGTGAAAGTGCCCGGTATTGAGGGGGCAGGAAGGGGGTGAAAGTGCCTGGTATTGGGGGGAAGGAAGGGGTGAAAGTGCCCGGTATAGGGGGGGCAAGAAGGGGGTAAGGGTGCCCGGTATTGGGGGGCAGGAAGGGGATGAAAGTGCCTGGTATTGGGTGGCAGGAAGGGGGGAAAGTGCCCGGTATTGGGCGGGCAGGAAGGGGGTGAAAGTGCCTGGTACTGGGGGCGGGCAGGAAGGGGGTGAAAGTGCCCGGTATAGGGGGGGCAGGAAAGGGGTGAAAGTGCCAGGTATTGGGGGGGCAGGAAGGGGTGAAAGTGCACGGTATAGGGGGGGCAAGAAGGGGGTAAAGTGCCCGGTATTGGGGGGGCAGGAAGGGGGTGAAAGTGCCCAGTATTGGGGGGCAGGAAGGGGGTGAAAGTGCCCGGTATAGGGGGGGCAGGAAGGGGGTGAAAGTGCCAGGTATTGGGGGGCAGGAAGGGGGTGAAAGTGCTCGGTATAGGGGGGGCAGGAAGGGGTGAAAGTGCCCCGTATTGGGGGGCAGGAAGGGGGTGAAAGTGCCCGGTATAGGGGGGGCAGGAAGGGGTGAAAGTGCCCCGTATTGGGGGGCAGGAAGGGGGTGAAAGTGCCCGGTATTGGGGGGCAGGAAGGGGGTGAAAGTGCCCAGTATTGGGGGGGTAGGAAGGGGATGAAAGTGCCCGGTATTGGGGGGCAGGAAGGGGTGAAAGTGCCCGGTATTGGGGGGCAGGAAGGGGGTGAAAGTGCCCAGTATTGGGGGGCAGGAAGGGGGTGAAAGTGCCCGGTATTGGGGGCAGGAAGGGGTGAAAGTGCCCGGTATTGGGGGGCAGGAAGGGGGTGAAAGTGCCCGGTATTGGGGGGCAGGAAGGGGGTGAATGTGCCAGGTATTGGGGGGGGCAGGAAGGGGTGAAAGTGCCCGGTATGGAAGGGGCTAAGCAACCTCTACTAAAAAAATTTCTTTTTTTTTTTCTTTTTGCTGGGACTTTAATTGGACTTTATTTCTCAATTTTGACTGGAGTGTTCCTTTAAATCTAAAGCAAAGACCTACTTGCTCAATGTAGATATTTTTTTGGGTATATAAATCCTCTCTTCTCTAATAAACTTTAGGAAGAACATGCTGACCCGTATAGATATTTAGCTGTCATTTATGGAATGAACTTTGGGCCCTCCTGGAGAAAATTGTTCTAAATCTCTGTTGTTAGAGAATCATCAAATCTGATAATGGTAAAAAAATATATAAATCTGTGCGCCTGTAATGGTCCTACAAAAAAAAAGAAGAAGAATCCTTTTACTTTGAAGGGAATCTCTCTTAATTATGGAGGACATTTCAGACTCTTTGGCCTCTTCAACCTTATTTTCCATTTGTGATATTTGCAGCCTTTTTATTAAAAAAAAAAAAAAAAAGAGAAGACAGAAATGTCGATTTTTTTGTGTTCTTTTATCTTCTACAGAGCAAGAGGCAATCAATTTATGAGATTTAAGCTAGAAGGAACTTTTCCCCCATTTTTTTAATAAAATAAAATGTTACAGGTCAACTTTTTATGAAGACGCGGCGCACAATTCCTAAAGCCGGGACGGAGCAAATCAGAGCCCGAGGATTGAAGGTATTGGAAGAAGTCGATATTTTCTAGAGCTTTCATGGCTGGCGGGATGACGCCACTTTAATTGCCAGTATTTCATAATTTACGCCGTTCCTCCAACACAAAGCCGCCTGTGAAGAACCAGGTAAAGATTTACATACAACAAGTATTGGGGTTGGCAAGTGGATACACTGTAAACTGTAAAAGGATATACATTAGAATATATATATATTAAGTGAGGCAAAAAATGATTTGACCCCCTGCTGATTTTGTACATTCGCCCACTGACAAAGAAACGATCGTTCTATAATTTTAATGGTCGGTTTATTATAACAGTGAGAGACGGAATAACAACAAAAATATCCAGAAAAACACATTTCAAAAAAAGTTATAAATTGATTTGCATTTTAATGAGTGAAATAAGTATTTGACCCCTTCACAAAACACGACTTAGTACTTGGTGGCAAAACCCTTGTTGGAGATCACAGAGGTCAGACGTTTCTTGGAGTTGGCCTTCAGGTTTTGGCACATCTCAGGAGGGATTTTGTCCTCTTTGCAGATCCTCTCCAAGTCATTTAGGTTTTGAAGCTGACGTTTGGAAACTCGAACCTTCAGCTCCCGCCACATATTTTCTATGGGATTAAGGTCTGGAGACCGGCTAGGCCACTCCATGACCTTTATGTGCTTTTTCTCGAACCACTCCTTTGTTGCCTTGGCCGTGTGTTTTGGGTCATTGTCATGCTGGAAGACCCATCCATGACCCATTTTCAATGCCCTGGCAGGGGGAAGGAGGTTCTCACCCAAGATTTGGTGGTACATGACCCCGTCCACTTTGATGCGGTGAAGTTGTCCTGTCCTTTTAGGAGAAAAACACCCCCAAAGCATAATGTTTCCACCTCCATGTATGACGGTGGGGGATGGTGTTCTTGGGGTCATAGGAGCTCCATGTATGACGGTGGGGGATGGTGTTCTTGGGGTCATAGGACCTCCATGTATGACAGTGGGGGATGGTGTTCTTGGGGTCATAGGACCTCCATGTATGACAGTGGGGGATGGTGTTCTTGGGGTCATAGGACCCCCATGTATGACGGTGGGGATGGTGTTCTTGGGGTCATAGGATCTCCATGTATGACGTGGGGGATGGTTTTCTTGGGGTCATAGGAGCTCCATGTATGACGGTGGGGGATGGTGTTCTTGGGGTCATAGGACCTCCATGTATGACAGTGGGGGATGGTGTTCTTGGGGTCATAGGACCTCCATGTATGACAGTGGGGGATGGTGTTCTTGGTGTCATAGGACCTCCATGTATGACGGTGAGGGATGGTGTTCTTGGGGTCATAGGACCTCCATGTATGACGGTGGGGGATGGTGTTCTTGGGGTCATAGGTAGCATTCCTCTTCCTCCAAACACGGCGAGTTGAGTTGATGCCAAAGAGCTTGATTTTGGTCTCATCTGACCACAACACTTTCCTCCAGTTCTCCTCGGAATCATTCGATGTTCATTAGTAATCTTCAGACGGACCTGTACATGTGATTTCCTGAGTAGGGGGACCTTGTGGGCTCTGCAGGATTTCAGTCCTTCACGGTGTAGTGTGTTACCGATTGTTTTCTTGGTGACTATGGTCCCAGCTGAGATCATTGACAAGATTCTCCTGTGTAGTTCTGGGCTGATTCCTCACCGTTCTCATCATCATTGAACCTCCACGAGGTGAGATCTTCCATGGAGCCCCAGACCGAGGGAGATCGATCGTTATTTTGTGTTTCTTCCATTTGTGAATAATCGCACCAACTGTTGTCTCCCTCTCACCAAGCTGCTTGGCGATGGTCTTGTAGCCCATTCCAGACTTGTGTAGGTCTACAATCTTCTCCCCGACATCCTTGGACAGATCTTTGGTCTTGGCCATGGTGGAGAGATTGGAATCTGATTGATTGCTTCTGTGGACAGGTGTCTTTTATACAGGTGACAAGCTGACCTGTATCTACCTGTATAGAAGACACCTGGGAGACAGAAATCTTGCTGATTGGTAAGGGATCAAATACTTAATTCACTCATTAAAATGCAAATCAATTTATAACTTTTTTTGAAAAGGATATTTTTGTTGGTATTCTGTCTCTCACTGTTATAATAAACCGACCAATAAAATGATAGACCGATCGTTTCTTTGTCAGTGGGCAAACGTACAAAATCAGCAGGGGGTCAAATACTTTTTTCCCCTCAATTTATCTATATTATAATGTATATCCTTTTACAGTTTACAGCATATCCACTTGCCAACCGCAATACTTGTATATACATTGCCGTCTGCAAGTGGTTTACCGTTGTTATGGATAAAGCTATCAGCCATAACCCCGGTAATTTCTTTTCAGCCAGCGGCTGGCTTTATTATGAATGCAGTCCGAGTGGCTAATTAGCCGCTGGATCGCTTTCAGAAAAAGCAGGAGGGGTCCCCTCCCACTCGACGCTCACCAGTGTTTCACGGGCTTACCGTTCTTACCGGGGGGCGCCCGAGAAACGATCCGGCGGTTCTCCCGGCTGGCCATAGAGGGTACCAAAGACCAGATTGTCTCTGATCACCTCTATGATCCTGGAGGACCAGAGTGATGTCACTTCCTGTCTAGGGAGGAAGTAAACAATTTTTCTTTTTTTTTTTTGGCAAAAGATCAAAAAAAGTTTTTTTGATCTTTTGCTTAAAGGTAGAGGAGAGATCTGTGGTCTTATTGGCCCCAGATCTCTCCATAAAGAGGACCTTATTTCTATTAAAAAGAATGTTTACATAAAATAATAAAAATAATAAAAAATATTTAAAAATTCTAAGAATAAAAATGATAACTAAAAAAAATGAAAGAGATGGCATAAAAAAAAATTATAGATTATAAAATTGAATTAAAAAAAATATAAAATTATTATCTCTCGGCGCTCATGCGCAGAAGCGAACGCATATTTGGTGATCGCCCCACACATGTGAGGTATCGCCGCGATTGTTAGAGTGAGAGCAATAATTCTAGCGCTAGATCTCCTCTGTAAACAGTTAAAGCTTCGCCTATGGAGATTTTTAAGTACCGTCGTTTGTCGCCATTCCAGGAGCGCGCACAATTTTTAAGCGCGACATGTTAGGTATCTATTCACTCGGCGTATCATCATCTTTTAGATTTTACCAACAAAAATTGGGTATTATATTGTGTTTTTTTGCATTACAATTCATTAAAGTGTATTTTTTCAAAAAAATTACGTTTGAAAAACCCCTGCGCAAATACCGCGTCACGTAAAATATCGCAGCAATCGCCATTTTATTCTCTATGGTCTCTGCTAAAAAAAAATAAAAAATCGATGATCTTTGGGGGTTCTAAGTAATTTTCGAGCAAATAAAAAAAATACTGATTTAAACTGGTAAACAAAAAGTGTCAGAAAAGGCGGGGTCTTCAAGTGGTTATTAAATTACATTAATTATAAATAAATAACTACATTTAATTATTATAATTCAATTATGCACGGTGTTTTCGTGTTCTCTCATTTAAAAGGGGACTCTGGAAATCCAATAGAAAACTGTTGACTTTGAGCAAAGTCAAGATGTAACCCCTCCCCCGCTCACTTCAGACACACGCATGCTGTGGAAGTCGTCTCCTAGCTCCTCCCCCTCTTCAGTTTAAATGTATTTATTTATTTGAGGTTAGAAGTTTACAAACTTGATGATTTATTTACCGTTCTAATTATTTACATGCCATTAAAATTTAGGGATGAATTTCTGATACTTTTGTAAAGCAAACTCTCTGATGGGAAGGTCTGTATCTCCAACATACTCGACTAAATCCCAGCTATTATCTGCATTGCTTATAAAACGGCTTACTCTGATTTCACCGCACACTGTGAGCCCCTCACAATGTACATTAAAAGCTACAGCAAGTCAGATAGAGCCAGTCTCATTTCCTGGCTGAAGGACGCCCATCATCATCCAGCCCTTTCCTCCCCAGCCTGTCTCTGGCCCATCCTTTTCATTCATTGGATTTCAGTTCTTTCACTTGCAGAGTCTCAGCACCAGTTGTGGGAGGTTTGCATGCAGATGCAGCCTGGCCCACTCCTCCAGCCTGTCATCCACCTATCAAAGCCTTTTAATATTTGCATAACTCCTCCCACTGCTTGCATCAGGACTGAGGGCTTGTGGGAGGAGTAGAGAGGCCGGGTGCTGGGATGTTTTAGGAAAGCTACGAACCGCTTCCCCTACTAGCCCCTCCCACCAGCTGCCTGCATTGCATACAGCAGCACAGAGACCCAGGAAGCTATGTCCAGCCCCCTGGCAGCCTCCTCCCACCATCCATGACCTGCCTGCATTGCCTAGAGAAGCGCAGAGGCCCGGTGATGATATTGGTGATGACATCTGATGTTTTCAGGAAGCTATGTCCAGCCCCCTGTCAGCCCCTCCCACCAGCCACAATCTGCCTTCATTGCATAGAGAAGCACAGAGACCCAGTGATGATTTTAAAATGTCTAAAATAAAGGTATGCAATGAAAATAGAAAGTGTTCTTTTTTTTTTTATTGGGGGGGGGCAGGGAAAGCCAAATATAATCAAATTAAATGTCAGCATTACAGCTTCTTGGCATTTGTATTTGTCTTGTATTTTAGGCATACTAATGAAGGAGCGGAGGGGTACAGAGGGGTGGGGAGAGAACGGAGGGGTGCAGAGAGTGGAGGGGTACGGAGGGAGTGGAGAGGTACAGAGGGGTACGGAGGGAGTGGAGGGGTGTGGAGGGTTCAGAGGAAGTGGAGGGGTGTGGAGGATGCGGAGGAGTGCTGAGGGGTTTGGAGAGTGCAAAGAGGTGTGTAGGGGTGCAGAAGGAGCGGAGGGGTGAGGAGGGAGCAGGGGGGGGGTGCAGAGGGAGTGGAGGGGTGCAGAGGGAGCAGAGGGGTGTGGAGGGAGCGGAGGGGTGCTGAGGGGTTTGGAGGGTGCAAAGGGGTGTGTAGGGGTGCAGGGGATGTGGAGGGGAGTGGAGGGTGCAATGGGGTGTGGAGGGGTGCAGGGGATGTGGAGGGGAGTGGAGGGGTTTGGAGGGTGCGAAGGGGTGTGGAGGGGTGCGGAGGGGTGCAGAGGGAGCGGAGGGGTGTGGAGGGAGCGGAGGGGTGAGGAGGGAGTGGAGGGGTGAGGAGGGAGCAGAGGGAGTGGAGGGGTACAGAGGGAGCGGAGGGGTGTGGAGGGAGCGGAGGGGTGAGGAGGGAGTGGAGGGGTGAGGAGGGAGCAGAGGGAGTGGAGGGGTACAGAGGGAGCGGGGGTGCAGAGGGAGTGGAGGGGTGCAGAGGGAGCAGAGAGGTGTGGAGGGTGAGGAGGGAGTGGAGGGGTACGGAGAGAGTGGAGGGGTGCAGAGAGTGTGGGTGGGTACAGAGAGGTGCAGAGGGAGTGGAGGGGTACGGAGGGGCGTGGAGGGGTATGGAGGGGTATAGAGGGGTGTGGAGGGAGTGGAGGGGTGCAGAGGGGTATGGAGGGAGTGGAGGGGTACAGAGGGGTGCAGAGAGAGTGCATGGGTACAGAGGGGTGCGGAGGAAGTGGAGGGATATAGAGGGGTGCAGAGGGAGTGGAGGGGTGCTGAGGAGTACGGAGGGAGCGGAGGGGTACAGAGAGGTGCAGAGGGAGTGGACGGGTGTGGAAGGAGCGGGGGGTGCAGAGGGAGAGGAGGGGTGCAGAGGGAGCAGAGGGGTGTGGAGGGGGTGGAGGGGTGAGGAGGGAGCAGGGAGGGTGCAGAGGGAGTGGAGGGAGTGGATGCATACAGAGGGGTGCGGAGGAAGTGGAGGGGTGCGAAGGGGTGTGGAGGGAGTGCAGGGGTGAGGAGGGAGCAGGAGGGTGCAGAGGGAGTGGAGGGGTGCAGAGGGAGCAGAGGGGTACAGAGGGGTGTGGAGAGAGTGGATGGGTACAGAGGGGTACGGAGAGAGTGGATGGGTACAGAGGGGTACGGAGAGAGTGGAGGGATACGGAGAGAGTGGAGGGGTACGGAGAGGGTAGAGGGGTACGGAAAGAGTGGAGGGGTACGGAGAGAGTGGAGGGGTACGGAGAGAGTGGAGGGGTACGGAGAGAGTGGAGGGGTATGGAGAGAGTTGAGGGGTACGGAGAGAGTGGAGGGGTACGGAGGGAGTGGAGAGAGTAGAGGGGTACAGAGGGGTGTGGAGAGAGTGGAGGGGTACGGAGGGAGTGGAGGGGTATGGAGGGAGTGGAGGGGTACAGAGGGGTATGGAGGGAGTGGAGGGGTACGGAGGGGTGTGGAGGAAGTGGAGGGGTACAGAGGGGTGCGGAGGGAGTGGAGGGGTACAGAGGGGTACGGAGAGAGTTGAGGGGCACGGAGGGAGTGGAGGGGTACGGAGGGAGTGGAGGGGTACAGAGGGGTACGGAGATAGTGGAGGGGTACAGAGGGGTGCGGAGGGAGTGGAGGGGTGTGGAGGGAGTGAAGGGGTGTGGAGAGAGTGGAGGGGTACGGAGGGAGTGAAGGGGTGTGGCGAGAGTGGAGGGGTATGGAGGGAGTGGAGGGGTACAGAGGGGTGCGGAGGGAGTGGAGAGGTGTGGAGAGAGTGGAGGGGTACAGAGGGGTACGGAGGGATTGGAGGGGTACAGAGGGAGTGGAGGGGTACGGAGAGAGTTGAGGGGCACGGAGGGAGTGGAGGGGTAAGAAGAGACTGGAGGGGTACGGAGAGAGTGGAGGGGTACAGAGGGGTGCGGAGGGAGTAGAGGGGTACAGAGGGGTACTGAGGGAGTGGAGAGGTGTGGAGAGAGTGGAGGGGTACGGAGGGAGTGGAGGGGTATGGAGGGAGTGGAGGGGTACAGAGGGGTGCGGAGGAAGTGGAGGGGTACAGAGGGGTGCGGAGGGAGTGGAGGGGTACAGAGGGGTACGGAGAGAGTTGAGGGGCACGGAGGGAGTGGAGGGGTACGGAGGGAGTGGAGGGGTACAGAGGGGTACGGAGATAGTGGAGGGGTACAGAGGGGTGCGGAGGGAGTGGAGGGGTATGGAGGGAGTGAAGGGGTGTGGAGAGAGTGGAGGGGTACGGAGGGAGTGGAGGGGTACAGAGGGAGTGAATGGGTGTGGCGAGAGTGGAGGGGTATGGAGGGAGTGGAGGGGTACAGAGGGGTGCGGAGGGAGTGGAGAGGTGTGGAGAGAGTGGAGGGGTATGGAGGGAGTGGAGGGGTACAGAGGGGTGCGGAGGGAGTGGAGAGGTGTGGAGAGAGTGGAGGGGTATGGGGGGAGTGGAGGGGTACAGAGGGGTGCGGAGCGAGTGGAGAGGTGTGGAGAGAGTGGAGGGGTACGGAGGGATTGGAGGGGTACGGAGGGAGTGGAGGGGTACAGAGGGGTGCGGAGGGAGTGGAGAGGTGTGGAGAGAGTGGAGGGGTATGGAGGGAGTGGAGGGGTACAGAGGGGTGCGGAGGGAGTGGAGAGGTGTGGAGAGAGTGGAGGGGTAAGGAGGGATTGGAGGGGTACGGAGGGAATGGAGGGGTACGAAGAGACTGGAGGGGTACGGAGAGAGTGGAGGGGTACAGAGGGGTGCGGAGGGAGTGGAGAGGTGTGGAGAGAGTGGAGGGGTACGGAGGGAGTGGAGGGGTACAGAGGGGTGCGGAGGGAGTGAAGGGGTACGGAGGGAGTGGAGGGGTACAGAGGGGTGCGGAGGGAGTGGAGGGGTACGGAGGGAGTGGAGGGGTACAGAGGGGTGCGGAGGGAGTGGAGAGGTGTGGAGAGAGTGGAGGGGTACGGAGGGAGTGGAGGGGTACAGAGGGGTGCGGAGGGAGTGGAGGGGTACGGAGGGAGTGGAGGGGTACAGAGGGGTGCGGAGGGAGTGGAGAGGTGTGGAGAGAGTGGAGGGGTACGGAGGGAGTGGAGGGGTACAGAGGGGTGCGGAGGGAGTGGAGGGGTACGGAGGGAGTGGAGGGGTACAGAGGGGTGCGGAGGGAGTGGAGGGGTACGGAGGGAGTGGAGGGGTACAGAGGGGTGCGGAGGGAGTGGAGAGGTGTGGAGAGAGTGGAGGGGTACGGAGGGAGTGGAGGGGTACAGAGGGGTGCGGAGGAAGTGGAGGGGTGCAGCAAAAATCCCGAGCGAAGCTCATTTGTCCTGAAGCACTTAGATTTGCGGCTCGGAGTGAAGAGCGCAGGAAAACGTATCGCTCGTTGAATGATCCGGAATGAAGCGAGCCATTGATCGCTGACTAATCAATATTTGTAAAGGTGCATTTTTAAGCCTTGTTTGAACTTTCCAAATTGCCTTTTTTTTCATTCTCGGTAACAGATAAAGTGGAACGCCATCAACATTTTTAAAGCAGTATTAAACCCACAAGTGACCCACAGCATTTCAACTGGATTAAAGTTAGGCCCCTTACTTGGCTATAATATATTTAAAGTGGTATTAAACCCAAAAGCCAACATTTATTATATTGCAGCTTACCAATTATTACATGTGGTGGCTGCATTCGTTTTCTTTTTTTCTGTTTCCACCTGGTGATCCAGCCAGTAAGTCTGTTGATCTTCAAAAACACAAGCTCTCCCGTAGAATGTATCAGTTACAGAGATGAGATAAACAAATCATTTACCACTGACAGGAGTGCTTAAAATGATCAGATTGTATTTATTTATGTAAATCTTTTATCCCAAAAGGAACAAAACTGTTACTGTAACTAATTATAAAGTGTGAGGTGGAGTTTGGCTTCAATTTGTTAGTGTATCTAAACCTGCCCCCTGTGCTCCTTCATCCAGAGTGGGGGGCACTCTAATACAAGAGGTGTGTCACTGGCCAGATCAGCAGGTGAAAACAGAGGGGAAAAAAAGCCTAAAAAAAGAAAATGAATGCAGCCGCCACATCTAACAATTGGTAAGCTGCAATATATGATATTTCTAGTTTTGGGTTTAATACTGCGTTAAACCCCTCCCCCGAGTTCACTTTACAAATCAAAGAAATTCGGATGCTGAACCCAATGATATCAATGGGAGGCTAATAGGCAAAGGGGTGTAAAATAACAAAAGTATGGTGGGGGGGGGGGGGGACAATGCCTTAAGGCAGATGTGTCAAACACAAGGCCCACTGGTCAAATCCGGCCCTCCAGGTCATTTCATGTGGCTCTCGTACCTCTTCTGCAACTGTGGTACCCTCTCCATCCCATCTTCACCCTCATCCCATTTTTTTCCCCACATTGTCTCCGCCCCCCACCCCAGCTTCGTCTCTACCTTGTCTCAGCAGTTGGCAGCAGAGAGGAAGGTCAGAACTCCTCCTACAGATCTTGCTCCTCTCTGTGCAGCTGCAGCACCCCCTTGTCTCCGCCTCCCCTGGTCTCAGCAGAGAGGAAGGTCAGAACTCCTCCTACAGATCCTGCTCCTCTCTGTGCAGCCGCAGCCCCTCTTCATCTCCACCTTCGCTGGTCATAGCAGAAAAGAGGACAGAATTCCTCTTATAGACCCCGCTCCTCTCTATGCAGCCACAGCCCCTCATTGTCTCCGCCTCCCCTGGTCTCAGCAGAGAGGAAGGTCACAACTTCTCCTACAGATCCTGCTCCTCTCTGTGCAGCTGCAGCCCCTACTTGTCTCCGCCTCTCCTGGTCTCAGTAGAGAGGAGGACAGAATTCCTCCTACAAATCCGGCTCCTATCTATGCAGCCGCAGACCCTCCTTGTCTCCCTTTCCCCTGGTCATAGCAGAGAAGAGGACAGAATTCCTCCTACAGATCCTGCTCCTCTCTATGCAGCCACAGCTCCTCCTTGTCTCCGCATCCTCTGGTCTGAGCAGAGAGGAGGACAGAAATCCTCCTACAGATCCTGCTCCTCTCTGTGCAGCCGCAGCCCTTCCTTGTCTCCTCCTCCCCTGGTCATAGTAGAGAAGAGGACAGAAATCCTCCTACAAATCCGGCTCCTCTCTATGCAGCCGCAGACCCTCCTTGTCTCCCTTTCCCCTGGTCATAGCAGAGAAGAGGACAGAATTCCTCCTACAGATCCTGCTCCTCTCTGTGCAGCCGCAGCTCCTCCTTGTCTCCGCCTCCCCTAGTCTCAACAGAGAGGAAGGTCAGAACTCCTCAGCAAGGAGGACGGAACTCCTCCTACAGATCCTGCTCCTCTCTGTGCAGCCGCAGCCCCTCCTCCTTTCCGCCTTCCCTGGACTCCAGCAGCTGACTTCAGCCCTCCTCTGGTCCTCCTCCAGACCCTGCACTTTCTGCTTCCCAGCTCTGCCCCTAGCAGCACAAGGTAAGGGGGTGTATTGTCATGTTAGTTAAGGTGGGGAACTTCTGATGGTGGGGGGAGGGGGTCTCCACAACTGATATAAGGGGGAGGGGGTTCTACGGACATTTAGTCTTACAGATATAACCGGCCCTTTGAGAACAACCAGAATGCGGTGTGACCCGCCATGAAATTGAGTTTGACTTTTGGGTTTTGGGGCACCTTGCCCCAGCGTTGACGACAACAAGGGCCTCTTCCCCACAACCCTGGCCGGTGGTTGTGGGGGTCTGTAGGCGGGGCAGGGGGAGAACTTATCGGAACCCGGAGGCTCTCTTGAATTATGTGTGCAGCATGGCAATCCGTAGTGTGTCCCTTGTAGACTCACCCCATCACCGATCTCGGTCTTTACCCATGTGATCAGCTGTGTCCAATCAGCGCGGTTATCGGCATTCCTCTCTTCACACTGATAGCGCGTGAGGAAAGGAGAGCTGATAAGAGGCTTTCCTCACAGGAGAGATCTTCCCCATTGGTAATGCCTCTCAGTGTCCACCAGTGATGCCCATCAGTGTTTAGAAGTAATGCCCATCAGTGCCCACCAGTGATGCCAATCAGTGTTTACAACAAATTCCCATCAGTGCCCACCAGTGATGCAAATCAGTGCCCATCAGTGATGTCAATCAGTGGCCATCAGTAGACCCACATCAGTGCTGTCTATCAGTGCCGCCCAACAGTGTCCATCAATACTGCCCATCAGTGATGTCAATCAGTCCCCATTAGTGATGTCAATCAGTGCCCATCAGTGATGCCTGTCAGTGCCCATGAATGCTGCCCATCAGTGCCGCCTATCAGTGCTGCATATTAGTGCCTCCTTAGCAGTGCCTATCAGTGCTGCCTATCAGTGCCCATCAGTGCTGCATATCAGTGCCAATCAGTGTTGCCTTAATCAGTGCCACCTCTTCAGTGCCGCCTATCAGTGCCGCCCATCAGTGCCCATGAATGCTGCCTATCAGTGCCCATCAGTGCTGCATATTAGTGCCTCCTTAGCAGTGCCCATCAGTAAAGGAGAAAAAATTACCTATTTACAAAATTTTATAACAGAAACCAAATTTTCAGTCTTTTTTCATTTGTTTAGCAAAAAAATAACCCCCCCCCCCCCCCCCCCCCCAGTGGTGAATAAATACCACCAACAGAAAGCTCTATTTGTGTGAAAAAAATGATAAAAAATATCATATGAGTACAATGTTACATGACTGAGTAATTGTCATTCAAAGTGTGACAGCGCTGAAAGCTGGGAATTGTCCTGGGCCGGAAGAGGGGTGAAAGTCCCCGGAATTGAAGGGGTTGAAGCTGTGACAGGCCCTCTTTATTATGCTTGGAGTATAACACATTCCTCCCAGAATTATTATTGAGCTACAGTAGGCTGTGTGCTGTGAGTGTCTCCCGTCTCTGGTGTCGTCCGGAAGACGTCGTGGAGGAATTCAGCTTTCCTCGTATTGAAGGCGACCAATAATACGGAGCGTGCTACTCGCCCTTCATTTCTTCTTGTCCCATCAGCACTTCTCCCTCTTCTCTGCAAATCTTATGCTGAGATTTCATTTTAGCCCCCCCCCCCCCCCAGGACTGTCAGTTCTCCTCCAACAAGACTTCCATATTCCTCACCTTTCCACGCTGGACTCTCGCCACGAAATATTATTAGTATGCAATTCCCTCTCACCCCGCGACTCTGCTGAACTTCTTGTGACCTCCCCGAACACTTCTCTAATTTCATTATCTGCCAACATAGAGATCCTGGGTGACCTCTGCCTATGCTAGCTGGAATTTTATGGAGTCTTCGTTATCACAGATAAAAAGGGAACAGCATGGTGCACTATTCATGATTACAGATTTTAAGCTGCATTCGGTTATCTGCTCAAATGAAAAATGTAAACAAATTGTAAAAAATAAAATAGTAATAATATATGAATAAATAAATGTAAAATAATACACAAATAACTAAAAATCATCATAAATAAGTAAAATAAATGAATAATATGTAATAATACATTAATAAATAATAATTCACCTAACCTTAAAAAAATATGAAATACGTTATTATTATTATTATTATTATTATTATTAACAATAATAATAATAATAATAATAATGAAATAACAATAAAAAACTCAATCTTAAACAAAAAAATACATTATTAATAATAATAATATTAAAATAACAATAAACACCCAAATAAAAAAATACATTATTAATAATTTATTTTGTGTTAGGGTGTTTAGTTATTTATTACTTTATTTTTTAAGGGGTAATTATTTATTGTTACTTAGTATTAATTTATTGAATTAATTTACTTTTTATTTGCTTGTGTATTTATTATTTATGGTACTTATATAGCGTCGTCAATTTAAGCAGTGCGTTTTACATATACATTGTACATTCACATCAGTCCCCACCCTCAATGAGCTTACAATCTAAGGTCCCTAACTCACATTCATATACTGGGGCCAATTTAGACAGGATCCAATTAACCTCCCAGCATGTCTTTGGAGTGTGGGAGGAAACCGGAGCACCCGGAGGAAACCCACACAGGCACAGGGAGAACATGCAAACTCCAGGTAGGTAGTGTCGTGGTTGGGATTCGAACCAGCGAACTCTTTTTACTGCTAGGCGAGAGTGATACCCACTACATTAATTTATTAATTTATTATTATTTATATAATAATAAATAAAATAAAATAATAATACATAACCCTAACCCCAACTCCTAATCCTAACCCTAACCTAAATTGAACTCGAACCCCTTATCCTAACGAACAAACATTATAAAAAATAATATGAATGAATAATAATAATAATAGAAGAAATAAAAGCTAATGGAATCGCTAAAAAAGCTGAAATACCCAGCAACAAATGATGCAACAGATAATAGTTTTCTCTATTGGCTAATAATAAAAAAAACCAAAAAACGGCAAAGCCAAAAAACGCTACATATAAATGCGCAAGTCGTGCAAAAAAGTGACAAAAACGCCGGAAAAGACGCTACGCTCAGGTGTGAATGCAGCCTTAGAGTTGTAGCATTTAGGAGGTAACTCCCCTTTCAAGTTAAAAATATAGCAAATAAAACAACATATATATATATAATATAATATACAATTGCCACATATGCAGTAATTTGCCACTGTAATTTTCTGTAAAATTCAATACAATATGGCAACCCAGAAATGTGTGATTGGCTCACTGATTTTCCCAGAAGACTACACTAAAATACAAATCAGATTTTATGCATCATCTGCAATCCATATATATATATTCAGTATATATGTTTTTTTTCTCAGAGAATAGGTGCAGGAACTCCCCCTTTCTGAGTCACCCCTTGTCTCCGCACCCCTTCCCCACCTTTGTGCACTGGTGTGCAGTCATGTTGGAACAGGAAGGGGCCGTCCCCAAACTGTTCCCACAAAGTTGGGAGCATGAAATTGTCCAAAATGTCTTGGTATGCTGACGCCTTAAGAGTTCCCTTCACTGGAACTAAGGGGCCAAGCCCAACCCCTGAAAAACAACCCCTCACCATAATCTCCCCTCCCCCCACACCATAATCCCCCCCCCCCTCCACCGAATGATTTGGACCAGTGCACAAAGCAAGGTCCATAAAAACAGGGGACAGGGATGAGCGAGTTTGGGTTGGAGGAACTTGACTGGCCTGCACAGAGTCCTGACCTCAACCCCATAGAACACCTTTGGGATGAATTAGAGCGGAGACTGCGAGCCAGACCTTCTCGTCCAACATCAGTGCCTGACCTCACAAATGCGCTTCTGGGAGAATGGTCAAACATTCCCATAGACACCCTCCTAAACCTTGTGGACGGCCTTCCCAGAAGAGGTGAAGCTGTTATAGCTGCAAAGGGCGGAGCCACCTCAATATTGAACCCTCCGGACTAAGACTGGGATGCCATTAAAGTTCATGTGTGTGTAAAGCCAGGTGTCCCAATACTTTTGACAATATAGTGAATATATATATATATATATATATATATATATATATATATATATATATACTGTATATATACTCCAATAGATAAAGTGAAATTTGCTCCGGTAATTGTTCCCAGTGCAACACAATCAAGCCTTCCCACAGGCAATATATAGATAAGAAAAACAAAGGGTTGCTGCACTTTAAGTTTATCATTAATATTAAATTCTTTAATACATTTTAAGTGCAACAATCCTTTGTTTTTCTATTTGTCTATTTTAGGTATTTTATTTTTTCTTTATTTTTTTTATTATTATTATTTTTTTTTTTCTGCAAGGAGAGAGAGATACAATGTATCTCTCTCCTCCATTCACAGAGAGAGAAAACACGGGGGGGGGGGTGGGGGGCTTCACAATGTCACCATCTTGTCTGGTGGGCACTCAATTCAGATTCCTTCCCACAAGGAAGATCCCTCAGAACCCCCCATCATACCAGCAGGGTTACTATACAGCCAGAGTGATGGTAGAGCACTCCTACTGGACACCGAGAAGAACACATACTACACCTGACCTTAGCCAAAAGGCAGAGCAGCCAAGAACCCTTTCCCAACAGTTCTTGGCTTGTAATTTGATAGGTTTGAATATTGAAATGAACTCCATTTCTGTCTTCATTCAAGGTCCATTGTAACCACTCTGTCTGACAGTATTGCAGATCAGGAGTATCCAACCTTGGGACACCATCATGACTGGAATGACCCAGCAAAGTCGATATAAGCCTAGTGAGCTTTTTCAGTGGATGATTGGGAAATCAGCGCTGATCATGCAGATGGGGGAGAGAAACGAGGACCTCAGCAAGGATGTCAGATGCTCGGAGAAGATGACAGACATACGTCAGATAACAGTTTATAGTCGTCTCACAGTAACTATACTGGAGCAGCCAAGACAACGGAGATGGAGATGAAGTCAGTAGTTGAAGACGGCATTGTGAATGCTGAGCAAGGAGTGAGAGTCAACGAATGCACAATGGGCACACGCATACACTGTAGTAACACAGCTTGGTAGCAAAGCATACACTGATGCTGGTGGTTTCCTAAAAGTCCTGGGAGAACCTCGGACCACCTAGATTAAAATGTTGTAAGAAAGCATAGCAAAAAAGTAGGGGAGGTTTTTTTTTTTTTCTTCTCCCCCATCATTATCTGTTTCTCTTTCCTGCTCGTTCTTCCTTTGGTCTATTTTTCAATTCCAACCACATTTCTCTGAGTTATTTGGCTCTTTATGACAAGGGAACCAAGCCAAAGAATCCAGACTATCCAAGGCCCCTTAACCGTTCCTGGTAATGCTACAAGATCGAGTTGGAGGTGTTGACTTTGTTAGCGGGTGACAGCCTGCCTGTTCGTGGCCACAGTGGCAGCCGGAGCACCCATAACATAACCTTCTTGGGCATACCAACCCTTGCTCTCAGAGGCGGCTCTAGGCTTTGTGAGGCCTTAGACAAAGCTTACACATGAGACCCCCACGGATTGGGACGCTCCGTGATGAGGCAGCTATTCCTCAGGCTGCGGGCAGTATCTGATTTGTCCGTCAGCTCCCAAGCCACAGAGTCCCAGTGGGGGTGGGCGGAGCCGCCGGCGTCAACTTCAGTGATTGAGAACAGGCAAATTAGGCGGCCGCGAGGCCCCTGTGAGTGCGAGGCCTTAGGCGACCGTCTAATTTGCCTAATTAGAGAGCCGCCTCTGCTTGCTCTGTATACTCTACTTTCTCTTTCTCCCTCAATGCACAGGTGGGGGCCAGTGACCGGATCCTCTGACCACCCTCCTGGTTGTGCGGCTGTACCGTCTCTTTCTCAGGGGTATCAGGACGCTGGCCCACTTTTCCCAGGGGCATCACAGTAAATGTACTCTCTCACTTCATCACTTCAAGAACATAGAAGCCACATGCAGATAAACTTCTTCTTTACCAAAGATTTGCAACGTACAGCCGTCAATCGGGCCCTGGGCCAAACAGTTCTAGCAAGGATTCTCTCCAAAAGCAGTCATCAGTCTCATCTGGCTGGTGAGGTATCCCTTGTGCCCATCTCCAGGGGGAATGAAAGGATAAAGTCTCTGCTCCTAGACTCCCATTCATGGCTCTCCTTCCCACGGCCAGCAACCTACTGCTCTGGCTAGCTAACTCCTCCCACACTATTAAAGGGATCCTGCCAGGCATGAAGTGAACGCACTCTCCTTCCTGGAAGGATTTAAAAGGGTAGCACTCTTAAGTGGGCCACCTAGTGGGTCCCACCTTAACCTGCCTACAACTTGGCCTTCAAATTGGCCTTCACAGGTTCTGAAGCTAATTGAATGCAGGCGAGGCACCAAGTGAGTTTAATTACCACATTAATCAGCCACAGAACCTGTGTAATTCATATGTGTTTGGTTTTAAAGGGACGAGGTGGCAACCCTAGACACCCCACCTCCCAACTTACAGGAATGAAAGGATCTGCTAGTGATGGCTTGGTGCCAGATACCACAGCGTACCTTCAGAGGTCTAGTGGAGTCCATGCCTCAACGGGTCAGGGTCTGTTTTGGCGGCAAAAGGGGGACCTACTCAATATTTGGTCAGAGGTAGGGTTGCCGCCTCATCCATTTAAAACCAAACACTTATAAATTACACAGGTTCTGTGGCTGATTAAGGTGGTAATTAAACGCACTTGGAGCCTTATCTGCATTAAATTAGCCTCAGAACCCGTGTAATTCATATGTGTTCAGGTTTAAAGGGATGAGGTGGCAACCCTAATCAGAGGCCATAAAGTTCTTGCTGATTGGTGAATATCGAAACGAAAAAAAAAAAAGTTTTGGGTTTAGATATACTTTGATGAAAGGACCTTTGTAGAGTCAGGATTGAATTGTGTCTCTAGTGATGGGCTCTACAAACCCCCATTTTCTTTATGTACTCACTGAATGAGTCATATTGTAGTATGTAATGGTCGGGTTAATTGCAATTTTCCCATTTATTTTAATAACTTTTCTTTAAAATACAACAAATCCACTTATTTCCTCTGTTAGAAGGTACATGGGCTTTATGCAAAATAATGGTGCATTTACTGTCCTTGAGACCGTTGCCCACACAGATCTATGGTAAGTGATCTGTTGAGTGGATGGTTTGTTTTATAATAACTAACATAGAAGAAAAGGTTCTTTTCATGTTGTCTTTTTCCTACTTTTACTAAAAGTAAATCTGCAATTGTTTTTATAAAGTCTTTGAAGACAGAGGCGTATTGTAACGCATGTTCAGGTCATAAGGAGTGTTCCCATCTATCTTCATACAAGTTTCTTCAAGATAACAATCATACATTAGATTCACTTATTTCCTCTGCAATAATGAAAATAAAATGGGTTTTATGCAAAAAGAACGGCGTATTTACTGTCCTTGAAAATGTGATTCATTCCAGCATAGGGCAAGAGATCTGCTGAGTGGATGGTTTGAGTTATAACAAACATTAAGCCAGATGTTCTACTGACGTTGTCTTTTTCCTACTTTTTATAAATTTAGAAGTTGTTTTATTGGTGAACTCTGATTCTGTTGGTAGTTCTGGCAAAATATTAGTTGCACAGTTTGTGGACTGCATTTTAGTTATGGCAGGAGGACATCAGAAGAAGACATACGTGTGAGCCGATACGCAGAACAGAGGGAAATCTCCAGCTGGTTGCTGTGAGGATATAGGCAATCATGTGCATGGGCACGCATGGTTAATTCTAATCTTGGTGCCAGGTTGCAAATTTAAGGAACAGAACTGAGCCAGGAAGTTGCCGGATGGTCTGGACGGTCTTCAGTTGTTACCCTGCAACTTGAACCCTGAGCCCGTTCCTGAGATCTGTTTTCCTGTTGCTGTCTCGGCTTGCCCTTGGATTTGCCTCTGCTCTGCCTTCTTGCTATTGACCTCGGCTAGTTCCCTACCATTATTTACCGTTACCGTTTACCACTGACCTTGGCTAGTTCCTTATCATGGCTAACCCTTACCATTAACACTGACCTTGGCTAGTTCCTTACCATGGCTTACCCTTACCATTACTACTGACCTCGGCTAGTTCCTCACCATGGCTTCTGCCTACCAATACCACCGACTTTGGCTAGTTCCCTACCATGGCTTACCTTTATCATTACCGCTGATCTTGGCTAGTTCCTTAAAATGGCTTACGCTTACCATTACTACTGACCTCGGCTAGTTCCTCACCATGGCTTATGCCTATCAATACCACTGACTTTGGCTAGTTCCCTACCATGGCTTACGCTTACCATTACTACTGACCTCGGCTAGTTCCTTACCATGGCTTATCCTTACCATTACTACTGACCTCCTGCTAATTCCTTACCATGGCTTATACTTACCATTACTACTGACCTCGGCTAGTTCCTTACCATGGCTTGTTTCTGCTGATATGACAGTTTGACCTCAGCTAACTCCTGAAAAATGGTTCACCTCTTCTGACCTTCTGTTGTGACCCCCAGATTGTGTCCTGAATATATTTGTGAATTCATTTTAGAAAAAAGGGGAAAAGGGACTTTAGAGCACTCAAATATAGAAGCACAAAAAAATATATACATATAAAAAAATGACAAAGCTTTTATTGACATCATTAATATTAAAAAATCCATGGGTCTTGGTGTTCCTGCCAGCTGCCGTTTCAGAAAACACACAGTACACACATTTCGCTAGGCTTCAGGTTTGAATGAACACAGGAGTGATTGGTACTGATCACTTACTGTGTTCATTCAGGAAAGGAAGGGGTAAACATGACATGTTTAGTGGCCACCTGCTCTCCATCTGACCCACCCTGGGTGGCCATAGTAGCTGACAGTTGGTGGGAGGGAAAGCAGGAGAAGCTGGCAGTGCTGCAGTGAAGGAGGGGGGGATTTACACAGGGCGATTGGAACTGTAGGAGAATGGGGTCATGGACAGGAGAGGGGGTGATTGAAATGCTGGGGGGGTCAATCTCACAAACCAATCCCCCTGTGGATCCCTCTGCAGCAGTTGACCTCCAGTAGGAGGAAGAAGAGGAGAAGCCAGAAATGCTTTAGGGAGGGAGGGTTGCACAGGGGGATTGGAATTGTGGAAGAAAGGGATCATGGAAAGGACAGGGGGTGATCGGAGAGCCGGGGGGGGGGGTCAATCTCACAAACAGATACTCCTGTGGCTCCCCCTGCACCGGTTGACCTCCAGTAGGAGGGAAAGGAGGAGAAGCCAGCAGTGCTGCAGGGAGGAAGGGTTATACAGGAGGATTAGAACTGTGGGAGGAGGGGATCATGGACAGGAGAGGGGGTGATCGGAGAGCCGGGGGGGGGTCAATCTCACAAACAGATACCCCTGTGGCTCCCCCCTGCAGCGGTTGACCTCCAGTAGGAGGGAAAGGAGGAGAAGCCAGCAGTGCTGCAGGGAAGAAGGGTTATACAAGAGGATTAGAACTGTGGGAGGAGGGGATCATGGACAGGAGAGGGGGCGATCGGAATGCCGGGGGGGGGGGTCAATCTCACAAACCGATCCCCCTGTGGATCCCTGTTCAACAGTTGACCTCCAGTAGGGGGGGGGAGTTGAGGAGAAGCCAGAAGTGCTGCAGGGAGGATCGGTTGCACAGGGGGACTGGAACTGTGGAAGAAGGGGATCATGGACAAGAGAGGGGGTGATTGGAGAGCCAGGGGGGGTCAATCTCACAAACAGATACCCATGTGGCTCCCCCTGCAGTGGTTGACCTCCAGTAGGAGGGAGTTGAGGAGAAGCCAGAAGTGCTGCAGGGAGGGATGGTTACACAGGGGGATTGGAACTGTGGGAGAAGGGGATCATGGACAGGAGAGGGGGTGATCGGAATGCCGAGGAGGTCAATCTCTCAAACCGTTCCCCCTGTGGCTCCCCCTGCATCGGTTGACCTCCGGTAGGAGGGAGAGGAGGAGAAGCCAGCAGTACTGCAGGGAGGGAGGGTTACACAGGGGGATTGGAACTGTGGGAGAAGGGGATCATGGACAGGAGAGGGGGTGATCGGAATGCCGAGGAGGTCAATCTCTCAAACCGTTCCCCCTGTGGCTTCCCCTGCATCGGTTGACCTCCGGTAGGAGGGAGAGGAGGAGAAGCCAGCAGTGCTGCAGGGAGGGAGGGTTACAAAGGGGGATTAGAACTGTGGGAGAAGGGGATCATGGACAGGAGAGGGGGTGATTGGAGAGCCGGGGAGGGGGAATCTCACAAAGCGATCCCCCTGTGGCTCCCCCTGCAGCAGTTGACCTCCGGTAGGAGGGAGAGGAGGAGAAGCCACCAGTGCTGCGGGGAGGGAGGGTTGCACAGGGGGATTGGAACTGTGGGAGAAGGGGATCATGGACAGGAGAGGGGGGTGATTGGAGCACTGTGGGAGGTCAAACTCTGAAAACAATCTCCCTGTGGTTCCTCCTGCAGCAGTTGACAGCTGGTGGGAGGCGGAGAAGGAGAATCCGGCAAGGCTACACAGAGAGAAGCAGAGCTGTGATCACCGGCTTTTGATATTCCTTCACTTTAAGTCTGCCTGCTCCCCCCCCCTCATTGAACTAATGGGGCCAAGACCCCCGTGCAAAAGGACAGGAGGATTGGAGGCCCTGGTTCCGTCATACAAACAAATCCAACAATATTATTTCACCGTTCCACCTTCTCTGCTAATGATAAATGACAGAATCTGGTTGCCATGAAACTCATCGCTCTTTGTTCTGCCTTACCAGGAAAATCTGTGTCGATTTTACGCCTTTTTTTTTTTATGCTTTTATTAAAAAGGCTAATGAAAAAGTATCTAGAAAATGTTGTATTAAACATGATGAAAGACTAAAAGGAGACAGGGAAAACAGATAAATGCAGCTCAATTAAGGGAATATGCCAGAAGGCGTTCTGAAGCATTAATGAGGAGCCATCTCGCTAAGAGTACATAAACACATTTATTACTTCGATAATAAAACAGATTCAGTGAGAAATGCGGTTGGAGACGCAGAGAGAGAGGAAGAACTCATCAGGTTAGAAAATGGAAATGAGGGTCCAAAAAAGGGAGAAAATGTGGTTTGTGGCCACTTGTGATCCTGACGACTTCAAACAGCTTTCTCAATTATATTATATATGAAAATGGCTCAATTTACCGTATTTCCCATAATCCTCTGGCTATGTATTGGTCAGGAGATCCTAAGCTTCTTCATGATAGGTTTTCGTGAGAAGATCTCGGGGATGGCAGGTTGGGTTTTAGGCACCAAAAAAAAAAAGTCAAATAAAAACAGACCCCTATATATTCTAATCTTAGAGTTGTTGTAAACCCTTGTATACTGTATACGCAGTGCCAGGGGAATTGTATACATGCACAAAGATATGCGCATAATAGACCTCCTGGAGTGAGAACTAGATGTGCCCTAACTCATGCGTGTGAGTCGCTATTCGGCGCCCACTTGCCTATTTAAAGCTGCACTTGAGACCAAAGCATTGCTGAGTGGTTGTCAGCTTCTACCACGTGTGACCTGACCCTGTTCTTACCTGGCCTGTTTGACTCATTCCTGATACACTATATTGTCAAAAGTATCGGGACGCCTGCCTTTACACACACACACACATGAACTTTAATGACATCCCAGTTTTAGTCCGTAGGGTTCAATATTGAGTTGGCTCCGCCCTTTGCAGCTATAACAGCTTCAACTCTTCTGGGAGGGCCGTCCACAAGGTTTAGGAGGGTGTCTATGGGAATCCCTATCACTAGACCTGGGGTCCCCAAACTTTTCTGTATGTACAAATACTTGCAGGCTAGAATTTTTTTTTTATAAGGAACCCCCCTCCCCTGCCCCCCCTTGCATCCAGAAGTTTCCATCAGAGTCCCCTCTTGCATCCAGGAGTGCCCAGCAGAGTCACCTATTACATTCAGGAGAGGTCAGCAGAGTCACCTATTACATTCAGGAGAGGCCAGCAGAGTTGCCCTTTATATCCAAGAGAGCCCAGTTGATTCCCACCCTTACATCCAGGATTGCCCAGCAGAGTCCCCCCTGACATCCAGGATTGCCCAGCAGAGTCCCCCCTTATATCCAGAAATACCCAGCTGATTCCCCCCTTACATCCAGGAGTGCCCCGCAGACTCTCCCTTTATCTTTCAGGGTGCAGAACAGCAGCAGAAACATACAGAGGAGGTCTGGTCCTCCTATAAATGCTGGGGCTGGGGGGCATGTTATTGGTCGCTAGGATGATGAAGGTCCTAGTAACCAGCCTTGGTGGAGGGAGATGGAGAAGTCTACGCTGGGGGGACTGGAGGAGGGTCATGGCTGGGTGGATTGCCAGTAGATGCACAGGTCTCTGTATTACGATACACGGAGCGGCCGCCTCCCCTGCCAACAAGCTGGGATGCCGTGGGACATCTAAAATCTTCTAAACCTGTAAAAGCCTCCCCGGTGTGGACATCTGAAAGCCCTGAGACTGCCACTGAATGCCGCCATCTTTCATATGTCACTGTCACTCAAAATGACACTCTTTAGGAATCCCCTTCACTCCTCCCCCAGCAGCTGCATTAAAGAGGAAGTCAATTCTTCCTCTTTAATTGTACCTACAGGTGATCCTCTAATAAGGCCTACCTGTAGGTACTGGAAATATCTCTTTAACTTGCATCGCTTAGGAGATATTTACTATATATCATTCCGCCGACATCATCCGCGTACGTGCACTGAAGGTGTGACCCGCTCGTGCCATTTCTCCAGGGCCTGTGACGTGACCGGCGGTCACCAATGCACACACGCGTGAGTGACGTCATCGCGCCTCCGGCCAATCACAGCGCCGGAGCCCGCGAAGCTGGAAGCAACTCCAGGAAAGATGTCGGCCCTGTCAGCTGTGTGCCAGCGCCGATTCAGGGCATCGTTCTAAGGTATGTATCTTATAATGAACTTGTATGCGATGCACACCAGATCAGTATGACTTTGTCTTGCAGATTTCTTTTTTTTTTGAGGTTTACAACCTCTTTAAAGGTTATGTAGGGAGTTGAAGGCAGGGGCGGGGGAGCTGGGCCAGCACAGACAGTGACTGGAACCTCCAAGAAAAGAAGAGGGCTATGAAATGCAAGGAAGAAGGGGAGTGTGCTGGGGAAACAACTAGGGAAGGGAAGGAGAGGAAAATGAAAAAGAAAAGGAAAGAGAAAGGGGAAGAGGAAAAAGGGAAAGGGGAAGAGGAATGGGGAAAGGAAAGAGAAATGAGAAGGGGAAGGGGGAAGGTGAAAGGAGAAGGTTAATGAGAAGGGAAAGGGGTAGGGAAATGGGAAGGGAGGAAGGCAAAGGGAAAACTGAAGGAAAAAGAGGAAGCAGAATGAGAAGGGGAAGGAAAATGAAAAGGGAAGGAGAAAGGGAAGGGAAAGGGGGAAGGGTAATGAGATGGGAAAGGTGAAGAGGAAAGGACAAAGAGAAAGGGTAAGGGAAACGAGAAGGGAAAGGAGAAGGGAAGAAGGGAAAGAGGAAGGGGAAGGCGTGGAGGAATGGGGAAGGGGCAAGAGAAAAGGAAGTGAAATATGAAGGGGAAGGGAAATGAGAAGTGGGAAGGTAAAGGGGAATGAGAAATTAAAGGGAAAGTGGAAGGTCAAAGTAGAAGGGAAATCAGAAGGGAAAGGAGAAAGAGGAAGGGAAAAAAGGAAAAAGGAAAGGGGAAGAAGAAAAGGGAGGAGCAAAGGGTAAGGGAAATGATAAGGGGAAAGTGAAAAAGGAAATGGGAAGGTAAAAAGGGAAAGGGGAAGAGGAATGGGAAAGGGGAAGGGAAATGAGAAGGGGAAAGGGAAAAGGGAAATGGGAAGGTAAAAAGGGAAAGAGGAAAAAGGAAGGGAAATGAATCTAAAGGAAAGGGGGAGGGAAATGGGAAGGGGAAGGGAGGAAGGGAAAGGAAAATTTTAAGGAGAAAGGGGAAGCAGAATGAGAAGGGGTGGGAAAATGAAAAGGGGAAGGGGAGAGGGAAGGAGAAAGGGAAGGGAAAGAGGAAGAGTAATGAGAAGGGAAAGGTTAAGAGGAAAGGGAAAGCAGAAAATGAAATAACAAAGAGAAAGGGTACTGGAAATGAGAAGGGAAGAAAGGAAAGGGATAGGGGAGAGGAATGGGGAAAGGAGAAGGGAAAAGGGAAATGGAAGAAAAAGGGGAAGTAATATGAGAAGGGGAAGGAAAATGAGAAGGGGGAAGTGTAATGAGAAGTTAAAGGGACAAGGGAAGGTCAAAGTAGAAGGCAATGAGAAGAGCAAGGGGAAGGGAAAAAGGGAAAATGAAAGGGGAAGATGAATGGGGAAGGAGAAGAGGAAAGGGAAAGAGGAAGTGAAATGAAAAGGGTAAAGGGGAAGGGAAATGAGAAGGGGAAAGGGGGAGGGAAAGGGAAACGGTAAGAGCAAATGGGAAAGGGAAGGGGAAGAGGAAGGTGAAGGAACTTAATGACAACCTTTAGTTGCCCTTTACACAACATTGTGCATCTTTGTCTAAGACATGAACTATAGTCCCGGTGACAAAGCACAACCTCACATGACATCTCACAGCATGAATATTGTTCACCGTAAATAAATGGTCACCATTGATTGGCTCCAGTGTTTGCTGAGCTCGTAATGATTACGCACTTTGGATAAAGTGGAGGAGATCTAGCTAAAGATGGAGTTTTACAACCCAGAGCTGCTCAGCTGTAGATATTTTACGGTATTAATTGGCATTAATGCAAGTCCTGGCAGATTTTCCATCCCCTCAAAACCATTAGCGCAGCATCGAATTTACCACTCTCTGCACGCCGTCCACAAAAATCCGCAAAAGCATTAAACAGGAGAAGCAGGACCCTGCAATTTCGGTCCAAAGCATCAGCTTTTATCTTGGAAGTAATTAGCCACTCCAACAAAATCTTTACGCTGAAAGCTTTCACCAGCAAAGTTCAATACCGAGGACGGAGACAAGAGGAGCATTATCTAACGAGGCTCACATTCAGACATAGACAAAAGCCTATGTATTACCCAAAGGTCCCCGATCATCCGAAGAAGTGTAAGTTAAGTAAATAAGGAAAATCAAAGCACAACTAAATAGCGGCTATAAGCAGGGAAAGTAGCCATTCCCCATTGGTTAATATAATCAAGTTTCTTAATTGAATTCAGTGTATTGGCGCGTCGAGCGGCACGTCTTTCCTCTGATCAGAATGAGTGCCTACATTTGCATTTAGATAAGTAAACAGTAAAACGGTGAATCATTTTTAAAGGTTACTTCCAAGCGTGCGGTCGACTGCAGGAAATGCCACCTTTTCTCTCCTTGGAGTGGCACGCCAAGCGTTTTGGGATAGTCGATAAAATTCAGCAGCTAATTACATTTTCTGTTGACTCCTGTTTTCGAAGGTACGGTGAGATTGGGCTGTTCAGCTCAGGTTGTCTGAAAGTCATCTCCAAGATCTGGACGTCCGGGATTGGATGGTGTGCGGGTCAGAAGATAGGAGGGAGGAAGAGGTTATACAATGACCTCAAGGGCAAGCCGGTGCAACCAGTATACTATGGGATTTATCTTATCCATGAAGTCTATTTTATCTTCAAACTTTAAGGCCTTCTTCTTTAAGGTCTGGAAAACACACAGAGAGGGACATAGAAATGAAGGATTTCTGATCCTGCCCGGACAGTTTCGCGAGTCACCTCGGGCCAGACTGCACAACCAGGAGGGTGGCATCTCTCATCAGTAGGCACTCATTTACACTATGACATTGCTGTCAGGGCTGAAGATAGGAGGGTACATACATCCCTCATGTACCAGGAGGACCCTTAGAGTCAGTCTAGTACAAGTTGGCCCACACAGCTCAACCCCACCAGCATGCCTTGGCACGGCACAGTTAGGAAGAACGTTCCCCAAAGTGTCCACCAACCCTCTTTACTTTAATTAGTGATGGGGGACATAGCTACAGTCTCGTGAGATCCTGGAGGCCGCCGGGTGCCTTCCTGCTTGCTCTCAGCTTGCAGCACCGTGGGATCCATAGTGACAGGGGACACAGCTAGATGTGATCTGTTGGTTGATGGACTTTTTTCGGGGTAAATGGTTTGTGTGTGCTGGGCAAATGGTCAGTGATTGGTAGAGAGACTGAGCGGGGTACTGTGCCAGATTCAAGGTTATAGATTGGGGGGGGGGTGATCTGATTGGTGATAGTGGTGGGTACAGCCTGCAGTACCTCAGGAATATAGGGATTCATGGAAGACCAAGAAGAATTATGACCCCTGAACTATGTACATTGCATACTCCTGACCCCAGCACTATGTATGTTACATACTCCTGACCACTGTACTATGTATGTTACATACTCCTGACCACAGTACTTTGTATGTTACATACTCCTGACCCCTGCACTATGTACATTACATACTCCTGACCCCTGCACTATGTACATTACATACTCCTGACCCCTGCACTATGTACATTACATACTCCTGACCCTGCACTATGTACATTACATACTCCTGACCCCTGCACTATGTACATTACATACTCCTGACCCTGCACTATGTTCATTACATACTCCTGACCCCTGCACTATGTACATTAGATACTCCTGACCCCTGCAAACTTTTTCCATTTAGGGATGATGGAGGCCACTGAGCTCATTGGGACCTTCAATGCTGCAGAAATGTTTCTGTACCCTTCCCCCGATCTGTGCCTCCATACAATCCTGTCTCGGAGGTCTACAGACAATTCCTTGGACTTCATGGCTTGGTTTGTGCTCTGACATGCACTGTTACCTGTGGGACCTTCTATAGACAGGTGTGTGCCTTTCCAAATCATGTCCAATCAACTAAATATACCACAGGTGGACTCCAATCAAGTTGTAGAAACATCTCAACGATGATCAGTGGAAACAGGAGGTACCTGAGCTCAATTCTGAGTGTCATGGGAGGAGCCTGTGATACGTATGTACATGGGAGGAGCCTGTGATACTTATGTACATGGGAGGAGCCGGTGATACTTATGTACATGGGAGGAGTCTGTGATATTTATGTACATGGGAGGAGACTGTGATATTTATGTACATGGGAGGAGCCTGTGATATTTATGTACATGGGAGGAGCCTTTGATACTTATGTACATGGGAGGAGTCTGTGATACTTATGTACATGGGAGGAGCCTGTGATACTTATGTACATGGGAGGAGCCTGTGATACTTATGTACATGGGAGGAGCCTGTGATACTTATGTACATGGGAGGAGCCTGTGATATTTATGTACATGGGAGGAGCCTGTGATACTTATGTACATGGGAGGAGCCTGTGATACTTATGTACATGGGAGGAGTCTGTGATACTTATGTACATGGGAGGAGCATGTGATACTTATGTACATGGGAGGAGCCTGTGATACTTATGTACATGGGAGGAGCCTGTAATACTGATGTACATGGGAGGAGCCTGTGATACTTATGTACATGGAAGGAGCCTGTGATACTGATGTACATGGGAGGAGCCTGTGATACTTATGTACATGGGAGGAGTCTGTGGTACTTATGTACGTGGGAGGAGCCTGTGATACTGATGTACATGGGAGGAACCTGTGATACTGATGTACATGGGAGGAGTCTGTGGTACTTATGTACATGGGAGGAGCCTGTGGTACTTATGTACATGGGAGGAGCCTGTGGTACTTATGTACATGGGAGGAGCCTGTGGTACTTATGTACATGGGAGGAGCCTGTGATACTGATGTACATGGGAGGAGTCTGTGATACTTATGTACATGGGAGGAGCCTGTGATACTTATGTATATGGGAGGAGCCTGTGATACTTATGTACATGGGAGGAGCCTGTGATATTTATGTACATGGGAGGAGTCTGGGATACTTATGTACATGGGAGGAGTCTGTGGTACTTATGTACATGGGAGGAGCCTGTGGTACTTATGTACATGGGAGGAGTCTGTGATACTTATGTACATGGGAGGAGCCTGTGATATTTATGTACATGGGAGGAGTCTGGGATACTTATGTACATGGGAGGAGTCTGTGGTACTTATGTACATGGGAGGAGCCTGTGATACTTATGTATATGGGAGGAGCCTGTGATACTTATGTACGTGGGAGGAGCCTGTGATATTTATGTACATGGGAGGAGTCTGGGATACTTATGTACATGGGAGGAGTCTGTGGTACTTATGTACATGGGAGGAGCCTGTGGTACTTATGTACATGGGAGGAGTCTGGGATACTTATGTACATGGGATTTTTCCATTTTTAATTTTTAAGAAATTTGCAAAGATTTCAAACAAACTTCTCTCACATTGTCATTATGGGGCATTGTTTGTAGAATTTTGAGGAAAATAATAAATTTAAGCCATTTTGGAATAAGGCTGTAACATAACAAAATGTGGAAAAAGTGAAGCGCTGTGAATACTTTCTGAATGCACTGAAGGTCCACTTTAATATTACCCTTCCAGAAAACTCCGAAACCTTCAGAACTCAAAATCCAGATTTATTTTTCCTAGTAAATATCTGCATTTGTTGATTCTTTTTCCAGTCAATCTACTCTAATGAGTTATCTTCTGCGATTAACTCCCGACTTCAAGAAGTCTTTCTCAGGAATAAAACAACAGAAGCCCCTGAGATGGCATTTGTTAATTTGTTCTATTAAAATTCATCTTGTAAGTCTTCAGATCATTGAACTCAGTATACATCCCAGAAAACCCACTGGGACCCCGGTTCTAAGTGTCGGACCATTACGGAGAAACGCATCGGGAAGAAAACATTATCACTGAGTATTTAGCCCGTCAGCGGAAACAAAGAATAATAATCCTCATCAGATGGCAAAAAAAAGAGATACACTTTGTTTAAAGAAAAACTCTGATCTACTAATAAAATAAAGATACTTTGTAATGTATATTGTTTGCAGTGTCTGAGTATCACAATTACCCCCCCCCCCCCCAATCCCCCCATCCCATTACATATTTGGCATTAATCTTTTTTCTGGGGGGAGGGGGTGCAAGTACCCACTCTTACTTCCTTATTACTCACCTAGGTGAGGATGACGTCATGTTCAGCGCACCTCTCCCCCCCCCCCCATTGCTTAAAATTTGATTATCATTATTATTACAGTGGAACCTTGGATTACAAAGCACTGGCATATCAAAGCGAGTTTCCCCATAGAACTCAATGGAAATGAAAATAATTTGTTCCGCATTGACTTCTATTGCATGCAGTACTGCATGTGGTCAGAGGTGGGGGGGAGCGTTGGAGAGCCTCGGGAAATACTCAGGGACAGCTCGGCTGAACTCAGAAACCCTCGGAAAGGCTCGGGAATGGAGTATTTCCAAGTGGTTCTGAGTATTTCCGAACGGCTCCAAGCAGCTCCGAACTGTTCCGAGTGTCACCGGCGCCCCCCACAACTCTGGCCAAATGCGGTACTGCACACCACATTAGCTTGAATTCCGCTCGTTTTGCGAGACATCACTCACAAACTGGATTTTTTTTAAAAAGTTGCTCGTTTTTCAAAACACTTATTGACCGCGTTACTCGTAAACCAAGGTTCCACTGTATTATGCAGGATTTATATAGCGCCAACAGTTTGCGCAGCACTTTACAATATAAAATGGAGACAATACATTTACAATTAGACATGTGCATTGATGAAAAATTCATACTTTTTTTTGTTTTTTTTTAGTTTTTCGGGTCATTCGTTACGATCGCAATTCATAAATTCGAATATTTGAAAATTCTAAAATTAAAAAAAAAAGGAAAGAAAATTCGAAAGAATGACTAATTATTAAACTCTCCTTTCAAATTTGGCTGTTAGTGAATGTAACGAATACGAATTTATCCAAACTTACGAATTATCTGAAATAACGAATACCGCATCTAAATGAATGGAACGGAACAAATTAATAATAAACAATAATAATAAAAAGTTTAATTATCATTATCATTATTATTGTTATTTATTATTATTAATTTGTTACGTTCCATTTGTTTAGATGCGGCATTCGTTATTTCAGATAATTCGTAACTTCGGATAAATTCGTATTCGTTACGTTCACTAACAGCCAAATTTGAAAGGAAATTCCAATACCTCTAATTTAATAGTTAGTAATAGTTAAGTTATTATTAGTTAGTTATTTCAGATTTTCGAATTTTTGAGTTTCCAGATTTTCGAATTTCCGAATTTTTTAATTTTTTAATGTACGAATTTACAAATTAAAGAATTTTCAAATATTTAAATTTATGAATATTCAGAAAAATGTGTTAAACTGGTTTTCGTTCATTTGGATATTTCCAAATGAACTAACTTGTTGAAATTAGTTAAAAAATATATTTGGAACGAAAAAAATTGTCTAGTTACAATACAATAAAATACAAGAGGGTTAGGAGGGCCTTGCTAATTTGCGCTTACAATCGAATAGGGTGGGGCAAGTGGAACAAATTAATAATAAATAATAATAATAAAAAGTTTTTATTATTATTATTGTTATTTATTATTATTAATTTGTTATGTTCCATTCGTTTAGATATGGCATTCATTATTGAGGATAATTCGTAACTTTGGATACATTCGTATTCGTTCACTAACAGCCAAATTTCAAAGGAAATTCCAATAGCTATAATTTAATAGTTAGTAATAGTTAAGTTATTATTAGTAAGTTATTATTTCATATTTTAGATTTTTTGGGTTTTCGAATTTACGAATGTAAGAATTTTCTAATATTTGAATTTACGCATATTCAGAAAAATTTGTTAAATGGGTTTTCGTTAATTTGGATAATTCCAAATGAACTAATTTGTTGAAATTCGTTAAAAAACAAATTAGAAACAAAATGAATTGCACATGTCTAATTATAATACAATAAAATACAAGAGGGTTAAGAAGACCCTGCTCAGAGGAGCTTACTATCTAATAGGGTGGGGCAGGTGGTACAAAAGGTTGTAACTGTGGGGAATGAGCTGATGGAGGTGGTGAAAAATTTGTTGGAGACGTTATAGGCTTCCCTGAAGAGATGAGTTTGCAGGGATCGCCTGACGGTAGCAAGAGTAGGAGATAGCCGGACAGGTGGAGGTAGACAGTTCCAGAGGATGGGAGAGGCTCTGGAGAAATCCTGGAGACGATCATGGGAGGAGGAGACTAGAGAACTTGAGAGTAGGAGGTCATGGGAGGAGGAGACGAGGGAGCTTGAGAGTAGGAGGTCATGGGAGGAGGAGACGAGGAAGCTTGAGAGTAGGAGGTGGACAGGTGGAGGTAGAGAGTTCCAGAGGATGGGAGAGGCTCTGGAGAAATCCTGGAGACGATCATGGGAGGAGGAGACTAGAGAACTTGAGAGTAGGAGGTCATGGGAGGAGGAGACGAGGGAGCTTGAGAGTAGGAGGTCATGGGAGGAGGAGACGAGGAAGCTTGAGAGTAGGAGGTGGACAGGTGGAGGTAGAGAGTTCCAGAGGATGGGAGAGGCTCTGGAGAAATCCTGGAGACGATCATGGGAGGAGGAGACTAGAGAACTTGAGAGTAAGAGGTCATGGGAGGAGGAGACGAGGGAGCTTGAGAGTAGGAGGTCATGTGAGGAGGAGACGAGGGAGCTTGAGAGTAGGAGGTCATGGGAGGAGGAGACGAGGAAGCTTGAGAGTAGGAGGTCATGGGAGAAGGAGATGAGAGAACTTGAGAGTAGGAGGTCATGAGAGGAGGAGACGAGGGAGCTTGAGAGTAGGAGGTCATGGGAGAAGGAGATGAGAGAACTTGAGAGTAGGGGGTCATGGAAGAAGGAGATGAGAGAACTTGAGAGTAGGAGGTCATGGGAGAAGGATATGAGAGAACTTAAGAGTAGGAGGTCATGGGAGGAGGAGACGAGGGAGCTTGAGAGTAGGAGGTCATGGGAGAAGGAGATGAGAGAACTTGAGAGTAGGAGGTCATGGAAGAAGGAGATGAAAGAACTTGAGAGTAGGAGGTCATGGAAGAAGGAGATGAAAGAACTTGAGAGTAGGAGGTCATGGAAGAAGGAGATGAAAGAACTTGAGAGTAGGAGGTCATGGAAGAAGGAGATGAGAGAACTTGAGAGTAGGAGGTCATGGGAGAAGGAGATGAAAGAACTTGAGAGTAGGAGGTCATGGAAGAAGGAGATGAAAGAACTTGAGAGTAGGAGGTCATGGAAGAAGGAGATGAAAGAACTTGAGAGTAGGAGGTCATGGAAGAAGGAGATGAGAGAACTTGAGAGTAGGAGGTCATGGGAGAAGGAGATGAGAGAACTTGAGAGTAGGAGGTCATGGGAGAAGGAGATGAGAGAACTTGAGAGTAGGAGGTCATGGGAGAAGGAGATGAGAGAACTTGAGAGTAGGAGGCCATGGGAGAAGGAGATGAGAGAACTTGAGAGTAGGAGGTCATGGGAGAAGGAGATGAGAGAACTTGAGAGTAGGAGGTCATGGGAGAAGGAGATGAGAGAACTTGAGAGTAGGAGGTCATGGGAGAAGGAGATGAGAGAACTTGAGAGTAGGAGGTCATGGGAGAAGGAGATGAGAGAACTTGAGAGTAGGAGGTCTTGGGAGGAGGAGACGAGGGAGCTTGAGAGCAGGAGGTCATGAGAGGAGGAGACGAGGGAGCTTGAGAGTAGGAGATCATGGGAGGAGGAGACGAGGAAGCCTGAGAGTAGGAGGTCATGGGAGAAGGAGATGAGAGAACTTGAGAGTAGGAGGTCATGGGAGGAGGAGACGAGGGAGCTTGAGAGTAGGAGGTCATGAGAGGAGGAGACGAGGGAGCTTGAGAGTAGGAGGTCTTGGGAGGAGGAGACGAGGGAGCTTGAGAGTAGGAGGTGGACAGGTGGAGGTAGAGAGTTCCAGAGGATGGGAGAGGCTCTGGAGAAATCCTGGAGACGATCATGGGAGGAGGAGACTAGAGAACTTGAGAGTAGGAGGTCATGGGAGGAGGAGACGAGGGAGCTTGAGAGTAGGAGGTCATGTGAGGAGGAGACGAGGGAGCTTGAGAGTAGGAGGTCATGGGAGGAGGAGACGAGGAAGCTTGAGAGTAGGAGGTCATGGGAGAAGGAGATGAGAGAACTTGAGAGTAGGAGGTCATGAGAGGAGGAGACGAGGGAGCTTGAGAGTAGGAGGTCATGGGAGAAGGAGATGAGAGAACTTGAGAGTAGGGGGTCATGGAAGAAGGAGATGAGAGAACTTGAGAGTAGGAGGTCATGGGAGAAGGAGATGAGAGAACTTAAGAGTAGGAGGTCATGGGAGGAGGAGACGAGGGAGCTTGAGAGTAGGAGGTCATGGGAGAAGGAGATGAGAGAACTTGAGAGTAGGAGGTCATGGAAGAAGGAGATGAAAGAACTTGAGAGTAGGAGGTCATGGAAGAAGGAGATGAAAGAACTTGAGAGTAGGAGGTCATGGAAGAAGGAGATGAAAGAACTTGAGAGTAGGAGGTCATGGAAGAAGGAGATGAGAGAACGTGAGAGTAGGAGGTCATGGGAGAAGGAGATGAAAGAACTTGAGAGTAGGAGGTCATGGAAGAAGGAGATGAAAGAACTTGAGAGTAGGAGGTCATGGAAGAAGGAGATGAAAGAACTTGAGAGTAGGAGGTCATGGAAGAAGGAGATGAAAGAACTTGAGAGTAGGAGGTCATGGAAGAAGGAGATGAAAGAACTTGAGAGTAGGAGGTCATGGAAGAAGGAGATGAGAGAACTTGAGAGTAGGAGGTCATGGAAGAAGGAGATGAAAGAACTTGAGAGTAGGAGGTCATGGGAGAAGGAGATGAGAGAACTTGAGAGTAGGAGGTCATGGAAGAAGGAGATGAAAGAACTTGAGAGTAGGAGGTCATGGAAGAAGGAGATGAAAGAACTTGAGAGTAGGAGGTCATGGAAGAAGGAGATGAAAGAACTTGAGAGTAGGAGGTCATGGAAGAAGGAGATGAGAGAACGTGAGAGTAGGAGGTCATGGGAGAAGGAGATGAAAGAACTTGAGAGTAGGAGGTCATGGAAGAAGGAGATGAGAGAACTTGAGAGTAGGAGGTCATGGGAGAAGGAGATGAGAGAACTTGAGAGTAGGAGGTCATGGGAGAAGGAGATGAGAGAACTTGAGAGTAGGAGGTCATGGGAGAAGGAGATGAGAGAACTTGAGAGTAGGAGGTCATGGGAGAAGGAGATGAGAGAACTTGAGAGTAGGAGGTCATGGGAGAAGGAGATGAGAGAACTTGAGAGTAGGAGGTCATGGGAGAAGGAGATGAGAGAACTTGAGAGTAGGAGGTCATGGGAGAAGGAGATGAGAGAACTTGAGAGTAGGAGGTCATGGGAGAAGGAGATGAGAGAACTTGAGAGTAGGAGGTCATGGGAGAAGGAGATGAGAGAACTTGAGAGTAGGAGGTCATGGGAGAAGGAGATGAGAGAACTTGAGAGTAGGAGGTCATGGGAGAAAGAGATGAGAGAACTTGAGAGTAGGAGGTCATGGGAGAAGGAGATGAGAGAACTTAAGAGTAGGAGGTCATGGGAGGAGGAGACGAGGGAACTTGAGAGTAGGAGGTCATGGGAGAAGGAGATGAGAGAACTTGAGAGTAGGAGGTCATGGAAGAAGGAGATGAAAGAACTTGAGAGTAGGAGGTCATGGAAGAAGGAGATGAAAGAACTTGAGAGTAGGAGGTCATGGAAGAAGGAGATGAAAGAACTTGAGAGTAGGAGGTCATGGAAGAAGGAGATGAGAGAACGTGAGAGTAGGAGGTCATGGGAGAAGGAGATGAAAGAACTTGAGAGTAGGAGGTCATGGAAGAAGGAGATGAAAGAACTTGAGAGTAGGAGGTCATGGAAGAAGGAGATGAAAGAACTTGAGAGTAGGAGGTCATGGAAGAAGGAGATGAAAGAACTTGAGAGTAGGAGGTCATGGAAGAAGGAGATGAAAGAACTTGAGAGTAGGAGGTCATGGAAGAAGGAGATGAGAGAACTTGAGAGTAGGAGGTCATGGAAGAAGGAGATGAAAGAACTTGAGAGTAGGAGGTCATGGGAGAAGGAGATGAGAGAACTTGAGAGTAGGAGGTCATGGAAGAAGGAGATGAAAGAACTTGAGAGTAGGAGGTCATGGAAGAAGGAGATGAAAGAACTTGAGAGTAGGAGGTCCTGGAAGAAGGAGATGAAAGAACTTGAGAGTAGGAGGTCATGGAAGAAGGAGATGAGAGAACGTGAGAGTAGGAGGTCATGGGAGAAGGAGATGAATGAACTTGAGAGTAGGAGGTCATGGAAGAAGGAGATGAGAGAACTTGAGAGTAGGAGGTCATGGGAGAAGGAGATGAGAGAACTTGAGAGTAGGAGGTCATGGGAGAAGGAGATGAGAGAACTTGAGAGTAGGAGGTCATGGGAGAAGGAGATGAGAGAACTTGAGAGTAGGAGGTCATGGGAGAAGGAGATGAGAGAACTTGAGAGTAGGAGGTCATGGGAGAAGGAGATGAGAGAACTTGAGAGTAGGAGGTCATGGGAGAAGGAGATGAGAGAACTTGAGAGTAGGAGGTCATGGGAGAAGGAGATGAGAGAACTTGAGAGTAGGAGGTCATGGGAGAAGGAGATGAGAGAACTTGAGAGTAGGAGGTCATGGGAGAAGGAGATGAGAGAACTTGAGAGTAGGAGGTCATGGGAGAAGGAGATGAGAGAACTTGAGAGTAGGAGGTCATGGGAGAAGGAGATGAGAGAACTTGAGAGTAGGAGGTCATGGGAGAAGGAGATGAGAGAACTTGAGAGTAGGAGGTCATGGGAGAAGGAGATGAGAGAACTTGAGAGTAGGAGGTCTTGGGAGGAGGAGACGAGGGAGCTTGAGAGCAGGAGGTCATGAGAGGAGGAGACGAGGGAGCTTGAGAGTAGGAGATCATGGGAGGAGGAGACGAGGAAGCCTGAGAGTAGGAGGTCATGGGAGAAGGAGATGAGAGAACTTGAGAGTAGGAGGTCATGGGAGGAGGAGACGAGGGAGCTTGAGAGTAGGAGGTCATGGGAGGAGGAGACGAGGGAGCTTGAGAGTAGGAGGTCATGGGAGGAGGAGACGAGGGAGCTTGAGAGTAGGTGGTCATGGGAGGAGGAGACGAGGGAGCTTGAGAGTAGGAGGTCTTGGGAGGAGGAGACGAGGGAGCTTGAGAGTAGGAGGTCATGGGAGGAGGAGACGAGGGAGCTTGAGAGCAGGAGGTCTTGGGAAGAGCAGAGAGGACAGTTTGGGTGATATTTGGAGACAAGATTGGTGATGTAGTTGGGGGCGGAGTTGTGAACGGCTTTGTATGTTGTGGTTAATATTTTTTTATAAAATTTTGAGATAAATTTTAAATCAATGCACAATCACATAGGACATATCTGACGTTGTCACATGATTTTGAGGGGTGAAATGAGGAATTGCTTTTTAAATATTCATCACTTTAATCCAATCACAAGGTGGACGCTGCGCATCTAGAAAAGAGGGTTTTTTTTTTCCGGTCACGGTGTCTCAGGGATGGACGCCGGGTAATGGATACACATGTTGCTATTGGTGTTATAGATCGAATTAATTATTGCTAGCTGGCAGTCACAATCTCGCTGGTGTTGCGCGCGGTATGATAATTAATCGTTCCACTTGTTATTGTGTTAATTGCCTCTCTCAGTTTGCAGCGGATCTACCTATAGTGACAGCTTACAAATACGGCAAACATACAGGGAGAGGGGGGGGGGGGTGTTGAGGTTGGCCTATGTAAAGGTAAAATATATATTTTTTTTTTATTAGAAAGACAAAAGGCACTGAGGACTAACTGCTTGCTGTCCGGCCTATAGCAGTTTTACTGCTACAGGGCGCAGGATCACATATACACTATATTGCCAAAAGTATTGGGACGCCTGCCTTTACACACACATGAACTTTAATGACATCCCAGTCTTAGTCCATAGGGTTCAATATTGAGTTGGCTCCGCCCTTTGCAGCTATAACAGCTTCACCTCTTCTGGGAAGGCCGTCCACAAGGTTTAGGAGGGTGTCTATGGGAATGTTTGACCATTCTTCCAGAAGCGCAATTGTGAGGTCAGGCACTGATGTTGGACGAGAAGGCCTAGTTTGCAGTCTCCGCTCTAATTCATCCCAAAAGGTGTTCTATCGGGTTGAGGTCAGGACTCTCTGCAGACCAGTCAAGTTCCTCCACCCCAAACTCGCTCATCCATGTCTTTATGGACCTTGCTTTGTTTTGCCAACTTTATTAACATTCAGTAATCCATTAAAAAAACACTTTCATTCAAGATATGGAATTTTGTAAACTAAATAAGTAATATGATGTATGTTTATATCGGAGCTGTATTATAGGTGTATTAAGTGTGTTTTATTTCTCATGACTGTCCAGATTTTGTATCCCTTGAAGCCCTCCTGAAGAAGCGGAACTATCCCTTGAAACGCGTAGAGCCACACAAAGAGTTACTGCGAAGCCCCTCCCACTTACATTGGGAGAAGTTATACCATATCTGTTTTGCGTAATCTTAAGTGGGGTCCAATATAGAGGGATCCTTGATTGGGTCAGGGTCAGGGTTTAGGGGTTAGGGTTTCCCCTTGAAGAACAAGGTTAGAACTCAGGAATTGGAATAGGGAACTCCTCGAAAGGGTTAAAGGTCAGCAGGCGGGTTCCCCAGAGGTCAATGGTCAAGAGGCGTGGCTGACCCACCCCCACCAAAGTGTATCTCCTACCCCAACTAAGTCGGGGAATGAACAAGTCGGGGAAAGCACCGAATGCGCCTAAACTAGTCTAAACGCACCTAAGCACTAGGAGTGTTTTGGTGCTTGAGCGTTTATTCAGCTCAATGGCCAGAAAAAAATGATATTCTAGACAATGAAATGAATGAATGCCCCCCACCCACGTAACACGCCTTTCTTTTTTAAGTACCTGATTAGAACCAGAGGCTCTAATAGGCTTCAAAATAGGGTGGGCTGGGGTCGCAGAGCATTACGCCAGGATCCCACCCAGGTGTTACAACAGTGAATGAATATTCGTTACTGAAGCGCTGATCCTCAATCCGGCCAATCAGAAGCAGATCTGTTTTCTGATTTGCTGAAAAGAGAAGAGTCCCAGTTGGCTGTCGAGGACGAGGGAGGAAATGGAAGCCGCTGCGATGTCCGTGGAGAGCAGGGGAAGGGAAAGCTGTCGCAGCGAGCAAGGGAAGCCGCCGGTGAAGCCCAGGAGAAGCGCTGCCCACCAGAGATGGGGTAAGTGCACCAGACCCACCCTACCAACCGACCGCCGACCGACCAGGGAGGGGGGTGGTACTGTTTGCCACCCCTCCCCCCCAAAAAATTACCACTGACCGCCACTGATTCCCATACAACCTGAGCGGCTCACACACATATCCTTGGTTCATCCCAATTGGCCGCCGAGGAGGAGGGGGGGGGAAACGGAAGGCGTCACAATGTCCGTGGAGAGCAGGGGAGGTAAAACCTGTTGCCGCCGAGCAAGGGAAGCCGCCGGTGAAGCCCAAGAGAAGCGCTGCCCACCAGGGGTAAGTGCACCAGACCCATTCGACTGACTGCCGACCGACCAGGGAGGGGGGGTGGTACGGTTTGCCGCCCCCCCCTCAAAAAAAATTACCACCGGCCGCCACTGATTCCCATACAGCCTGAGCGGCTCACACACATATTCTTGGTTCATCCCAATTGGCCGCCGCGGAGGAGGGGGGAAACGGAAGGCGTCACGATGTCCGTGGAGAGCAGGGGAAGGGAAAGCTGCCAGTAACGTCCGGGAGAAGAGCTGCCCATCATAGATGGGGTAAGTGCACCAGACCCACTCTTCAGTGGAGAGAAGGGCAATCACTGGGGGGTCTAATAGACATCTGATACCTGCATAAAGAGGACCTGTCACCTGCCCAATGCTATCACATAGGGGGCTTGTTAGTGCAGAGGTGTCATCAAACTGTGCAATACAGTGTATCCAAGCAAGTCATTTCATGTGTGTAAAATGAGGTTTTATGTTTATTTGGTGACTGAAATGTGTAATTTTAAAGAAAAAAGAAATAAAGAAAAAGAAATGTGTGATTTTATTCAGTTTGATGCTGTTTTTGGCACCTGTAAAAGTCCCGATTACATGTCTACCTTTGATGTACACTAACAAAGGGATGTGGTGCCTTGATCACCCATCAATCTAACAAATCGATGGATAAGTTTGTCCTTCTGACTGAGAAAGAGATGATAAAAAAAAAAAAAAAAGTTTTAGACCAAGAAGTGAAGGATAATTCTCCGACACCAGTTTTTAAAAAAGCCACAGCGCTCGTTCCTGGGGTGCTTGGAGCGCGCCCAACGTACGTCACGTCTTGTAAGTCTCATCTGTGAATTCAACTTTCTATAAGCAAACCCCCCCCCCCACATTCTGCTTGACCTACACATGAAACCCTCCTTGTTATTGATTATTGATTCTTCAGATTACTTCTTTGATATTTCCCAATACTCAACTATTCCTTTCAGACATTCCACCTGGTGGCCGACAAAGAATATTCCCCAAGTAGATCTCACTACCAGCTGATCCTAGGAAATCTTCCATGGATACATCTACTAGACAATGATTCTTTCTTATGGCATTCCTGATATTCTTTTGGATTATTTGGAGATCTCCTTACCGCTACATCTATTCAATTTTTTATACCGTGGATTGTATTATACCATCTTTGATATGCTTGATATTTTTTAAATCCTCCTTACTTCTACATTATATTATTCTTATACATCATTTTTTTTGCCGTCTTTGATAGGCTGGATATTTTTGCAGACCCTCTTATGACTACATTTGTTATAATATATTAATATTTATATGTTATTTTATGACTTCCCTGATCTGTTTCATATTTTTGAGACTGCTACATTGATTATATCATTTATATGTCAGTCTCATGCTGTCTCTGATACATTTGATATATGAAGAACTTCCTGACTGCTGCATTTTATTATTTGCACACTTCACATAATTGATTGCTTTATATATATATATAAAGTAATAAAGCAATATATACATATACATATATATATATATATATATATATATATATACATCCAGTATCTCACAAAGTTAGTACACCCCTCACATTTGTGAGGGGTCAATTTTGTTTGGGTGGAACGTCGCACGACCGCGCAATTGTCAGTTAAAGCGACGCAGTGCCGAATCGCAAAAAGTGCTCTGGTCAGGAAGGGGGTAAAATCTTCCGGGGCTGAAGTGGTTAAAAAAAAAAAAAAGAAAAAAAAATGTTATTTTTAAAAAAAATTTCGTTTACATGATGAAGAATAAAAAAAGGAGCCCGGTATTGAAGGCTTTTTTTTTCCTTTTAGGATAAAGGTTTTACATGAATAAATAGAAGCTGATTATGGTTAGCCCCACTGTCAGTGGTAAATGGTTTGTCCCAACCCTCTAGCTGCCACTTTTACTGGACAGCTTGGTCTCCTATTAGAGGTTGAAAAAAACAACTGACTTACTGGCAAGATCACCGGGTGAAAATAATAAAAAAAAAAAATAATAATAAAAAATAGTAATAATAAAAAAGAGAAAAAATAAATGAATGAAAAAAAAATAATAATAATAATATTTACAGTATCTCACAAAAGTAAGTACACCCATCAGTCACATTTTGGTAAATCTTTTCTTCTATCTTTTCATGTGACAACACTGAAGAAATGACACTTGTCTACAATGTAAAGTAGTGAGTGTACAGCTTGTATAACAGTGTAAATTTGCTGTCCCCTCAAAATAACTCAACACACAGCCATTAATGTCTAAACCGCTGGCAACAAAAGTCAGGACACCCCTAAGTGAAAATGTCCAAATTGGGCCCAATTAGCCATTTTCCCTCCCCGGTGTCATGTGACTCGTTAGTGTTACAAGGTCTCAGGTGTGAATGGGGAGCAGGTGTGTTAAATTTGGTGTTATTGCTCTCACTCTCTCATACTGGTCACTGGAAGTACAACATGGCACCTCATGGCAAAGAACTCTCTGAGGATCTGAAAAAAAGAATTGTTGCTCTACATAGAGATGGCCTAGGCTATAAGAAGATTGCCAAGACCCTGAAACTGAGCTGCAGCACGGTGGCCAAGACCATACAGCGGTATAACAGGACAGGTTCCACTCAGAACAGGCCTCGCCATGGTCCACCAAAGAAGTTGAGGTCACGTGCTCAGCGTCATATCCAGAGGTTGTCTTTGGGAAATAGACGTATGAGTGCTGCCAGCATTGCTGCAGAGGTTGTAGGGGTGGGGGGTCAGCCTGTCAGTGCTCAGACCATACGCCGCACACTGCATCAAATTGGTCTGCATGGCTGTCATCCCAGAAGGAAGCCTCTTCTAAAGATGATGCACAAGAAAGTCCGCAAACAGTTTTCAGAAGACAAGCAGACTAAGGACATGGATTACTGGAACCATGTCCTGTGGTCTGATGAGACCAAGATAAACGTATTTGGTTCAGATGGTGAGAAGCGTGTGTGGGGGCAACCAGGTGAGGAGGACAAAGACAAGTGTGTCTTGTCTACAGTCAAGCATGGTGGTGGGAGTGTCATGGTCTGGGGCTGCATGAGTGCTGCCGGCACTGGGGGGCTACAGATCATTGAGGGGACCATGAATGCCAACATGTACTGTGACATACTGAAGCAGAGCATGATCCCCTCCCTTCAGAGTCTGGGCCGCAGGGCAGTATTCCAACATGATAACCACCCCAAACACACCTCCAAGACCACCACTGCCTGGCTAAAGAAGCTGAGGGTAAAGGTGATGGACTGGCCAAGCATGTCTCCAGACCTAAACCCTATTGAGCATCTGTGGGACATCCTCAAACGGAAGGTGGAGGAGCGCAAGGTCTCTAACATCCACCAGCTCCGTGATGTCATCATGGAGGAGGGGAAGAGGACTCCCAACAAGATCACCCCATGGCACCATATAAGATGTGAAGATTTCTCACTCAGGTTCCAGGTGATGCCTCTCCGGATGGAGGAGAGGCATCACCTGGAATTTGAGTGAGAATTCTTCACATCCTTTATGGTGCCATTGCCAATGGGTGATCTTGTTGAGAGACCATCTGGACCTGGAGAAAGGCCTTGGCTGGGCTAAAGCCACAAGCGCTAACAATCTCTTGTAATGAGGGATCAATAGGAGCTGGTAAGAGAGCCTTTCAGTTGTTGGTGGAGGCACGGATATTTAAGATCACTACGGTGGTGGTTGGTAGAGATAGACATCAGGATTTATTTTCACATCACTTGTGCATTGTTCTACTCAAAAAGATCACTTACAGTGTTTGGGCCCCTTAATACCCTGTTTCCCCCAAAATAAGACCTAGCGTGACTGTCGGCGATGGCTTCAATATAAGCCCTACCCCCCCAATAAGCCCTAGTTAAAGTCTTTGTAGGTCTTATTTTTAGGGTAGGGCTTATTTTCGGGGAAACAGGGTAGGGCTTATTTGGAGGGTAGGGCTTATATTGCAGCCATTACCGACAATCACGCTAGGTCTTATTTTAGGGGAAACAGGGTACCAATTGATCATGGTTTATACACCACGTCCTACCTGAGTATTGTTGGTGACCATGTCCATCCCTTTATGACTACAGTGTCCTCATCTTCTGATGGCTCCTTCCAGCAGGATAATGCCCCATGTCACAAAGCTCCAATCATCTCACCACTGGACAATGAGGTCTCTGTACTCCAATGGCCTCCACACTCACCACATCTCATCCAATAGAACACCATTGGGATGTGGTGAGACGGGAGATTGGCATCGTGGTTGTGCAGCCGACAAATCTGCAGCAACTGTGTGATGCTATCATATCACTATGGAGCAAAATCTCTGAGGAACGTTTCCAACACCTTGTTGTATCTATGCCACCAAGAATGAAGGCCAAAGGGGGTCCAACCCGCTACTAGCAAGGTGGACCTAATAAAGGGGGTCCAACCCACTACTAGCAAGGTGGACCTAATAAAGAGGGTCCAACCCACTACTAACAAGAGGGGCCTAATGAAGGGGGTCCAACCCGCTACTAGCAAGGTGCACCTAATAAAGGGGGTCCAACCCACTACTAGCAAGGTGCACCTAATAAAGGGGTTCCAACCCACTACTAGCAAGGGGGACCTAATAAAGGGGGTCCAACCCACTACTAGCAAGGTGCACCCAATAAAGGGGGTCCAACTCGCTACTAGCAAGGGGGACCTAATAAAGGGGGTCCAACTCGCTACTAGCAAGGTGCACCTAATAAAGGGGTTCCAACCCGGGACTAGCAAGGTGCACCTAATAAAGGGGTTCCAACCCACTACTAGCAAGGTGCACCTAATAAAGGGGTTCCAACCCACTACTAGCAAAGGGGACCTAATAAAGGGGGTCCAACCCACTACTAGCAAGGTGCACCTAATAAAGGGGGTCCAACTCGCTACTAGCAAGGTGCACCTAATAAAGGGGTTCCAACCCGCTACTAGCAAGGTGCACCTAATAAAGGGGTTCCAACCCACTACTAGCAAGGGGGACCTAATAAAGGGGGTCCAACCCACTACTAGCAAGGTGCACCTAATAAAGGGGGTCCAACTCGCTACTAGCAAGGTGCACCTAATAAAGGGGTTCCAACCCACTACTAGCAAGGGGGACCTAATAAAGGGGGTCCAACCCACTACTAGCAAGGTGCACCTAATAAAGGGGGTCCAACTCGCTACTAGCAAGGGGGACATAATAAAGGGGGTCCAACCCACTACTAGCAAGGTGAACCTAATAAAGGGGATCCAACCCACTACTAGCAAGGTGCACCTAATAAAGGGGGTCCAACTCGCTACTAGCAAGGTGCACCTAATAAAGGGGTTCCAACCTGCTACTAGCAAGGAGGACCTAATAAAGGGGGTCCAACCCGCTACTAGCAAGGGGGACATAATAAAGGGGGACCAAACCCACTACTAGCAAGGTGAACCTAATAAAGGGGGTCCAACCCGCTACCAGCAAGGTGGACCTAATAAAGTTGCCCGGGAGTATATATTATATGTCCAAATGAAATCCTTATATGTCCTTCAAATTTTTAATAGTTAATTAAAGATTTATTATAAAGTTGACCAACTTATCCTGATGCTGCTAAATGTCATCTTGACATTTAAGCTCCAATGACCTCTGGATGTAAAAGGGTTACCACACACACAGTGCTTAGCTCTCAGGTCTTTTGCCCTGGCAGGGGTGGTAAAGCATGCTGGAACTTGTAGTTCTTATGTAGATGGAAATCCCAAGTAATCCGGTTCTCGTTTCTTGCTTCTCTGCATCCCTCACTCGGCTGTCTATTTATCTGGAGACAACGGATGATTTAAGAGAGCAATTGGTTGCCTTCTCCGCTGCGATTGTTGTGGTAAATGGCATTTTTAGCGGTTCTGAAACGCGGTCCTTGGAAAGACATTTACAAACTGCTCAATGCAGTTAGCATAAAGCTGAACAGTGGGGCATTTCATCAAACTGTCTCCTGAACACTGTACTGCTGTCTCACCATGACAAAAGGTTTTTTGTATATGTGCTTCTCTTTAGTCTAAAAGCTGCACCTGCCACATTGAGCAAATTCCCCGAAAACCCTTAAAAGCAACAAAAAAAAAAATAATCTACAAATAAAAGAAATAAAATACATTAAGTAACATGTTCTTTATTTTTTTTCCTGCAGTGTATGTATGTATGCTTTGCTCCCCATGGATGGTTACAGATTTTAAAGAATTTACTGTAAACATCATAAATATAAAACGAACTATAGATATCTAACGCTAAGGATACTGAACCAACCTCCAACCAGCCATTGTAGTGGAACAGACGCCTATAAACATCCTTGTCTATTGAGGGGGTGCATGCACCAGGCTTGCTCCCAGTGCCTGTTATTGGAAATATAAGATCACAAGGAAAATGTGCACAGCCAGTCAGAGTGGCTCTGTACCTTGTGATCACTGTGAACCAATCGCCTCAATCACAATAGTAAACACTGGCTGTGTTTACAAACATCCAGCCCCCCCCCCCCCGCCTTTTCCTTTCACAAATGCAACAGATCAGAAAATCAACAGGAAGGACAGAAGAGAAAGGCAGCTGCAGGTAAAGACAAAGCTTCTATTCATTCAAGGTTGGTGCCCTTAAAGTGTTGGTGCACCACAGATGAGAGACGTCGCTCAGACCCCGGCCCATTGCTTGTGCAGTGTATGGCCCCAGCCAGTGCTGCTCTGGCCAATCCCACTGATGTGTTGCGCCCCCCCACCAGGGCTTGGTCTAAGAAACTGCTGGGTGGGGTGAAACACATCAGTGGGCAGGGCCAGAGCAGCACTGGCTGAGGCCATAAACCGCGCAAGCACTGGGTCGGTCTGAGCGGCGTCTCATCTACGGTACACCAACATTTTTGGATCGGTGAGCTGAGACACCTGTTTTCACATTCCAAGTACCAGTGGGGAAAATCTCAAGCCTCCAGCCTTGAGTGGCACTTCAAGCCATTTTGTGATCACAGCAGGTTATAAAGTGCCACTGACCACCAATGGTGACCCTAGGGGGGGGCCAGAGGGGGCCCTGACCCCCCCCAACATTATGCTGGGCCCCACCATGTGCCCCCCCCCCCCAAAAAAAATTTTTTTTTAATTTTTTTTTTTTTACAAAAAGGCAATTTCTTTTTGTTTGTATTCATATCGGATGTGCTGCATCTTACTCAGGCCACCGCTGCGGTAACACAGTCTCTATCGAGAGGGAGAACGTCCCCAGTCAGCTCCTGCGGGTGATTCCTCCCCCCTCCCTCTGCTCGCTGACACTGCATAATGCAAGCGCTCACACAACCACGGCCGCCCGATCTGCTTCTTTCCCTGCATCCTCATTGGCAGGGAGAAGAGTGAGTTGCAGGAAGGACTCCACCAGGACTCTCAGTTACTGAAAAAACAGACTGATTTCTCCCATCCTTAGGACAGGAGAACCAGCCTGTAAATTCCAAGAGATGCCAGACCAGCGCTGTCAATAGCAGGGGCAGGACAGCAAGAGGAGGCTGGGGAACCCCACAGTGGCAGAACACCAGGGCCTGGTGGCAAGACAACCTTTGCAACCCTGACAGTTCTCCCACTGCTTTGGACCCTTATATTTTCTTGGTATGCTGGTGACAAATATCTCTTGTTCTCTGTCACCCTGGGGGGCCCCAATACAGTAGGAATGGAGCTCACTGCAGAACATGTGAAAGGGCCATTGTGGGATCGTAGTAAAGGGGTAAAGGGCCCCAGGATAGATAAAATATATATAGATAGATAGATATATCTATCTATATATATATATATATATATATATGTATATATTTGCATTTTATACTGCCCCCCTATTTTTGTCCCTGTCCCCCCGTGTGCCCCCCCTAAATATGAAAGCTGGAGACGCCACTGCTGACCACCAATGACCTGCTCATTATACAGCCTTTGTGCTCACTATGAACTTTCAAGCTTGGACTTCTGGAGACCAATAATAATTGCGGGGGATTTAATCGTTATGCTTTTGGAGGGATTCAGTGCACATAGTCATGCCACCTGATGGACTAGGGTTATTTTTCAACTTGACCTGCTGATCCCTGGTGTGACCTTGGTTAGTTCCTGACCATGGCTTGTCTCTGCTAATTCCTGACTTTGACTTACCTCTGCCGACCTTCTGATGTGACATTGGCTCACCTCCTGACCACAGCTCTGCCTGCTACCCTGTTTGCTGTCTGTCTCCTCACCCATTGACCGTCACCTGTCCAGAGCTTGCCTCCAGCTCGTTGTGTGTTCCAGTGTCCTGGCCATCTGCCTTAACATCTGTCTCTTCTGGGGACCTTCCTGTCAATCTGAACAAGCATCTCACATCCAAACCTGCCTTCCGTGGACTGGCTCTTGGTACCTATGCCCTTTCACTTCCTGTGCTCCATTCTAGGTGTGTCTGGACCGGAGGTGCAAGGGAAGCCCTCTTGTCATCTTTGTTTCCAATCAGGTACATGATACCCAGAAATGGCATGGTCACCCGAAGTAATTGTTTGCAGTGGCGATCAATGGAATGTACTCACTATGGATATGCATAACAGCAAAGGACCTAATACTTGACACATTCCAGCTCTGGTGACAGCTCTGGTGACGGTGCCACTTTCGAGTCCTCCAAACTTCATACAATATTTGAGCACTTGAAGAAGGCGGAAAATGATGTGACCTCTTCAGTGTGCTCAGCCCCTTCATTATAAACTCACCATTGTGGGGCAGGAAGGTGACACCAATGAATGCAGTAATTAGTATACTGGAAGTGATGCCACCTTCTTGATTATCTATCCTAATAAGCAGGTTGTAGGGGGTGCAAACAAGGGAACCACACCCTTATAAATTGAACAGTGTTGTAGAAACTGACTTTTAAGGTGCCCAAGGATCACATATTATCAGTGAAAATGTGTCTAATTTTATTAAATGATATAATTAAAAGAATATGCTTTTAAAAACAACTTTACATTGGTGACTCTTCCATCCTAAAATAAGGAACCCTGAATATGAATCATAGAGATTTGTTAAAATAATGTATTGAGGCCACATATATAAATCATCATCCATCAACTTATCACAGGGTTCCAGCTTTTCTCTTCCTCTACGTGTTTCACATCATATACGCCAGCTTCCTCAGGAAGCCTGCTTTTCTCTGCCTCAAAATGTTTGATGTGGTAAGAGCCCACTTCCTAAGGACGTTATATTGGGAGAATACTACTTTACATTGGTTACTCCCCCATATTAAAGTAAGGAACTCTTAATATGAATCATAGAGATTTGTTAAGATAATGAATTGAGGCCACTGCCCATATATAAATCATCTTCCATCAACTTATTACAAAGTTCCTGATTTTCTCTGCCTCTGCACGTTTCACATGGTATAAGCCAGCTTCCTCGGGAAGTTATATTGGGAGAATACTACTTTACATTGGTTACGCTCCCATATTAAAGTAAGGAACTCTTAATATGAATCATAGAGATTTGTTGGGATAATTAATTGAGGCCACATATATAAATCATCATCCATCAACTTATTACAGGGTTCCAGCTTTTCTCTTCCTCTACGTGTTTCACATCATATACGCCAGCTTCCTCGGGAAGCCTGCTTTTCTCTGCCTCAAAATGTTTGATGTGGTAAGAGCCCACATCCTAAGGACATTATATTGGGAGAATACTACTTTACATTGGTTACTCCCCCATATTAAAGTAAGGAACTCTTAATATGAATCATAGAGATTTGTTAAGATAATGAATTGAGGTCACTGCCCATATATAAATAATCATCCATCAACTTATTACAAAGTTCCTGATTTTCTCTGCCTCTGCTTCTCCTGTCTCCTGTGTATGAGCGTGGCTTGTTCCAGTTCTGCTGCCTAGCTGATCCACCGTGTATGACCTTTGGCCTGGCTCTCGGCTTCCTCTCTACCAAGCACACCAGCATACCTGTTCTTCTAGTGCATCCAGCCTGCTACAGCCATCTCCTGGTGATCAGCTCTTTTGACTATAGTGTCTGGAAAACCGCGCTTCTTTGGGCACTACACCCCCTGTACCATCTCCAGGGGTGTGTTGCACTTAGTCGCAAGGGGAGCCCTCTCAGCACATCGGCCTTCAACCGGAATGTGACACTAAGGTTGTGCCAGGGACCCCTCAGGGACAAGTACAGGGGCTAAGATAGTGAAACAGAATAATGGGTAAGTATGTAGAACTCCTATAGTCATTAATGGGGTTTCTATGTCAGAAGCATATTTGGCATAATTGATTGTATAAGGACCTACCTAAGATTGATAAACACCCAGTATAGGAGAAGGTGGGGATCAGCTACATCACTCAAGTGTTAAATAACTCAGTTATGAAGCCATACAACCAGATGGTACTGGAATTTCCACTGCTGAAAGGCCATTAATATCAATATATCCAGCTGCATCATGTTGTATGGTGTCAAAGCAGGTAGTCTACTCTAAGGTTAGAAGAATCCTCATTCTTGGAGTCCATATACCCTGATGCTGAGAAAAAGGGTATTATCTCTCGAATTTCTGCACATCTCATATCTTATATACAAGCCCCTGATCTTCTGCCCTGCCGAGACAAATGGGAGAGAGATGTCGGCCCTCTCGATGGTGAACAATGGGATCAGATTCTTGGGGGTGGGACCTTTGGTGTCGGTATCCGCAGTGCAGAAACGGTCACACCTGTTTATTTTGCATTGAGTATAGCGCACACCAGTACAGCTGCCTAAATGGGGCAGGAGAGAAACCCCCAAATGTCCTAAATGTCAGGCCCATCCTGGTGATCTTATCCACATGCTCTGGCGATTTCCCAAGCTTGTGAGATATTGGAATCGAGTTAAATATAACAATCGATAGGATATAACAGATTCAACTGACTATGGATCTCTGACGTGTCTGTTGGGTAGTCACAATGAGGAGCAATATCTCCCTCCAGTATACATTGCTCTTACGAGACTTTTGTACCCAGCCAGAAAGCTGATTGCTCGGCTTTGGCTTTTTCTGCACAACCACCGACAAGAAAGAAACACCTATTATAGAAATTCACCAAAGAAATGTATAAATATTTGTCAGAACTGGTTGAGCACTCCAGAGGTGGTACCCCCGCAGCTGGTCCTAGATAAGACTATTACTAGGCTAGACAGATGAATGCCTTTGATTTCGATACGTGGCCATACAAGACCCTTCACAGACTAGATAATATGTTCTACATTAACCACTTGCTTACCAGGCACGTAAACCCCCTTCCTACCCAGAACAATTTTCAGCTTTCAGAGCTCGCACTCTTTGAATGACAATTGCGCGGTCATGCTACACTGTACCCAAATGATATTTTTCTATTTTTTTCCCCGCAAATAGAGCTTTCTTTTGGTGGTATTTATTCACTGAAACAAAACAATTTTATAGTTTGTTATAAAATTTTGCAAACAGATATTTTTTCTCCTTCATTGATGTGCGCTGATGAGGCTGCACTGATGGACACACTGATAAGGTGGCACTGATGGGCACGGATAAGGTTGCACTGATGGGCACTGATAAGGCAGGACTGGTGGGCACTGATGAGGTGGCACTGGTGAGCACTGATAGGCGGTACTAAGAGTTGCCACAGATTTGTGGCATTGATGGGTTGCACAGATGGGTGGCACTAATGGGCACTGATGCACAACACTGAAGGGCATTGATAGGCTGCACTGATGGGCGCTAAGGTGACACTGATGGACACTGATAGGTAGCACTGGTGGTCACTGATGAGGTGGCACTAGTGGGCACTGATGAGGCGGCACTGGTGGGCACTGATAGGTGGCACTGAGAAATGCCAACGATTTGAGGCACTGATGGGCAGCACAGATGGGTGACACTGATGGGCACTGATGGGAGGCACTGAAGGGCATTGATAGGTGGCACTGAAGGGCACTGATAGGTGGCACTGGTGGGCACTGATAAGTGGCACTGATTGGCACTGATGGGTGACACTGCTAGGTGACACTGATAGGCAGCACTGATAGGTGTCACTGATGATGAGGCACTGATGGGCACTGATTGGCAGCACTCATGGGCATTAATAGGTGGCACAAGTGGGCACTGATAGGTGGCACTGGTGGGCATTGGTAGGCAGCACTAGTATGCACTGGTAGGTGGCACTGGTGGGCATTGGTAGGCGGCACTAGTATGCACTGGTAGGTGGCACTGGTGGGCATTGGTAGGCGCACTGGTATGCACTGGCAGGTGGCACTGGTGGGCACTGGCAGGTGGCACTGGTTGGCACAGATACTTGGGTGATGTCTCACCCTCTACGGGCCCGCTGTCCCTCTGACAAAAGCCAGGGATTGGCTTTTTTTCTGCTCTTGCTGTCAGCGCTAGCAGAAAAAAAAGCCGAATACCGATCTTTTGTTTACATCAAATGATCATTGGCTGACAGTTGATCACGTGGTGAGGGGCCGGGATCGACCCCTTACTCCGATCTGTGATCAGCCGAGTCCCGTAGGGAACGCGCAGGCAGCTCATGCACAGGAGGACATCATATGACGGCCTCCCGGCAATTAAAGTCTGCGCTGTAGCCATCATTCGGCTATAGCATGGACAGGAAGCGGTTAAAGTCTATTTACCTACGAAATGTATTAATCAGAACCTCTTTACTACAGGTTAGTTATTGTGAGCTTCCAGTTGGTTTTCTTTATTCGTTTTACTTTTCTTTGGCAGTAAATTAACTGTAAGGTCTTAAGTACTGCACATTCTTCTTCTAATAGGTCTGATTGGCTATGCGGTTACTGCAGATCATTTTCTGTCTTGCTGATGATCTCCTGTTTTTTTATGGACTGTATGCCTATTCATTTGTACTTTGTAATGCCTTATGTTCTACTCAATAAAATTCTATTTTGTTGATTAAAAAAAAACAAAAAAAAAAAACAATTCCTATAGTCCGTGGCAATACTCAGAGTCTAACAATGATCACCAACCATTGCAGATAGGTTAAGGATCGATTCCGTCCAAGCAGAGGAAAATAAGACCAATTGGCCTAAAGACCACTGTAAGTCATTTCACACACAAAGGATTCCTCCACCACCAGAGCTGCAAATTCCAACACCATTCAATGATTGATTATCCAGTATTATAAGAGCGTTCAAATTACCAAAGGGGCTGAAGAGAATAAACAATTGTAGCAGACTGATGTATAGGCGAGGTTGCTATTACATTTATTTACCAAGTGATAGTCGCCTTGGCCAATTGATAGGAGATCAATTGATATCACCCTAATTCTGGAATTGCTGCACTTCTCTCTTCTGTCACTAGGTGGCCGGGTATCTGGTAACATTAGATAAGACAAAGGTCATTGCAAGGACAGATTAGGAATGAATGGGGTGTCTCAGCCAATAGGCAGGGATTTTCTTGGGTCCCTTGGCCTGCTGGGAGAGCCTATTTATTTGGGTGAGGTCAGGTGATCGGGGTTCTGTGCCACCTGGACGGCTGTCTGGGTGGAAGTGTGTCGTATTGCCCCGGGCTGCTATGCCAGAAACCTAAGGCCTATGCCAGGAACATCTGGCTGAGGGCCTATTCAGAAGCAGGAAAAGAAGCGTAGTGTTGGGACTGCGGGTTTGTAGTCCAACCAGAAGTAACGGTTCTGCCAGCCGGGGAACCAGTTGTGGTCGGAAGTAGAAGGAAAGCTGTCGCCACTAAGGGACCATCCACCTGGCTACTGGAGACCACAGTGAGTGAGCTGAGGACAGTACCAGAGCAGACTTCTCACCAGCCGGGGACGGTGAAGAAGTGGGAAAACTTCAGCAAGTGCCAAGTAAGGGACCCAGCGGGACAGCAGAGGTAAAGCTTGTGGAGTGCCAAGCCAGGGACCTAACGTGTCAGCGGGGGTGAAGCTGAAGAGTATCTGGAGTGCCAAGCCAGGGACCTAACGTGTCAGCGGGGGTGAAGCTGAAGAGTATCTGGAGTGCCAAGCCAGGGACCTAACGTGTCAGCAGGGGTGAAGCTGAAGAGTATTTGGAGTGCCAAGCCAGGGACCTAACGTGTCAGCGGGGTGAAGCTTGAAGAGTATCTGGAGTGCCAAGCCAGGGACCCAGCAGGAAAACGGGGGTGACGCTTGAGGAAGATACTGAGTGCTAACAGTGGAAGAGCTCAGGGGATCCAGTGCCTATTGGATCTGAAGTCTAGTAAGAGAGACTGGGAGACCCACAGAACTGATTGTGGGGTAAAGAGAACTGTTCATGTTGCAGATAGTTGAATACCTTTACCGTTAGTAACAGCTACAGGATTGTTGCCATAGGAGACAGCAGTCCTACCTATACAGAAGTGGTGTCCGGCTGGAGGCCTTCACCTGTATAGCTGTCTGCCTATAGAAGTCTCGGAGTCTGCCAATTATCATTGCATCTACCTAAGGGTGTCCTGGCCCTAACCCTCTCTCCCACTGTTCTGTTTAAGAGACAATAAATCTCTTTGCATTCAAAAAGTGTCTGGCGCCCACCTATCCATCTGCATTACCCCCACCATGCCTGGTAACCCACTCTACACAGAAGGATGTCAGCTGTCCTTACTCTGGAGGTCACCATTGGGCTTCAGGGCCCCAGGACTTCGCTACACAATATAATGTATTAGCAGGTAAAAAAAAAAAAAAAATCACATCTATGTATTTAGCTTCATGGGCAAAGTTAATCTCTAATGCCGCGTACACACGAGCGGACTTTACGGCGGACTTTGCCCGGCGGACTGGATTTCGTCGGACAATTCGATGTGTGTGGGCTCCAGCGGACTTTGTTTTCTCAAAAGTTGGACGGACTTAGATTTGAAACTTGTTTAAAATTTATCCGTTGAAATCGAGTCCGGTCGAAAAGTCCGCCGTCTGTATGCTAGTTCGACGGACTAAAAAGCCACGCTAGGGCAGCTATTGGCTACTGGCTATGAACTTCCTTGTTTTAGTCCGGTCGTACGTCATCACGTACGAATTCGACGGACTTTGGTGGATTGTGTGTAGGCAAGTCCGTTCATTCACAAAGTCCGTCGGAAAGTACGTCGAAAAATCCACCGGGCAAAGTCCGCCGTAAAGTCCGCTCGTGTGTACGCGGCATAAGAAGTTTTGCTGGGTGGCCTTGAAGAAGCTTATAACAAATCAGCCCTTCTGGCAAATGCCACAACTACCAGACTGCCAATCCAAGAGATGCCCAATTAGGAGTAGAAACGAAATCAGAGCATGTGATTGACGGCCTCAGCTCTGTTCCTGTGTGCTGTGTGTAGGGGGCGTATCCCTTCTCCCCCAATCAGCTCTCACTGAGCTCTGCAGAGTGTATTTTCAGCTCCTCGCCCTCTGTTTTCTGAAAGCTCAAACAAGCTGTATCACATTCTGCACAGGGAAGAGAGCTCCAGCACACAGCATGTGGTTGACAACCTCAGCTCTTTTCCTGTGTGTTGTGTGAAGAGGGGTGTGTCCCTACCCTCCAATCAGCTTTCGCCAAGCTCTGCAGAGTGTAACTTCAACTCCCCACCCCCCCCACCCCTGCTTTCTGAAAGCTCAGACAAGCTGTAAAAAAATTCTTCACTTCGAATGGCTGTACAGAAGAGAAGACTGCAGGTAAACAGGTACAACTTATGTAGGAGGATTTGTCTCATCTCTGTGCATCCCCTGAGGCCAGTCACTTCACTGGGGATATGGAAGGGTTTACAATCACTTTAAATAAAAAAAAAGATCAATTCTTCACACACAATTATTATTTTTTCCACATTTCGCCCACACTTGCCGTTATACAGAATGTCTTTTTGGTCGCCGTCTCTTCTGTGATTTCACGTTGGGTGTTCAGTGACTGTCTATAATACATTCCATCTCTCCGCCGCCGAGCACAACAATCCTTCTCCCCCCTCACCATACACCAAAACAACAGAATCGAGTCTCTGGGCAGCTTAATGACCCTTCCCGGGAAAGTGACGCCGGTAAAGAGCTCATTAGAAAGCTGATCCGCAGCTATTCGGTGGTGAGAAAAGTCGATCACATTCCTCTTATACTTGTTTTTTTTCTTAATCGGCCAACTGCCACCCTACATATGAAAAGGCAAGTCACCCGTTTGTATCCTGCTGTAAAGGCTGTGCCTCTATCCACTGTGCAGGGGGTGGTGGTGGCGGGTGGGGGGTCTTGACACCCCGCACTCACAGTATGTCCTTAGTCTTCTGGGTTAAATGACGGTGACCCATCCTTCCACCTGGAAGACTGAGGACCTCTTGTGGCAGAATGGAATTAATGCAGATGACAGTTCCGGTATTCAAGAAGTTAAAATGGTTCTAAAGGCTTTTTACTTTAATGCATTCTCTGCATTGCGGCTTGCTATGATGGTGTCAGGGTTGGGCTCAGCCCTTCCTTCTCTGAGCTGGCCGCTCAGCTGTCTGCTAATTGCCAGCTCCTATCTCCCCACAGCTACTCAGCTGTTGATGATATCCTGCTCATCAGTCCTGCCTACTTAAGCCGTTCAGCCCTGATGATTTCTGCCTTCGCCTTGGTCAACATCACAGAGAGACATTCTCCTGCGTTCCTGTTTGAAGACTGGCTTTGCTGACATCCCTTCTGGCTCCAGATCCTGCTTGCTGTTCCACTACATTGATCCCTGACTTCTGGATTGTCTATCTTATCCGGTTACTGAACTTTGGCTTTGTTTTGACTATGTTTATTCTTTTTACTTTTATTATTAAATAAGTGTGATTACTGTACTTCTGTCTCAGGCCTGATTTCATAGTTTCTGACAGATGGGTAATTGGTGAGAGCCTAAAGCGCCAGCGGGGGGACCCGAGAAGAAGAGGATCAGGGCTACTCTGTGCAAAACTATTACAGAGCAGATAAGTATAATATAATATAATATTGTATAATATAATAATAATATAGAATGTTTATTAAAAAATAAAGATATATATATATATATATATATATATGGATTTACAATCACTTAAAAGCAAAATTTAGGACTTTGGATTTTTAGAGCCAGCCAGGCTTTTAGATACAGTGAGGTTGATTTACTAAAGGCAACTAGACTGTGCACTTTTGAAAGTGCAGTTGCACTCTGCAAGGGCATTGTCTCCAGAGCTTAATAAATAATGGAGAGCTCTGCTGACTTCCATCATCCAATCACGTGCAAGGAAAATGATAAAAACAGCATTTTTGCTTACACGTGATTGGATGATGGAAGTCAGCAGAGCTCTTTATTATTTATTAAGCTCTGGAGACTCTGCCCTTGCAGAGTGCAACTGCACTTTCAAAAGTGCACAGTCTATTTACCTTTAGTAAATCAACCCCAGTATCTCACAAAAGTGAGTACACCCCTCATATTTTTGTAAATATTTTCTTCCATCTTTTCATGTGACAACACTGAAGAAATGACACTTTGCTACAATGTAAAGTAGTGAGTGTACAGCTTGTATAACAGTGTAAATTTGCTGTCCCCTCAAAATAACTCAACACACAGCCATTCATGTCTAAACCGCTGGCAACAAAAGTCAGTACACCCCTAAGTGAAAATCTCCAAATTGAGCCCAATTAGCCATTTTCCCTCCCCGGTGTCATGTGACTCGTTAGTGTTACAAGGTCTCAGGTGTGAATGGGGAGCAGGTGTGTTAAATTTGGTGTTATCACTCTCACTCTCTCATACTGGTCACTGGAAGTTCAACATGGCACCTCATGGCAAAGAACTCTCTGAGGATCTGAAAAAATGAATTGTTGCTCCACATAAAGATGGCCTAGACTATATATAGGCTATCTTTAGGGTTTTAGGACACAGCACAGTTTATTTTATATATATATATATATATATATATATATATATATATATATATATATATATATATATATATATATATATATATATATATATATATATATATATATACTGTATCTATCTATCTATCTATCTATCTATCTATCTATCTATCTATCTATCTATCTATCTATATATAGTATATAAAAGGTAAATCAGAACTAAAGTAGACCTTGTTATCACTAATAGGAAAACATAAAATGTAATCGATTATTTGATGGGGTTGGGCGTCTTATTGGATAACGATGGTTTGGTGACCGGTCCAAGAAACTGAACCTACTGTATCCTTTAAACGCAGCTTTGAAATGTTGGGAACAAATAAATAAAATCAGAAACTCCATCCTCAGTTTTATAAATAGTTTAGATTTCAAATAATTGAATATTCTGGAGAGGACTCGGCAAACAAACCATTCCCAGCCTGGATAGTCGGAGCCGGGGACCCCACCTCCAGAACCTCCACTCATAGGACGCCGGTCTGTGATTCAGTCTTTGGGGTGAATGCAGCCTCAGAGCTCGTGTTTACCTTCGCAGTCAATAAATACCTCCTTGTTCTTTTCTGTGTTTGTTTCGGGTCTCAGGGGGTCCCAGGTGCTTTCTTTCAATGCCGGGGATTTCAGAATGGAAAGAAAACAATGAATGAGGATTTTGGCTTCCCTTGAATGCAGAAAATTGCCGGTTTGTACCTGTGTACACAAAGACTTTGCTGTGTGCTGGCAGAACACCGTTCTTCGCTTCATTCGGCATTGCAGAGAAATTCCCCAACCACCTCATACACAAAAGGTTTTTATTCCTTCTGATCTTCAGGGTTCATTTGGAAAGCAGAACACATGGCATGATGTTGTACCGTTACATCTTTCATTCCATTACACTGTTACTCCTATTATATTTCTCTAAAAAAAAAAAAGCAAATATGTTAAAGATCCGCAACCTAAACACGAGCTGATTTTGTTTATAACAGGGAGGATTTCTGCTCTTTAACTCATTCCTGCCCGGCCTATAGTTAGTTCCCTTGATCAAGCTGAGTACTTTTGGCGGGAGGCCCTCAGGATCCCATTACAAGTCACAAGAACACCTGCAAGGCAACCCAGTCTGGCCTAACCAGCACCCCCCCGGGAAATTCTTACACCTGTTCTAAGCTTAGCCGGACCTCACTGTGACCCCATTGCAAAGGGTCATTTCCAGGAAGGAAGGAATGTCCCCCATAAAAATAGCTAAACAGATGATTGGTGTTAATGGGTCTATATATGAGAGGTAGAAATTGGTTATTGCTCAAGGAACCGGTAAGGTCAACCAGATTCCCAGCACCAGAAAAACAGCGCGGACTGAGGCTCATATTTAAGCAAAGAGGCAATGTCAGATATTCTATTCAAGGTCATCACGCTTGCGTTTGTGTGCACACAAATTATCATGCGCACTATGAGCAGTTGTTGAATGGTCTTTAACTTGTATCTGTATTCCAGAGACCTGATCCATTGAACCTGCTCACCTGTGTATGACCCGGCTTTCCTCTGGACTTCGCCTTTGCTCCTGCCTTAACCTTGTACATCTGATTTCTCTGACCCTGGACTGTCTACTGGCCTTGTCTTTGCCCTTCTGATTCTGTACTGTGCTGCCCGGCTGTTACCAATCTTGGCCTACTTCCTGGACTTGCTCTGCCTGCTGACTCGGCCCCTCTTTGCCTGGCTGTCACTGGTCACTGCCTACATACCGGATCTACCACCATCTCCTGCTCTGGTACTAAGCAACACCAGTATCCTGTCCTGAGGATTGTGACCCTCAGCTTCATCCACTTAAAGAGCTGAATTGACCAGCCAGCTACTCCGGCACTCATGCCACTCTGTGCCCTTACACTCTCTGTCCCCACCATCAGTAGTGTTGGGCAGGTGTAAGAGAAGCCTCCACCACATTGCAGTTGGCACCAGGTACATGATAGCACTCCCGGAGAACTTTGGAGGAACCCCGGTTGTGGGAGGCTGCTCCAGAGGCTATTAGGGACCCCTAGAGTCAGGAGCGTGGGTGCTTCTGCTCCATCTTAGCTGCTGGTTCCAGCATCCTGGTTTTGGCTGTGGCATTCTCCTTGTTGTCTGTCCACCTGCAAGTTGATTAATGTGGCCAGTTTCTGGGTGGAGAGCAAACCTGATTTAAGCCAACCAAGCCTGCAGTCTGATTCTTGTGATGGCGTGTGTAATACTTGCTCCAAACCTTTTTGTCTGTCCTGCTCTGCTGTTTAGATTCCCTTGTTGATGACCTTGGATCTCGGACTATTCTCTGAACTCTGTCTGCCTTTTGACTATGGATTGACCTCAACTATTCTAAATCTTGCCTGCCTTGTACCTGGACTGTCATTGAACCACTCTGCCCATCTGCCAAACGCAAGCACCTGTTTTTTTTGCTCAGTTTGCGCATGCCCCGGCATTGTTATAGCATTGTGTATAAGAATTGGGGGCAATTAAGTACCGGTAGGCCTGCTTGCCTTATGGGAAAGGGGGCTACTATAGATGAAGAACTCAGAAACCAGCTATAGTGTCTGATCACCTGCGTAATGCCGTGTACACAAGGGCGGACTTTTTGACGGGACGAATCCGTTGGACAATTCCATCCTGTGTGGGCTTCATCAGACCTGCAGCGGACTTTTTCGGTCGAAAATCAGACGGACTTTAGATTTGGAACATGTTTCAAATCTTTCCGACGGACTCGAGTCCGGTCGAAAAATCTGCTCGTCTGTATGCTAGTCCGACAGACGAAAACCGACTCTAGGGCAGCCATTGGCTACTGGCTATCAACTTCCTTATTTTAGTCCGGTCGTGCGTCATCACGTACGAATCCGTCGGACTTTGGTGTGTTCGTGTGTAGGCAAGTCTGTCCGTTCGAAAGTCCGTCAGAAGTCTGTCGAAAGTCCGTCGGAAAGACCGTCAGACCTTTGATGCCGAAAAGTCCGCCCGTGTGTACAGGGCATTAGGGGTAAGCATGACACGCAGAGGTCAGGTAGGCTGAGACAGGATTCTTTTCTTGTAGTGAGGACATGAAAATGTGGTTGCCGTCACTTTTGGATAGGTGATAGAGTTTATTAACCTATTAGAAGAAGCAGCAGTCACCACTAGAAAGTGTCTTTTTAAGAGTTTCCTGGACTAATAACGTGAAGTACAAGTCAGCCTCTCACTAGGGATGACGACACACAGCTTCAAGGTTATGGACAGTCCATAGCAGAGTTTGGAGAGAGTAGAGTTAAGAGGAGACTCTGTACCTACATACGTCTCTCAAGTCACACGCCCTCGAGTCCAAAATGCCCAAACAGGGGGATGTGAGTAGTCCCATGAAGCTAAGTCCTCTCACACCACCACCCCCCCTCCCCCTTCAAAATGGAAGTACCTTTGCAAAAGCCTTGTGACTACCTTCTGAGCCATGATGTTTCAACACCACAGGGAATACAGAACCCTTCTTCTCCCAGTAATGGCTACCAACCTCCTAGCTTCCTCAAGCTATATATCTCTCAACTCCCTCCCATGGTGCCCCTCTACTAGGACAGGGCTGCCACTTAACCCCCTCCCCCAGTGACTTTTAAAGTCAAAGCGAACACATGGTACCTCCCCTGGCTGGCCAGTGGCAGACATCTACCATAGCCATAACCATGCCTTACTCTACCGGAGCAGTTATAATCGGTCAATAGTTTGAATATTCCATTTTAAAACATCATCTCTGTGCAGGCTCTTTTACTTAAAGAGACCATTTCAGTTTCTTGAAAAACTCCAAACAGCAGATCCCTGTAATAGAAGACATGAACGCGCTCTTAGGACGCAACCTCAGAATTCTGCTATGGCTATGACTAAGGCTATTTGCCGAAACATGTAAGCTGTTCTTATCTTCACTATTCTGTAGCTAAAAACTCTGATACGGATTTGTGATTTGCCAGCTTTCCTTATCCATCTGCATTTTGCATTTGCTTTGCATTCTCTGATTGGATGAGACTCTTTGACAGATGTTCCTAACCTTTTTTGAGTCATGGGCCCCTTTATCTATTTCCCCCGGGTGGACATCATATGACGTCATTGACTTTGAGTGGAGATATCTGGATGATGCAGCTACTGGCATCATCCAGATATCTTTTTTTCAGCTGGCGATTCCCGCTTGATTGCTTTTACAGGCGGGGACGTCCCAACCGCCCCCTCCCCCCCGGCCACCCTCCGGTGCTTCTCTAGTTTCTTCTACGCAATCGGGGAGCCAGAGAGGGAATCCGCCATCGCCGGTGGTATACCATAGAGCTGGCTGTGAACCAGATGGTCCCTGGCCATCTCTATGACCCTCGGAGGCCGAAAGCAAAGTGATGACATCACTTCCGGCTCTGGCAGATGTAAACACGCCCATTTATTCTGTGGAAAAGCCTGAGACCTATTTTTTATTTTTTTGATCTCAGGCTTTCAAACATAGAGGAGAAATGTTCCGTAAAGAGGACCAGTCATTCCCTATTCCTATTACAAGGGATGTTTTCATTTGACACTTTGGCGGGGCCACCCGGTTAAGTAAACGGGTACCCCCGCCCCCCTCTGACGCCTCGGGGAAGCCATGGGAAAGTCCCCGTGGCGTCAGAGGGGGCGGGGTTACACGGGTTACGTCACCGGGTGGCCCCACCCTCAGTTATATAAGAACTGTCACAGCGAAGAAGCTTCACATTGCGGGAGCCTCCCATGGAGGCAGTTCAGTCACATTTTTTTTTCTTTTTCGGTCCGTCGGGCGGCATGATAGAAGAAGATGATTGGACATCGTGGGACTTTTTTAACATTTTTTTTAACATGTCTCTTGTCTTTTTTAACATTTTGACACTTTTTTTGTAAAATGGTGGGGGGACTTGTACCCCGTTACCATTTCCCACAGGGGGGGAGGCCGGGATCTGGGGGTCCCCTTGTTAAAGTTCCGATAAGCCCCCCTGCCCGCAGACCCCCACAACCACCGGGCAAGGGTTGTGGGGATGAGGCCCTTGGCCCCATCAACATGGGGACAAGGTGCTTTGGGGGGCTACCCCAAAGCACCCTCCCCATGTTGAAGGCATGTGGCCTGGTATGGCTCAGGAGGGGGGGCACTCTCTTGCCCCCCCTCTTTTCCTGCGGCCTGCCAGGTTGCGTGCTGGGGATGAGGCCCTTGGCCCCATCAACATGGGGACAAGGTGCTTTGGGGGCTACCCCAAAGCACCCTCCCCATGTTGAGGGCATGTGGCCTGGTACAGGTCAGGAGGGGGGCGCTCTTTTGCCCCCCCTCCTTTTCTGTGGCCTGCCAGGTTGCATGCTTGGATAAGGGTCTGGTATGGATATTGGGGGGGGGGAACCCTCACCATTTAAAAAAAAAATTTGGCGCAGGGTTCCCCTTAATTTCCATATCAGACCCGAAGGGGGGATCCCATGCTCTTTTTTTTTAAATTATCTGTATCTATATTGCCGAGACCCGACAATTCATTACAGCCGCGATCAGTTTTAAATGACAATTTTTCCTTTAGAAATGTCATTTTGCTGCGGTATTGTTCTAAACATGGGAAAAATGCGCCACATTACAGGCATATTATAGTCATCCCCCCAGGCATGATAATTAAAGGAATATTTCATTTTTATTGTTTCACTTTAAGCATTAAAAAAATCACTGCTCCTGAAAAAACGTCCGTTTAAAAAAAATGTTTTTGCATTGATCCATGTCCCCTGGGGCAGGACCCGGGTCCCCAAACACTTTTTATGACAATAAGTTGCATATAAGCCTTTAAAATGAGGACTTTTGGTTTTTCATGTTCGTGTCCCATAGACTTTAACGGTATTCCGGCAGCTTTCAAATTTGCATATTGTTCGCCGTTCGGCGAACAGGCGAACACCCGATGTTTGAGTCGAACTTACGCTCGACTCGAACATCAGGCTCATCCCTAATCACCACCCTCTGACCTCGCCCTTGTAGCCAGTTCTTGTAATGGGAAACCATTGATTGGGATAAGGGGGAGGGCTTTAAAGTGAATGTAAAAAAAATTTCTGACCCTCACGGACCCCCCCAAAACTCAACCACGGTCCCCAGGTTAAGAACCCCCGCTCTAAGGGGTGCCGCATATAAATTCAGTTAAAAAAAACAAACAAAAAAAATCCAATAAAGCCACCTAAAGACCTCAGTAAATAAACAAGATATTCCTGGCAGCAGGCGCCGGCCTCAATCTCTTGTTGTTTAATTGTAGAAATCAGAGGAGATCGAGGACGATAGCGGGAGGATAAACACGCCAATGACACCAGTCACAAGTGGATAAGCGTATTGATTTTAATCGTGCCGTGGATCAAGGCGAAGACGGGTGGCGGCAGCGGCAAGTTCACTGCAGAATAAACCTCGACAACCCAATTAATTACACCCGCTGTACCAAGCCCGGAAAGAGAACTTATTTCACCCGGAGATAACATGGCCGGGGGGGGTTGGCGGCGCGGCTTCACGCGCCACGTTGCGGTACCGTTTTATTTTTTTCCGTCTTTCGCAGAATGTAATAAAAATGTGTAAACACGCACCGCGGTGGTCAGGTTGGCGATTGCTCTGACGTCTGTGCCTTCCGTGTTATTATCTGTCGCCGGGAATGCGCTGGAAATCACCACTGTCAGGCTGTGCTTCTCGCGCTCGCCGCCCCCCCCCCCCCCCCCCACGAGATGCCGGGCACCCATAGGAATCCATTGTGGGCGGCGAGCGGGAGGAGCGACAGAGCTTGGCGCTGGATCCCGCGATGGGGCTCGCAGGTGTCAATCAGATTGACACAATATCAACGCCACCTCCTGTACCATAGTTTGGCGCCATTCCATAGGCAGATGCAATTTTAAAGCGTGACATGTTAGGTATCTATTCACTCGTCTTTCTAGACTTTAACACTAAAATAGGTATTATACTGTATAGCGTTTGTGAGCAATTAAAAATTATTTAAAAAATGTTTGGTTTTTTTTAATTGCGTTTGAAAAACCGCTGCGCAAATACGACATAAAAAAAAATGCAACACCCACCATATATATACGGATTTTTACATGAACAGCCGCGGCCAAAAGTTTGGAGAATGACACAAATATTAATATTATTCACAAAGTGTGAATATTCAGCCTCAGTGTTTATGATGTCATTTTGCATCTACTCCGGAATGTTATGAAGAGCCATCAGATGAATTGCAATCAATTACAAAGTCTCCTCTTTGCCATGAAAATCAACTTCATCCCATAAAAAAATAAATTTCCACTGCATTTGTGAAGAAGGCTTCAGGGCGCCCAAAAAAGCCCGGCGAGTGCAAGGACCAAGACTACAGTTGTTTGAGCTGTGGGATCAGGGCACCACCAGTGCAGACGAGGGGGGGTGGGGGCACCACCAGTGCAGACGAGGGGGGGGGGTGGGGGGCACCACCAGTGCAGACGAGGGGGGGGTGGGGGGCACCACCAGTGCAGACGAGGGGGGGGGGGGGGGCACCACCAGTGCAGAGGAAGGGGGGGTGGGGGCACCACCAGTGCAGAGGGGGGGATGGGGGGCACCACCAGTGTGGAGGGGGGGATGGGGGCACCACCAGTGCAGAGGAGGGGGGATGGGGGGCACCACCAGTGCGGAGGGGGGGTGGGGGCACCACCAGTGCAGAGGAGGGGGGATCGGGGGCACCACCAGTGCGGAGGGGGGGGGATGGGGCACCACCAGTGCAGAGGAGGGGGGATGGGGGCACCACCAGTGCAGAGGAAGGGCGGATAGAGGCACCACCAGTGCAGAGAAGGGGGCGATGGGGGGCACCACCAGTGCAGAGGAGGGGGGATGGGGCACCACCAGTACAGAGGAGGGGGGATGGGGGCACCACCAGTGCAGAGGAGGGGGGATGGGGGCACCACCAGTGCAGAGGAAGGGCGGATGGGGGCACCACCAGTGGAGAGAAGGAGGCGATGGGGGGCACCACCAGTGCAGAGGAGGGGGGATGGGGCACCACCAGTACAGAGGAGGGGGGATGGGGGCACCACCAGTGCAGAGGAGGGGGATGGAGGGCACCACCAGTGCAGAGGAGGAGGGATGGGGGCACCACCAGTGCAGAGGAGGGGGCATGTGGGGGCACCACCAGTGCAGAGGAGGAGGGATGGGGGCACCACCAGTGCAGAGGAGGGGGATGGGGGCACCATCAGTGCAGAGGAGGGGGGATGGGGGCACCACACTATAGACACCCCCCCAGGTACGAAATTTAAAAGCTTTTATTGTTTCACTTTAAGCATTATTAAAATCACTGCTCCCGAAAAAACGGCCGTTTTTTAAAACGTTTGTATTGCCAATGAGAGTAACAACATTAATTACATTAAATGCAGGAAGTATTTATTCCAATGAAGGTGGTACATTCATGGATATCATCAATAAAAGCCAATCCGTACAGGATACACAGCATAAATGGATAAAATAATGGTACATATATGTGTAAGCAATCGTATAACACATGAGCATCAGGTGTATCCGACGCGTTTCGCGAGGCCTAGCTCACTCTTCAGGGGTAGATGCGTATAAATTGTACCTAAAATGAAAAGATACAAATTGGGTATGTAGCCTAATATTAGTGCTATAGGCACAGGGTGGGGAGGGGCTTGTTAAGGGGAACCCCATACTCACCACATTTTGGCACTGCAAATATTGACTGTTTGCATAAACTTTGTGTCATTGTCAATAAAATGCTCTGACAATTATGGAATGGTTGTAATTATACTTCCGTATCCCATAATAACATCGGACACAAAGATCTACAAACACTGAGGCAGCAGACTTTGTGAAAATTCATATTTGTGTCATTCTTAAAGCTTTTGGCCGCGGCTGTAGGAGAGGGACGTCAGACCCGGTCTGGGTGGGAAGTAGTTGATGAATAAGTAATGGTGGTGATTGGTCCTTTCTAATACACGGCCGGCAGATGTAGAGTGCAGGAGGATCTCCATGAGCTTCTATGGTGCCTCCTCCTGCACCGCTCGGCGATGGCTTCAGAAACGTCGATGATTTATAAGGCAATTACGATTTTACTGTATGATCTGTTCTGCACGGCGGCTCTCTGATTTACATACACAGATAATTGTACGGAGATCATTATTTCAACACCGGAGGGCCTATATCATCGCTGATTAAAGAGACGCCAACAGGCGCTGGGAGTAGGCGACGTCTCCCCACCTACACAATCATGAGAGTCGTAGTACACGACACCTAATTCCAACTAAACACCCGCCCCCGGGGCAACCAGAAAATCCCCCGAACGGTGGGACGCCAATACAGAAAGAGTGCAATGTACTGCAGGCAGAGGGAGTACAGACTGTTCACTTAGCAAGGTGTACGCTTAGGGGAAAAAAATAAAGCTTTGTTCACTTTGATGATAACCAATCATAAGCAGCGCGTGTACGTTCGTTCTGAATAAATGTCGCAGAAGCCAATGTTTTCAGGCTATTTCCTGTGCTGGTTTATTGATTCTCATTGATTTAAACAGGGAAATGCCACCTTCAGCCACTAGATGGCAGTAAGTATGATAAGGATTTCCTAGAATAATGATTTTTGCTTGGATGTGATTGAACTGAACAAACCTTCATCCGATTCACTAAGTTAAAGGGGTGTACTTATAAAAAAGTTGGCAAAGCAATTCACTTAATAAAAGCGCGTGTGCGTTCGTTCTGAATAAATGGCGCAGGAGCCAATGTTTTTAGGCTCTTTCCTGTGCTGGTTGAATATTTTTCATTGATTTAAAAAAGTAACAATACCACCTTTACCCACAAGATGGCAGTAAGTATGATAAGGATTTCCTAGAATAATGATTTTTGCTTGGATATGACTGAACTGAACAAACCTTCCCCGATTCACTAAGTTAAAGGGGTGTACTTATAAAAAAGTTAGCATAGCAATTTGCTTAATATAAGCGAATGTACATTAGTTCTGAATAAATGGCGCAGGAGCCAATGTTTTTAGGGCTATTTCCTGTGCTGGTTGAATATTTTTCATCGATTTAAAACAGAGCAATACCACCTTTGGCCACTAGATGGCAGTAATTATCATAAGGATTTCCTAGAACAGGGATATTCAATTAGCGGACCTCCAGCTGTTGCAAAACTACAAGTCCCATCATGCCTCTGCCTCTGGGTGTCATGCTTGTGGCTGTCAGAGCCTTGCTAGGCCTCATGGGACTTGCAGTTCTGCAACAGCTGGAGGTCCGCTAATTGCTTATCCCTGATCTAGAATAATGATTTTTGCTTGTGTGTGATTGAACTTATAAAATGTTAGCATAGCAATTCACTTAATGAAAGCGCGTGTACGTTTATTCTGAATAAATGGCGCAGAACCCAATGTTTTTAGGCTATTTCCTGTGCTGGTTGAATGTTGTTCATTGATTTAAACAGGGAAATACCACCTTTAGCCACTAGATGGCAGTAATTATCATAAGGATTTCATAGGATACGTAATGCCATCTGGTGGCCAAATGAGGTATTTTCAATTTAAGATAATGGAAAAACACAGGAAATAGCCTAATAACATTTTTTTTCTCGATTTCCCATTTGCACAGAATGAATGCACATGTGCATTTTCACTGGAGGGGGGGGGGGGGTCGCTATGCAATTTTTTAATATATATTTTGTTCTGTTAAATCTTTTTTGCTGGGGTATATTTTGTTCTTGGTGGGCATATCTATTGTTGCTGGGGGGATCTATTGTTGCTGTGAGGATCTTTTGTTGTTGGGCAGATCTTTTGTTGCTAGGGGAATGTATTGTTGCTGGGGGATCTATTGTTGTTGGGCAGATCTACTGTTGCTGGGAGGATCTATTATTGTTGTGCAGATCTATTTTTGCTGGGGGATCTATTGTTGCTGGGCAGAATGTATTATTGCTGGGGGATCTATTGTTACTGGACAGATCTAATTTTGCTGGGGGATCTATTGTTACTGGACAGATCTAATTTTGCTGGGGGATCTATTGTTGTTGGGCAAATCTATTGTTGCTGGGAGATTTATTGCTGTTGTGCAGATCTAGTTTTGCTGGGGGATCTATTGTTGCTAGGGGAATGTATTGTTCATGGGAGGATCTATTATTGCTGGGCAAATCTATTGTTGCCTGGGGATTTATTGTTGGGCAGATCTATTGTTGCTGGGGGATCTATTGTTGCTGGGGGATCTATTTTGGCTGGGGGATCTATTGTTGCTGGGCAGATCTATTTTGGCTGGGGGATCTATTGTTTTTGGGCATATCTATTGTTTCTGGGAGGATCTATTGTTGCTGGGCATATCTTTTGTTGCTAGGGAAATGCATTGTTGTTGGGCAGATCTATTGTTGCTGGGGGATCTATTGTTGGGTAAATCTATTGTTGCTGGGGGATCTATTGTTGAGCAGATCTATTGTTGCTGGGGATCTATTGTTGGGCAGATCTATTGTTGCTGTGGATCTATTGTTGGGCAGATCTATTGTTGCTGGGGATCTATTGTTGGGCAGATCTATTGTTGCTGGGGATCTATTGTTGGGCAGATCTATTGTTGCTGGGGGATTTATTGTTGGGCAGATCTATTGTTGCTGGGGGATTTATTGTTGGGCAGATCTATTGTTGCTGGGGATCTATTGTTGGGCAGATCTATTGTTGCTGGGGGATTTATTGTTGGGCAGATCTATTGTTGCTGGGGATCTATTGTTGGGCAGATCTATTGTTGCTGGGGGATTTATTGTTGGGCAGATCTATTGTTGCTGGGGGATTTATTGTTGGGCAGATCTATTGTTGCTGGGGGATTTATTGTTGGGCAGATCTATTGTTGCTGGGGGATTTATTGTTGGGCAGATCTTTTGTTGCTAGGGCAATGTATTGTTGCTGGGCAAATCTATTGTTGTTGGGGGGATCTATTGTTGCTGGGGGGATCTATTGTTGCTGGGGGGGAATTTATTGTTACTGGGGGATCTATTGTTGCTGGGGGGGAATGTATTGTTGCTGGGCAGATCTATTTTTTTTGGTGTAAATGAAGACTTACAATGAGAGTTGTGGCTTCTCCCTGTGGGGGAGGGGGGGGGGGGGCTCAGATGTGAATGCGGCAATTTAAATAAAGAAAAGATAAGGGAAATCTGACATGAGAAATGTGTATTTTGTATATTTTATTTCTTGCGGTAATAAAGCGCCATAAACGGCACCGACTCATTTCTAATAAACAATATGTGAGAATTTCCGGTCCCGGCTCCTGTAGGAGATGCAGCAATAATGTTGTTTTATGACAAAGAGAAGAAACAAAATGGAACCGAAACTATAAACCATCGAAATCCACACCGATCGTAATATGTGATGAGGACGTCCGCAGAACAAACGCAGCGAGCAAATATTAGAGATTATATTCATAAATAATTCTTTATTCCTGGCAGCCTTTATCAAAGAGCAATTTACATCTCCAAGTATTGGACCTCATGGAATCCGAAATCCCCCCCATAACTGAGGGTACAGAGCATCTGGAAAGTATTCACAGAGCTTCACTTTTTCCACATTTTGTGATGTTACATCCTTATTCCAAAATGGATTCAATTCATTATTTTCCTCAAAATTCTACAAACAATCCCCCATAATGACAACATGAGAGAGGTTTGTTTGAAATCTTTGCAAATTTATTAAAAATAAAAAATCCCATGTACATAAGTATCACAGACTCCTCCCATGTACACCAATATCACAGACTCCTCCCATGTACACCAATATCACAGACTCCTCCCATGTACACCAATATCACAGACTCCTCCCATGTACACCAATATCACAGACTCCTCCCATGTACACCAATATCACAGACTCCTCCCATGTACACCAATATCACAGGCTCCTCCCATGTACACCAATATCACAGGCTCCTCCCATGTACACCAATATCACAGACTCCTCCCATGTACACCAATATCACAGGCTCCTCCCATGTACATAAGTATCACAGACTCCTCCCATGTACATAAGTATCACAGACTCCTCCCATGTACACCAATATCACAGACTCCTCCCATGTACATAAATATCACAGGCTCCTCCCATGTACTTATATACATGGGAGGAGTCTGTGATACTTTGTACATGGGAGGAGCCTGTGATACTAATGTACATGGGAGGAGCCTGTGATACTTATGTACATGGGAGGAGTCTGTGATACTAATGTACATGGGAGGAGTCTGTGATACCTATGTACATGGGAGGAGTCTGTGATACTTATGTACATGGGAGGAGCCGGTAATACTTATGTATATGGGAGGAGCCTGTGATACTTATGTACATGGGAGGAGCCGGTAATACTTATGTATATGGGAGGAGCCTGTGATACTTATGTACATGGGAGGAGCCTGTGATACTTTGTACATGGGAGGAGCCTGTGATACTTATGTACATGGGAGGAGCCTGTGATGCTTATGTACATGGGAGGAGCCTGTGATACTTATGTACATGGGAGGAGTCTGTGATACTTATGTACATGGGAGGAGCCTGTGATACTTATGTACATGGGAGGAGTCTGTGATACCTATGTACATGGGAGGAGCCTGTGATACTTATGTACATGTGAGGAGCCTGTGATACCTATGTACATGGGAGTAGTCTGTGATACTTATGTACATGGGAGGAGCCTGTAATACTTATGTATATGGGAGGAGCCTGTGATACTTATGTACATGGGAGGAGCCTGTTATACTTTGTACATGGGAGGAGCCTGTGATACTTATGTACATGGGAGGAGCCTGTGATACTTATGTACATGGGAGGAGCCTGTGATACTTATGTACATGGGAGGAGCCTGTGATACTTATGTACATGGGAGGAGCCTGTGATACTTATGTACATGGGAGGAGTCTGTGATACCTATGTACATGGGAGGAGCCTGTGATACTTATGTACATGGGAGGAGCCTGTAATACTTATGTATATGGGAGGAGCCTGTGATACTTATGTACATGGGAGGAGCCTGTTATACTTTGTACATGGGAGGAGCCTGTGATACTTATGTACATGGGAGGAGCCTGTGATACTTATGTACATGGGAGGAGCCTGTGATACTTATGTACATGGGAGGAGCCTGTGATACTTATGTACATGGGAGGAGCCTGTGATACTTATGTACATGGGAGGAGCCTGTGATACTTATGTACATGGGAGGAGCCTGTGATACTTATGTACATGGGAGGAGCCTGTGATACTTTGTACATGGGAGGAGCCTGTGATACTTATGTACATGGGAGGAGCCTGTGATACTTATGTACATGGGAGGAGCCTGTGATACTTTGTACATGGGAGGAGTCTGTGATACTTATGTACATGGGAGGAGCCTGTGATACTTATGTACATGGGAGGAGTCTGTGATACTTTGTACATGGGAGGAGCCAGTGATACTTATGTACATGGGAGGAGCCTGTGATACTTATGTACATGGGAGGAGTCTGTGATACTTATGTAGATGGGATTTTTTTCCTTTTTTATTTTTAATAAATTTGCAAAGATGTCAAACAAACTTTTCTCACGTTGTCATTATGGGGGATTGTTTGTAGAATTTTGAGAAAAATAATAAATTTAATCCATATTGGAATAAGGCTGTAACATAACAAAATGTGGAAAAAGTGAAGCTCTGTGAATACTTTTTGGATGCTCTGTATGATTGGTTCTCTAGGTTGATGCACTTTATCCCGTCCTTTGCATGTACTGAATCACCCTGAGCGTGTTGGTTCTGGCGGTACAAGAAAATGATGAACAGATCCTGTAATAGGTGAGAATTAATCTGCATATTACTTTTCCTTCTCAAGCGCCGAGCCTCCTTCAAATTTGCACACAAGTTCGATGAGTCTGGGCGATTGTCTGACTGAATCACTTCAATTGTCACACCTTTTGATTAGGAATGCCTGCGATGTATGTACGGCACACGGCTGAGCAGAATCAATATTCAATTAGTATCCACACAGGGCGATCGGCACCATGTGACTCCACCGTGTCACCGAGGCTCTAAAGGATTTATATTTCTGTCCATCCAGTTCTGAGACAAACAGAAATAGACTTTAGTCTTTCAGTGTATGTTACCCTAAATATGATTTTTTTTCCTTCTATGTGTGTTCACAGATGAGTATTTTATAAATCACAGACTCTAGATTTTAATAGACTTCATCCATCTGAAGTTTCTGGTTGATCCTGCCAGTAACTTTTCTTCCTTGGTCTAAACTGACCACACAAAGTACAGAAGCCTATCTGTGTTAGTTTGGTCAGTTTTCACCCTTTGGCTGGCCATTCAGAAGTACAGGACACTGTGCAGCCACACAGCCCGCCTCTTGAACACACCCCCTTCCAATCACAGCCTGCCCCTGGCACACACCCCCTCCCAATCACAGCCTGCCTCTGGCACTCACCCCCTCCCAATCACAGCCTGTCTCTTAAACACACCCCCTCCCAATCACAGCCTGCCTCTGGAACACACCCCCTCCCAATCACAGACTGCCTCTTTAACACACACCCTCCCAATCACAGCCTGCCTCTGACACACGCCCCCTCCCAATCACAGCCTGTCTCTTGAACACACTGTCTCCCAATCACAGCCTGCCTCTTAAACACACCCCCTCCCAATCACAGCCTGCCTCTGACACACGCCCCCTCCCAATCACAGCCTGCCTCTGGCACTCACCCCCTCCCAATCACAACCTGCCTCTAGAACACACCCCCTCCCAATCACAGCCTGCCTCTGGCACTCACCCCCTCCCAATTACAGCCTGCCTCTGGAACACACCCCCTCCCAATCACAGCCTGCCTTTGGCACTCACCCCCTCCCAATCACAGCCTGCCTCTGGAACACACCCCCTCCCAATCACAGCCTGCCTCTGGAACACATCCCCTTACAATCACAGCCTGTCTCTGGAACACATCCCCTCCCAATCACAGCCTGCCTCTTAAACACACCCCCTCCCAATCACAGCCTGCCTCTGACACACGCCCCCTCCCAATCACAGCCTGCCTCTGGCACTCACCCCCTCCCAATCACAACCTGCCTCTAGAACACACCCCCTCCCAATCACAGCCTGCCTCTGGCACTCACCCCCTCCCAATTACAGCCTGCCTCTGGAACACACCCCCTCCCAATCACAGCTTGCCTCTGGAACACACCCCCTCCCAATCACAGCCTGCCTCTGGCACTCACCCCCTCCCAATCACAACCTGCCTCTAGAACACACCCCCTCCCAATCACAGCCTGCCTCTGGCACTCACCCCCTCCCAATTACAGCCTGCCTCTGGAACACACCCCCTCCCAATCACAGCTTGCCTCTGGAACACACCCCCTCCCAATCACAGCCTGCCTTTGGCACTCACCCCCTCCCAATCACAGCCTGCCTCTGGAACACACCCCCTCCCAATCACAGCCTGCCTCTGGAACACATCCCCTTACAATCACAGCCTGTCTCTGGAACACATCCCCTTACAATCACAGCCTGTCTCTGGAACACACCCCCTCCCAATCACAGCCTGCCTCTGGAACACACTGCCACCCACTCACAGCCTGCCTCCTAAACACACCCCCTCCCAATCACAGCCTGCCTCTGGAACACACCCCGTTCCCAATCACAGCCTGCCTCTGACACACGCCCCCTCCCAATCACAGCCTGTCTCTTGAACACACTCCCTCCCAATCACAGCCTGTCTCTTGAACACACTCCCTCCCAATCACAGCCTGCCTCTTGAACACACTCCCTCCCAATCACAGCCTGCCTCTGACTCTTGCCCCCTCCCAATCACAGCCTGCCTCTGGCACTCACCCCCTCCCAATCATAACCTGCCTCTAGAACACACCCCCTCCCAATCCCAGCCTGCCTCTTAAACACACCCCCTAGCAATCACAGCCTGCCTCTGACACAGGCCCCCTCCCAATCACAGCCTGCCTCTGGCACTCACCCCCTCCCAATCACAACCTGCCTCTAGAACACACACCCTCCCAATCACAGCCTGCCTCTGGCACTCACCCCCTCCCAATTACAGCCTGCCTCTGGAACACACCCCCTCTCAATCACAGCCTGCCTCTGGCACTCACCCCCTCCCAAACACAGCCTGCCTCTGGCACTCACCCCCTCCCAATCACAGCCTGCCTCTGGAACACACCCCCTCCCAATCACAGCCTGCCTCTTAAACACACCCCCTTCTCAAGTACAGCCTGCCTCTTGAACGCACCCCCTCCCAATCACAGACTGCCTCTTTAACACACACCCTCCCAATCACAGCCTGCCCCTGACACACGCCCCCTCCCAATCACAGCCTGTCTCTTGAACACACTCCCTCCCAATCACAGCCTGCCTCTTAAACACACCCCCTCCCAATCACAGCCTGCCTCTGGCACTCACCCCCTCCCAATCACAACCTGCCTCTAGAACACACCCCCTCCCAATCACAGCCTGCCTCTGGCACTCACCCCCTCCCAATTACAGCCTGCCTCTGGAACACACCCCCTCCCAATCACAGCTTGCCTCTGGAACACACCCCCTCCCAATCACAGCCTGCCTCTGGCACTCACCCCCTCCCAATCACAACCTGCCTCTAGAACACACCCCCTCCCAATCACAGCCTGCCTCTGGCACTCACCCCCTCCCAATTACAGCCTGCCTCTGGAACACACCCCCTCCCAATCACAGCTTGCCTCTGGAACACACCCCCTCCCAATCACAGCCTGCCTTTGGCACTCACCCCCTCCCAATCACAGCCTGCCTCTGGAACACACCCCCTCCCAATCACAGCCTGCCTCTGGAACACATCCCCTTACAATCACAGCCTGTCTCTGGAACACATCCCCTCCCAATCACAGCCTGCCTCTTAAACACACCCCCTCCCAATCACAGCCTGCCTCTGACACACGCCCCCTCCCAATCACAGCTTGCCTCTGGAACACACCCCCTCCCAATCACAGCCTGCCTCTGGCACTCACCCCCTCCCAATCACAACCTGCCTCTAGAACACACCCCCTCCCAATCACAGCCTGCCTCTGGCACTCACCCCCTCCCAATTACAGCCTGCCTCTGGAACACACCCCCTCCCAATCACAGCTTGCCTCTGGAACACACCCCCTCCCAATCACAGCCTGCCTCTGGCACTCACCCCCTCCCAATCACAACCTGCCTCTAGAACACACCCCCTCCCAATCACAGCCTGCCTCTGGCACTCACCCCCTCCCAATTACAGCCTGCCTCTGGAACACACCCCCTCCCAATCACAGCTTGCCTCTGGAACACACCCCCTCCCAATCACAGCCTGCCTTTGGCACTCACCCCCTCCCAATCACAGCCTGCCTCTGGAACACACCCCCTCCCAATCACAGCCTGCCTCTGGAACACATCCCCTTACAATCACAGCCTGTCTCTGGAACACATCCCCTTACAATCACAGCCTGTCTCTGGAACACACCCCCTCCCAATCACAGCCTGCCTCTGTAACACACCCCCTCCCAATCACAGCCTGCCTCTGGAACACACTGCCACCCACTCACAGCCTGCCTCCTAAACACACCCCCTCCCAATCACAGCCTGCCTCTGGAACACACCCCGTTCCCAATCACAGCCTGCCTCTGACACACGCCCCCTCCCAATCACAGCCTGTCTCTTGAACACACTCCCTCCCAATCACAGCCTGTCTCTTGAACACACTCCCTCCCAATCACAGCCTGCCTCTTAAACACACCCCCTCCCAATCACAGCCTGCCTCTGACACTTGCCCCCTCCCAATCACAGCCTGCCTCTGGCACTCACCCCCTCCCAATCACAACCTGCCTCTAGAACACACTCCCTCCCAATCACAGCCTGCCTCTTAAACACACCCCCTAGCAATCACAGCCTGCCTCTGACACAGGCCCCCTCCCAATCACAGCCTGCCTCTGGCACTCACCCCCTCCCAATCACAACCTGCCTCTAGAACACACACCCTCCCAATCACAGCCTGCCTCTGGCACTCACCCCCTCCCAATTACAGCCTGCCTCTGGAACACACCCCCTCTCAATCACAGCCTGCCTCTGGCACTCACCCCCTCCCAAACACAGCCTGCCTCTGGCACTCACCCCCTCCCAATCACAGCCTGCCTCTGGAACACACCCCCTCCCAATCACAGCCTGCCTCTTAAACACACCCCCTTCTCAAGTACAGCCTGCCTCTTGAACGCACCCCCTCCCAATCACAGCCTGCCTCTGTAACACCCCCCCTCCCAATCACAGCCTGCCTCTGGAACACACCTCCTCCCAATCACAGCCTGCCTCTGGAACACACCCCCTCCCAATCACAGCCTGCCTCCTAAACACACCCCCTCCCAATCACAGCCTGCCTCTGTAACACACCCCATTCCCAATCACAGCCTGCCTCTGACACACGCCCCCTCCCAATCACAGCCTGCCTCTTAAACACACCCCCTCCCAATCACAGCCTGCCTCTGGAACACACCTCCTCCCAATCACAGCCTGCCTCTGGAACACACCCCCTCCCAATCACAGCCTGCCTCCTAAACACACCCCCTCCCAATCACAGCCTGCCTCTGGAACACACCCCCTCCCAATCACAGCCTGCCTCTGGCACTCACCCCCTCCCAATCACAGCCTGCCTCTGGAACACACCCCCTCCCAATCACAGCCTGCCTCTTAAACACACCCCCTTCTCAAGTACAGCCTGCCTCTTGAACGCACCCCCTCCCAATCACAGCCTGCCTCTTAAACACACCCCCTTCTCAAGTACAGCCTGCCTCTGGAACACACCCCCTCCCAATCACAGCTTGCCTCTGGAACACACCCCCTCCCAATCACAGCCTGCCTTTGGCACTCACCCCCTCCCAATCACAGCCTGCCTCTGGAACACACCCCCTCCCAATCACAGCCTGCCTCTGTAACACACCCCCTCCCAATCACAGCCTGCCTCTGAAACACACCCCCACCCACTCACAGCCTGCCTCCTAAACACACCCCCTCCCAATCACAGCCTGCCTCTGGAACACACCCCGTTCCCAATCACAGCCTGCCTCTTAAACACACCCCCTCCCAATCACAGCCTGCCTCTGGAACACACCCCCACCCAATCACAGCCTGCCTCTGTAACACACCCCCTCCCAATCACAGCCTGCCTCTGGAACACATCCCCTTACAATCACAGCCTGCCTCTGGAAGACACCCCCTCCCAATCACAGCCTGCCTCTGGAACACACCCCCACCCAATCACAGCCTGCCTCTGTAACACACCCCCTCCCAATCACAGCCTGCCTCTGGAACACACCCCCTCCCAATCACAGCCTGCCTCTGGAACACACCCCCTTCCCAATCACAGCCTGCCTCTTAAACACACCCCCTTCCCAATCACAGCCTGCCTCTAGAACACACCCCCTCCCAATCACAGCCTGTCTCTAGAACACACCCCCTCCCAATCACAGCCTGCCTCTGGAACACACCCCCTCCCAATCACAGCCTGCCTCTGACACACGCCCCCTCCCAATCACAGCTTGCCTCTGGAACACACCCCCTCCCAATCACAGCCTGCCTCTGGCACTCACCCCCTCCCAATCACAACCTGCCTCTAGAACACACCCCCTCCCAATCACAGCCTGCCTCTGGCACTCACCCCCTCCCAATTACAGCCTGCCTCTGGAACACACCCCCTCCCAATCACAGCTTGCCTCTGGAACACACCCCCTCCCAATCACAGCCTGCCTCTGGCACTCACCCCCTCCCAATCACAACCTGCCTCTAGAACACACCCCCTCCCAATCACAGCCTGCCTCTGGCACTCACCCCCTCCCAATTACAGCCTGCCTCTGGAACACACCCCCTCCCAATCACAGCTTGCCTCTGGAACACACCCCCTCCCAATCACAGCCTGCCTTTGGCACTCACCCCCTCCCAATCACAGCCTGCCTCTGGAACACACCCCCTCCCAATCACAGCCTGCCTCTGGAACACATCCCCTTACAATCACAGCCTGTCTCTGGAACACATCCCCTTACAATCACAGCCTGTCTCTGGAACACACCCCCTCCCAATCACAGCCTGCCTCTGTAACACACCCCCTCCCAATCACAGCCTGCCTCTGGAACACACTGCCACCCACTCACAGCCTGCCTCCTAAACACACCCCCTCCCAATCACAGCCTGCCTCTGGAACACACCCCGTTCCCAATCACAGCCTGCCTCTGACACACGCCCCCTCCCAATTACAGCCTGTCTCTTGAACACACTCCCTCCCAATCACAGCCTGTCTCTTGAACACACTCCCTCCCAATCACAGCCTGCCTCTTAAACACACCCCCTCCCAATCACAGCCTGCCTCTGACACTTGCCCCCTCCCAATCACAGCCTGCCTCTGGCACTCACCCCCTCCCAATCACAACCTGCCTCTAGAACACACTCCCTCCCAATCACAGCCTGCCTCTTAAACACACCCCCTAGCAATCACAGCCTGCCTCTGACACAGGCCCCCTCCCAATCACAGCCTGCCTCTGGCACTCACCCCCTCCCAATCACAACCTGCCTCTAGAACACACACCCTCCCAATCACAGCCTGCCTCTGGCACTCACCCCCTCCCAATTACAGCCTGCCTCTGGAACACACCCCCTCTCAATCACAGCCTGCCTCTGGCACTCACCCCCTCCCAAACACAGCCTGCCTCTGGCACTCACCCCCTCCCAATCACAGCCTGCCTCTGGAACACACCCCCTCCCAATCACAGCCTGCCTCTTAAACACACCCCCTTCTCAAGTACAGCCTGCCTCTTGAACGCACCCCCTCCCAATCACAGCCTGCCTCTGTAACACCCCCCCTCCCAATCACAGCCTGCCTCTGGAACACACCTCCTCCCAATCACAGCCTGCCTCTGGAACACACCCCCTCCCAATCACAGCCTGCCTCCTAAACACACCCCCTCCCAATCACAGCCTGCCTCTGTAACACACCCCATTCCCAATCACAGCCTGCCTCTGACACACGCCCCCTCCCAATCACAGCCTGCCTCTTAAACACACCCCCTCCCAATCACAGCCTGCCTCTGGAACACACCTCCTCCCAATCACAGCCTGCCTCTGGAACACACCCCCTCCCAATCACAGCCTGCCTCCTAAACACACCCCCTCCCAATCACAGCCTGCCTCTGGAACACACCCCCTCCCAATCACAGCCTGCCTCTGGCACTCACCCCCTCCCAATCACAGCCTGCCTCTGGAACACACCCCCTCCCAATCACAGCCTGCCTCTTAAACACACCCCCTTCTCAAGTACAGCCTGCCTCTTGAACGCACCCCCTCCCAATCACAGCCTGCCTCTTAAACACACCCCCTTCTCAAGTACAGCCTGCCTCTGGAACACACCCCCTCCCAATCACAGCCTGCCCCTGGAACACACCCCCTCCCAATCACAGCTTGCCTCTGGAACACACCCCCTCCCAATCACAGCCTGCCTTTGGCACTCACCCCCTCCCAATCACAGCCTGCCTCTGGAACACACCCCCTCCCAATCACAGCCTGCCTCTGTAACACACCCCCTCCCAATCACAGCCTGCCTCTGAAACACACCCCCACCCACTCACAGCCTGCCTCCTAAACACACCCCCTCCCAATCACAGCCTGCCTCTGGAACACACCCCGTTCCCAATCACAGCCTGCCTCTTAAACACACCCCCTCCCAATCACAGCCTGCCTCTGGAACACACCCCCACCCAATCACAGCCTGCCTCTGTAACACACCCCCTCCCAATCACAGCCTGCCTCTGGAACACATCCCCTTACAATCACAGCCTGCCTCTGGAAGACACCCCCTCCCAATCACAGCCTGCCTCTGCAACACACCCCCACCCAATCACAGCCTGCCTCTGTAACACACCCCCTTCCAATCACAGCCTGCCTCTGGAACACACCCCCTCCCAATCACAGCCTGCCTCTGGAACACACCCCCTTCCCAATCACAGCCTGCCTCTTAAACACACCCCCTTCCCAATCACAGCCTGCCTCTAGAACACACCCCCTCCCAATCACAGCCTGCCTCTAGAACACACCCCCTCCCAATCACAGCCTGCCTCTGGAACACACCCCCTCCCAATCACAGCCTGCCTCTGTAACACACCCCCTCCCAATCACAGCCTGCCTCTGAAACACACCCCCACCCACTCACAGCCTGCCTCCTAAACACACCCCCTCCCAATCACAGCCTGCCTCTGGAACACACCCCGTTCCCAATCACAGCCTGCCTCTTAAACACACCCCCTCCCAATCACAGCCTGCCTCTGGAACACACCCCCACCCAATCACAGCCTGCCTCTGTAACACACCCCCTCCCAATCACAGCCTGCCTCTGGAACACATCCCCTTACAATCACAGCCTGCCTCTGGAAGACACCCCCTCCCAATCACAGCCTGCCTCTGGAACACACCCCCACCCAATCACAGCCTGCCTCTGTAACACACCCCCTCCCAATCACAGCCTGCCTCTGGAACACACCCCCTCCCAATCACAGCCTGCCTCTGGAACACACCCCCTTCCCAATCACAGCCTGCCTCTTAAAAACACCCCCTTCCCAATCACAGCCTGCCTCTAGAACACACCCCCTCCCAATCACAGCCTGCCTCTAGAACACACCCCCTCCCAATCACAATCAAATTATTTTTTATAAATTAAAAATCTAATTTCCGGTGGCCTCATGATAGGAGCTCCTGCAATTATGAAGATTGCCTCATCATCCTTTTCCTGTACCTTCCACAGCTCAGGTTATAGAGTATCCCTGATCCCTGATGAAGCTGCTACTGCCTTATTCCTGTAAATATAAAATGATTTTGAAAATTAAAAACGTTATTTTAGGTGGCCTCATGACAGGAGCTCCTGCAATTATGAGATTGCCAATGAGAAACTCCACTGGGGTCCTGAACATTCTCCGCCATCCTCAGGTTGTATCCACAGTATCTTAGCTGTTATGGCCTCATTCCAGTAAATGAAATCATTATTTAATATTAAAAGAATACCTCATTTTTGGTGGCCTCTTGACAAGAGCTCCTGCTAATATGAAGCTTGCCACTAAGAAGCGCCATTGGGGTTCTGTGCATTCTCCGCCATCCTTTTCCTGTAGCTTCCATGGCTCAGGTTGTACCTCCAGTATTCTAGCTGTTACTGCCTCATTCCGGTAAATTAATTAAATAGAAAAAAAAAGATTTTTTGTGGCCTTATGACAAGAGCTCCAGCAAACATGAAGAGTGCCAATGGGAAACACCATTGGGTTCCTATGCACTCTCCGACTCTTTCTGTAGCTTCCATAGCTCAGGTTATACAGTATCCCTGATATTCCAGATGTTACTGCCTTATTCCAGTAAATATAAAATGAATTAATTCATTATTTAATTAAACCCCTAATTTTAGGCAAAGTGAATTTTCCGGCAACTGTTATGGCACACTAAAACACGTAGAGTAAAGCTGGAACAATTACAAAAACCCAAGGATGCTGGGGGATTATCTTTGTCCAATCTATCTTTGTCCAATCCGTGGCTGTATTACATGGCTATGCAATTGCAACATCTGTGTAAGGGACTCTCCTCCACTCCCCGTCTGGAACAGACCTCCCCCTGACTCCTCTATGAGTATTTGGCTATAAACTGCCAAACTAGTTGATATCCCAATGGTTCTAGAGGCTGCAGCCTTTGCCAAATCCAACCGTCTCTTGCCCACGTACACACTTATCCGGAAAATCCGAAATAAGACTAAACAGTTGCAACGGGTCATGGGCTTTGCCCGTTATAGTCCCATATGGCAAATTAACAGTTACCAAGAACTGGCAAAAGTGCAGCAGGGTCCGAGATGGAGTAGGCTGGGGATAATATATCTTCATCAGATTTTTTAAGATGGTACTCTATGCCCCTTTGAGGAACTTAGGGTGAAATTCTCCTTGCCAACATCCATGTTATTTTTACTATTTTCAGCTCAAACATGCTATAATGGCCCAAGGTCAGTTTGTGGATTGGCAACGGTCCCCAACGCCTGTGTTTACCATGATGGCTGAAACTGTCCCCACAAAAGGTTCACAACGAGTTCTTGACAGCCTTCCCCTTAAAAGCGGGTATGAAGTAGGAGAGAGACCTAGGTTCCTTTGAAGAAGACCAGTGGGAGGAGGCGCTTCAGGCTGTAAGCCAATGTTCTCTCAATGTGAGACAGAGGCTCATGCAATTATATACACTCTTGCAGGTGTGTCTTATCCCGGTTAGGCTACACAAAATGGCCTTATTGGATACTTCCACTTGTAGCAAATGCTCCAGGGATCATGGGGATCTGGTCCATTTAATCTGGCGGTATCCCAAACTACATATCTATTGGGTGGGAGTACTGAAGACAATCAATGCTGTGTTCCAGACTTCTATACAACATGACCCTAAACTGTGCCTTCTGGGTATCTTAGATGACTCCCAACTAGATGTCTACATTAGAGAAGCAGTAGCTAGAGCCCTTTTTCAATCCCGGAGAGTGCTGCTTCGATGTTGGAAGTCTACTGATTTTCCTTCTCATAAAGACTGGGTACATTGTATGGGTGAAATCCTTAGACTAGAGAAAATTCTAATTTTAGGTGACCTTTTAGGTGACCTCTTGACTAGATCTCCTGTAAATATGAAGATTGCCAGTGAGAAGCTCCATCGGGGTCCCTTGCATCCTCTGCCACCCTTTTCATGTAGCTCCCATATCTCAGGTTCTATCCCCAGCATCCCAGCCATTACCGCCGTATTACAGAACTGCAAAATCTGATATCTGCAAGTAGTAATTTCGAGCATGCTAACGTAAATTAAATTTCCCCCCATTAGCGTTCACCTCTGATGCTTGAGAAATAAGCGCGGGATCAGGACATATTACATTACTGCTCCTAATGCACAGCGATCCATACAGCAAATTGAATTAATGGGAACTATATTAATTGAGACATTTTAATAATTGAGTAAAAGTTAAATAATTGTGGAGGTTTCCTGTTTTCTTCAGAGGCTGTACAGAGGGAACTGATATTAAATTACAGAAAACAATTTTTTTCACGGGGTTACGTGTTAAAGCCCAGCTCCGGCCAAATATTTAATTTTGCACAAAAGTGGGGGAAGATTTAGAGCTTAAATAATTTTTTATATGAAAGGAACACCAGAACAAACATGGATGAAAGAGTCCAAAATAATTAATTTTTTTTATTTTAAAAAAGTTGTATAAAAATATGTAATGGGTTTTGGGGCTGTGCCACTCCCCCTTCATTAGGCAGGAACTCAACAGAAAACAGTGACCTCACAGATTATTTGCTTTATTTTCTATATTTATGTCTCAAACATGGAGTTATCCTTAAAGGATAAAAAAAAGAATGCATCCATCTTAAAGTGCCACCTTACTTATGTGAAGGGGTCAGGGCAGGGCTGGGTCTAGCCTGTCTAATGTGGGGGAGCAGTAAAAAATCTTGGGGGGCAGAGAATGGGAGGTCAGTAGCGCGGTGTACAGGGTGTTAATAGGACAGTGTACAGGGAGACAGCAGGGTAGTGTGAAGGGGGCAGCATGGCAGTGAACGGGGGCAACAGGCCAGTGTACAGGGGGCAGAAGGGCAGTGTACAGGGGCAGAAGGGCAGTGTACAGGGGGCAGCAGGGCAGTGTATGGGGGGCAGCAGGGCAGTCTACAGGGGCAGCAGGGCAGCATATGGGGGCAGCATGGCAGTCTACAGAGGCAGCAGAGCAGTGTACAGGGGGCAGCAGGGCAGCGTACAGGGTGTCAATAGGGTAGTGTACAGTAGATCAATAGGGCGACGTACAGGGTGTTAGTAGGACAGTGTACAGGGTGTAAGTAGGACAGTGTAAAGGGGGCAGCATGGCAATGTACAGGGGCAACAGGTCAGTCTACAGGGGCAACAGGTCAGTGTACAGGGGCAGCAGGGCAGTGTACGGGGGCAGCAGGGCAGTATACGGGGGCAGCAGGGAAGTGTATGGGGGCAGCAGGGCAGTGTACAGGAGGAAGAAGGACAGTGTACAGGGGGCAACAGGCCAGTGTACAGGGTGCCATTAGGGCAGTGTACAGTGGGTCAGCAAGGCGGTGTACAGGGTATCAGTTTGGCAGTGTACAGGGGGTCAGCAGGGAGGTGTACAGGGTGTTAGTAGGACAGTGTGCAGGGTGTTAGTAGGACAGTGTACACGGAGTCAGTAGGGAAGTGTACATGGTGTCAGTAGGGCAGAGTATGGGGGCAGCAGGGCAGTGTACAGGGGCAACAGGGAAGTGTACAGGGGCAACAGAGCAGTGTATAGGGGGTCAACAGGGCAGTGTACAGGGTGTCAGTGGGTGGGGCAGTGTGCAGGGGGTAGTGTGCAGAGAGCAGCAGGGCAATGTACACAAGGCAGCAGGGCAGCGTACATGGAGCAGCAGGGCAGTGTGTAGGGGGTCAGTGGGGCAGTGTGCAGGGAGCAGCAGGGAAGTGTACACAAGGCAACAGGGCAGAGTACATGGAGCAGCAGGGCAGTGTATAGGGGGTCAGCAGGGTTATGTACAGGGTGTCAGTGGGGCAGTGTGCAGGGATCAGTAGGGCAGCGTACATGGAGCAGCAGAGCAGTGTATAGGGGGTCAGTGGGGCAGTGTGCAGGGAGCAGCAGGGCAATGTACACAAGGCAGCAGGGCAGAGTACATGGAGCAGCAGGGCAGTGTATAGGGGGTCAGCAGGGTTATGTACAGGGTGTCAGTGGGGCAGTGTGCAGGGATCAGTAGGGCAGCGTACAGGAGTCATCAGGGGAAGCATGATCAGCAGGGCAATGGGGGGGAGCACACCCCAGCACCCCACTAGATCCCATCATGGGTCAGGGGCAGAGCAATAGGCTCACTCCCCCATAGTCAACTTCCCTGCACTCCCTCACCTCGCAAGGAGAGGGCGACCCTTTAAGTCGATCAGTTCCCCTTTAGGAAGTTCATCACAAATCTCTGCACTTGGAGTGCCGCATTATATTTTATTTTTCAGTTGCCACGGTTGCGTTTTGCATAGTAATTATCACATTATGAAAGCTAAATATTTCTACGCTTTATTTTGGTAACACCTGCAAGCGCAGGAATAACACGGCGACTCGATCAGAGCTGCCTAATGGTTTGTAAAAAAAAAAAACTGCAGCTGATGTCTTGCGTGTGCGGCTGTTCCCCGTCGCCGAGCCGGAGCTGAGAGCGTTTTCATGCTCGTATCCCTAGGCAGGCAACCTACTTAGTAAATACACACTGCATATGCTGCACTTACTGCCGCTTGATGTCTATCCGCGGCATTTTAATACACGCTTTTTACAGAGGGACAATTCCAAGCTTCGTTCCACAGCTGAATCCCCCAAAGCATTTCTCTCTCTGTAAAATATATTCCGTGTTTACCTTTTATATAGGTTTCCGAATGTATAATTAAAAAGGAAAACCTGTGCCGAATATTGAAAATCCAACAAACTTCAGTAAGGGAGGCAAAACAAAAATCTTCCCAATGGTTATCATTTACTATGTGTTTACTATGCTTCAGTTTATAAATGAACAGGAGTCTCAAGTGTTCCAGTTCATTGATCTATGCAGCTGAGGCTGCAGAGAATGGGACTGATACATCTATGTCCTCAGTCACTTCTGGCCAGGGGGACCCCATGATTTCTAACAGCAGACCTGCGCACAGCTAGCGGGTGCCTGCGTCCAAAGCGCTCAAGAGGAGGTACATAAAGACAACCGATGAGACACCAAACACTGAAAACACAGCCCAGATATGGAAAGGTGAGATGTGGCTTGAGCCTGGCTCTTCCCAGGTGACGCATTTCACCCCACCCACAGGGCTTAGTCAATTGCATCATTGATTATTTACAGATAACGCTCGTTTGTAAAGTAATCCTAATGCAATGTCCTGTTTAACCAGATATAACTGCCTCTGAACGGTATGGTGACCATCAACCCTGGCAGTGTCAGATAAGTTCCTTCAGAAGTGCTCCTTGATTAACCTTCCATTTTCTGGATTTCCTGCATAGTTTGGGGTCCAACACCACTTGGAAGGGTGAGCAGTATGACCCCAATGACCTTATTAGTTGTCTTTAAGAGTGGCATTATTCCCTCTGACCACCAATGTAAGGAACATTCTTCTCACTGATCACCAATGTAAGGAGCATTCTTCTCACTGATCACCAATGTAAGGAACATTCTTCTCACTGATCACCAATGTAAGGAACATTCTTCTCACTGATCACCAATGTAAGGAACATTCTTCTCACTGATCACCAATGTAAGGAGCATTCTTCTCACTGATCACCAATGTAAGGAACATTCTTCTCACTGATCACCAATGTAAGGAACATTCTTCTCACTGATCACCAATGTAAGGAACATTCTTCTCACTGACCACCAATGTAAGGGACATTCTTCCCACTGATCACCAATGTAAGGAACATTCTTCTCACTGACCACCAATGTAAGGGACATTCTTCTCACTGATCACCAATGTAAGGAACATTCTTCTCACTGACCACCAATGTAAGGAACATTCTTCCCACTGATCACCAATGTAAGGAACATTCTTCTCACTGACCACCAATGTAAGGAACATTCTTCTCACTGATCACCAATGTAAGGAACATTCTTCCCACTGATCACCAATGTAAGGAGCATTCTTCTCACTGATCACCAATGTAAGGAACATTCTTCTCACTGATCACCAATGTAAGGAACATTCTTCTCACTGATCACCAATGTAAGGAACATTCTTCTCACTGATCACCAATGTAAGGAACATTCTTCTCACTGACCACCAATGTAAGGAACATTCTTCCCACTGATCACCAATGTAAGGAACATTCTTCCCACTGATCACCAATGTAAGGAGCATTCTTCTCACTGACCACCAATGTAAGGAACATTCTTCCCTCTGATCACCAATGTAAGGAACATTCTTCTCACTGACCACCAATGTAAGGAACATTCTTCCCACTGATCACCAATGTAAGGGACATTCTTCTCACTGATCACCAATGTAAGGGACATTCTTCCCACTGATCACCAATGTAAGGAACATTCTTCTCACTGATCACCAATGTAAGGAACATTCTTCCCACTGATCACCAATGTAAGGGACATTCTTCTCACTGATCACCAATGTAAGGAGCATTCTTCTCACTGATCACCAATGTAAGGAACATTCTTCTCACTGATCACCAATGTAAGGAACATTCTTCTCACTGATCACCAATGTAAGGAATATTCTTCTCACTGATCACCAATGTAAGGAACATTCTTCCCACTGATCACCAATGTAAGGGACATTCTTCTCACTGATCACCAATGTAAGGGACATTCTTCTCACTGATCACCAATGTAAGGGACATTCTTCTCACTGATCACCAATGTAAGGAACATTCTTCTCACTGATCACTAATGTAAGGAACATTCTTCTCACTGATCACCAATGTAAGGGACATTCTTCTCACTGATCACCAATGTAAGGAGCATTCTTCTCACTGATCACCAATGTAAGGAACATTCTTCTCACTGATCACCAATGTAAGGAACATTCTTCTCACTGATCACCAATGTAAGGAACATTCTTCTCACTGATCACCAATGTAAGGAACATTCTTCTCACTGATCACCAATGTAAGGAACATTCTTCTCACTGACCACTAATATAAGGGACATTATTCCCATTGACCCGTGTTGAATTGGTTTTAGTGGGAGTTCCCCTAGACCTGTAAACAGTTTCAAGGGTTCTGTGGGGGTAAAAAGTTTGTGAAAGGCTGCCCTATTGCTGTCTAGTACTTTCCCCGAGTTTCTAAATATTAACCAACCTAAAGCAATTCTTTTATCATTCATTACAGATCTCCTGGAGTCCAATGTCTATAAAAGAAAGGACAATTTTCAGCAAAAATGATCACCCTTATGGAAAGCCGGTCCAGTCACCCCATGCTACATTTCCTCTTCTACATCAATTACTAAAGTCTCTTCTTCATCATCTTGTAGCAGTCAGCAGAAAGCTCAGGAGATTCTCCAGATGACACAATGACAGGTGAGGACACTGCCAGAGCCCAGCAACTATCACACAGCTGGAGCGTCTCGCTGACTCCTCAGCTAACACCGGGAGCTACAAGAATCTGCTGAAGATGACGAGGAAGAAAAAACTTATAGGATTCTTTGTAACTTTCCGATTCTCAAATGAAAAAAATAAATAGATTATACAGTATCTCACAAAAGTAAGTACACCCTCACATTTTTGTAAATCTTTTCTTCTATCTTTTCATGTGACAACACTGAAGAAATGACACTTTGTTACAATGTAAAGTAGTGAGTGTACAGCTTGTATAACAGTGTAAATTTGCTGTCGGCTCAAAATAACTCAACACACAGCCATTAATGTCTAAACCGCTGGCAACAAAAGTCAGTACACCCCTAAGTGAAAATGTCCAAATTGGGCCCAAAGTGTCAATATTTTGTGTGGCCACCATTATTTTCCAGCACTGCCTTAACCCTCTTGGACATGGAGGTCACCAGAGCTTCACAGGTTGTCACTGGAGTCCTCTTCCCCTCCTCCATGATGACATCACAGAGCTGGTGGATGTTAGAGACCTTGCGCTCCTCCACCTTCCATTTGAGGATGTCCCACAGATGATCAATAGGGTTTAGGTCTGGAGACATGCTTGGCCAGTCCATCACCTTTACCCTCAGCTTCTTTAGCAAGGCAGTGGTTGTCTTGGAGGTGTGTTTGGGGTGGTTATCATGTTGGAATACTGCCCTGCGGTCCAGTCTCTGAAGGGAGGGGATCATGCTCTGCTTCAGTATGTCACAGTACATGTTGGCATTCATGGTTCCCTCAATGATCTGTAGCTCCCCAGTGCCGGCAGCACTCATACAGCCCCAGACCATGACACTCCCACCACCATGCTTGACTGTAGACAAGACACACTTGTCTTTGTCCTCCTCACCTGGTTGCCCCCACACACGCTTGTCACCATCTGAACCAAATACGTTTATCTTGGTCTCATCAGACCACAGGACATGGTTCCAGTAATCCATGTCCTTAGTCTGCTTGTCTTCAGCAAACTGTTTGTGGACTTTCTTGTGCATCATCTTTAGAAGAGGCTTCCTTCTGGGATGACAGCCATGCAGACCAATTTGATGCAGTGTGCGGCGTATGGTCTGAGCACTGACAGGCTGACCCCCCACCCCTACAACCTCTGCAGCAAAGCTGGCAGCACTCATACGTCTATTTCCCAAAGACAACCTCTGGATATGACTCTGAGCACGTGACCTCAACTTCTCTGGTGGACCATGGCGAGGCCTGTTCTGAGTGGAACCTGTCCTGTTATACCGCTGTATGGTCTTGGCCACCGTGCTGCAGATCAATTTCAGGGTCTTGGCAATCTTCTTATAGCCTAGGCCATCTTTATGTAGAGCAACAATTCTTTATTCCAGATCCTCAGAGAGTTCTTTGCCATGAGGTGCCATGTTGAACTTCCAGTGACCAGTATGAGAGAGTGAGAGCGATAACACCAAATTTAACACACCTGCTCCCCATTCACCCCTGAGACCTTGTAACACTAACGAGTCACATGACACCGGGGAGGGAAAATGGCTAAATGGGCCCAATTTGGACATTTTCACTTAGGGGTGTACTGACTTTTGTTGCCAGCAGTTTAGACATTAATAGCTGTGTGTTGAGTTATTTTGAGGGGACAGCAAATTTACACTGTTATACAAGCTGTACACTCACTACTTTACATTGTAGCAAAGTGTCATTTCTTCAGTGTTGTCACATGAATAGATAGAAGAAAAGATTAACAAATGTGTGAGGGGTGTACTCACTTTTGTGAGATACTGTATATATACAATGCATACAATTTGTTTCAAGGTTTCTATTGTACCTAAAGACAAGGTAGATAACATTTTGTGAGGTCTTTGACTTTTATTGATCTGTTATTCTCATTTTAAACATTCAAAGCAACATGATAACCTCATAAGGAAACAACAGGATACAATGTAACAATCCAATAAGGGCTGTGCTTTGCAATATATGAGGGTTTTGTGAAAGCCATACTGTGAATGCAGCTCTTTAGGGTTGGAGATCACATTGGACTGACTCAATCAGTCATAGGTCAATGGATAGGTGATGAACAAGGCAGGTTTGAAGGCTTCCTTTTGTCAGGACTGGGCCCAGCCCTTCCTTCTCTGAGTTGGCCGCTCGACTGTCAGCTAATTGCCAGCTCCTATCTCTCCACAGTCACTCAGCTGTTGATGATATCCTGCTCGTCAGTCCTGCCTACTTAAGCTGTCCAGCCCAGATGATCTCTGCCTTCGCCTTGGTCACGTCTCTAGAGACGCTCTCCTGTGTTCCTGTTAAAGACTTGCTTGGCTGACATTCCTTCTGGCTCCAGATCCTGCTTGCTGTTCTACTATGCTCATCTCTGGCTCCCTGACATTTTGGCTTGTCTGACCATCCGTTCCGGTTCCTGAACTCTGGCTATGTTTACCTTTTTATTATTATTATTAAACAAGTGTGATTCAACTGTACTTCTGTCTCAGTCTGATTCATGATTTCTGACACCCTTCCAATGATTTCTGCCCAACTTAAAAACAAGGTGGCAGTGAGCCCTTTTTGGGGCTTGGGCTGCTACCTTTGGGTACGGCCTTGAGGTCGTTTCCGCATGTACTTGTAGAGGTAGGTAGAAAGGAGCACCCGATATCCAGTGACTACGAGTTGGAAGGTGAGATTTTGTAAACGTTTATTGAGAGTACCAACAAGTAATCAAGCCAAGGCGTCCCGGGGGGGACAAAGGTTCCCCCCTTCCTCAGGGCTGTTGCTGCATAATAATAATAAATGGAGAAGGATCCCAACATCAAGATCAGACAGATCGATGTCGGCTGTGTTTACAGAGGCAGCACTGAGCTTAAACCACAGACGACATCGATCCATCTGATCTTGATGTTGGGATCCTTCTTCATTTATGTATGCAGCAACAGCCCTGAGGAAGGCGGAGTCTTTGTTCCCTTGAAACGCGTTGGCTTGATAACTTGTTGTTACTCTCAATAAATGATTACTGAATACTGCTAAAGCAGACCTTTACTCCTATTTTTTAATTTATTACATTTTTCATCTCCCCCCAATTTTTTTTTCAGAAAAAAAAAAAAAAGGAGAAACACCTTTTTTAGGATAATACAGACCACACTTCTGCTTAGGAGAATGATAGGAGGACACTGCTTGGGTCATGCACTCAAAGGATGTTTCAGGGTTATGTAAAACAAATTTCAATGTCATCAGGGGGGGCCGTCTGCTGGGGTCTGCAAGAGACAGACGACTCCCGATGATGTCAGTAAAAAAGATGTCGGTACGGGTGTCAGCCGATTACTGCAGGACAGCGCTGAATTCACTAGTCGGGTGAGTATGTTATTTGAGCACAACTATTATAAGCTATAAACTTTGGGAACGGCCCCCCTTTCCATTCCAACATGACTGCGCACCAGTGCACAAAGCAAGGTCCATAAAGACATGGATAGGTGGGTTTGGGGTGGAGGAACTTGACTGGCCTGCACAGAGTCCTGTCCTGAATTAGAGAGGAGACTGCGAGCCAGGCCTTCTCGTCCAACATCAGTGCCTGACCTCACAAATGCGCTTCTGGTAGAATGGTCAAACATTCCCATAGACACCCTCCTAAACCTTGTGGACAGCCTACACTGATTCCATTACAGTAGTAAATAAGCTACATAAATAATGATAAATAAAGAGGAAACACAGCCACATTCCCTACGTCTGTTACATCGCCCATTGCAAAATCCCCCAGACGCATTATTGCCCCACTACCCCCCCCCCCCCCCTTTCCACTTTGGAAAACCTCCAACAGCTGCCATCTTTAGTAGTACTAACTCAAAGCTACAGATAAAATTTGCTTCCTACTGCAGAGTTTTCATTCACGATGTGTGCTGGACATTTATGGAACTTGGGAATTATTACAATCTATAAATTATTTGATCACAACGGACTATGTCATACATATTGCATTTCTAATCTTTTCCACGGGGGTTGGTTGGGTGCGTTAGGTTTGTAAAGCAAAGATTGTATATGTAAAATAGTAAAATAATAGTAAAAAATAGTAATAGTAAACAAATAAATAAAAAATAAAAAAAGTAAAATAAAAATATATAAAAATGTATATTATAAATTGTGTAAAGATTGCTTAAAGCTTTGTGTTTTCTGATAGAAGCAGGCTGGTAGTTTTCTGATTACAGGAATACAATGTTTATATACAATAGATTTTGTACACATAGGTGCTTACTTGACAGGCTGCATAATAATGATGATAATAATAATAATAATACTAATTATTATTATAATTACTATTATTAAGCATTTTAGCAGGCAGAGAGGATGTTTAAATAAATAATAATAATAATAATAATAATAATTATTATTATTATAAAATATAAAACAACAACAAAACAACAATAATAATAACGATAAGAAGATTTATTATTATTATTATTATTATTATTATTATTATTATTATTATTATTATTATTAATAAGAATTTTAGCAGGCAGAGAGGATGTTATGATTAAATAATAATAATAATAATAATATTAAAAACAACAACTAAACAACAATAATAATAATGATAATAGCATTTATTATTATTATTATTATTATTATTGACCGTTTTAGCAGGCGGAGAGGATGTTAAGATTAAATAATAATAATAATTTGCTCAAGCTTTTACAGCTAAGCGGCTTTTCCCGAGCAGGCTGCATGCATTTAAATTGTGTCAGATAGAGACTGGGTGTATGGCCCACCCTCTAAGAAGGCGTCGCTGCTGACGAAACGCATAGGGGCTTGGCCACTCACGGCATTCGTCTGCTAATGTTATGTGCCCTGCAACTATCAGCCAGCTGATCCAACCTGCTGTAAATACAAGCTTGCCAGTGATTTCTGTCAGCTTACAATAAAATATTGATATTTACTTACGGACTTCACGATAGAGATATTTCTTTTTTGACAATAATAATAATAACAACAATAACAACAACATTTATTATTATTATTATTATTATTATTATGATTATTATTATTAATAACAATTTTAGCAGGCAGAGAGGATGTTGTGATTGTTTAATAATAATAATAATAATAGTAATAATAATAATAATAATATCAATTATTATTATTATTATTATCAATTTTTGCTGGCAGAGAGGATGTGGTGATTATTTAATAATAATAAATATAATAATAATAATAATAATAATAATAATAATATAAATTATTATTATTGTTATCAATTTTTGCTGGCAGAGAGGATGTGGTGATTATTTAATAATAATAAATATAATAATAATAATAATAATAATAATAATAATAATAATAATAATAAATTATTATTATAGCAGGCAGAGAGGATGTTGTGATTATTTAATAATAATACATATTAAAATAATAATAATAATAATAATAATAATAATAATAATAATAAAAATTATTATTATTATTATTATTATTATTGTTAGCAATTTTTGCTGGCAGAGAGGATGTGGTGATTATTAATTAATAAAAAATATAATAATAATATAAATTATTATTATTGTTATAAATTTTTGCTGGCAGAGAGGATGTGGTGATTATTTAATAATAATAAATATAATAATAATAATATAAATTATTATTATTATTGTTATAAATTTTTGCTGGCAGAGAGGATGTGGTGATAACATATATTTTCCTCAGTCACAGCCGCAGACACACAGACACGGCCCCTGGTAATAGATCTCCTCTCCTTGGTATTTATCTGTGGAATATTGATAGAGATCACTGACCTCTGTATTTCCCTCGTGTTGATGAATGCGGCTGCCTTTCCCTGCAGGAAATACGCGCAATCCGAACATATTACAACCGCTATCAGAAATTCCCCGGAAGCAGCAATTTATTATTAAATATAAAGAACTCCAGACAGAAGCCGTGATTGGGGGGTAATAAGGAGCCTGACACTGCTGACCTCTCCTTCTGGAAATGCTTGTTGCCTGGATGTCATGCAGATCCATTGCTTCAATACTCAATGGCCAGGGAGGTCTGACTATACACTGACTTCTTATACTCTGTGAGGACCCCAGAGACCAGATCCAATCACCGTACTTCCAGGATCTCATCCCATCATCCTGTTTTTCCTGCTACAAATCTTGTTTCGATTTTATTGGAGGCATTCCTGATATCATTTAATATTAAATGTCCCAAAACCACCAGCGCACAAAGCAAAGTCCATAAAGACATGGATGAGTGAGTTTGGGGTGGAGGAACTTGACTGGCCTGCACAGAGTCCTGACCTCAACCCCATAGAACACATTTGGCATGAATTAGCGTGGAGACTGCGATCCAGGCCTTCTCATCCAACATCAGTGCCTGGCCTCACAAATGCTCTTCTGGAGGAATGGTCAGACATTCCCATAGACACCCTCCTAAACCTTGTGGACGGCCTTCCCAGAAGAGTTGAAGCTGTTATAGCTGCAAAGGGCGGAGCCAACTCAATATTGAACCCCACGGACTAAGACTGGGATGCCATTAAATTTCATGTGTGTGTAAAGGCAGGCGTCCCAATACTTTTGGTAATATAATGTATATATATATACACAGTGGAAACTTGGATTACGAGCATAATTTGTTCCAGGAGAATGCTTGTAATCCAAAGCACTTGCATATCAAAGCGAGTTTCCCCATAGAAGTCAATGTAAATGAAGATAATTTGTTCCGCATTGACTTCTATTTCATGCAATACCGCATGTGGCCAGAGGTGGGGGGCGCCGGAGAGCCTGGGAAATACTTGGGGACGGCACGGCTGAACTCGGAAAGGCTCGGAAACACTCGGGAACGGAGTACTTCTGAGTGTTTCCGAGTATTTCTGAATGACTCCGAACCGTTCCGAGTGTCCCGGGCGCCCCCACACCTCTGACCAAATGCGGTACTGCACACCCCATTAGCTTGAATTCTGCTCATTTTGCGAGACAACACTCACCAACCGAGTCAGAATAAAAAAAAAATTGGTCATCTTTCAAAACGCTCATTAACCGCATTACTTGTTAACCAAGGTTCCACTGTATGTATATATTTACACACTTTTATCAATAAATGGAAACAAACATTTTAAAATGTATTAAAACATGGACAGTATAAGTAGAGCAGTGGACGGTGCCAGTAGAGCAGTGGGCGGTGTCAGTAGAGCAGTAGATGGTGTCAGTAGAGCAGCGGGCGGTGTCAGTAAAGCAGAGGACGGTGTCAGTAGAGCAGTGGACGGTGTCAGTAGAGCAGAGGACGGTGTCAGTAGGGCAGTGGATGGTGTCAGTAGGGCAGAGGACGGTGTCAGTAGAGCAGAGGACGGTGTCAGTAGAGCAGTGGACGGTGTCAGTAGAGCAGAGGACGGTGTCAGTAGGGCAGAGGACGGTGTCAGTAGAGCAGTGGACGGTGTCAGTAGAGCAGTGGACGGTGTCAGTAGAGCAGAGGACGGTGTCAGTAGGGCAGTGGATGGTGTCAGTAGGGCAGAGGACGGTGTCAGTAGAGCAGAGGACGGTGTCAGTAGAGCAGTGGACGGTGTCAGTAGAGCAGAGGACGGTGTCAGTAGGGCAGTGGATGGTGTCAGTAGAGCAGTGGATGGTGTCAGTAGAGCAGTGGACGGTGTCAGTAGGGCAGAGGACGGGGTCAGTAGAGCAGAGGACGGTGTCAGTAGAGCAGTGGACGGTGTCAGTAGGGCAGTGGACGGTGTCAGTAGGGCAGTGGACGGTATCAGTAGGGCAGTGGACGGTGTCAGTAGAGCAGTGGATGGTGCCAGTAGGGCAGTGAAAGGTGTCTGTAGAGCAGTGGATGGTGTCAGTAGAGCAGTGGACGGTGTCAGTAGAGCAGTGGACGGTGTCAGTAGAGCAGTGGACGGTGTCAGTAGAGCAGTAGATGGTGTCAGTAGAGCAGAGGACGGTGTCAGTAGGGCAGTGAAAGGTGTCTGTAGAGCAGTGGACGGTGCCAGTAGAGCAGTGGGCGGTGCCAGTAGAGCAGTGGACGGTGTCAGTAGAGCAGTAGACGGTGTCAGTAGGGCAGTGAAAGGTGTCTGTAGAGCAGTGGACGGTGCCAGTAGAGCAGTGGGCGGTGCCAGTAGAGCAGTGGATGGTGTCAGTAGGGCAGTGGACGGTGCCAGTAGAGCAGTGGACGGTGTCAGTAGAGCAGTGGGCGGTGCCAGTAGAGCAGTGGACGGTGTCAGTAGAGCAGTGGACGGTGTCAGTAGAGCAGTGGACGGTGTCAGTAGAGCAGTGGACGGTGTCAGTAGAGCAGAGGACGGTGTCAGTAGGGCAGTGGATGGTGTCAGTAGGGCAGAGGACGGTGTCAGTAGAGCAGAGGACGGTGTCAGTAGAGCAGTGGACGGTGTCAGTAGAGCAGAGGACGGTGTCAGTAGGGCAGAGGACGGTGTCAGTAGAGCAGTGGACGGTGTCAGTAGAGCAGTGGACGGTGTCAGTAGAGCAGAGGACGGTGTCAGTAGGGCAGTGGATGGTGTCAGTAGGGCAGAGGACGGTGTCAGTAGAGCAGAGGACGGTGTCAGTAGAGCAGTGGACGGTGTCAGTAGAGCAGAGGACGGTGTCAGTAGGGCAGTGGATGGTGTCAGTAGAGCAGTGGATGGTGTCAGTAGAGCAGTGGACGGTGTCAGTAGGGCAGAGGACGGGGTCAGTAGAGCAGAGGACGGTGTCAGTAGAGCAGTGGACGGTGTCAGTAGGGCAGTGGACGGTGTCAGTAGGGCAGTGGACGGTATCAGTAGGGCAGTGAAAGGTGTCTGTAGAGCAGTGGATGGTGTCAGTAGAGCAGTGGACGGTGTCAGTAGGGCAGAGGACGGGGTCAGTAGAGCAGAGGACGGTGTCAGTAGAGCAGTGGACGGTGTCAGTAGGGCAGTGGACGGTGTCAGTAGGGCAGTGGACGGTATCAGTAGGGCAGTGGACGGTGTCAGTAGAGCAGTGGATGGTGTCTGTAGAGCAGTGGACGGTGCCAGTAGAGCAGTGGGCGGTGCCAGTAGAGCAGTGGACGGTGTCAGTAGAGCAGTGGACGGTGTCAGTAGGGCAGTGGACGGTGTCAGTAGAGCAGTGGATGGTGCCAGTAGGGCAGTGAAAGGTGTCTGTAGAGCAGTGGATGGTGTCAGTAGAGCAGTGGACGGTGTCAGTAGAGCAGTGGACGGTGTCAGTAGAGCAGTGGACGGTGTCAGTAGAGCAGTAGATGGTGTCAGTAGAGCAGAGGACGGTGTCAGTAGGGCAGTGAAAGGTGTCTGTAGAGCAGTGGACGGTGCCAGTAGAGCAGTGGGCGGTGCCAGTAGAGCAGTGGACGGTGTCAGTAGAGCAGTAGACGGTGTCAGTAGGGCAGTGAAAGGTGTCTGTAGAGCAGTGGACGGTGCCAGTAGAGCAGTGGGCGGTGCCAGTAGAGCAGTGGATGGTGTCAGTAGGGCAGTGGACGGTGCCAGTAGAGCAGTGGACGGTGTCAGTAGAGCAGTGGGCGGTGCCAGTAGAGCAGTGGACGGTGTCAGTAGAGCAGTGGACGGTGTCAGTAGAGCAGTGGACGGTGCCAGTAGAGCAGTGGGCGGTGCCAGTAGAGCAGTGGACGGTGTCAGTAGAGCAGTGGACGGTGTCAGTAGGGCAGTGGACGGTGTCAGTAGAGCAGTGGATGGTGCCAGTAGGGCAGTGAAAGGTGTCTGTAGAGCAGTGGACGGTGCCAGTAGAGCAGTGGATGGTGTCAGTAGGGCAGTGAAAGGTGTCTGTAGAGCAGTGGATGGTGTCAGTAGAGCAGTGGACGGTGCCAGTAGAGCAGTGGGCGGTGCCAGTAGAGCAGTGGACGGTGTCAGTAGAGCAGTGGACGGTGCCAGTAGAGCAGTAGACGGTGTCAGTAGAGCAGTGGACGGTGCCAGTAGAGCAGTGGACGGTGTCAGTAGGGCAGTGAAAGGTGTCTGTAGAGCAGTGGACGGTGCCAGTAGAGCAGTGGGCGGTGCCAGTAGAGCAGTGGATGGTGTCAGTAGGGCAGTGGACGGTGCCAGTAGAGCAGTGGACGGTGTCAGTAGAGCAGTGGGCGGTGCCAGTAGAGCAGTGGACGGTGTCAGTAGAGCAGTGGACGGTGCCAGTAGAGCAGTGGGCGGTGCCAGTAGAGCAGTGGGCGGTGCCAGTAGAGCAGTGGACGGTGTCAGTAGAGCAGTGGATGGGGTCAGTAGAGCAGTGGACGGTGTCAGTAGAGCAGTGGATGGTGTCATTATAGCAGTGGACGGTGTCAGTAGAGCAGTGGATGGTGTCATTATAGCAGTGGACGGTGTCAGTAGAGCAGTGGGCGGTGCCAGTAGAGCAGTGGATGGTGTCATTATAGCAGTGGACGGTGTCAGTAGAGCAGTGGACGGTGCCAGTAGAGCAGTGGATGGTGTCATTATAGCAGTGGACGGTGCCAGTAGAGCAGTGGGCGGTGTCAGTAGAGCAGTGGACGGTGTCAGTAGAGCAGTGGATGGGGTCAGTAGAGCAGTGGACGGTGTCATTATAGCAGTGGACGGTGTCAGTAGAGCAGTGGACGGTGTCAGTAGAGCAGTGGATGGGGTCAGTAGAGCAGTGGACGTGTCATTATAGCAGTGGACGGTGTCAGTAGAGCAGTGGACGGTGTCAGTAGAGCAGTGGACGGTGTCATTATAGCAGTGGACGGTGTCAGTAGAGCAGTGGACGGTGTCAGTAGAGCATAGGACGGTGTCAGTAGAGCATAGGACGGTATTTATAGAGCAGAGGATGGTGTCAGTAGTAGGGGGTATATGTGCCCCACAGGGTGATTGGGGTGGGTCCAGGCACACCCGGCACACCCTGCACGTACGCCTATGAGTGTGCCAGCAATGTGACCAGGGGGTCCTGAAGGATGAGGACCACTTCCTGCTATAGTGCGCCAAGTACTCATCAGTGGGGGACACTCACTTTCAGAGACTCTCTGACTTCAATTGTATAGAAGAGAAGAGCAGACTTCAAATTCTACCGGGAGAAGAGGAGCCAACGGTGAAAATAGCTGTACAATATGTGGCAGCGTGTCACGGACTGAGAGGAACATGAAAAACTGAGGACTTAAAAAATCAATTACACGGACTCACCCCCCCCCCCCCCATCCCCCTTTATATTACCCATTACCAACCCCCCTTCCCATAGAAACTCAACTGCTTTGCCAATACTAAACTGTAATGAGAGAGAGAGAGAGAGAGAGAGAGAGACTGTATATCGTGCAAAAATATCAGCAGAACTTTCCAGTAAAGTCTTCATGAGGAGCTCCTTGAGGCTTATCAGAGATCTGCAGACACGCATGGAGTAACCCCTACAAGGGGGAGTATTACGAAGTCTTATTTAGAGTTATCATAAACATTGATTTTGAAGTCAATACCAGAAAAGGGAGGTGGAGTGTAATAACTTTTCAAATAATTGAATACATTGAGTTGGGTTTTCTACAAAACAGAAAACAGAACGCGGGTATTAGATGGAGCGAAGTGCTTTCTACGCCTGCAGCCTGGATTTGCTCGATAAGTATCCAGCAAATTTCTTATCTGGGTGTTCAAGAACGGCTACAAGCTGCACAGAGCCTTCCGAAACGAACCCAATGTTCAACGGCAATTCCAGGCAGCAAGCCGGTTCCTAAGCAGCACCCTAAAAAAAAAAGTACCTTTTACATGTAGTGCTACTCCCGTAGAGGCCGCTGGTCATAGCTGGACCTTCTCCAACAGGACAGAGGTTGCCAGTCACCCAAGCACCAGTCCATACACTCCAACACCAATGCTTCAATCTAGGGCAGTGATGGTGAACCTTGTGGCACCCCAGATGTTTTGGAACTACATCTCCCATGATGCTCATGCACTCTGCAGTGTAGTTGAGCATCTTGGGAAATGTAGTTCCAAAACATCTGGGGTGCCAAGGATCTCCATCACTGGTCTAAGGGATTTCTTTTTTTGCTGTTTATTGCTTGAGGAGCTTTAACAGGAGAGGGGGCTAGGGGCATGGGATACTCCAAAATGCTCAGCACTTTGAGATTAGAGGACAATCTTCTCCTAGAGCAGGGGTCTCAGGGGGTCCTTCAGACTTTAGGGGGGCCACTGTGGTCAGTGGGAGTAAAAAATCCACAAGCGTTAGTGGGAGCAACAAAGCCTCGGGCTTGGGAGTAAGACATTTATAAAACAGTAGTCAGTAGGAGGAGGAACAGTACCCCCATCACTGATACTAGTTGAAGGAATAGATTGTGTCTGAGGGTAGACTAGTGCCCCATCATTGGTGATAAATTGGGCGAATTGTGCCCCATTGTTGGGGTCAGTCGAAGGTAAAGTGCCTCATCGCTGGTATCAGTGGGGGGGGGGGGGAATTGTACCCCATCGTGTCAGTGGGAGTAAAAGTGGGTGCTGAACAGTCTAAGTCCTCACAGCTGAAGGCCCTGGAGCAAGTGCCATAGGCTCCAGAGAAAGTCCATCTAGGCCTTCAGCCCTGACACTACTAAAGCCTTGAAAGCAGCTGTACAGTCCATGAGCAGCCTGAGGGCAGCAGCCCCTCTGGCTCTTGAACCCTCTGGGGGTGGGGGGGGTGACACAGCTTGTCAGTGTCTCAGATAATTTATCACCATTCCAGCCCCCTTCTGGACACTCCTCTCCAGGAATTGTCTGGAATCTGATAGATATTCAGGCTAGTAATTTTGAATCTCCTACCCTAAGTTCTGGAAGTTTCTTCTAGAGGCAGAGGGAAGCAATCAAATTCCCAGCCTATGGAACCCCGAACAGACCAACCTAAACAATTACTGCTCCCCTGATTACAGAAGGAGCCAAAACTAAATGTACCTGGTATCACATGCTAGGAGAGTGCTGCGTGCCTTAAATTCCTCCTGAAGAGCAGCAGAGCAATAAGTTCAACTCTAAGATTAACTGATTTTACATCAAGCTTTCTGTATACGAGGGGCAGCATGTAGAGATTTCTAGTAGCTCCAAAAGGCGAGTTTCAGGTTTACCAAATCACCAACAACGGGGAGTCGGGTGGGCTGGTACAGCACTGCAATAAGAGAAATTCATTTCTACGGTTTACATGCACTTCAATTTCTAGTAAGAATCTCAGAATTACAAAGAAAAATAACAAAGGAATAACATTCCTCAACAGAAAATAATGAATTAAGAGACCATAAGATCCAATTATAGCATCCTGTATTAGATGACATATTATGTACAGCGCTAATATTACTGATGACGCCCTCTTATGAAGCCCTGAAGCTAAACACACAAAAGAGTATTTGAAGTTAAAATCAAATATAAACATATGTAAAGTAACAAAGTAAAACATGGCACCCTGGCAATTAAAAACGATGTAACCGGGGGGCTGTGTTTTTACAGCGATTGGAATTGCAACACCAGTGAAACCTTTATTCAAAGGAAATATATATCAAGGATACCCCTTAAAGTGCAAGGGAATAAAAAGAGTTGCAATTAGCAAGCAATGAAAAAAATAAAAAATAAAAAGGATGTAAAATAATAATAATAATGTAAAATAATAGTAATGCTACTACTACTACCATTACTACTGTGAAGGAATGTGATGTAAATAATAATCTGAAAATGTCTATTTTCTTATGTGCATACATATTTTTCTCCTTACTCATTATATAAGTATACAGATTAGCTCTGTTCCTATATTTTCCTCAAAATGGCGGGTACCCCCCACATCCCACACATCAGAAGAACGCGGAACTGAAGATAAAACCAAGGACAGCCAAACCTCGTTATGAACTACTACTACTAATAATAATAATGTAAAATAATAGTAATGCTACTACTACTATCACTACTACTACTAATAATAATAATAATAATTTAAAATAATAGTAATATTGCTACTACTACTACTACTATTACTAGTACTACTATTATTAATAATAATAAAGTAAAATAATAATAATAATAATGTAAAATAATAGTAATACTACTACTACTACTACTACTACTACTACTACTACTACTACCATTACTACTACTACTACTACTACTACTAATAATAATAATAATGTAAAATAATAGTAATACTACTACTACTACTACTATTACTAATACTACTACTAATAATAATAATAATAATGTAAAATAATAGTAATACTACTACTACTACTATTACTACTACTAATAATAATAATAATTTAAAATAATAGCAATAATACTACTACTACTACTACTACTACTACTACTACTAGTACTACTATTATTAATAATAATAATAATAATAATAATAATAAAGTAAAATAATAACAATAATAATTATTATTATAATGTAAAATAATAGTAATAATAATAATCATCATCATAATAGTAACAATACTACTACTACTACTACTACTACTATTACTAATACTACTACTAATAATAATAATGTAAAATAATAATAATAATCATAATAGTAACACTACTACTACTACTACTACTATTACTAATACTACTACTACTAATAATAATGTAAAATAATAATAATAATAATGTAAAATAATAGCAATAATAATAATCATAATAGTAAAACTACTACTACTGGTATTACTAATATCAATAATAATAATGTATAATAATGGTGTCAGTAGAGCAGTGGACGGTGCCAATATTTTTGGTAATATAGTGTATATGTAGTGACTTTTTAGGGGGTTCTTTACCCCTTAATGTTTTCATGAAAAGTACGGAATGTCTAATTCTCTGAAGTACCTAATTGTGTATTCTGGAATTGGATGCTCTAAATTCAAAAGTGCCGGAACTACTGTATGTGCACTGAAGTTGCCCTCCTTAAAATTGGAAATGAACATTTTTGCGATCGGATTGGACTTGCCTCCATTACTACTTTGGGCCTATCTGGGAAATGGTAAACCGGTTCCACCGGGAAGCCGCGGCTCAGAGGGCGGGACATGGAACTGTATATGTGCTGGTGAAGGTTTACGTAGGGGCCCCTTCGGGAGGGGACACACACTAACGTGAGGAAAGGGCAGTGAGGCCTGTCAGTGGTACCCATGTCAGTGGTACCCGTGTCAGTGGTACCCGTGTCAGTGGAACCCGTGAAAGGAATGCCTTCACCACGTTGGGATGGCCCCGCCTACATGCTTAGAGAGACATGCGAGGAATTCCAAAACTTTCAGTCAGTCACATTTTACCTCCCTAAATTTATACAGGGAAAGAGGTAAAGCTTTTTTATGGGGTGATATAATTGCATCTACGACGGCTAAGAAATAGAAATTAGAAAGCATTACCTACCAGATAGTACTTCCTCTGGGACTACTCAATATAATTTGGCACACACCCCGAACTCAGAAAATACAGCTCTACGGCAATCAGCCAAAAGAAAATGTGACCGGCGGGAAAAAGAGTTGCCTCGAATGTTCATAATAAACTACGATCCCATAAGTCTGGCAGAATGGCAGGTTAGCCAACCAGGCTGGAGGTAGACATAATCTGAAAATTGTCCTCCTTCGGGACTTTTCCAAAGAGCAGTTTACAAATCGGCCCAAATAAACTCAATTCTTGAACAAAACTATCCGAAAGTTTAGCAGTTGCACAGACCTGGAAGAACGGGCAGAGTTTGTACACTATATCTACCTTTGCTTTAACCCAACCATTATGACAATGCAGACATGCTCTGGAAGAAATTTCATCCGCTTAAAAAGTTAGCAAATAAATGTAGAAAGACAGACAGAGGGCGCAACCGTCTAAGTGTAGATTTATTAAAGCATCAGTTTAAAAATAGCCATATGAACTTACAGGTAGTACACAATCAGACCTATAGAATAATTGAACTCACAGGTATCTCAGAATTGCAGGCACATCATCTCACCCAAAAGGGTTACATGGTGAGTCTCCGCTAGATGGATCTGGCTATAGATGGATCTGGCTATAGATGGATCTGGCTATAGATGGATCTGGCTATAGATGGATCTGGCTATAGATGGATCTGGCTATAGATGGATCTGGCTATAGATGGATCTGGCTATAGATGGATCTGGCTATAGATGGTTGGATCCTATGCAGTTGGCCGGGTAAGTAGCCAGGCACTGCAGAGCGACGCCGAAAAGCGTCTCTTAATGTGTACTGACAGACAGAGCCAGCATAGAGCACACAGCGATACAGGAAGGTAGGTAGCATTTCCAGGAGGAGCGGATGATGTCAGATGTCAAAGTGGGCATGGCTACGCATTTCAGGGCCATTCATGCCCCTTTCTCAAGCCTCTTACCTATATTACCTATATCATTTTGGCCAAATTGGGGAGGATGGACCCGATCTACCTGAACTCTGTTTTAATTGAAGCTGCAGACATCCTATGAGTAGCTGTTCATTTATGTTGGACTACCTAAGGGCGCAATCTAGAAATGTTTGCACCGTAGGATATTGATGTTTATTTCCTTGTACCAAATAAGGTGCCAGGACCAGGTGGTTCCGCCACCAAATTCTATAAAGTACTTCAACCTAAAATACTGCAAATTAATGGGATTATAAAAAGGATGGTGCCACATTCCCCATGAATGTCAAACAAATAGATATTTTATTGTTGGGGTGACACCTCTGAGCATATGGTAGGTCATAGGTCAGAACCAATTGAGGGACCTCCAGTAGCAAAACCAAGTCCCATTATGCCTCCCCCATGGACATCCCCAATTTGGCCAAAATGATATAGGTAATTGGTAAATTATTGCTAGGGACCCCCATAGGGAACAAAATAAAACACAACAAACAAACAGTGAGGTAGTAAGTTTGAATACACTTGACCTGCGTGTCTATTGTGATTGGACAGTTTACCCCGCCCTGAATCTAAGGGTGGGGGGGAGTGTCTCGGTGTTCGGAATCAGTTCGATGTTGTTGTTCACCCTACACTGAGTTACGACTAGTGACTGGGTGGGCTAAAGGGTCTTGGATAGGGCTGGTTCTGGACAAAGGAAGCCTTTACGGCGGACATAGTCCTGTTGAGGACAAGGGTTCGTCACAGTACTTATACCTTGATAAAACCAGTATATTTTCTCACAAAGAATATACCGGGGCAATACGTTTTTAATAATATTTGATTGTTTCTGTTTAGATTACTATGCGAATAAGTGTTTTGACTGCTTCTGAGAAAAATGGATTATGCCCATGAAACGCGTTGGGACACAAGGAATCCGTTATTTCTGATACAACGTATTGCCTTATCACAATGATGTTTTAATATTTGTACCATATGTGAATATTTAATTTTTTTTGATACTTTGTGGATTAATATATAAAAACCTTTTTTATGATTATTAAATATCAAATAAATTGTGTTTTCAGATATATTTTGTGCCTCAGAAGTCCCATTCTAGTGCATACTCCTTTTTTTTTGTCTGAAATACTACATACATGACACATTTTATAAAACAGTAAGTGGCGAGAGGATGACTATCTATATACCAGTAAAGGAGCTTAAACTCGAGTCCTACTAAAAAAGACCCAACCCATTCCAGGTCATGCAGACCAATAAGTTTAATAAATGTAGGTGCTAGGATTCTTTCTATAACTGCAGTCAATGGGTTGTCCACTCTTTTGCCATCTCTCATACGTCCAACACAGGTAGGTTTCATCAAATCTTGCTCATCGGTGACTAACGATTGAAGAGTTTTGTCAGTCCTCGAAAATATGCCAAACATGACCCCAAGTCTGACTCAGCTATAGTAACTATCAATGTAGAAAAAGCTATTGATATATGAATTTACAACAACTTTTTAACCAACCCACAAAATGAGGTTTACAAGATGCTTTACTGATCACCCTGTCGGAAATGTATTCTTCTTCCATATCCCTTATCTTCTCCTCCCCCTTCCACTCTTATCAGGCACTCACCAAGGGTGTCTACTTTCCTTAGTGTTATTTAATCTAACCCAATGGTCTCCAAACTGCAGCTCGGGGGCCGGATGTGGCCCTTTGCTTGCCTTTACCTAGCCCTTAGTGTACTGTGTCACCAACTGACACCAACAATGGGCCACTATTCCTCACACTGACACCAACAATGGGGCAATACTCTTCCTTTAATACCAACAACGGGACACTATTCCTCCCATTAAAACCAATGATATTGGAGCATTTTCTACTCCCATTGGCCAGAGTTCCCCCCCCCCCCCTGAAGCCTGAAGGACAGTAAACTTGCCCTTTGCTTACAAATGTTGTAGACCCCTGATCTAGCCATTAAGCCTTTATCTAGAGCAGGGTTTCTCAACCAGGGTTCCATGGAAGCCTAGGGTTCCTTCAGAGGTTGCTAGGGGTTACTTGATGGATTTCTGCCTCTCAGATAAGTTCCCACTGACACCAATGATGGGGTACCATTCCCCCTACTAACACCATCAATGGGGCACTATTCCTCCCACTGACACCAACAACGGGGCACTATTTTTCCCACTGATACCAACAATGGGGCTTTATTCTTCCATTGATACCAACAATGGGGCACTATTCTTACACTGATACCAACAATGGGGTACTATTCCTCCTATTAAAACCAATGATGGAGCACTAATGATGGGGCGTTTTCTGCTGCCATTGGTCAGAGTCCCCCCCCCCCCCCCCAAGCCTGAAGGACAGTAAACTGGGGCCCTTTTCCTACAAATATTGTAGACCCCTGATCTAGCCATTAAACCTTTATCTAGAGCAGGGTTTCTCAACCAGGGTTCCATGGAAGGCTAGGGTTCCTTCAGAGGTTGCTAGGGGTTCCTTGATGGATTTCTGCCTCTCAGATAAGTTTCCACTGACACTATTCATCTTTTTAGCTATCTGTAAGGGGGTAATTCTTCCCAATGACCTCAAGTGTAAGGGGATAATTCTTCCCGATGACCATCGCACTAAGGTATCAAGGCTCCATGACACGATCGCCGGGAAACTGGCGGACATTGAGTCCGCCAGTCCCGCAGGCACGGTCACGCTGTATGCCTGCTATCCCCGGCTCTTAAAGGGGATGTACAGGTACGCCCATTTGCCCACAGTTGCCATTGTGCCGACGTATATCGGCGTGCGGCGGTCGGCAAGTGGTTAAAGCATGGCATGTTAGGTATCTATTTCCTCGGCGTAACATCATTATATTGTACCAACCTATTGGGTATTATACTGTGCTTGTGTGCTCTAAAATTCATTAAAATTGATATTATAATAAATGAAAATTTGCAACTGATAAACCAAAGCGCAAATATTGTGGACATAAAAAATTGTAACACCCACCATTTTATTCTCCGGGGCTTTCAGAAAATATATATTGGGGGTTCTAAGTAGTTTTCTAGAAAAAAAAAAAATGCTCATTTTTTTACATGCATATATATATAAAAAAATGTTGGAATCGATCCGGGCGGCAAGTGGTTAGGTAGCTTGAAAGACGCGTGTTATTTAAATTGTATCTATTTGGAATCTTTTACAGTTTCATCGCTGGGCTGCGTTTTGCTGTGATGATATCTACCAATCAAGGCCGTGGTGTCACACAAACCATGAGATCTCCTTCTCAAATCTGTACCGTGCTTATGTGCTAAGTGCCATTTTATTTCTCCATCTCTGACGATTGTGTGACAGTTATTGTGCCCTTTGATGCACTTTTGTTCATCTGTCTCTCTATTGAAAAATTCTTCATAAAGAACATTTAAAAAAAAAAAAAAAGAAAAATATTATTTTTCTTAGCCCACCTCCCTTTTGATTCCGTGGTGTGGATGATATTGCTTTATTTAGAAACTGAAGGCTAGAAAGATGGACTTTAAAGGCACACAGGTAAGCCACATACAGTGGGGCAAAAAAGTATTTAGTCACCACCAATTGTGCAAGTTCTCCCACTGAAAAAGATGAGAGGCCTGTAATTGTCATCATAGGTACCTCAACTATGAGAGACAAAATGTGGAAACAAATCCAATCACATTCTCTGATTTTTGAAAGAATTTATTTAGAATTTATGGTGGAAAATAAGTATTTGGTGAATATGAAAAGTTCATCTCAATACTTTGTTATATCTCCTTTGTTGGCAATGACAGAGGTCAAACGTTTTCTGTAAGTCTTCACAAGGTTGTCACACACTGTTGCTGGTATGTTGGCCCATTCCTCCATGCAGATCTCCTCTAGAGCAGTGATGTTTTGGGGCTGTCGCTGGGCAACACGGACTTTCAACTCCCTCCAAAGGTTTTCTATGGGGTTGAGATCTGGAGACTGGCTAGGCCACTCCAGGACCTTGAAATGCTTCTTATGCAGCCACTCCTTCGTTGCCCGGGCGGTGTGTTTGGGATCATTGTCATGCTGAAAGACCCAGCCACGTTTCATCTTCAATGCCCTTGCTGATGGGAGGAGGTCTGCACTCAAAATCTCACAATACATGGCCCCATTCATTCTTTCATGTACACGGATCAGTCGTCCTGTTCCCTTTGCAGAGAAACAGCCCTAAAGCATGATGTTGCCACCCCCATGCTTCACAGTAGGTATGGTGTTCTTTGGTTGCAACTCGGCATTCTCTCTCCTCCAAACACGACGAGTTGTGTTTCTACCAAACAGTTCTACTTTGGTTTCATCTGACCATATGACCTTCTCCCAATCCTCTTCTGGATCATCCAAATGCTCTCTAGCAAGTTCTCCCACTTAAAAGATGAGAGAGGCCTGTGATTGTCATCATAGGTATACCTCAACTATGAGAGACAAAATGTGGAAACAAATCCAGACAATCGCATTGTCTGATTTTTGAATGAATTTATTTGCAAATTATGGTGGAAAATAAGTATTTGGTCTCCTACAAACAAGCGAGATTTCTGGCTCTCACAGACCTGTATCTTCTTCTTTAAGAGGCTCCTCTGTCCTCCTCTCATTACCTGTATTAATGGCACCTGTTTGAACTTGTTATCAGTATAAAAGACACCTGTCCACAACCTCAAACAGTCACACTCCAAACTCCACTATGGTGAAGACCAAAGAGCTGTCGAAGGACACCAGAAACAAAACTGTAGACCTGCACCAGGCTGGGAAGACTGAATCTGCAATAGGCAAGCAGCTTGGTGTGAAGAAATCAACTGTGGGAGCAATAATTAGAAAATGGAAGACATACAAGACCACTGATAATCTCCCTCGATCTGGGGCTCCACGCAAGATCTCACCCCGTGGGGTCAAAATGATCACAAGAACGGTGAGCAAAAATCCCAGAACCACACGGGAGGACCTAGTGAATGAGCTGCAGAGAGCTGGGACCAACGTAACAAAGGCTACCATCAGTAACACACTACGCCGCCAGGGACTCAGATCCTGCAGTGCCAGACGTGTCCCCCTGCTTAAGCCAGTACATGTCCGGGGCCCGTCTGAGGTTTGCTAGAGAGCATTTGGATGATCCAGAAGAGGATTGGGAGAAGGTCATATGGTCAGATGAAACCAAAGTAGAACTGTTTTGTAGAAACACAATTCGTCGTGTTTGGAGGAGAGAGAATGCCGAGTTGCAACCAAAGAATACCATACCTACTGTGAAGCCTGGGGGTGGCAACATCATGCTTTGGGGCTGTTTCTCTGCAATGGGAACAGGACGACTGATCCGTGTACATGAAAGAATGAATGGGGCCATGTATCGTGAGATTTTGAGTGCAGACCTCCTCCCATCAGCAAGGGCATTGAAGATGAAACGTGGCTGGGTCTTTCAGCATGACAATGATCCCAAACACACCGCCCGGGCAATGAAGGAGTGGCTTTATAAGAAGCATTTCAAGGTCCTGGAGTGGCCTAGCCAGTCTCCAGATCTCAACCCCATAGAAAACCTTTGGAGGGAGTTGAAAGTCCATGTTGCCCAGCGACAGCCCCAAAACATCACTGCTCTAGAGGAGATCTGCATGGAGGAATGGGCCAACATACCAGCAACAGTGTGTGACAACCTTGTGAGGACTTACAGAAAACGTTTGACCTCTGTCATTGCCAACAAAGGAGATATAACAAAGTACTGAGATGAACTTTTCATATTCACCAAATACTTATTTTCCACCATAATTTGCAAATAAATTCTTTCAAAAATCAGAGAATGTGATTGGATTTGTTTCCACATTTTGTCTCTCATAGTTGAGGTACCTATGATGACAATTACAGGCCTCTCATCTTTTTAAGTGGGAGAAGTTGCACAATTGGTGGTGACTAAATACTTTTTTGCCCCACTGTAAAAGTAATTATATTTTTTATTTTGTAGAAAATTGTTAATTGTTTGAAAATACACATTAAATTTGTAACCTTTCTGGATATTGCTTTATACACAAACAAAAATCAGCAAGCAAAATTATCATTATCATTATCATTATTTTGGTTTAGAATTGCTCAGCTATGACAAGTTTAGGAGGAAGAATGGACGCACACAGAAGCCAACATTCGAATCCTTTGGAGCTTTTCCAAATATCATACTGGGGCTGCGTTACCAATGTTACATATTTTGCTTTCCAAAGTTCTTATAGAGTTCTAAATGTTGACACTTTTGGTGGGTTATTTGAGCTCGCTCCCGGGACACACCAAGGTGAACCCTTTAAAGTGGTTTTCTACCTCTGAAATTAAAAAAAAATGAAACAAAGTATATCCTCCTATAGTGTGTGCTTGCCTCAATCCAAAGCACTGAGTGCGATTTCTGTCTGCTTCCCCCTTCCTCGGCTATCTGTCACTTTTGACAGTCTATGCCGACACCGAGCAATCCTAGGAGATGGCCCTGCCCCCCAACCCCCCCCCCCCCTCCAGCACACAGCAGGTGATTGACACCCTTAGATGTGCATGAAGGGGCCACCCCCAATCTGTTCCCACAAAGTTGGGAGCGTGAAATCGTGACACCACCCATAAAACCAACTTTGCAGAAATCAACAGCATTATGCATCAGCAAAAACATTTGGAATTTTTTATTTTTTTTTACTCACCCCTTACAGCACTGTTGCTAGGGGGTCCTTCGTATTCTGCCTCTTCCTCTCCACGGCGCCTGACGTCATTTCCCTCGGCGCTCACTAGTGCTCCGGGGAGATGCCTGTCATCATTTCCCAGGAGTCAGTGGGCAGCGCCGAGGGCTTAGTTGCCATCACAATGAAGGTGGGCACTTCCGCCAGCCGCCGCCTCCCATTGTGATGGCAATGGTAGAAGTGTACGGCGCTGTGAGCCATACCTCCTGCGCATGCGCGAGAATGGGCGGTGCATGCTGGTCACGGAAGATAGTGCTTGTGGGCTTCACATGCCCACAAGCAATATGGAAAATGCCAATAAAGAGGAATACAAGATATCTTCTTCTACGAAATCAGCAATCGAGCGACAATACATCCCAGAAAGGTGAGTGCTGTAAATAGGACTTTTAAACTAACAATATTCATCAAAAAAAAAAATTTAACAGTTGGAACTCCGCTTTAAGAGTTCCCTTCACTGAAACTAAGGGGCCAAGCCCAACCCCTGAAAAACAGCCCCACACCATAATCCCCCCTCCACCAAACACCATAATCCCCCTCCACCAAACACCATAATCCCCCCTCCCCCCACACCATAATCCCCCTCCCCCCACACCATAATCCCCCTCCCCCCACACCATAATCCCCCCCTCCACCAAACACCATAATCCCCCCTGCCCCCACACCATAATCCCCCCTCCCCCCCACACCATAATCCCCCCTCCACCAAACACCATAATCCCCCCTACCCCCACACCATAATCCCCCCTCCCCCAAATGATTTTGACCAGTGCACAAAGCAAGGTCTATAAAGACGTGGATGAGCGAGTTTGGGGTGGAGGAACTTGACTGGCCTGCACAGAGTCCTGACCTCAACCCGATAGAACACCTTTGGGATGAATTAGAGCAGAGACTGCGAGCCAGACCTTCTCGTCCAACATCAGTGCCTGACCTCACCAATGAGCTTCTGGAAGAATGGTCAAACATTCCCATAGACACCCTCCTAAACCTTGTGGAGGGCCTTCCCAGAAGAGTTGAAGCTGTTATAGCTGCAAAGGGCGGAGCCAACTCAATATTGAACCCTACGGGCTAAGGCTGGGATGCCATTAAAGGGGTTGTAAACCTTCGTGCATCCTATGTGTTAAGGTGAAAAAACACCTGTCAGTGACCGGCCCCCCAAGCCCCCCCCCCCCCCCGTTTTACTTAGCTGAACCCTCAAACTTGTCTCTCTGCCCGGGGTTCTCGGCTCTTGATTGGATAGATTGATAGCCATTGGCTCCCACTGCTGTCAATCAAATCAAATTACGCGAGCACCTAGGGGCGGGGCTGAGTCCTGCATTCGGCCTCCATGGACACCGAATGATGGACTCGGGAGCACGCCCGCAAGGTAACCCCCACTGGGACGCGCTTCTCTGAGGGGGTTATCAGATGTGGGGAGGAGCTGCCGGGGGACCCCGGAAGGGCAGGTTCGGGGCACCTCTGTGCAAAACGAGCTGCACAGTGGAGGTAAGTATAATATGTTTGTTATTTAAAAAAAAAAAAAAAAAGTTTTACCTTTACAATCACGTTAAAGTTCATGTGCGCGTAAAGGCAGGTGTCCCAATACTTTTGACAATATCGTGCATGTCCTGGTGATGTGACTGCTATGCCATTTCCAGATTCCCATCAGCAATATGCAGCAAACTACCTTAATGCATGGACATCCCTTTGTGGATGGAAAGGTCAGTGGTGGACATCCCTTTGTGGATGGAAAGGTCAGTGGTGGACATCCCTTTGTGGATGGAAAGGTCAGTGGTGGACATCCCTTTTTGTGGATGGAAAGGTCAGTGGTGGACATCCCTTTGTGGATGGAAAGGTCAGTGGTGGACATCCCTTTGGGGATGGAAGGGTCAGTGGTGGACATCCCTTTGGGGATGGAAAGGTCAGTGGTGGACATCCCTTTGTGGATGGAAAGGTCAGTGGTGGACATCCCTTTGTGGATGGAAAGGTCAGTGGTGGACATCCCTTTTTGTGGATGGAAAGGTCAGTGGTGGACATCCCTTTGTGAATGGAAAGGTCAGTGATGGACATCCCTTTGTGGATGGAAAGGCCAGTGGTGGACATCCCTTTGGGGATGGAAAGGTCAGTGGTGGACATCCCTTTGGGGATGGAAAGGTCAGTGGTGGACATCCCTTTGGGGATGGAAAGGTCAGTGGTGGACATCCCTTTGTGGATGGAAAGGTCAGTGGTGGACATCCCTTTGGGGATGGAAAGGTCAGTGGTGGACATCCCTTTGTGGATGGAAAGGTCAGTGGTGGACATCCCTTTGGGGATGGAAAGGTCAGTGGTGGACATCCCTTTGTGGATGGAAAGGTCAGTGGTGGACATCCCTTTGTGGATGGAAAGGTCAGTGGTGGACATCCCTTTGGGGATGGAAAGGTCAGTGGTGGACATCCCTTTGTGGATGGAAAGGTCAGTGGTGGACATCCCTTTGGGGATGGAAAGGTCAGTAGTGGACATCCCTTTGTGGATGGAAAGGTCAGTGGTGGACATCCCTTTGTGGATGGAAAGGTCAGTGGTGGACATCCCTTTGTGGATGGAAAGGTCAGTGGTGGACATCCCTTTGTGGATGGAAAGGTCAGTGGTGGACATCCCTTTGGGGATGGAAAGGTCAGTGGTGGACATCCCTTTGTGGATGGAAAGGTCAGTGGTGGACATCCCTTTGTGGATGGAAAGGTCAGTGGTGGACATCCCTTTGGGGATGGAAAGGTCAGTGGTGGACATCCCTTTGTGGATGGAAAGGTCAGTGGTGGACATCCCTTTGGGGATGGAAAGGTCAGTAGTGGACATCCCTTTGTGGATGGAAAGGTCAGTGGTGGACATCCCTTTGTGGATGGAAAGGTCAGTGGTGGACATCCCTTTGTGGATGGAAAGGTCAGTGGTGGACATCCCTTTGTGGATGGAAAGGTCAGGGGCTGGGAATGTGATGTGGAGGCCTCCCAAAAGGCAGGTGTCCCAATACTTTTGACCACATAGTGTACTTTGAATAGTGAAAAAAAAATTGTAATGTAACATCATTAAAATAGGAAATCATCTTTTCGTAGGTTGCTGGATACGAGTCCAGGTGGGTTTTATTTTCTCGTTGGCGGCTCTAAAATTAGCAATGCTGAGTATTTTCTCGGCTTATTTACCTTCCAGATGTGATACAAAGAAACACAGTTATGGGGAAGAAAAGAGACGACCCGCTAATTAGAGATCAGGGAGGTTCTGAAACCTTCCAACTCTTACACTTTGATCGACTTTTTTTTTTTTAAATTCACAAACCTCTCATACTTGGAATCTGTGAACTGCAAGATCCATTGAGATCAATGTGAACTTGTGTTACAATGCAGAAAATGATGCAATATTCTGCAGAATGGTTGGAGGAACTCCTGGAAGATCCTGGAAGCTCCCGCCTGACGAAATGAATGGGCCAAAAAAAAAAAACCACTGAAGTTCCTTCCTTGTTCATCTCATAAGTAATGAAATAATAAACTCTTAAAATCCCCCCCAAAGTCCCCATACTTCTTGCCACTCCGTCTCTATAATCTGCTGCATGATTATAAACTTCTCTAAATAGCTCCGGTAGCCATGTGACATCATAATGCAGGCAACTGTGAGTGGTGATTGGTCAACATACAGTGCCTTGAAAAAGTATTCATACCCCTTGACATTTCCCACATTTTGTCATCTTGCAACCAAAAACATAAATGTATTTTTTTGGGATTTTCTGTGATGGACCAACACAAAGTGGCTCATAATTGTGAAGTGGAAGGAAAATGATAAATGATACAAATAAATATGTGAAAAGTGTGGGGGGGGGGGGCATTTGTATGGCGCCCCCCGGAGTCAATACTTTGTAGAACCCCCTTTCTCTACAAGTCTTTTTGGGGGTGTCTCTACCAGCTTTGCACATCTAGAGAGGACATTTTTGCCCATTCTTCTTTGTAAAATATCTCAAGTTCTGTCAGATTGGATGGAGAGCGTCTGTGAACAGCAATTTTCAAGTCTTGCCACAGATTCTCAATGGGATTTAGGTCTGGACTGTGACTGGGCCATTCTAACACATGAATATGCTTTGATGTAAACCATTCCATTGTAGCTCTGGCTGGATGTTTCGGGTCGTTGTCCTGCTGGAAGGTGAACCTCCGCCCCAGTCTCAAGTCTTTTGCAGACTCTAACAGGTTTTCTTCTAAGATTGTCCTGTATTTGTCTCCATCCATCTTCCCATCAACTCTGACCAGCTTCCCTGTCCCTGCTGAAGAAAAGCATCCCCACCACATGATGCTGCCACCACCATGTTTCACAGTGGGGATGGTGTGTTCAGGGTGATGTGCAGTGTTAGTTTTCCCCACACATAGCGTTTTACTTTTAGGCCATAAAGTTGAATGTTGGTCTCATGTGACCAGATCACCTTCTTCCACATGTTTGCTGTGTCCTCCACATGGCTTCTCACAAACTACAAACAGGACTTCTTATGACTTTCTTTCTCCAATGTCTTTCTTCTTGTCACTCTTCCATAAAGGGCAGATTTGTGGAGAACACGACTAATAGTTGTCCTGTGGACAGATTCTCCCACCTGAGCTGTGGATCTCTGCAGCTCCTCCAGAGTTACCATCCATCTTCCCATCAACTCTGACCGGCTTCCCTGTCCCTGCTGAAGAAAACCATCCCCACCACATGATGCTGCCACCACCATGTTTCACAAACCTCTGAGGGCTTCACAGAACAGCTGTATTTATACTGAGATGAAATGACACACAGGTGGACTCTATTTACTACTTAGGTGACTTCTGAAGGTAATTGGTTCCACTAGATTTTAGTTAGGGGTATCAGAGTAAAGGGGGCTGAATACAAAATGCACAAAATGTCACTCTCTAGATGTGCAAAGCTGGTGGAGACATCCCCAAAAAGACTTGCAGCTGTAATTGCAGAGAAAGGGGGTTCTACAAAGTATTGACTCCGGGGGGCGCCATACAAATGCCCCCCCCCACACTTTTCACATATTTATTTGTATCATTTATCATTTTCCTTCCACTTCACAATTATGTGACACTTTGTGTTGGTCTATCACATAAAATCCCAATAAAATACATTTATGTTTTTGGTTGTAACATGACAACATGTGGAGAATTTCAAAGGGTATGAATGAAGTTTAAGGAAAAAAACTTACATTTAAATGCCCATCAATGCAGCCTTGTCAGTGTCATTTTCAGACTTGTCATTGCATCCTTTCAGTTTACAGATACAGAGCCGGCTTTCGGCCACTCTCAGCCGTTTTCGGGGGCTTTCGGCGGCTTTTGGCAGCTTTCGGCGGCTTTCGGGAAGGGGCAGGGCCCCCTATCGGCCGGGGCCCATGGGCTTGAACCCCGTCAAGCCCAATGGAAAGTCCGGCCCTGATCCCAGACACCAACCAACAGCATGTTGTTGTGGAAATTTTATGAAGATGTATTTAATATGTATTGTCATAGAGTCTCCCGGTGTTAGTTCTCCCGCAGCCCGATCTAAAGAGCTGACCGGGGCAGACTGACGCTGGTTAAGACCCGTTTTGGTAGTGGAAAGCTCCTTGGGGATGTAGAGAAGTGTTTGCGGAGTGAGGATATGTCCGCCAGCGAAGGGCCCCCTGTGTGATGCACAGAACGATCGTCTGGGGGGGGAGATGTGTTCGCTCTGCAAAGACATTATCAGTTTAGCGGATGTGCGCTCGTGTCTCCCCTGTGTGCCCGATCAACATATTTGGGGTGCCATGGCGTACACCCGCAGATAAGTTCCCATCATCAGCAGGGCGGTCTTAATAACATCATAGGCCTCTGGGTAAAGTAATGCACTGGGGCCCCCTTACCAGCTTGCCCCAATTTACGCACCTAATTTCAAGAAATAAAGTATAAATAGTTTATGGCATTAAACATATATTCATTAGTTAGTTCAATAAAATTGATTTTACAAAAGGAAAATATTCCATAAATCAAAGACTAGTTAACACAAAGGGCACAGTACGGGGGGGGGGGGTTCCAGGAGGGCACAGTACGGGGGGGGGGGGTCAGGAGGGCACAGTACAGGGGGGGTAGGAGGGCACAGTACAGGGGGCGTCAGGAGGGCACAGTACAGGGTGGGGTCAGGAGGGCACACTACAGGGGGGGGTCAGGAGGGTACAGTACAGGGGGGGCGGTCAGGAGGGCACAGTACAGAGGGGGGTCAGGAGGGCACATTACAGAGGGGGGGTCAGTAGGGCACAGTACAGAGGGGGGTCAGGAGGGCACAGTACAGGGGGGGGTCAGAAGGGCACAGTACAGGGGGGTCAGGAGGGCACGGTACAGGGGGTGGTCAGGAGGGCACAGTACAGGGGGGGTCAGGAGGGCACAGTACAGGGGGGGCGGTCAGGAGGGCACAGTACAGAGGGGAGGTCAGGAGGGCACAGTACAGGGGGGTCAGAAGGGCACAGTACAGGGGGGGTCAGGAGGGCACAGTACAGGGGGGGCGGTCAGGAGGGCACAGTACAGGGGGGCGATCAGGAGGGCACAGTACGGGGGGGTCAGGAGGGCACAGTACAGGGGGGCGGTCAGGAGGGCACAGTACAGGGAGTGGTTAGGAGGGCACAGTACAGGGGGGGTCAGGAGGGCACAGTACAGAGGGGGGGTCAGGAGGGCACAGTACGGGGGGTCAGGAGGGCACAGTACAGGGGGCGGTCAGGAGGGCACAGTACAGGGGGGGTCAGGAGGGCACAGTACGGGGGGGGTCAGGAGAGCACAGTACAGGGGGGGGTCAGGAGGGCACAGTACAGGGGGGGTCAGGAGGGCACAGTACAGTGGGGGGTCAGGAGGGCACAGTACAGGGGGGGGGGTCAGGAGGGCACAGTATATGTTCTGGGACGCTTCCTGAGACACGACCATATCGGGACAGTTTAGTAAAAAGCATGACTGTCCCAGCAAATCCAGGACAGTTGGCAAGTATGATGTAATGCAAGATTATTGTGGGGCCCCGTGTACCCATCAGGAACGGTAGTATAGTATGTGTTGTTCTCTGAATAATGCAGAATAAGGATTCCCGAACAAATGGTAAAAAAAACGGGAGCCTTTGGGTCGTTGTGGTCGGGAGGCGGCGTTCGTGATCTCAGGCTTCCTGTTTCTAGCTGAGGATAACTTACAGAGACAAGGGGGTGGGAGATCGTACACGCTGCCCCCGCCGCCCAGACACGCCCATAAGACTCCCCTAGTCATTGTTCATTGGTTGCTGTGTAACCCCTCCTATTTGAGGGAACGCCTGTGTGCTTGATTGGTCGATTGTGAAACCATGAGGGCAGATGAAGGAGCGATGGAGCTAAGACGGTGATTATGTCTGTTTATTGGGGAAATGCGGGGAGACCTGGGTTAAGATTTCCAGATGCATTATACTGAAAGGGCGCGTATTAGCGCAGGCGAGATTGATTACGTTTAGCGTGTAGCGAAATCTCCAACGTCAATGCGAGGTGCAGAGGAGAGCGCCTGGCTTGCAGTTTACTCGATCGCTGTGCTCTCAGCAGACCCTGCGTTGCACTTTTCTACAAAAGATTCTATAAAATACGCTTTGCGTTCCCTTCTATTATTCTGCCCACTCCTGACAAGAAAAAAATGTCAATTAAGTGTTATTTCCGAGAATATCCTTTTCTATCACCATCTTCTTCACTATGGTGATTTAACACAAAGAGCTCAACTACAAGGAAAGAATATATTCGACAGCCGATTAAGGACGTTCGTTCATTTATTATTATTATTATTATTATTATTATATGGGTTGAGCTGTGTGGGTGGTGAATGTGACCGAGCAGTGTGCATTACAGGTTAGATAACCATCGACCACAGATACAGAATATCCCTGAGACACAATATGCCTTCATTACTGGAATATAACATGAAAGGTCAAGAGCTAAGAAAAACGATTTATTTGTTTGCTTTATCTACTAATCCGCATTCAAAATTTTACTGATGGGGTTTGGCAGCGGCCTTCACTCGTTTATTTCTCTGGAAGTCTTAGAAAAAAACATTTATATGTGTAAATATCTGGTGCCCAATACAGGGCTGCTGATAAGGGGGTACACCCAGTCCTCCGATACCAGATTGGGGCCCCATCAGTTCAACGGGGGGGGGGGGGGGCACCTGCCAGGCAGGAAGGACTGGCTGTATTATTATTATTATACAGGATTTATATGGCGCCAACAGTTTGCAGACAGTACAGTTGCAATACAATTCAATACAAGAGGGATCAGAGGGTCCGGTTCGCCAGAGCTTACAATCTACTGCCTTATCACTGAAACCGATCCTCCTGTGGCTTCCCCTGCAGCGCAGCCGCCTTCTCTTCTTCTTCCTCTTGCCTGCGCTGCACAGGAGGTTCATTTTCTTTACTGTAGCCTCCCATCCCTGCTGCTCTGATCACCCCTACCCCCCTTCAGTGGCAACCCATAATGCAGGGAGCAGGGGAACCGCCCCCCTATCCATGCGTCTTGCCCCTTAATCTACATGCGGGGCACCAAATCAATGGATTCCAATAGGGGTTTTTTTTTTTTTTTTAAGCATGTGATTAGAGCCTCTAATTGGCTTAAAAAAAAGGGTGGGCTTGGGGCGCCCCGACTCCACCCAGTTGTGTGATTCTCATACTGGCCATTTAGGAAGCGGGTGTCAGAAACCATGAAATCAGGCCGAGACAGAAGTACAGTTAAATCACACTTGTTTAAGAATAAAAGTAAAAAGAAAAAAAACGTAGTCATTAACATAGACGAAGTTCAGTAACCGGAACGGATAGTCAGCCAAGCCAGAAGTCAGGGATCAATGTAGTGGAACAGCAAGCAGGATCTGGAGCCAGAAGGGATGTGAGCAAAGCAAGTCTTGAACAGGATCGCAGGAGATAGTTTCTGTGATGATGACCAAGGCAAAGGCAGAGATCCTCTGCACTGGACGGCTTAAGTAGGCAGGACTGACGAGCAGGATATCATCAACAGCTGAGTCACTGTGGAGAGAGATGGGAGCTGGCAATTAGCCGACAGCTGAGCGGCCAGCTCAGAGAGGGAAGGGCTGAGCCCAGCCCTGACAGAGGGTCCTGAGACCCGTTTCCCGATTGACTAAAGGGGGAAGCGATTTTACTGGCCTAGGAGGAGGGAGGAGAGCCCCGATGCCAAGGAGGTGGAGACGCAAGGGGAAGCGGCTGCCCTTTGCCCGGAGGAAGCACTGCCTGTGACCTAGATGGGGTAAGTGCGGGGCTGGTGTCCGCCCCCCCAAAAAATATACCACCAGCCTCCACTGTCCCCCTTGCCACTGCTGTCCAGGCCCTCTTGTGTGCCCCCCTCTCCCCACAGCCCTTTCAGCTTCTCCTCCTCTCCCTCCCACTGGCTGCAGCTGTTGCGGGGCACACAGAGGATTGGGGATGGGGGGGAAGAAAATATGTATTTACCTGCCCTTTTCCTTTCCTGGATGTGCACAGTGCATGATCAGTATCGATCGCTCCTGTGTTCATTCATAACTGACAGCCAGGCGATTGGCATCTACTGAATGAAAAGTCAAATGCTTCTCTCTGGAAAAGAGCCCTTTAAAGTGTCCATTAGGTCAGGGCAAAAAAAGTGTATGCGGTACCTCTCTGCAATACAGGCACCTGTGTTCTATGGCTTTAAAGATCCTTCAAATAGAGAAAAATACCCAGAAATGAACTCAGCCCCTACGTCCTGTTTTTAAATGGTGTCAGCCCTGCCCAGCTGTCTTTTGCTAAACTGCTGAATCATGCCCCTTTTTCTCATCTTATAAGAACAAGAATGTGTGAGAAAACATCGGGAGTGTGCAGAGGGCACAGGGCAGCTCTGATTACCCACCAATCGCCTTAGCTGAATTTTTTATTTTGCACTTATTGAGGAGTAATATCTGAAAACTTTTGTTGGAATATTTACCAGACAAGAAAAAAGTTGCAAATAAAAAAAAAAAAAAAAGATTTTGTTATGTGTTTTACCCTAAAATAAGTCATTTTCTTGGAGAGAAGGGAGGAAGAGAGAGAAAGAACTTTATTTCCTTTTTTTACAATATTTGAAGCTTCAGGCAACACATTATTCCACCGGATTGCTCAAATGAAAGTCGTCTCCAACTTCTCATCTCATTCCCATTCAAAGAAACGTTCCTTCTACTGCAATTTTAATGTGACTTTCCACAGAGCACTAATCAATCAATATACTGGCCAGGAATGGATTTTATTGCCTTGAAAGATCTCTGGCAGAGAAAAGGGAGCAATTCAGGTAATGCTTTTCACACTGAAGCCGTGACCTTAAAGCCCCAATTCATAGCTGAGCACTTTCCTCATCTCCAAAACTCCTCCTCCTCATCTCCCAAACCCCTCCTTATCTCCTTCCCTTCCTGATTTTTATAACCCCCTCCTCAAATCCTTCCCACCCCTATATCCATAACATCTCCTCATCGCCTCCCTCTTCCTCATCTCTATAACCCCTCCTTATCTCCTCCCACTCCTCATCTCTTTCCCCCTGCCCAAATCCATAACCCCTCCTTATCTCCTCCCACTCCTCATCTCTTTCCCCCTGCCCAAATCCATAACCCCTCCTTATCTCCTCCCACTCCTCATCTCTTTCCCCCTGCCCAAATCCATAACCCCTACTTAACTTCTCCCGCTCCTCATCTATTTCCCCCTGTCCAAATCCATAACGCCTCCTTATCTTCTCCCGCTCCTCATCTATTTCCCCCTGTTCAAATCCATAACCCCTCCTTATCTTCTCCCGCTCCTCATCTCTTTCCCCTGCCCAAATCCATAACCCCTCCTTATCTTCTCCCACTCCTCATCTCTTTCCCCCTGCCCAAATCCATAACCCCTCCTTATCTTCTCCCGCTCCTCATCTCTTTCCCCCTGCCCAAATCCATAACCCCTCCTTATCTTCTCCCGCTCCTCATCTCTTTCCCCCTGTCCAAATCCATAACCCCTCCTTATCTTCTCCCGCTCCTCATCTCTTTCCCCCTGTCCAAATCCATAACCCTTCCTTATCTTCTCCCACTCCTCATCTCTTTCCCCCTGCCCAAATCCATAACCCCTCCTTATCTTCTCCCTCTCCTCATCTCTTTCCCCCTGCCCAAATCCATAACCCCTCCTTATCTTCTCCCGCTCCTCATCTCTTTCCCCCTGCCCAAATCCATAACCCCTCCTTATCTTCTCGCTCTCCTCATCTCTTTCCCCCTGCCCAAATCCATAACCCCTCCTTATCTTCTCCCGCTCCTCATCTCTTTCCCCCTGCCAAAATCCATAACCCCTCCTTATCTTCTCCCACTCCTCATCTATTTCCCCCTGCCCAAATCCATAACCCCTCCTTATCTTCTCCCGCTCCTCATCTCTTTCCCCCTGCCCAAATCCATAACCCCTCCTTATCTTCTCCCACTCCTCATCCCTTTCCCCCTACCCAAATCCATAACCCCTCCTTATCTTCTCCCGCTCCTCATCTCTTTCCCCCTGCCCAAATCCATAACCCCTCCTTATCTTCTCGCACTCCTCATCTCTTTCCCCCTGCCCAAATCCATAACCCCTCCTTATCTTCTCCCGCTCCTCATCTCTTTCCCCCTGCCCAAATCCATAACCCCTCCTTATCTTCTCCCGCTCCTCATCTCTTTCCCCCTGTCCAAATCCATAACCCCTCCTTATCTTCTCCCGCTCCTCATCTCTTTCCCCCTGCCCAAATCCATAACCCCTCCTTATCTTCTCCCTCTCCTCATCCGCTTCCTTGGCTGAAAACGATAGGGGGGTTTACATACACTTTAAAGTAGTTCTAAAGGCAGAAGGTTTTTTTATCTTAATATATTATATGCATTATGATGAAAAACCTTCTGGGTGTAGCAGCCCCCCTAATACTTACCTGAGCCCCATCTTGATACAGCAATGTTGCATGAGAACCTCAGCTGCCCGGACTCTCCCTCCTGATGGGCGACATTGGCAGGACTTTAGTATAATTTTAACTCCCCCCCTCCTCATCTCCATAACCCCTCCCCATCTATTCCCCCTCCTCATATCCTCCCCATTACTATATCCAGAACCCCTTTTCATCATCTCCCCTTCCTCATCTCCATAACCACTCATCATCTCCTCCCCTTTCCTCATCTCCATAACCACTCCTCATCTCCTCCCCTTTCCTCATCTCCATAACCCCTCCCCATCTATTCCCCCTCCTCATCTCCTCCCCAATCCCCATATCCATAAACCCTTTTCATCACCTCCCCTCCCTCATCTCCAAAACCACTCCTCATCTCCTCCCCTTCCTCATCTCCATAACCACTCATCATCTCCTCCCCTTTCCTCGTCTCCATAACTCCTCCTTATCTCCTTACCTCATCCTAATCTTATCCCCCTCCCTTACCCCCCCTCCTTCCTCATCTCTCTAATTACTCCTTATCTCCTCCTCCTTCCTCATCTCAATAATTACTCCTCATCTCCTCCTCCATCCCCATCTCCATAACCCAACCTTATCTCCTCCCCCTCCTCATCTCCTCCCCTTCATAACACAACCTTATCTCCTCCCCCTCCTCATCTCCTCCCCTTCATAACACAACCTTATCTCCTCCTCCTCCTCATTTCCTCCCCTCCCTCATCTCTATAATTACTCCTCATCTCCTCACCCTTCCCCATAACACAACCTTATCTCCTCCCCCTCCTTATTTCCTCCCCTCCCTCATCTCTATAATTACTCCTCATCTCCTCACCCTTCCCCATAACCCAACCTTATCTCCTCCCCTTCCTCATCTCCATAACCACATCTCCTATCTCCTCACCCCATCCTAATCTTCTCCCCCTTCCTCATCTCCCCTCCTCCCTCATCTCTATAATTACTCCTCATCTCCCCTCCTTCTTCATCTCCATAATCCCTCCCTGTATACAGCCAAAGAGCACAGGAAGTTAGCAGCTCACAAGAATTCTAGCAAAGTCAGCGAGTATTTTCTGCACTTATTTAACAGATCAATGAAAATACGTTTGATTGGATGTTTAACAAAACAAAAGCGATCAAATAAGAGAAGTTCATTGTTGGGGTTTACATACACTTTAAGTCAAGTCCTTTAAGGAAGCCCCTCCCCCTGTAATAGATAGAAAATATTTGTTCTGGTCCTGCGTGAAAATGAATTTCCCCCAAAATATAACAAAGTCTGATTGGCTGTCATGATTTACTGACATCTATACATAACTACAGTATGAGTGAGGATGATAGATAGATAGATAGACAGACACTTTTTTTCTCTGTGTTAAACTGTTTAACATATGTTATAACAGACAGGAAACAGTTGTACCTCTGTGTTTTTCCTCCATCCCTCTCTTTACCTCTCTCACTCTTTCTTTGCTTCTCTACCCTTCTTCTCCCTCTTCCATCTTTCTGCATTTCTCTTTCTCCTTCCCTCCCTCTCATCTCTCTTCACCTCCCTTCAACTCTCTCTCCTTCCCTTTATCTCCCATTTTTTTCTCTTCCTCCATCCCTTCATCCTGCTCTCTCCCCCTTAGTCCCCAGTTTTGTTTCTCCATCTCCCTTCCTCCTCTTATCTCTCTCAAATCTCCTTCCCTCAATCTCCCTCTCATCCCCCCCTACCCCCCCTCCACCCCCCCTCTATCCCCCTCCATCCCCCCTCCAGCCCCCTCCACCCCCCTACCCCTATCACTCCCTACCATTCTCTTCCCCACTCTCTTTCCCTCTCTTCATCTCTTCCTTGCTCTCTCCTCCATTTCTCCTTCTACCCCTTTCTCATCCCTCCACGTCTCTCTCCCTTCCCAATTCAAATCTCAATCCTTCTATATTTTCCTTTCTCTCTCCATAACATCCTTCCTCCATCACTCCCATTCTCTCCTCCCTCCCTCCATCCCTCTCATTTTCTCTCTTCCTCCATCCATCACTCCCATTCTCTCCTCCCTCCCTCCATCCCTTTCATTTTCTCTCATCTTCCTTCCATCTCCCTCTCATTCTTTCTCTCTTCCTCCCTCTCATTCCCTCTCATTCCCTCTCTTCCTCCCTCCACCCCTCTCATTCTCTCTCTTCTTCCCTCCACCCCTCTCATTCCCTCTCTTCCTCCCTCCATCCCTCTCATCTCTCTCTTCCTCCCTCTAACCTCTCATTCCCTCTCTTCTTCCCTCCACCCCTCTCATTCCCTCTCTTCCTCCCTCCATCCCTCTCATTCCCTCTCTTCTTCCCTCCATCCCTCTCATTCTCTCTCTTCCTCCCTCCATCCCTCTCATTCTCTCTCTTCCTCCCTCCATCCCTCTCATCCCTCTCTTCCTCCCTCCATCCCTCTCATCTCTCTCTTCCTCCCTCCATCCCTCTCATTCCCTCTCTTCTTCCCTCCATCTCTCTCATTCCCCCTCTTCCTCCCTCCATCCCTCTCATTCCCTCTCTTCTTCCCTCCATCCCTCTCATTCCCTCTCTTCTTCCCTCCATCCCTCTCATCCCTCTCTTCCTCCCTCCATCCCTCTCATGCCCTCTCTTCCTCCCTTCATCCCTCTCTTCCTCCCTCCATCTCTCTCTTCCTCCCTCCATCCCTCTCATTCTCTCTCCTCTTTCCTCCATCTCTCTCTTTCCTTCTCTTCCTCCCTCCATGTCTCTCATTCTCTCGCTTCCTCCCTCCATCCCTTTCTCATTCTCTCTCTTCCTCCCTCCATCCCTCTCATCTCTCTCTTCCTCCCTTCATCTCTCTCATTCCCTCTCTTCCTCCATCCCTCTCATTCCCTCTCTTCTTCCCTCCATCCCTCCCATCCCTCTCTTCCTCCCTCCATCTCTCTCATTCCCTCTCTTCCTCCCTCCATCCCTCTCTTCCGCCCTCCATCTCTCTCTTCCTCCCTCCATCTCTCTCATTCCCTCTCTTCCTCCATCCCTCTCATTCTCTCTCTTCCTCCCTCCATCCCTCTCATTCTCTCTCCTCTTTCCTCCATCTCTCTCTTTCCTTCTCTTCCTCCCTCCATGTCTCTCTCATTGTCTCGCTTCCTCCCTCCATCCCTTTCTCATTCTCTCTCTCTTATTCTCTCTCTTCCTCCCTCCATCTCTCTCATTCTCTCTCTCATTCTCTCTCTCATTCTCTCGCTTCCTCCTTCCATCCCCTTCTCATTCTCTCTCTTCCTCTCTCTCTCTGTATATTAGAGGCCCCTCTGGAGCATTCACCTGACTTATGAGAACAATGATACAAAGTTATCGATAACAGCCAATCAGATTTCACCATTCAGCAATTGAGAATGATCAGATATTTGATTGGCAGTCTGCACAATGAACACGCCTCCTTGTCTGCTCAGTTCGGCCTCTATAGTTATGAACAGATACCGAAGAATTATTATCAATGACTGCAGGAAACAAATAAAATTCCGATATTATATCTATTATTTATTATAATACTCGGTATCAATAAATATCTGAATATTCATCACACAAAAAATAAAATAAAGTCGTGGCAAAGAGTAACATTGGAAATCTATACTTTGAAGCTGATGAGGATCTGTCACTAGGCAGAACACCTGTGTGGTTAGGCTCTGATAGAAGCAGTCAGAGGTCGCCACTCGGGGGGGGGGGGGGATTTACAAAAACTGGAGCACTCAGAATCTGGTGCAGCTCTGCGTGGCGGCCAATCAGCTCCTAACTTCAGCTTCTTCAATAAAGCTTTGCCAATAAAACCTGGAAGCTGATTGGTTTCTATGCAGATCTGCACCAGATTCCGCACTCTCCGGTTTTAGTACATCCCCCTCCTGCGAGTAAAGTATCTGCGCTTGCTTCTACCGGAGCCTAATCACACAGGTGGTTTTGCTTGGTGACAGGTTTCTATTAGCAGGGAAAAGAAATAATAGGCATCTCCATCAACGTGCCGTTCTCTGTTCAGCCGGCGTCACCGCTGTTAACAAAGCTGCGCCAGAGCCATAAATTATACTTTGGTACGAAATGCATCAGGGATTATTTAATAACACAGGGCAGAGAGCAGGAGCGCGCCGTGAACCGCGCTAACCAATCAGATCTCAGCTGTCAGCAGTTCTATTTTGGCCGGGCCACATAAGAGCTGACTTTGAACGGTTGCTATGGGTTACCGCACATTGCCAATAGTAAAGTGTGTCCTTAAAAAGTCATCCCGATATGATAAATTATCTCAATCAATAAGGTCTGTAAGGAACATTCTGCAGGTATCTATCCTGGAAACCCAATGCATGCTTGTCAGCATAATTATGTATGACCATCCATTCTCTAAAGAGGGTTTTTTTTTTTTTGTTTTGTTTTTTTAGCCCTATATTGGAATTATTACAGAAAAAAAAATACAAAAAAAAAAAAAAACACAATTTCAGAATATTTGTTAATATGCAATAGATAAGGTGTGCTAGTCAACCTATTTATGACCAGCTATTCTCTAAAGCTTTTTATTTATCCATAAATTGGAATTATTACAAAAAAATAAATAAATAATAAAATAATAATAAAAACTGTTCTAAGCAATTTCAGAATAATGTGAATATGCAATAGACAACGTGTGCTAGTCAACCTATCTGTGACCAACCATTCTCTAAAGTTTTTTTTTCTTTTTTTCTTTTTCTTTTTTTATCCATGAATTAAAACTATTGCAAAAAAAAAAAAAATACTAAAAAATGTTTAAAATATCACAGTTCTTAATATTTTTAGAATATATGTGTATATGCAATAGTTAATGCATGCTAGTCAACTTTTATATGACCTACCATTCTCTAAAGTTTTTTGTTTATCCAAAAATTGGGATTATTGCAAAACAACAAACAAATAATAATAATAATAATAATAATAATAATAATAATAATAAAAAAAACAGTTCTAAGCAATTTCAGAATAATATGAATATGCAATAGATACTGTGTGCTAGTCAACGTATTTGTGACCAACCATTCTCTAAAGCTAAAGTTTATTTTTTATTTATTTTTTAATCCATAAATTGAGACTATTGCAAAAAATAAATAAAAATAAAAATACTATACACAGTTAGTATTTTTAGAATATATGTAAATATGGGATAGATAATGCATGCTAGTCAACTTATATATGACCAACCATTCTCTAAAGTTTTTTATTTATCCATAAATTGGAATTATTGCAAAAAAAATAAAATAATAATAATAATATTAGAAACGGTTCTGAGAAATTTCATAATACCATGAATATGCAATAGATAATGTGTGCTAGTCAACTTATTTGTGACCAACAATTCTCTAAAGTTTTTTTGAATCCTATAAATTGTAATTAATAGAATAAATTGGAAAAAAAAACACAGTTCTTTACAATTTGAGACTTTGTGTCAATATGCAATAGATAATGTGCACTAGTTAACTTTTTATGACCGACTGCGCTCTAACTTTTTTTTTTTTTGTTCTTTTTAATGCATAAATTGCAATTTTTTTTTAAAAAAAGAAATAAAATTTTAAAAAAATTACAAAAATATATGTATATTTTTTAGCAATTTCAGATTATATGCAAATATGCATGTGTTGCCATTAAGCAGACCCCCCCCCCCCTCCCCCCATATTGTTTTTTTTTTCCCCTCTCTCTCTCTCTTTTACTTGTCTCTATAACAATGTATACCAAAGCTATAATCTATTCCAATGCATTAACTCTTTCCATTGCAATATATCCAAGCCTTGTAAAAAAAAAAAAAAGAGCTATTTGGATTTGCCAGCAACCTCATTTGTTTCCCTATTCAGTGACACACAACAGAAGCTGCTTCATAATATTAACATATACAAAAGCCCACCAAGGGAAAAAAAAAGTGCATCACAAAAGCAAAACCTATATATTTTGTGAACAGTGACTGGTTCCTTCCAACCTTGGAGTCTACCGCCCCCCAGCGGCGAACGCAGGAAACACATGTTTGTTTTAACTCATGTCGGAACATTGTATCTCATTAAATATCAGCAACAAGATTCATTCTTCTCCATCTTTGTCAATAATCGGGATGGTCAACCTCAAAACTGTGCTAACATTTTTCACAGAGAGTCTCAATATTTATAGCAAGTTTGTTTCTTCTTTTTTTTTTTTCTTTTATAGTGTGTCATGCATACAATATACCACAAACTTCAAGGATAAGAAAAAGCAATTGCACCCACTGGGGGGAGGAAGACAGTTCTCTGGCAATGAAACCTAAGGAAAAAAAAATCTTTTTTTTTTTTTTTTTTTTTTAAACTGAGAATGACTCCTCTATGAGCCCTTAGCACCTAAAGCAGCTGCAATGCAAACTGCTTGTGTTGGAATAAGAATCACGCCTGTGCCCTGTGCCCTGTGCCATGGCAATTGTATGATGAGATGATAAATAATACATGATTTGTGCTTTGCTGAAACTATTGCTACAGCTCCATCCCACTTTTAAGTGTGAGCCACAGGTTACCAGCTGTTAAAATAAAACAAAAAAAAAACTCCTAATGGTACCCCTGACCTTGGAAAGAACAAGTCCATAGAATTAATACATAGCACATCAACTGACACACAAAAAAGGGGGGGCTATCAGGCAATCACAGCATTACTAACCCACTTTACATTCCTGGCAACTTGTGTCTAAGCCAGAGAGGTCATGACAACTTGAGATACAAGTCGGTCCTCCTCCCCACCTTAAAGTCTGAGCAGCATTTATTTATTTTTTTTGTTTGCATAGCAGTAATTAATAGCCAGGGCACGTCCAGTGTGCACCCTATCTGGTGCCAGTGAGGGGGGGGCAAAGCAACTACTTGCTCATGGCAATGAAGAGGTTAATAATCCATTAATGTCTCCTAGGCAGCAACAAATAAATAAAAAATCCAGCATATTTTTTTTTGCAAATATCACAGCTTGCTGGGAAACAACTAGTCCCCCAGCACGGCGAGCATTGCAGAAAATTAAGCCGCAAATACAATATTTTTTTTAAAGGGGGGGGGGGGGGGTTGTCAAGGTTCTCCTTACCTTATTCCTAAAAGCTGCTTAATCCACATGGTCACGTTTGAAATGGATCAAATCTTCATGCACTTAGCCATCTGCGCAGCTCCGAAACTCAGTAACAGGATAAAAAATGGACACAAAAAAATAATAAAAAATAAAAATATATACAGGAAAAAAAAGGGGGGGGGGTGTACAATAGAGAGGCAAAGCAAAAAAGATATTCCTTTGGAGGTCTGCAGGGTTCTGCTTTTCTTTAGCTGTTTGGATAGAGAGAAGTGGCATCTGCGTGCACAATAGACATTCCTGCATAGATAGGTTTATTGGGAGATGGGCAAAGCTGGCACAAGTGGGTGATGGCTGCTGATGGTGGTGATGGGCAGCAGTGGGGTGATGATGGGCAGCAGGGGCAGCCAGGGGTGGGGAAGCCTCATCAGGTCTTCTAGAGCTTTTTTTTTTTGGCTCCTCAGATGCTCCTCAAGATGCTCCTCTCCAAAGCAGCTCTTCTCTTCGCAGGCAGACAGATCCCTTGAAACTGCATGTAAAAAGGACAGCAGAGAGGAGGATCAGAGGGGGGGAATGGAGTGAGCAGACAAGTTGGAGATGCAGACAAGGACGATCCTCAGTCCAGCTTTCCTCTCTGGATCATAGGAGCCTCATATTTTTTTATATATTTTTTTTTATAAGGCTGCAGAGGAGAAGAAGAGCAATCAAGGGTGGAAGCTTCATACAGACAGAGCCACACAGTGCCAACGACAGAGAGTGGGATGCACTGTGTGCACTCACTGCCAGTGGGGGGCGCTGCTCTTAGTTCTATGGAGGTAAGTGGGGAAAAATTCCAGCCTATTAATAATAATAATAATAATATGAATAATAATCATTAAAAAAAAACAGTTTTTCAGCCCAGGACTGGTGGTGATGATCAATAAATCATTCCAAGCTTGCTGAGCATTGCTGGATGGTGTAAGATTTAACCCTTTGGCTGCCTATGCTGGGTGCAGCCAATTCTTACATGTTGTCCCCTAAAATGAAAAAAAAAAAAAAAAAAAAAGGAAAAAAGTCTGCTGGTCCTCCTGACCACCCAGCTGTAGTGATGACCTTCCTAGATCTGATTGCTCCCTCTTTGAGTTCCTTGGGCTACCCAATAACCCTGACCCTCTCTATCCCCTCCCTGACTTTGGGGGTGGCCAATCCCCAAGCAGTGACTAAAGTCCCAGATTCAGCCACCTTGGCTGCCTGTCCTGAGCACATCACTCCAGGCCCCGCCCCCAATCTGCACAGCAAAAAAAAAAAAGTCACAGCTGCCTTTAAATCGTCGTTTCGGACAGATGTGCGCACTGGATTGTAGAGGAAGACGTGGCTGCGGGCAGCATTTAAAGGGGATGTACTTTTCCGTTTGTCTAAATTTAGGTGCAAGGAGAAGCCCCTCTGAAATGTTTGCAAAAATCAGGAGATTTTGGCACATTTCATCATTTTTCCCGAATTGGGATCAAAAATTAGGGGCTCATTCAGGCAAGCGCTGGGACGTGTCCTGTGTGCGTGAACAGCTTTTTTTTTGGGGAATGCAACCGCCATGATCTGCATGCAGACCGGAGGTGGGCACAGCCTACTGCATTAGGGTGTGCACCCCAAAGCTCAAACATATTTGTGTGTGTATGCATGTATATACCAGAGGAGGCCCATCCATTAGGGGCGTGCGGGCGCCGCCCCCCCTACCCTCGCCACACTCTATATGCAGTGGATAGATTCATGCATAGCACAGTGGCCGCCCCCTATTTATTTGTCCGGCACCTTTCGGTTCACCAGGCATATGAATTAGAGCGGCGGGGGCTTTTTTTTTTTAAGAACCTGATAGGCTCTAATAGGTTTCAAAATAGGGTGGACTCGGGACGCAGAGCATTGCATCTGCAGCCCACCTAGGTGTGTTGCAACAGCGAATGAAAATTCACTGTTGCAACACTGATCTTCCTCCCGGCCAATCGGGAAGCAGGTATGAAACCTGTTTCCCATTTGGCCATTGGTATGAAACCTGTTTCCCGATTGGCCAAAGTGTCGGGCGATTCCATTGGATGCCTAGCGCCGGGAGGAGGAGAGAGGAGACACACCGCGGAAGCTGACACCGGTCATCGGAGCAACTTTCCCCGGGCCCGCCACGCTCTCACCGCCTGCATCCAGGGTAAGGACAGCGGGTGGTGGTGGTGGAGGGGCTGTGTTAATGCCCCCGGGGGGGGGGGTTGGGGGCAGTGCAGCTCCCCCTGCGGACCAGGGGGGTTGTTTGCCGCCCCCCCCCCAAAAAAAAACACAAGCCGCCACTGGTATATACAGTATACTGACGGTGTTAGCAGAGCAATGTACAGTAGGGCAGAAATTGGTGTCAGTAGGGCAGTGGACGGCGTCAGTAGTTTTTAATTTTATTATTTTTTTTTTAGGAGCTTTGGTGAAATATCAGGGGTCTAAACAGGGGAAATCTGCACCACACAGGGTTATTAGGGTGTGCCCAGGCACACCTGGCACACCCTGTGCGCACATTCTGTAATGGGGCTGTTTCCGTGCAGCTGCTGCTTGCATCTTTATCCCCTTCTATAGGCTTCCTGCATGCAGCTCATGTCTGAATGAGCCCTTAGGCTATAGCAGGGGGTCTCAAATTGGTGGCCCTCTAGCTGTTGCAGAACTACAAGTCCCATGAGGCATAGCAAGGCTGACAGTTACAAGCATGACTCTCTCAGGCAGAGGCATGATGCCTGAGCGAGTCATGCTTGTAACTGTCAGCCTTGCAATGCCTCATGGGACTTATAGTTCTACAACAGCTGGAGGGCCGCCAGTTTGAGAACCCCTGGGCTGTAGGTTCACACATGTCGGGGGGGGGGGGTGTGTTTCCAAAGCAGCTGTTTTTGCGGTGCGGTTGCGATTTCCACATATGGTTCAGATGCAAATTTTTGGAGCCTGCAGCCGTCGGCGTCTTTAACAGTAGCTGGTTGTCAAGGAGCAGGCGGGGAAGCAGGCCACCGTGTCCTTACCAACGGACGACTCATCAGCTGTCAGTGGGGGTTGCCCACTGACTGCTGAATTGAAAAAAAACATTGCAGCAATAAAAAATTGTGGGGGAAAAAAACAGCGTGGGATCCCCCCCAAATCCATACCATGTCTTTTTGGGTCTGGCAGAGATTTTAAGGAAAATGCGTCACCAAAATGTAAAAAAAAAAAAATGATGTTGGGTCCCACCAAATCCGTACCAGACCCTTAGATCTGATATGAATTTTAAGGGGAACCCCACAGCAAAAAAAAAATAATGATGTGAAAAAAAAAATCCATACCAGACCCTCATCTGAGCATGCAGCCTGCCCCCCCCCCCCCCCCCGAACCGTAACAGGCTTTCAATATACAGTGAGGGGAAAAAGTATTTGACCCCCTGCTGATTTTGTACATTTGCACACTGACTGAAACGATCCGTCTATAATTTTAATGGTCGGTTTATTATAACAGTGAGAGACAGAATAACAACAAAAATATCCAGAAAAACACATTTCAAAAAAGTTATAAATTGATTTGCATTTTAATGAGTAAAATAAGTATTTAATCCCCCTATCAATCAACAAGATTTCTGGCTCCCAGGTGTCTTCTATACAGGTAACAAGCTGAGATTAGGAGCACTCTCTTAAAGGGAGTGCTCCTAATCTCAGCTTGTTACCTGTATAAAATACACCTGTCCACAGTAGCAATCAATCAGATTCCAATCTCTCCACCGTGGCCAAGACCAAAGAGCTGTCCAAGGATGTCGGGGACAAGATTGTAGACCTACACAAGGCTGGAATGGGCTACAAGACCATCGCCAAGCACCAGGAGGGGGCGGAGACAAGACCAGACTCCCTGCACAAAGGGAGAGAGCAGAGCTGTGGGAGGGATCCAGCAGACTCCACCCACTACAAACTACAGGAGGGGGTAGAGACATGACCAGTTACCTTGCACAAGGATAGAGAGAGAGAGCAGGGCTGTGGGAGGGGCCCAGCAGGCTCCACCCACTACAAACTACAGGAGGGGGTAGAGACAAGACCAGTCCCTCTGCATAAGGAGAGAGCAGAAGCCATACCTCCCAACTGTCCCTGATTTGAAACAAAGTCCCCCTGTCCCTCATTCCTCCTCACTCATCCCTCGTGTCGGGTCTGATCTTTATAGTTGTATATAAAATGCACTATTTATCTTTCGGCAGGCTCCACCCATTACAGAAAATTACAGGAGGGGGCGGAGATAAGACCAGTCACCCTGCACAAGGCAGCGAACAGAGCTGTGGGAGGGACCCAGCAGGCTCCACCCACTACAAACGACAGCAGGGGGCGGAGACAAGAGCAGTGCCCTAGCACAAGGAGAGAGAGCAGAGCTGTGGGAGGGGCCCAGAAGGCTCCACCCACTAAAGAACATTACAGTAGAGGGCGGGAGACAAGACCAATCATCTTGCACTGGAAGAGAGAGCAGCACTGTGAGAGAGGCCTAGCAGGCTCCACCCACTACAAAAAAAAGCAGGAGGGGGCGGAGACAAGACCAGTCACCCTGCACAAGGAGAGAGAGCAGAGCTGTGGGAGTAGCCCAGCAGGCTCCGCCCACTAAAGAACACTACAGGAGAGGGCGGGAGACAAGACCAATCATCTTGCACTAGAAGAGAGAGCAGAGCTGTGGGAGAGGCCTAGCAGGCTCCACCCACTACAAAAAAACTGCAGGAGGGGGCGGAGACAAGACCAGTCCTTCTGCACAAGGAAAGAGAGAGAGCAGAGTTGTGGGAGGGGCCCAGCAGGCAAAACACGTGTGAAAAAAAAAATGCACCTGTCTCAGTGCCAAAATTTGGTACTTGAGCTTCTTTGGCACATCATATGCTCATAGGGCTCCCCGTTCAACTGAATGGACTGCGCTATGCGCGACATGCAGAAACGCGTAAAAAAAAGGCGATCGCTCATGTCTGCTCCACGAAATGTGATTTAGGGTTGGTGTCAGTGTGTTTTAGGTAGGCGTAAAAACAAAAACATTTTTTTTTTATAGAATCGGTGTCAGTGGATTTAGGTATACTAAATAAAAAAAAAAGAAAATTGGCAATATTGGAATTTTTTTGTGTGTGTGTTTTGGTGGTGGGCCATGATAATGGCATAAAAAAATGACTAGCATGTGGATTAAACTTATGGTATGCAATGTATGTTGTTTTTTTTCTGTTGGGTGGCGCAGAAAAAAAAAAAAAAACTAAAAGTGAAACAAACATGATTCATGTTTTTTTTTATGTAACTCGGCGGTATATAATCTAAAATTCAGCCGGGCAGCTGGGACTTCCTCGCTCGGAGTCTTTCGGAGAATGTTGTTCTGCAGTGAGACCCGGAAACATGCCAAGCAAAACACAACGTGGGAGAGCCGGGGAGACCGGCCAAGGCTGACAGACAGCAAATCAATACATTCCCCGCACTCCAATCATATACCGCATGGCATGGACATGGAATGGACAGACTTAGAGGCAACCTAGAGACTTTTCCATTGTAAAAGAGATCAGATTGATGTCAATTTATCAAATTGTGTTATTGATTTAAAGGGCCGGTTATGTATTAATTTCTCTCTATATCTATATATATATCTATATATACTTGTCAACCAAACCTTATCTGGCATTTTTTGTTAAAAAAAAAATCAAACTTTTTGCTAGAAAATTTACTCAGAACCCCCGAACATTATATATTTCCTGTAGCAGAGACCCTCGAGGATAAAATGGCAATTGTTGCAATTGTTTTTATGTCACACGGATTTGCTCAGCAGTTTTTCCCAAACACAAAATCTTTTGGAAAAAAATATACTTTTTTTTTTTTTTTGCATTATAAATCATTAAACACAATATATGAAAAAAAAAATGTTTTTGGTAAAATATAAAAGATGATGCTACCCCGAGTAAATAGATACCTAACATGTCACACGTTAAGATTGCGCAGACTCCTGGAATGACGACAAACTATGATAATTAAAAATCTCCATAGGCGACGCTTTAAATTTTTTTTACAGGTTACCTGTTTATAGTTACAGAGGAGGTCGGGTGTTATTATTATTATTATTATTATTATTATTATTAATAATAATAATTGCTCTTGCCATAACATTTGTGGCAATAACTCACATATGTGGTGTGAACACCGTTTACATATGCGTACGCAACTTACGTATGTGTTCATTTGTGCGCATGAGCATGGGGCAATGCAGGCGCTTTAATTTTTTTTTCTTATTTCATTTTTTTTTTTTTTTTTTTACACTGTCTGTTTATTTATTTATTTATTTTCTATCACTTTGTATGTAAACATCCCATTTGTAGATAAACATCCTTTGTAATAAAAATGACACATCATTTTTATTACACACATCACATCTCTCCTCTATCATTATAAGCAAAAGTTTAAAAAATAAAATAAAAAATTGATCTTTTGCTTTAATTTTTTTTTAAACTGTTTACTTCCATCCTAGACCAGAAGTGAGGCCATGACGCCACTCCGCTCCTCCTAGATCATAGAGGCAATCGGAGATGATCTGGTCTCTGTTCAGCTCTATGGCCGGCAGCGTGAACTGTCAGATCATTTTCCTGGGCGCAACCGGTGAAAACGGTAGGCCTGAGAAACCACGGGAGGGGGGGGGCGACCCCTCCCCCGTCTTCTGAAAGTGATCCAGCAGCTAATTATTCGTTCAGAACCCTTTTATGAGAAAGAAAATTGATGGGTGAAAAAAATATATATATATACCGGGGTTATGGCTGATCCTAACCCCGGAAAACCACCTGCAACGTATATATTAGTATTGTGGTCGGCAAGTGGTTATATATACAAATACACATCTGCAACCACATTTTCTCATTACAAATTAAGTTTCTCTTTCCTACTCCATAATATATATATATATATATATATATATATATATATATATATATATATATATATATATATTCGTGCCCCTGATGGTGTCATTACTAACAAAACGCATTGGGAGGAGCTGGAATGACGCAATTTCTGACGAAACACATTGGGAAGAGCTGGAAGTTGTGACATCACAGCTCTGGGATGTGTAGTTCATATGCCAATTTTATGCTTTGCATTTTGTAAGTGTTTCTAATTGATTTTATTAAAACCTACCCACTGTCTACTATTGAAGGACATTTTCTGTGTGAAGTTGTTCATATAGGATGCTTTGGACTTTTATTATCTGCATTCGGTGGCGCAGAGTTTTTTGGCTGGGCGGTGGGGTTGTGTGGTGGGGGGTATGCTCACTTGCTGGTTGCTGCCTGGCTTACCAGTGCCCATCAATTCTGACCACTAAACTCACCCGCCTGACACACTGATCATTACACTGACCTACCTGACATACATACACTGACCTACCTACTTGACATACATACACTGACCTACCTGACATACATACACTGACCTACCTGACATACATACACTGACCTACCTGACTAGGAGACAGACTTCATGTGTCCTGTAGCAGCTCAGCTCAGCCGTGGTGTGCGGTGCGCCCATCATCATCACAAGAAGGCAGCCAGAAGAGGAGAGGAGAGCCGCCCGCCCAAGCGCCGAGCAGGGAGCGTGGATCTCACAGTGATGTGGTGCAGCGGACGCATTGTAATTCCCGCCTTCTGGAGCCTGCAGCGCCTATGATGGACGTCACACGTCCCGCGGTCCCGGCATTAGATCAGTGGGATGTCCATCATAGGCGCTGCAGGCTCCAGAAGGCGGGACCTGCTATGTGACTTGGCAGTGCTCGGGGTCAGATCACTCCCCGCTCGGCGGCGGCGCTCGGGGCTAACAATAAAATGGCTGAGACCTGGGGATTTTCGGGGACCCATTCGGGGGTGCAGCCCCCCTCACGACGCCACTTCCCTTGGGGCACTGTTCCTGCCACTGACCCCAACAATGGGGCACTATTGCTCCCACTGACACCAATGATGGAACATTTTCTACTCTCACTGACCACAATCCTCACAGTCTGAAGGACAGTAAACTGGCCCTTTGTATAGAAACTTTGGAGACCCCTGGACTAGGCGAATAGTTATGTGATTTTTTTTTATATAACTACAGCCCAATAAGTCAGCTAACTGGTGGATGACAAAGCATTTCCTTTGTAGCTGGTATCTCAGTAGTTGTTAACCAGAGACATGTGACTGCATGGAACACAGAGCTCCCTCTACTGGATTAGTCTGCAAACTTCTATATTTAAAACCAAAAATATGGAAGAGCAAGCATGGAAAGACACATCAAAAGTGCTTTAAAACATGACTCCATGGTTGAACCTCCCAACCCCCATTGCATTCACCCCCCTACGTCTGCCTGTACCCCCTCCCTGCAGTGAATGTAAAATAACGCACAGCATACATACCTTAGCCACTTCAATACCGGCACTTTCCCCCCTTCCTGCCCCCCAATACAAGGCACTTTCCCCTCTTCCTGCCCCCCAATACTGAGCACTTTCCCCCCTTCCTGCCCCCCAATACAGGGCACTTTCCCCCTCCCTGCTCTCCAATACCGAGCACTTTCCCCCCCTTCCTGCCCCCCAATACAGGGCACTTTCCCACCTTCCTGCCCCCCAATACAGGGCACTTTCCCACCTTCCTGCCCCCCAATACCTGGCACTTCCCCCCTTCCTGCCGCCCCAATACTGGGCACTTTTCTCCCCTTCCTGCCACCCAATACAGGGCACTTTCCCCCTTCCTGCCCCCCAATACAGGGCACTTTCCCCCTTCCTGCCCCCCAATACAGAGCACTTTCACCCCCCTCCCGCCCAGGCCAATTTTCAGCTTTCAGCGCTGTCACACTTTGAATGACAATTACACGGTCATGTAACATTGTACTCAGATGACATCTATATCATTTTACTTTGTAATGCCCTTTGCAGTGATGCCCGCGGAGGAGAGCAGGGGAAGCCGCCCGTGAGTGCCCGCCATGAATGTGGTTAGTGCACCGACTAGACATGTGCCATTTGTTTAGTTACAAAATTGTTACAAATTCCGACAAATTTATTAATTCGGAAACATCCGAATTACCGAAACCCCGTTTAATGAATCTTTCAGAATATTTGTAAATTTGAAAATTCGTAAATTCGAAGATTCGAAAAAATTACTAACTATTAAATTATAGGTATTGGAACTTCCTTTCAAATTTGGCTGTTAGTGAAAGTAACGAATACAAATTTATCTGAAGTTACGAATTATCCGAAATAACGAATGCCGCATCTAAACAAATGGAACAGAATGAATTACTTTGTATTATTATTATTTATTATTTATTTTTCTGTTCCATCTGTTTAGATGCTGCATTCGTTATTTCATAACTTCTGATACATTCGTATTCATTACGCTCACTAACTAGAATGTTCGGATTTTCGTTCTTATTTTCGGATTTTCCAATTTTTACGAATTTAAGACTTCAGAAATTTACGGACTGCAAGCCGAAGGGGGGGGGGGGTGCTGCAGGTGCCGGGGCACTGTTTGCCTCCCCCCTAAAAAAAATTACCACCAGCCACCAATGGACCCCAATAAAACCACCTTCATTTCACCACCAGGAGTGTGTGTAAACCCCCCTACTGTCAGGTCTGTATGACTTACGGACCTGGCAGTGAAAGGGTTAAAAATACATCGGAATCCCCAGAAAGTGGTTGATATCCCCACCCCCCTCCATTTTGGTGCCCTGAGGCAGCTGCCTAAGCAGCCTTATACTGGAACTGGAGTCAGAATTTCTGTTCTGTGTACTTTTTTCTGATCTGTGAAAATTTTAGACAGGGAAGCCAGGCGAGTAGAATTTTCCAAAGCAGTTCAGTAATGGCAGCCAATGTATTTACCAGACTGTAGGACCAATATATATATATACACCCCCCCCCCCCCATAACCACACCGAGATCCAATGTCTCGGCTGATCGGTTCTCACCAGTCCGTGTCATCTAAAGGTTATTTATTGGCTGCCCCCCGGTGGCATAGGCTGGTGGGATCCGTCATCATTCATTGGAATGTTGATGTTAAATATTCATTTTGATGGATGTCTTTGTCTGTCCTTATATTGGCCGTTCGCGTTCAATCGTCGCGCTGATGAAAAGTGACCGCCAAAAACCGAGATGTTTCCACGTTTGGGAATTTAAACTGTAACATGAAAACATTTAATAATACGCAGATCACGTCTCACCCGCGTCCTGATGAAGTGGCCACCGAAGGGCCAGGAGTTGGCGGTGTGTTTTACACCTGGATTATATGTCCAAGAAAAACACAAAAAAAGACCAATAAATACCAAAAAACACCAATAAATACCAAAGTTTCTTTGAATTACAGTCTTGTAGGCACTTTATCAGGAAGGGCGTGCCAGTGTACAGCATAAAAAGAACAACAGAGGGCGCCCCAAACTAAGTGTAGTATACAGTGGCTTGCGAAAGTATTTGGCCCCCTTGAACTTTTCAACCTTTTGCCACATTTCAGGCTTCAAACATAAAGATATAAAATTTTTATTTTTTGTGAAGAATCACCAACAAGTGGGACACAATTGTGAAGTGGAACGAAATCTTTTGGATTTTTGAAACTTTTTTAACTAATAAAAAAATGAAAAGTGGGGCGTGCAAAATTATTCGGCCCCCTTGCGTTAATACTTTGTAGAGCCACCTTTTGCTGCGATTACAGCTGCAAGTCGCTTGGGGTATGTCTCTATCAGTTTTGCACATCGAGAGACTGAAATTCTTGCCCATTCTTCCTTGCAAAACAGCTCGAGCTCAGTGAGGTTGGATGGAGAGCGTTTGTGAACAGCAGTTTTCAGCTCTTTCCACAGATTCTCGATTGGATTCAGGTCTGGACTTTGACTTGGCCATTCTAACACCTGGATACGTTTATTTGTGAACCATTCCTTTGTAGATTTTGCTGTATGTTTGGGATCATTGTCTTGTTGGAAGATAAATCTCCGTCCCAGTTTCAGGTCTTTTGCAGACTCCAACAGGTTTTCATCCAGAATGGTCCTGTATTTGGCTGCATCCATCTTCCCCTCAATTTTAACCATCTTCCCTGTCCCTGCTGAAGAAAAGCATGCCCAAACCATGATGCTGCCACCACCATGTTTCACAGTGGGGATGGTGTGTTGAGTGTGATGAGCTGTGTTGCTTTTACGCCAAACATATTGTTTTGCATTGTGGCCAAAAAGTTCGATTTTGGTTTCATCGGACCAGAGCACCTTCTTCCACATGTTTGGTGTGTCTCCCAGGTGGCTTGTGGCAAACTTTAGACGAGACTTTTTATGGATATCTTTGAGAAATGGCTTTCTTCTTGCCACTCTTCCATAAAGGGCAGATTTGTGCAGTGTACGACTGATTGTTGTCCTATGGACAGACTCTCCCACCTCAGCTGTAGTTCTCTGCAGTTCATCCAGAGTGATCATGGGCCTCTTGGCTGCATCTCTGATCAGTCTTCTCCTTGTCTGAGCTGAAAGTTTAGAGGGACAGCCAGGTCTTGGTAGATTTGCAGTGGTCTGATACTCCTTCCATTTCAAAATGATCGCTTGCACAGTGCTCCTTGGGATGTTTAAAGCTTGGGAAATCTTTTTGTATCCAAATCCAGCTTTAAACTTCTCCACAACAGTATTACGGACCTGCCTGGTGTGTTCCTTGGTCTTCATGATGCTCTCTGTGCTTTCAACAGAACCCTGAGACTATCACAGAGCAGGTGCATTTATACAGAGACTTGATTACACACAGGTGGATTCTATTTATCACCATCAGTCATTTAGGACAACATTGGATCATTCAGAGATCCTCGCTGAACTTCTGGAGTGAGTTTGCTGCACTGAAAGTAAAGGGGCCGAATAATTTTGCACGCACCACTTTTCAGTTTTTTAATTGCTAAAAAAGTTTAAAATATCCAATAGATTTCGTTCCACTTCACAATTGTGCCCCACTTGTTGGTGATTCTTCACAAAAAATTACAATTTTATATCTTTATGTTTGAAGCCTGAAATGTGGCAAAAGGTTGAAAAGTTTAAGGGGGCCGAATACTTTCGCAAGCCACTGTATAGCGAGCTTTAGACATGTGCAATTCGTTTCTTTCCGAATTTGTTTTTTTACGAATTTCGACAAATTCGTTCATTCGGAAATATCCGAATTAACGAAAACCTGTTTAACGTATTTTTCCGAATATTCGTAAATTCGAAAATTTGTAAATTCGTACATTCATAAATCTGTAAATTCGCACATTCGTACATTCGTAAATTTGAAAATTTGTAAATTCGTACATTCATAAATCCGTAAATTCGCACATGCGTACTTTCGTAAGTTCCTAAATTCACACATTCGTAAATCTGTAAATTCGCACATGCGTACTTTCGTAAGTTCCTAAATTCACACATTCGTAAATTCGTAAATTCGCACATTTGGAAATTCGTACATTCGGAAATTTGTACATTCGGAAATTCCTAAATTCGCAAGTTCGGAAATTCGTACATTCGTAAATTCGATAATAATTACCTAATAATAACTTAACTATTACTAACTATTAAATTATAGGTATTGTAATTTCCTTTCAAATTTGGCTGTTAGTGAACGTAACGAATACGAATTTATCCGAAGTTATGAATTATCCGAAATAACAAATGCTGCATCTAAATGAATGGAACGTAATGAATTAATAATAATAAAACCCAATAATAATAAAAACTTTTTATTATTATTAATTTGTTCCATTTGTTTAGATGTGGCATTCGTTATTTCGGATAATTCATAACTTCGGATAAATTCATTACGTTCACTAACAGCCAAATTTGAAAGGAAATTACAATACCTATACCTAATTTACTAGTTAGTTACTATTTCAGATTTTCGAATTTTCGGATTTTCTAATTTTGAATTTCCACATTTCCGAATTTTCTAATTTACGAATGTGCGAATTTACGAATATACAAATTTTCTAATTTACGAATGTACAAATGTGCGAATTTACGAATATACACATTTTCTAATTTACGAATGTACGAATTTACGAATATACACATTTTCTAATTTACGAATGTACAAATGTGCGAATTTACGAATATACACATTTTCTAATTTACGAATGTACGAATTTGTGAATTTACAAACTTACGAAGGTACGAATTTATAAATATAGGAATTTACGAATTGCGATCATAACGAATGACCCAAAAAACGGAAAAAAAAACAAAAAACAAATGAAACGAAAACGAACAAATTTTTTTGGCAGTGCTCATGTCTACCGAGCTTCACTGGGTAAAGGACAAATGGTAACTCATATGAATATTACATAAAAGACCTCATCTCATCCAACATGGCGGAGTAACAGCGGTTTCCCTCCAGCTTATTCCATGCCAGGACATCAGAGGTACCGCCGCCAGCTTGGTAGAAGGATGCAGGCAGGAAGTGTGGCATGTATATCCGGACAGAGGTGACAAAGAACTCAATGACTGGTTCTTATATTTCAATGGTGTAGGTTTGGCTTTCCTTGAATTCTCGGTGTCCAAAAAAAAATCCAAGGTTGCCAAATGACAGCAAGAAATAAATGAAATTACGAAAAACTTGTCCCTATGAGTAAGGAAGGTCTGTACCAGGTAGACACTAAGGAATTATGGGAAATTATGATAGAAGAGGAAGAGGAACAGAGAATAAATAGGGGGAAAAAAAGGTGTACTATAACAGTAAACCTAGATCAGAATTTAGAGGCATAGGAAACAACGAAGAGTTATGAGAATAAACACTATTTATTGAAAAAATACACAACATGAACAGAACAATATAGAAAAATTAAAAATCATGTAAACTAATATATAATGTGCAGTGAGCCCTTGTGTATCTACGTGTTTCACCGTTAGGCTTCTTCAGGATACAGTCAAGGTTCTACAGATAGCAAATAAAGAGAACGGACCTCGCTGTCTTGCAGAGAAATAAGTCTTAATTATAAGTATCCATAAACTGGTTCAGAGGGTACCATCCCACTGGAAACAGGTTCTACTACACCACCGTCAGGATCTATGCACAGATAGGTCAGGCCCAGCCCAATCTGCTAGGAAGAGAGGAGCAGGAAAAGCCAGACGGTTCCAGGGACGGGGCAAAATAATGCACAAAGAGTGGACTCAGCACCAAAGAGGGAGGGGAGCCAACTATTGGCTTCAAAGCCCACCAAGCAATGAGGACACCCACCGGGGAAAAATAGTCCAAATATGAGACTGAGAGATTGTCCACAATGTGTAGCAAAATTGTAATATTTAGACAATGATGTATGGCCCCCTGGGAGACAGTGACTAGCACAAGGCTGTCTCGAGGGGCCATACATCATTGTCTAAATATTACAATCTTGCTACACATGTTTGAGAGCAGGTTCTCAAATTTTCCGACAACAAACTTTGTTGTCGGAAATTCCAATCGCGTGTAGACAATTCCGACGCAGAAAAGTTCCACGCATGCTCGGAATCAAGCAGAAGGACCCGCACTGGCTATTGAACTTCATTTTTCTCGGCTCAACGTACGTCTTGTAAGTCACCGTGTTCTTGGCGATCAAAATTTCCGACAATATTTGTGTGACCGTGTGTACGCAAGACAAGTTTGAGCCAACATCCGTCGGAAATAAATCCACGGTTTTGTTGTTGGAATGTCCAATCGTGTGTACGGGGCATTACAATTTGCTATGGAGCACAATTATTTATTTTATGGTGGGGATCACTATTTACAGAGTACCGGAGTGGCAATGGGAGCTAAATTTGCCCCGAGACCTTGCCGGTCTTTTTATGGCCCTGTGGGGGAGTGACAATCTTTTTTCTCTAAATGAGCCCCGCCTCATTTTTTGGCGTCGCTACATAGACGACGCCTTCTTTCTATGGAAGGGTGGATGAGGAATCTTTGTGTACATTTATGGTTAGTCTCAATGACAACCAATGGGGGATTAGATTTACAGTGGGGACGGAAAGTATTCAGGCCCCTTAAATTTTTCACTCTTTGTTATATTGCAGCCATTTGCTAAAATCATTTAAGTTCATTTTTTTTCCTCATTAATGTACACACAGCACCCCATATTGTACACACAGCAGCCCATATTGTACACACAGCACCCCATATTGTACACACAGCAGCCCATATTGTACACACAGCACCCCATATTGTACACACAGCACCCCATATTGTACACACAGCAGCCCATATTGTACACACAGCACCCCATATTGTACACACAGCACCCCATATTGTACACACAGCACTCCATATTGTACACACAGCACCCCATATTGTACACACAGCACCCCATATTGTACACACAGCACCTCATATTGTACACACAGCACCCCATATTGTACACACAGCACCCCATATTGTACACACAGCACTCCATATTGTACACACAGCACCCCATATTGTACACACAGCATCCCATATTGTACACACAGCACCCCATATTGACAAAAAAACACAGAATTGTTGACATTTTTGCAGATTTATTAAAAAAGAAAAACTGAAATATCACATGGTCCTAAGTATTCAGACCCTTTGCTGTGACACTCATATATATAACTCAGGTGCTGTCCATTTCTTCTGATCATCCTTGAGATGGTTCTACACCTTCATTTGAGTCCAGCTGTGTTTGATTAATACTGATTGGACTAGATTAGGAAAGCCAGACACCTGTCTATATAAGACCTTACAGCTCACAGTGCATGCCAGAGCAAATGAGGATCATGAGGTCAAAGGAACTGCCTGGAGAGCTCAGAGACAGAATTGTGGCAAGGCACAGATCTGGCCAAGGTTACAAAAAAAATTCTGCTGCACTTAAGGTTCCTAAGAGCACAGTGGCCTCCATAATCCTTAAATGGAAGACGTTTGGGACGATCAGAACCCTTCCTAGAGCTGGCCATCTGTTCAAACTGAACTATCGGGGGAGAAGAGCCTTGGTGAGAGAGGTAAAGAAGAACCCAAAGATCACTGTGGCCGAGCTCCAGAGATGCAGTCGGGAGATGGGAGAAAGTTGTAGAAAGTCAACCATCACTGCAGCCCTCCACCAGTCGGGGCTTTATGGCAGAGTGGCCCGACGGAAGCCTCTCCTCAGTGCAAGACACATGAAAGCCCGCATGGAGTTTGCTAAAAAACACCTGAAGGACTCCAAGATGGTGAGAAATAATAATAACATCTCTGGCACGGATGAGAGAGGAGGACACACAGCTGATCTCACGGCTCCCCCTTCTCCCCCCTCCCCCCTCCTGTGTGCTCCGCGGGCACTCAAGTGTGAAGCTAAAGAGCTCATATTTCCCGCGGAGCACACAGGAGAGGGGAGGGGGGAGAAGGGGGAGCAGTGAGATCAGCTGTGTGTCCTCTCTCATCCGTGCCAGAGAGGACCGACAAATAGAACATTAATGCCGCTGCCGGAGTCTCTCTGTGCTATTAATCTATGACACACGATCTCCGCTCAGAGTCGTGTGTGAAGATCAACCCCGCTGGGCCCCCCCACAGTGGCTGAATGCCGGGCCCAGTCGCAACTGCGACTGTTGCGACCCTGGTAATTCCGCCACTGCTTAAGGACCTTTTGGCACCTAGTGTAACAGATCCACCTCAAAAAAAATAGCATGTCTGGGAATTTGAAGGGCTTCTTCCCATGTAAGAGGTGAACAGTGTGCAGCACTTCGAAAACCATCAAGACCTCTATCTTTTCTTCCTATGTCACTTCTAGGGTTTATAATATCACAGATTTTATCACTTGTGGAACCACAGGGGTGATATACCTTCTCAGGTGCCCATGTGGCTTCCAATACGTTGGGGGGACCACAAGGGCACTTAAAGTACGAGTAGGAGAACACCTTTCCAACATCCTCAGGGGATTCATTGGTCATTGTGTTTCCTGGCATTTCTGCCAGTATCACAATAGAGATCCCTCCCTACTCCAGGTTATAGCTATAGAAAGGTTTATCCCGCACTGGAGAGGAAATAATCTAAAAAGACACATTTCACGTTGTGAAACTAAGTGGATTTTTGATATCCAATGTTACAGTCCCCCGGGACTCAACGTTGAGTGGGACATCAATTGTTATATAGATAATAGTTAGAACAGTGCCTGTTCATTTTTTTACCTGGTCCCTTTCCTCTTATGTGCATATTTCATGTATGCTTTTGTGTACATCCTCTATGCCTATATGCACATTTACAGTGTCTGTTCATTATTAAACCCTGTCCCCATCCTCTCATATGCATATCTTATGTATGCTTTTTTGTGTGCATCTTCTATGCATATACACATATATAATATTTTTTCTCCCATCCCACTTCATACTTTTAGTATAGTATATATGTTGCTGATACATAATTTGTATTTATATATACATTGTTTTTATTCACAGTTTTTATTTCATCCATCCTTGGTAGTTGCAGGGCCTAGGTGGATGAGAGGGATCATTGAAGATTCGTTGTAACTTCCATCAAAGGTACTCCTGCATCTTAATATGAAGAGAAGGTTTTCTTATATACAATTTTGTATATATAGTTTTTTATACAATTTTGTATATTCAATTTTGTATATACAATTTTTTATATATACATTTTTATATAGAATTTTGTATATTCAATTTTGTATATACAATTTTGTATATTCATTTTTTTTATACACAATTTTTTTATGTATCATTTTTTATATATATACCGTAATTTTTTATATACAATTTTTTTTTATACATAATTTTTTTTATGTTTAATTTTACATTCTCAGGGGTATAGGTAACACTTTTTTTTTTTTTTTTTCAAAAGGTTTTTATTGAGATTATTGAAAAGAAAACCTGTATATGTCAGGTATCATTAGGAACAATATTCTACAGTGACAAATGATAAACATAAGTTATCAAATCTAGAATGTACATTCACAGTGAAGACAGTATGAAGGATATATCATAACCAAAATAAGTTGAGTTACATTCTGTATAGGTAAGAGATCAAATTCAGCTAAATAAACATAATAAAACCAGAGGGGAGGGGACCAATAGCAAATTATAAAGGAAAAAAAAAAAAAAACCCAAGGGAAAAAAGTAAAGACAAAAAATTATACAGAGAAAAAGAAATAGAGAAATCAGAAATAAGGTGTAGCATAGTCATGTATAATGTTGCACTGTCAGTCAGGTAGCCTGAACAAGAACCAGGGGTTCCATTTAGTATCAAAGATAGGTATGGAATCATGAAGGGTGTGAAAGATCTTTTCAGTTTTCTTCATAGAATCTATACGAGCAATAATTTGTGCAAAAGGTATTGAGGGAGATTTCCAGTGAAGAGCAATACACCAGAGCGTAGCAATACATATTGAGTGGATTAACCTCAGCTGGGGTTTAGTGATCTCAGGCACATCTTGAAATAGGATGCAATGATGGAAGGAAAGATTGACAGGGTTTCCCACTAATTTGTCTATCAGTTTAAGAACCTCCTTCCAGGTGGGCTGTAATTTTTCACACTCCCAGAAGATGTGTAGGCAGGTGCCTAATTGGGTGCAGCCCCTGAAGCATTGGGGAGATGACTGCGGGTAGATTTTTTGAATGCGTGTAGGGGTATAATACCATCTCGTCGTGAGTTTAATGGCTGTTTCCTTTATGGAGAGGGTTTTTCGAGCTCTTACAAATGTTCATCCATCCCCTGTCCCAGTCAATGGTGTTTTGATCAAGAGCCAAGTCCTGTTCCCATTGTGATCTGTATCTCAGGGGGGGAGAATCTTCCATTGCGACCAGGGAACTATGGATCTGTGAGATAAGGCCCCTTTGGCGAGGAGCAGTATGACACAAATCCTCATATAGTGTCGAGTGATCGGAGGGGGGGTTGGGATAGTGTTTTTGAAAGAAATGTCTTATTTGGAGGAAGTGATAGAATTCCCTATCAGGGATAAGATGACGAGATTTGAGAGACTCAAATGAGGTGAATTTAGAGTTTATCAAGAAGTCTTTTAAGGTGATCAGGTTGTGTTGGGTCCATATCTCAAATACTTCCGGATGGGAAAAGGCAGTTGGGAATCTTGGGTCTCCTATATAGGAAGCCCCTAGGGATGGTTGAGAGATGAGGTTGTATTTATCTTTGTACCTGTTCCAGAGTGCTAAGCCGACCGTGACTATTAGGTTTTTGTTAGAGACTTCTGTGAGTAGGGGGCCAGAAGACCACATCAGGCCCGGTAGGTATAATGGGGAGATAGAGTCTTGTTCAAACTTTACCCAAGGGACCCTGGAGTCTCTGATGTTCCACTGGGCTTGTTGTGCGAGTCTACAAGCAATATAGTAAAGCCAGATACGGGGGGACTCCCAAGCCTCCCCTTTTAGAGGAACGGTAGAGAACCTCTTTCGCAAATCTAGGTGGCTTATCTTGCCAAATGAATTTGTTCATAAATGTTTGAATAGTGAGGAGATAAGATTTAGACACTCTGATTGGGAGGGACCGAAAGAGATACAACAATCTGGGAAGTATCACCATTCTTAGAGCTGTGATTCTGCCCAAGAAGGATATACGCAGCTGAGACCAGGAGTGGAGCGTTTTCTTCAGTTTAGATATCATGGGGGGGTAATTGTAGTCAAAGAGTTTGCTGAAGTCTCCTGCCAGATCAATGCCCAGATATGATAGACACGATTCCTTCCATACAAAATGGAAAGTCTGTTTAAATTGTTGTACTTCTGTTGGAGAAAAGCCCAGTGGGAGGGCGATAGATTTCGAGACATTGATCTTGAGGCCAGAAAGCCCAGCAAAATAAGATAGCGTTTGGAGTAGGTTTGGTATGGAAATGTGGGGGTTTGTTAGGAACAGAAGGACGTCGTCTGCATACATACAGAACTTATAAGACGAGGGGCCCTTGGTGTAACCTGAGATGTTTTGATTGTTCAGAATCGCTATGGCCAGGGGTTCCAGGGCAAGGGCAAAGATTAGGGGGGAAAGTGGGCAACCCTGGCGTGTGCCTCTACCTATAGGGAAGAACTCAGAGTTACAACCAGGGATTTTAATGCGGGTTTTTGGGTTTACATATAGGGCAGAGAATCCTTGTAAAAACTCTTCACGGAATCCCATACGTTGAAGGAGTGAGTTAAGATAGTTCCAGGAAACACTATCGAACGCCTTGTGTATGTCTAGGCTAAGTAAAAATAATTTACGGGAATTTAAATTGGAGTCTTGGATAATGTTAGTGGCTAGTCTAATGTTATCTGTTATGAATCTGTGTGGGATGAATCCCGACTGGAAGGGTGAGATAAGGGTGGAAATTATAGAAGCTAATCTGTCTGCAAGGATTCTGCTAAAGATCTTTACATCAATGTTCATGAATGAAATCGGCCTATAATTTTGTGGGAGTAAATGATTTTTGTTGGGTTTGGGGATCAGGGACATATTTGCCAGCAACATTTCCTCTGGGAAATCACCTCCTTGTAGGATCCAATTGAATAATTGGACTAGGCTGGGGGAGAGTAAGGAGGCAAATTTTTTGTAATAGATGGCTGAAAAGCCATCAGGGCCTGGAGCAGAGCCCGATCTTAGGGATTTAATGACATTGAGAACCTCTGAGGTGGTGACAGGGGCATTGAGCTTCTCAACTTGTGAGGCTGAGAGAGAGGGGATGTGCAGATCCTGAAACCATGCGTCATCAGCTGGGGAAGGGTGATTTGGGTTCGGAGAGAGAAGGGAGGAGTAAAATTGTTCGAATATTCGGAGTACTTCCTTGGGGTGAGAGGTGGGAAGGCCTGTACTAGAAGAGAGTTTATATACATGCGTGGGTCGAGTTGACTGATTTAGTTTTCTGGCGAATAAGGTGGAGGAGGTATTATTATGTAATAGGATTTTAGCTTTGGACCAACGGAGTTCTTTTTCAATTTTAGAGGATAGAAGGGAATCTAGTTCAAGGCGTTTTTGGTCTATTGTTTTTCTAGTAGATTCTAAGTCTAGCTTATTTGTGTCTTTGTATATGCGATCTAGTTCAGTGGTGAGGGTCAAAATCCTTTGTCTGTGATTCTTATTGTGGGAAGAGGCTATGCTGATTAATTTACCCCTTATAACGGCTTTATGGGCTGTCCATAGAATAGAGGGGGGGATGTCTGGGAGGGCATTAAGGGAGAAGTATTCCTCTATAGATTTAGCAGTGTCAGATTCAACTAGGATGTCAGACAGCAATGCTTCATTCAATCTCCAAATGTATGGTGTCGGGGCCAAACCAATAAATTCAGTGGTAAAAGAGGTCACCTGGTGGTCAGACCAAACACAAGGATAAATCTTTGCTTTGTTGGAGTTCGCCAATATTATCGGGGTGGTGTATATGTAGTCTAACCTAGCGTAACTCTTGTGAGGATGAGAGTAAAAGGTGAACTCCTTGTGACTGATATTGTGGGCTCTCCAAGTATCGACCAGCTGGTGATCCAAGAGGCCTTGGGTGAGAGATCTGGGGAATGCTTTTGAGATCTTGGTGGAAGCGGATCTATCCAGAGTGGGGTTGGCCACCAGGTTGAAGTCTCCTCCTATTATAATATGAGGAGAGTTCAGGCAGGTCAGTTTGTCAAAGAAGATTTTAAAAAAGGAGGCGGGAGCATCGTTAGGGGCGTAAACACTGGCAATAGTGATTTCCTTATTATGTAGTAAACCCTTTATAATCACAAATCTGCTTTCCTTGTCTTTGAAGCATTGTGTGACTTCCATGGGAAGGGAAGCATGTAAGAAGATGGCGGCACCCCTGCTTTTGGATGAATATAGGGTATAGAATGATTGTGGATAGTTTCTATGGAAGAATTTAGGGTGTGAGAAATGGGCAAAATGCGTCTCCTGTAACAGGAGAATTTTAGCACCAATCTTCCCATACATATCGAAGGCTTTGCGTCTCTTCATAGGGGAATTAAATCCCTTCACATTATGTGAGATACATGTAATGGTCATTTTTGATAATTAGGGTCCTATTTGGTGTATGAGGGCTAAGGAAAAACCCTCCTAGGAGACAGTAGTGTAAATTTAGACTAGGAGACAGCTCATCCAGCAGGGGTACTTCCACATACCCGCCCAGCCAACCACCCGCCCTAAAAGCATGCATAGAAGGTTGAAGAACAACAAAAGCAGTATTAGTAATTCCATAGAGGAGCCATAGGTTTTGAAAGAGTCTCAGGCTGTGACTTGTCAGACTAGCTAAAAAATAAAAGCTATTATCATTTAAAAACCAAAAAATCAGAAAAAGAGAAAACAAATAACAAAAATGACATAGAAAAAGGGACATGGAAGACCACATCCAACCCGGGTCAGGTAGAGTAAAAAGCAAAAAGAAAAAAACAAAAAAAGGTACTCTTCCTGACACAAAAATCAGCAACTTGCGAGACAACTAGGTCTCGATCCCAGCGAAACTGTGAGAAAAAAAAAGACTTCTCTTGCTGGGAGGGGGACACATCGAACAGCTCCAAGGGACAGTCGCATTAAAAATGCGGAGTAGATTTGGTGCAGGATGATCAGGACTTATGTGAGGTAGCAGTTCATCAGCGTAGTGGAACGATGGGATTCTCTCCGATGTCATATCGAATCCTTCTTCTGTCTCTTCTGGGTGGTGGTGTTTGCCAGATTGGTGCTTGGCGAGGTGTAGAAGGAGGGCGTCTGATTGCAGCAGCGTCCAGGAGACCCAGTTTCACCAGAATTTCATGGCCCTCATGTAGAGTGGTAGCAGAAAGAGTGGTGCCATTATAAGGGACTTGCAATTTAAATGGAAATCCCCACCTATATCGAATGTGTGCAGATTGTAGTGCAGTGGTGATTTCTTTCAGGCCTCTTCTTCTGTCCAGGGTCGTCGGAGAAATGTCCGGGTAAATCTGGATAAGATGGTCATCCAGCGTTATCCGTGGCTTGTTCCGGGCGGCTCTTAGGACTTCCTCCTTGATGAGAAAGTCCTTCATGCAGAGGACGATATCCCTGGGGGGTTTATCATCTGGGGGTTTCGGGCGTAGGGCCCTGTGAATACGGTCACATTTAAAAGCAGCAGAGTCCCGGTCTGGCAGGAGTGACTTAAAGAGTCTGATAACTAGTTGGTATCAGGTCAGTCTCGGACTCAGGGATGCCTCGTAGACGCAGATTATTGCGCCTATTTCTGTTGTCGAGATCCTCGACTTGCGTTTGGATAGCTGACAGGGCCAGGGTCAGGGATTCATGTTCTCGACTTAGGTCGTTGTATGCTAAAGCTAGCTCGTCATGTTTTGTTTCCAGGAGCTCGGTACGTGAGCCTAAGGCCGCGATTTCCTGGGATAATGTGTGGGAAGTCTTATGCAGCTCAGTTTGGAATTTCGTGGCCAGTTTGGTATACATGGCTTCTAGGCTGACATCCAAATCTGCTTTAGAGAGAGCAGTAGGGGACTCACCCGTCGAATTGGCAGAGGGAGAGGGACTCGGTCGAGGCGAAGAGGCTGGAGTAGGAGGTTTTCCTTTCCCGGCGACGCCATCTTGAGACATGCTGAGCCTTTCCCTCGTGCGGAGGAGGTAGTGAGTTAGGGTGTTTTGCGAAGCTCCTCTGGATTTCTTTTTCTTAGAAGGCATGCACCGATTGTTGTTGGCTCGAGGGGTGCAAAATTGGGGGTAGTTATAGCTGTGTATGACCCTCAGGAAGCCTTTATAGTCCCGAGCGGAGCGGAGCTACAGATTCAAGCGTCCATCTTCCTTGAAGCCGCGCATGCGCCCCGTAGGTAACACTTTTTAATATTCATACATATAGTGTACCCCCTTATTTTTATGTATAATTTAATTTTATTGTATATAAAATCAGATGTAAGGATGTATCTGTGAAATGTTTTTTTTTATGTTTTTTTTTTATTATTTTTTTTTTTTTTTTATGTGTTTTAAGGTACATACAATGTGTTAACATTTTTGGATGCATTCATTTGGCTTCCATTATGTGGTATAAATGCAGACAACCCTTTTGTGGAATTATCTGAGTAATGTGGTACTAATGTGTGTAGTATATACTAATGACACCTTAGGATGCAGCGCTTAATGGTGCTTCCGGTGTCTCTCTTGCTTATGTATATTCAAATAGCGTGGTGTGTGACGTCCAGACACAGCCTCCTTTCCCAGTAGAAGCCTTGTACGGGGGAAACGCGTCGGGCAGAGCTACAGGTCTTGACGTCACCACGCACCACAGCTGGCCAACTTGATCCACGGCTGGTTTGAATACACTGAAAGCAATTTTTTTGGATGTCAGTGCCTGCGATGTTTTAAGAATAAACGCCTTGTAATTCGAGTATTGCACCATGAAGCCTCTTCTTTCCATTTCATAATACATCCTGCGGTGGAGCTTGTCTTGTGAGGAATATTGCAGCAGAGGAAAGCCGCTACAGGAGGAGGAATCCCGCGATTGGAAAATGCTGTGGATACATCTTTTTTGGCCAAGTGATCCTCCCTGTGTGCGTCTATTTGATCTCTATGATCTGAGATCCATCACATCTGGTGAGCGGCTCTGTTTTACTCACTTTGTTTGATGAACAGAAAAATCGTTTGTTCTTCCGAGAAGTTCGTCCTGATTGTTTGCATCGGGTCAAGCACTTTTTGTACTATACAGCTTTATATCTTTTTTAATTAATCACAGCACATGTTTGCATTTATAAATGCCTTTTTTTTTTGGTTGTGCATTTTTATTTGTTGTACACATTTATGGACTGAATTTTTTTTTTTTCATATAATTTATATATATACCAAGCGCTATATATACACACCTATTCATTTGTCATGAGTTTAGTGCAGATATCCTGCTATACATAGGAAGTGTGGAAGTGTAGAATACCAGGAAGCCGAAATCACAATGGAATTCCGACTCTCTGAAAACGAACCACAACCCCTTTCCTAACACAAATCCGGCCCCCCAAATAATTCCTTTCCTAGCACAAAGGCCCCCCCCCCAGCACAAATCTCCCCCAAATCCTGTCCCCTAGCACAAATTATCTCCCCAGAAATCCCCCCAATCCTCCCCCCAACACAAAACCAGCCAAAAACCCCTTCCTAACAATCACCCCCCCCCCAAAAAAAAATCCCCCTCCTAGCACAAAGCTCACCCAACACAAATCCCCCAAATCCTGCTTTATAAAACAAATCACCCCCGCCCAAATCCTCCCTCCCAGCACAAAACCACCCAAAACCCCCTTCCTAACAATCACTCTCCCCCCCCAAAAAAATCCCCTTCCTAGCACAAAGCTCCCCCTCCTAGCACAAATCACCCCCCCCCCCAATCCTCCCTCCCAGCACAAATCTTCCCCCCCAGCACAAATCCACCCAAAACCCTATTCCTCATCCCCACCCCCCAAAAAAATTCCCTTCCTAGCACAAAGCACCCCCAACACAAATCCCCCAAATCCTGCCTTATAAAACAAACCCCCCCCCCCCCCCCAAATTCCCCTCCCAGAACAAATCCACCCAAAACCCCTTTATAACAATCACCCCCCCCCCACCCCCCAAAAAAATTCCCCTCCTAGCACAAAGCTCCCCCAACACAAATCCCCTAAATCCTGCCTTATAAAACAAATCACCCCCCCCCCCCCTAATTCTCCATCCAAGCACAAATCCACCCAAAAACCCCTTCCTAACAATCACCCTCCCCCCCCCAAAAAATCCCCTTCCTAGCACAAAGCTCCCCCTCCTAGCACAAATCACCCCCCCCCTCCCAAATGGTCCCTCCCAGCACAAATCTCCCCCCCAAGCACAAATCCACCCACAACTCTATTCCTGATCCCCCACAACAAAATTCCCTTCCTAGCACAAACCTCCCTCAACACAAATATCTCAAATTCTGATTCTTAGCAACCCCCCTCCCCCCGTCCCCCCTCCCAGCACAAATCCAGCCACAACTCTATTCCTCATCCCCCCCAAAAAAATTTCCCTTCCTAGCACAAAGCTCACCCAACGCAAATCCCCCAAATTCTGCCTCCTAGCAAATCCCCCCTCCCAGCACAAATCCACCCACAACTTCCTTCCTAACAATCACCCCCCCCCCAAAAAAAAAATCCCTTCCTAGCACAAAGCTCCCCCAACACAAATCACCCAAATCCTGCCTTATAAAACAAAATCATCCCCCCCAAAATCCCCCTTCCAGAACAAATCCACCCAAAATCCTGCCTCCTAGCACCCCCCCCCCCCCCAAATCACCCCTCCTAGCACAAATCCCCCCCCAATTGCCCCTTCTAGAACAAATCCCCACAATCATCCCCAACTAGCACAAATCCTCCCCCTCAAATCCCCCTTCCTAACACAAATCCCCCCTGTTCACTTTCCTGAGCTGGAGGTGTAAGGAAGGCCGTCCTCATCACTTCACGTTCCTCCACTAGGGGTACGGGACACACTTTCTTTGAACCCAGAACCTCTTCATGTGATTTTTATGTCTCCTTTGGGCTGATCCTCCCAACCACATCACAGAAAGAGAAACCTCATTACATATCAAAAATTCTTATCCGAATGCCCAGTTTGGTAGCCATGATGGTGCCACATCCCGGGAGGTATATACAGAAAGGAGGTTCATGGGAGGGACTTCTGGAAAGACGCCACTATGACAAATATATAAAAATACAAACATCATTTTATTAAATACAATCTTAAGACACTAATAAAATACAAGCAACAGTAAAGGTGAAATTTGCACAGGATGATGGGACTTTCTTCATACAAGAAAAAGCTCTAGATACAGAGCCACCATTTTTTGGGATTTAACCACTTAAGGACCGGGCCTATTTTTTAGACTCGGTGTTTACAAGGTAATCATTTTTTTTTCTAGAAAATTACCCCCAAACACACACATATATATATATATTTTTTTTTTAAACCCTAGAGAATGAAATGGCGATTGTTGCAAAACTTTCTGTCACAGCGGTCTTACAAGCGCACTTTTTTTGCAAATAAAAAATAACCAAACACTAAAGTCAGCCCAACTTTTTTTTTTTATATTGTGAAAGGTAATGTTACGCCGAGTAAATTGATACCCAACATGTCACGCTTCAAAATAGCGCCCGCTCATGGCATGGCGACAAACTTTTACCCTTAAAAATCTTCATAGGCGACATTTAAAAATTTCTACAGATTACTAGTTTTGAGTTACAGAGGAGGTCTATACATACATACATACATACATACACACACATATATACAGTGGGGACAGAAAGTATTCAGACCCCCTTAAATTTTTCACTCCTTGTTATATTGCAGCCATTTGCTAAAATCATTTAAGTTCATTTTTTCCTCATTAATGTACACACAGCACCCCATATTATACACACAGCACCCCATATTGTACACACAGCACCCCATATTGTACACACAGCACCCCATATTATACACACAGCACCCCATATTATACACACAGCACCCCATATTGTACACACAGCACCCCATATTGTACACACAGAACCCCATATTGTACACACAGCCCCCCATATTGTACACACAGCCCCCCATATTGTACACACAGCACCCCATATTATACACACAGCACCCCATATTGTTCACACAGCCCCCCATATTGTACACACAGCACCCCATATTGTACACACAGCACCCCATATTGTACACACAGCCCCCCATATTGTACACACAGCACCCCATATTGTACACACAGCTCCCCATATTATACACACAGCACCCCATATTGTACACACAGCCCCCCATATTGTACACACAGCCCCCGATATTGTACACACAGCACCCCATATTGTACACACAGCACCCCATATTGTACACACAGCCCCCCATATTGTACACACAGCACCCCATATTGTACACACAGCACCCCATATTGTACACACAGCCCCCCATATTGTACACACAGCCCCCCATATTGTACACACAGCACCCCATATTGTACACACAGCACCTCATATTGTACACACAGCACTCCATATTGTACACACAGCACCCCATATTGTACACATAGCACCCCATATTGTACACACAGCACCCCATATTGTACACACAGCACCTCATATTGTACACACAGCACCCCATATTGTACACACAGCGCCCCATATTGTACACACAGCGCCCCATATTGTACACACAGCGCCCCATATTGTACACACAGCACCTCATATTGTACACACAGCACCCCATATTGTACACACAGCACCCCATATTGTACACACAGCTCCCCATATTGTACACACAGCACCCCATATTGTACACAGAGCACCCCATATTGTACACAGAGCACCCCATATTGTACACACAGCTCCCCATATTGTACACACAGCTCCCCATATTGTACACACAGCACCCCATATTGTACACACAGCACCCCATATTGTACACACAGCTCCCCATATTATACACACAGCACCCCATATTGTACACACAGCACCCCATATTGTATACACAGCACCCCATATTGTACACACAGCCCCCCATATTGTACACACAGCACCCCATATTGTATACACAGCACCCCATATTGTACACACAGCACCCCATATTGTATACAGCACCCCATATTGTACACACAGCCCCCCATATTGTACACACAGCACCCCATGTTGTACACACAGCACCCCATATTGTACACACAGCACCCCATATTGATAGAAAAACACAGAATTTTTGACATTTTTGCAGATTTACTAAAAAAGAAAAACTGAAATATCACATGGTCCTAAGTATTCAGACCCTTTGCTCAGTATTTAGTAGAAGCCCCTTTTGATGAGTCTTTTTGGGAAAGAGGCAACAAGTTTTTCACACCTGGATTTGGGGATCCTCTGCCATTCCTCCTTGCAGATCCTCTCCAGTTCTGTCAGGGGGGATGGTAAACGTTGGTGGACGGCCATTTTTAGGTCTCTCCAGAGATGCTCAATTGGGTTTAAGTCAGGGCTCTGGCTGGGCCATTCAAGAACAGTCACGGAGTTGTTGTGAAGCCACTCCTTCGTTATTTTAGCTGTGTGCTTAGGGTCATTGTCTTGTTGGAAGGTAAACCTTCTGCCCAGTCTGAGGTCCTGAGCACTCTGGAGAAGGTTTTCATCCAGGATATCCCTGTACTTGGCCACATTCATTTTTCCCTCGATTGCAACCAGTCGTCCTGTCCCTGCAGCTGAAAAACACCCCCACAGCATGATGCTGCCACCACCATGCTTCACTGTTGGGACTGTATTGGACAGGTGATGAGCAGTGCCTGGTTTTCTCCACACATACCGCTTAGAATTGAGGCCAAAAAGTTCTATATTGGTCTCATCAGACCAGAGAATCTTATTTCTCACCATCTTGGAGTCCTTCAGGTGTTTTTTAGCAAACTCCATGCGGGCTTTCATGTGTCTTGCACTGAGGAGAGGCTTCCGTCGGGCCACTCTGCCATAAAGCCCCGACTGGTGGAGGGCTGCAGTGATGGTTGACTTTCTACAACTTTCTCCCATCTCCCGACTGCATCTCTGGAGCTCAGCCACAGTGATCTTTGGGTTCTTCTTTACCTCTCTTACCAAGGCTCTTCTCCCCCGATAGCTCAGTTTGGCCGGACGGCCAGCTCTAGGAAGGGTTCTGGTCGTTCCAAACATCTTCCATTTAAGAATTATAGAGGCCACTGTGCTCTCAGGAACCTTAAGTGCAGCAGAAATGTTTTTATAACCTTGGCCAGATCTGTGCCTTGCCACAATTCTGTCTCTGAGCTCTTCAGGCAGTTCCTTTGACCTCATGATTCTCATTTGCTCTGACATGCACTGTGAGCTGTAAGGTCTTATATAGACAGGTGTGTGGCTTTCCTAATCAAGTCCAATCAGTATAATCAAACACAGCTGGACTCAAATGAAGGTGTAGAACCATCTCAAGGATGATCAGAAGAAATGGACGGCACCTGAGTTATATATATGAGTGTCACAGCAAATGGTCTGAATACTTAGGAGCATGTGATATTTCAGTTTTTCTTTTTTAATAAATCTGCAAAAATGTCAACAATTCTGTGTTTTTCTGTCAATATGGGGTGCTGTGTGTACAATATGGGGTGCTGTGTGTACAATATGGGGGGCTGTGTGTACAATATGGGGTGCTTTGTGTACAATATGGGGTGCTGTGTGTACAATATGGGGGGCTGTGTGTACAATAAGGGGTGCTGTGTGTATAATATGGGGTGCTGTGTGTACAATATGGGGTGCTGTGTGTACAATATTGGGGGCTGTGTGTACAATATGGGGTGCTGTGTGTACAATATGGGGTGCTGTGTGTACAATATTGGGGGCTGTGTGTACAATATGGGGTGCTGTGTGTACAATATGGGGGGCTGTGTGTACAATATGGGGTGCTGTGTGTATAATATGGGGTGCTGTGTGTACAATATGGGGTGCTGTGTGTACAATGTTGGGGGCTGTGTGTACAATATGGGGTGCTGTGTGTACAATATGGGGGGCTGTGTGTACAATATGGGGTTCTGTGTGTATAATATGGGGTGCTGTGTGTACAATATGGGGTGCTGTGTGTACAATATTGGGGGCTGTGTGTACAATATGGGGTGCTGTGTGTACAATATGGGGGGCTGTGTGTACAATATGGGGTGCTGTGAGTACAATATGTGGTGCTGTGTGTATAATATGGGGTGCTGTGTGTACAATATGGGGTGCTGTGTGTACAATATGGGGGGGGCTGTGTGTACAATATGGGGTGCTGTGTGTACAATATGGGGGCTGTATGTACAATATGGGGTGCTGTGTGTACAATATGGGGGTGCTGTGTGTACAATATGGGGGGCTGTGTGTACAATATGGGGGTGCTGTGTGTACAATATGGGGTGCTGTGTGTACAATATGGGGTGCTGTGTGTACAATATGGGGGTGCTGTGTGTACAATATGGGGTGCTGTGTGTACAATATGGGGGCTGTATGTACAATATGGGGTGCTGTGTGTACAATATGGGGGTGCTGTGTGTACAATATGGGGGGCTGTGTGTACAATATGGGGTGCTGTGTGTACAATATGGGGTGCTGTGTGTACAATATGGGGTGCTATGTGTACAATATGGGGGTGCTGTGTGTACAATATGGGGTGCTGTGTGTACAATATGGGGCGCTGTGTGTACAATATGGGGTGCTGTGTGTACAATATGGGGGCTGTATGTACAATATGGGGTGCTGTGTGTACAATATGGGGGTGCTGTGTGTACAATATGGGGGGCTGTGTGTACAATATGGGGTGCTATGTGTACAATATGGGGGTGCTGTGTGTACAATATGGGGTGCTGTGTGTACAATATGGGGTGCTGTGTGTACAATATTGGGGGCTGTGTGTACAATATGGGGTGCTGTGTGTACAATATGGGGGGCTGTGTGTACAATATGGGGTGCTGTGAGTACAATATGTGGTGCTGTGTGTATAATATGGGGTGCTGTGTGTACAATATGGGGTGCTGTGTGTACAATATGGGGGGGCTGTGTGTACAATATGGGGTGCTGTGTGTACAATATGGGGGCTGTATGTACAATATGGGGTGCTGTGTGTACAATATGGGGGTGCTGTGTGTACAATATGGGGGGCTGTGTGTACAATATGGGGTGCTGTGTGTACAATATGGGGTGCTGTGTGTACAATATGGGGGTGCTGTGTGTACAATATGGGGTGCTGTGTGTACAATATGGGGGCTGTATGTACAATATGGGGTGCTGTGTGTACAATATGGGGGTGCTGTGTGTACAATATGGGGGGCTGTGTACAATATGGGGTGCTGTGTGTACAATATGGGGTGCTGTGTGTACAATATGGGGTGCTATGTGTACAATATGGGGGTGCTGTGTGTACAATATGGGGGGCTGTGTGTACAATATGGGGGCTGTATGTACAATATGGGGTGCTGTGTGTACAATATGGGGGGCTGTGTGTACAATATGGGGGGCTGTGTGTACAATATGGGGTGCTGTGTGTACAATATGGGGGTGCTGTGTGTACAATATGGGGTGCTGTGTGTACAATATGGGGGTGCTGTGTGTACAATATGGGGTGCTGTGTGTACAATATGGGGCGCTGTGTGTACATTAATGAGGAAAAAATTAACTTAAATGATTTTAGCAAATGGCTGCAATATAACAAAGAGTGAAAAATTTAAGGGGGTCTGAATACTTTCCGTCCCCACTGTATATATATATATATATATATATATATATATATATATATATATATATATATATATATATATATATATATATATATATATATATATATATATATATATATTTTTAATTTTTATTTTTTTATTATGTTTATTTTGTGGGCTGTGTGGGTGGGAACACATGACAAACTTATAATGGGAGTTTCCCAAATCTGACTGCAAAAATAAAAACTACATTTAAAGTACAAATACAGAGTTAGCTACATAAAAATACTAATCACTGATTGTTTTTCCATAATTAAATTATAATTATCTGGTGAAAATGTCTGGATCGTCTTAATAAAAAGGTAAAGTTGTGGGGAATGATATTAATCCTAAAAAAAAACAAAAAACATTGAAGGGAAAACCTTTATCTTGATAAATGAACAATTGAGAAGCAACATTAATATATAAAACTTTAATTACAATAAACACGGATAGAATTAATTTACTCCTTGATCCCGGTATCCTTGTCTACAGAAAGTGCAAAGCCAATAAAAAAAAACTAAACGTATTTGTAGATCTGTTTGATGAACCTTTTCCGGGGAGAGAAAATATAATTAACCAGAAAGTGGCGAGATATCTTGGTGGGTAGGATAAGCAAGGATTTGGAATTATCTGCAGAGGATCTTGTTCCGCCGTCTAATATCTCACCCAGTCCATAGAAGAGACAAATGGGAGCACATGTCAAGTCAAACATTAATAAGCATGAGGTGTGATTAAAGAGACTATCGGGGAGTGCTGGGAGGAAAGGCTGAGCTGGAAAATTAGCAGTCATTAGGACGAGGCCCACCGGGGACGCCGGTAATAGTGGTGATGTCATTTTATGGAAAAGTTAGTCATCCGAACATCTCAACCTGCAGATTATTCCAGAAGGATAAGAACAAATAAACACTCATCAAGAAATTCACACTCTCCTGGTCTGTCTATTATTCTAGATACATCAACTATTAAAGGGAATGTATGGTGGTTTGGTACATACAGTATCTCACAAAAGTAAGTACACCCCTCACATATTTGTAAATATTTTCTTCTATCTTTTCATGTGACAACACTGAAGAAATGACACTTGTCTACAATGTAAAGTAGTGAGTGTACAGCTTGTATAACAGTGTAAATTTGCTGTCCCCTCAAAATAACTCAACACACAGCTATTAATGTCTAAACTGCTGGCAACAAAAGTCAGTACACCCCTAAGTGAAAATGTCCAAATTGGGCTTCTTCTAGGAAGGCTTTCCACAAGATTTTGAAGGGTGTCTGTAGGAATTTATGTCCATTTGTGAGGTCAGGTACTGATGTTGGATGAAAAGACCTGGCTCAGCTCAGCACTGAAATTCATCCCAAAGATGTTCAGTAGGGTTGAGGTCAGGGCTCTTGAGTTCCTCCACTCTTCTAGGAGGGCTTTCTGCAAGATTTTGGAGGGTGTCTGTAGCAATTTATGTCTATTTGTAAGACCAGGTGTTCAGTAGGGTTGAGGTAAGTGCTCTTCAGTTCCTCCACTCTTCCAGGAGGGCTTTCCACAAGATTTTAGAGTGTGCCTGTAGGAATTTATGTCCATTTGTGAGGTAAGATACTGATGTTGGGTGAGAAGACCTGGCTCACAAATCAGCATTGAAATTCATGACAAAGATGTTCAGTAGGGTTGAGGTCAGGGCGCTTGAGTCCCTCCACTCTTTTGGTAAGGCTTTCCACAAGATTTTGAAGTGTGTCTGTAGGAATTTATGTCCATTTATGAGGTCAGGTGTTCAGTAGGGTTGAGGTCAAGGCTCTTGAGTTCCTCCACTCTTCTAGGAAAGCTTTCCACAAGATTTTGAAGGGTGTCTGTAGGAATTTATTTGCATTTGTGAGGTTAGGTACTGATGTTGGATGAAAAGAACTGGCTCAGCTCAGCATTGAAATTCATCCCAAAGATGTTCAGTAGGGTTGAGGTCAGGGCGCTTAAGTTCCGCCACTCTTCTAGGAAGGCTTTCCACAAGATTTTGGAGCGTGTCTTTAGCAAATTATGTCTATTTGTAGGGCCAGGTTTTCAGTAGGGTTGAGGTCAGGGCGCTTAAGTTCCACCACTCTTCTAGGAAGGCTTTCCACAAGATTTTGGAGGGTGTCTGTAGGAATTTATGTCCTTTTGTGAGGTTGGGTACTGATGTTGGATGAGAAGACCTGGATTACCATCAGCATTCAAATTAATCCCAAAAGTGTTCAGTAGGGTTGAGGTCAGGGCTCTTGAGTTCCTCCACCTTTCTAAGGAGGCTTTCCACGAGATTTTGAGGGGTGTCTGTAGGAATTTATGTCCATTTGTGAGCTCAGGTGTTCATTAGGGTTGAGGTCAGGGTGCTTGAGTTCCTCCACTCTTCTATGAAGGCTTTCCACAATATTTTGGAGCGTGTCTTTAGCAATTTATGTCTATTTGTAAGGCCAGGTGTTCACTAGGGTTGAGGTCAAGGCTCTTAAGTTCCTCCACTCTTCTAAAAAGGCTTTCAATGAGATTTTGAAGGGTGTCTGTAGGAATTTATGTCCATTTGTGAGGTCAGGTACTGATGTTGGATGAAAAGACCTGGCTCAGCTCAGCATTGAAATTCATCCCAAAGATGTTCAGTAGGGTTGAGGTCAGGGCGCTTAAGTTCCGCCACTGTTAAAGGAAGGCTTTCAAAAGATTTTGGAGGGCGTCTGTAGGAATTTATGTCCTTTTGTGAGGTTCGGGTACTGATGTTGGATGAGACCTGGATTACCATCGGCATTCAAATTCATCCCAAAGGTGTTCAGTAAGAATGAGGTCAGGACTCTGTACAGGACACCCAAATTTCTCCAAAACAAATCTGTCAGACCATGTCATGGCTTTGTACACAGGGGTGTGGTCTCTTAAGTATTAGTGGCTTTCAGTTGATTTCTTTTTTATTTATTTTTTTCCCCTAAAATGATAATTGTTTGCTCTCTTATGTTCATTTCCTACACAGTTTGCCATAAAAGATGTCCCTCTTTCTTATGTGAGAAAGTGTGAAGGTATGGACTGTAAGCGGGCAAAGAGACAAGCAGGAACCTTAATCTTGAATGATTGCTGACCATCAGAAAACTGGATGCGTGGGTGGTCACCCTACTGACCCTAAAAACCTGGTCAAGGTGTGCTCTGCAGAAAACCCGACCCTGCTGATTGTCAATCTGGGTCTTTTCATTCAATTAATTAGAGAACATTTTCTCTTCCTCCTGCTGAGTCTGTACCATTCAGTATTCAGTGTTTCGCCTACCACAGAACTCGCGTTCTCTTGTAGAAAAGCTTTAGTACAGCAAAACATAAAGTCAAACACACAGAAAAAAAAAAAAAAAAAAAAAGAGAGACTCGCACTGAAGCATATGCAGTCTGCAGCAAAAAATAACTTGCTTAACCAGATGATTCATCGTCAGGCTTGTATAAAAACAGTACACATCTTTACCAAAGCAGCGTGATACTGGACAGAAAAAGCTGCGTTCAATGTCGTCCTCTTCCTTTTTTTTTCTTTTCTTTTTTTTTTTTTTTTTAAGATGATGACGGGTTCTCTTTCAAAGACCCTTTTTTTAAATTTTTTTTTAAAATTTTATTCTGCTTGCATTATTCTGGAATTTCACACTGTGATTATGTAACGTTCATTCCGTCTGTCTAGCCAGCTTTTTAAATATTTTGTTGCGACTGATTCGTATCTGTATTTATAAAAATACATATAGTGTTTTGATCTTTACAGAAATAATAATAATAAAAAAAAAAAAAAAGCTATCATGTTACCCGCTGCGGACCTCTGCATCGGTCTTGTTACACGAGGAGCAATATGTGGCATGTAGACCGGCGCGGCGTGCATTAAAGTGAATCTAGCAAAAGCACTAAAGGCAATTTAGACTCCTATATATCAAAAAAAAAAAAAAAAAATTCAGAGTACATCTTAAAAGCCATGTCGTGTGGGCAACTGGGATTTTTTCTTTCTTTTTTTTTTTTTAAAAAACATTGTCTTTACAGTGAATAAATCATAATGCTTGAAACTGTAAACGCAATAGAAGAGGCGTACATAGCTGAACAGAGAGAGAGCATTTGTTTAGGAGGATATATAAACGAAACTCCAGGCAGTCAGCTGAATACATTTTGTAAATACATACCGTCTTAAAAACCATTAAAAAAAAAATTGAAATATTGTTTAACCAGCCTTATGATTCAAATTAAAAAAATGGTCAGCACACCTTAAACACCATCAAGAAAAAAAAAAAAAATCACCATGTAAAATTCTCAAGCATTTGCACAGCCGTCAAAATCATTATTGTTTTGTGTCTAATATTTATTATAATCTTTATTAAAATTTATTATATTTATTATATTTACTGGTATGAAGAAGTCTCCTGCTCTCTTTGTATTGCTTCCTTCGTGTGAAATCCCCGGTGTTCCTGCCAGGCTCTCTGCTTTTCTATTAAAAACTGACCACACTAAGCAGGAGAACACAGCATGGTCAGCTATTCTGGGAACCCAGTCGGCTCTCCTCCAATGATAAGACTTGTCCTGACATGCCTACCTGCTGTTTCTCCTCCCCAATGTCTTATGCAGCTGAGAGGGAATGTGATTACCTATTAAAAAGGAGAAAACGTGTGTGTGTATATATATATATATATATATATATATATATATATACACACACATACATACATATATACATATATATATATACACATACACATATACACATATACACACACACACACACACACACAATAGAATGATTATATACAGCTAAGCTCATAAGTTTACATACCCTGGCAGAATTTATGATTTCTTAGCCATTTTTCAGGGAATATAAATGATAAAACAAAAACTTTTCTTTCACTCATGGTTAGTGTTCAGCTGAAGCCATTTATTATCAATCAACTATGTTTACTCTTTTTATATCATGATCACAACAGAAACTACCCAAATGACCCTGATCAAAAGTTTACACACCCTGGTGATTTCGGCCTGATAACATGCACACAAGTTGACACAAAGGGGTTTGAATGGCTATTAAAGGGAACCATCCTCACCTGTGATCTGTTTGCTTGTAATTAGTGTGTGTGTATAAAAGGTCAATGAGTTTCTGGACTCCTGGCAGACCCTTGCATCTTTCATCCAGTGCTGCACTGACGTTTCTGGATTCTGAGTCATGGGGAAAGCAAAAGAATTGTCAAAAGGATCTGCGGGAAAAGGTAGTTGAACTGTATACAACAGGGAAGGGATATAAAAAGATATCCAAGGAACTGACTGAATGCCAATCAGCAGTGTTCAAACTCTAATCAAGAAGTGGAAAATGAGGGGTTCTGTTGAAAACAAACCACGGTCAGGTAGACCAACTAAAATTTCAGCCTCAACTGCCAGGAAAATTGTTCGGGATGCAAAGAAAAACCCACAAATAACTTCAGGTCAAATACAGGACTCTCTGAAAACATGTGGTGTGGCTGTTTCAAGATGCATAATAAGGAGGCACTTGAAGAAAGACGGGCTGCATGATCGAGTCACCAGAAGAAAACCATTACTACGCAAATGTCACAAAGTATCCCGCTTACAATACGCCAAACAGCACAGAGACAAGCCTCAAACCTTCTGCCACAAAGTCATTTGGAGTGAGGATACCAAAATTGAGCTTTTTGACCACAACCATAAACACCATTCCTACTGTGAAACACGGAGGTGGATCACTGATGTTTTAAGGGTGTCATCAGACAGGAAGCTGCGCATGGGATGTACTTGGACATTCCAACATGACAATGATCCAAAACACAAGGCCAAGTCCACCTGTCATTGGCTACAGCAGAATAAAGTGAAGTTTCTGGAGTGGCCATCTCAGTCTCCTGACCTCAATATGATTGAGCCCCTCTGGTGAGATCTCAAACGTGCCGTTCATGCAAGACAACCCAAGAATTTACAGGAACTGGAGCATTTTTACCAAGAGGAATGGGGCAGCTTTACCATCTGAGAAGATAAAGAGCCTCATCCACAAATACCACAAAAGACTTCAAGCTGTCATTGATTTTAAAGGGGGCAATACACGGTATTAAGACCTGGGGTATGTAAACTTTGATTATGATATAAAAAGAGTAAACACAGTTGATTGATAATAAATGGCTTCAGCCAAACACTGACCATGAGTGAGAGAAAAGTTTTTGTGTTATCATTCATATTCTCTGAAAACTGGCCAAGAAATCATAAATTCTGCCAGGGTATGTAAACTTATAACACATTCATTCTTTGATTTCAGAAATGTGTTTACAGTTCAAATTCAAATGGAATTCGAGGTAAATTTTGATTCGAAAACTCAATTTTGAAAAATTGGACGAATTTTGTTTGGTTATTCAGATTCGGTAAACTTCTTTTATACTGTAATTTGGGTATTCAGAAATATCCGAAGCTCAAAATAAAGAAAATTTTGTCTGAATATTAATTCGGAATGAAACGAACCGCACATGTGTACAAAATACACCGCTGATTATTACTGTCTGGGATCTGTTGAGCTTTATAATACTTTGTACAGCACACGATTAACAGTGATTGGAGATGCCCCCTGAGCTCAATTTTCAAAAAACATTTTCCTTTTCTTTCTTCATTTTGTAAAACAAATGAGAGCTGCAAAATACTCACCATGCCTCTCAGCAAATACCTTGGGGTGTCTACTTTCCAAAATGGGGTCATTTGGGGGGGTTCCTGCTCATTGGTCCTCATTATGCTATTTTGAACATCTCCTTATGGCCCCCTTTTTTTATTGATTATAATTTTCTTATAGTCCCACTTGACTCCCCCCGGGGCACCCGTGTGTGTTTTTGGTGGTCTGGGTGCAGGCCAGGAGGGTGTCCTTCTTCCGGGTTTTTCTCTGATCAGGGAACTGCGACGCACAATGCGGGCGCCCCCTTTCCCCCACGCCTTGTTTGTGGGGGATGGGTGCGAGCACTGCGTTTCAACCTCACGCCCTCCTCGCTGGATGGGCGAGTCACTTCTCCTGGCGCTGCTGTGCCGGCGACTATCCAGCTACGAGCGACGTAGGAACTGGTTTGGCGCCAAATCACCGGGCGGCTCTCCCGCATCGGTGACGGCGCCTCTCTCCTCCCCTTTCTCGCGTGTGTGTGTCGTTAATGGGTTTCCTGCCGTGGCCCCTATATGGGTGCCATCCCTGGGCGGCCCTGGCATTTGGCTTCCTTCCACTCCTCAGGACACTTCACAATATTTGCTCTCTAGCCCGTCTGGCAGGTATCATCTTCACTTTCTTGCACTTCATTCTTTCTCTTTCTACTCAGTTCCCCTCTGACTCCCTTTTCGGGGGGCTCACCTTCTTTACCATGTTCTCGTCCTCATTTTCGGGTGTTGGCACTGGTTTCCTTAGTCCTACAAAGGGATCTTATGCACTCTGGTTTAACACACATCACTCTCTTTCCACAGTGACAATTTGGCCTCCTGGCATCACATGCCCACTCATTCACCATAGCGGGATGCCACGTCCGTCCCTTGGGGGGGATAACCCTTTGGGTTGTCCGTTTACGGAAGACACCATCTCAGCTCCCGGATGGAGGTTTCCCCGTTTGGGGCTACTCGTGGCCCACATTATCATATTATCAGCACACGGATGCCCTGTGAGTATCATATGGGGTACTATACCCTCTTTGGCACTACCAACATTTATGACTACATTAGGCTTATTAGTAATTTTTAACATGTCATTGCAGTGATAGCCTGCTCCTCATGAGTGACATAAAGCCACGAAACGCGTTGAGCCAACAGATGTCGTGTTTTAACTATGTGTATCCATACATCTATCTACTGTGGATTTTCCAATGTATTTTAAATACATTTTTCAACATGGATTTATATATGTTAAGTCCCAATATTTATCATGTGTTATCTTTGTTAACAGAACTATTATGAACTGTGTATTTTATGGCCAATTAAAGTTTTTTATCCAGTATATTTTTTCCTTCTTTAATGTAAGGGATTAGAGGATTTTTTAGATCTTACAAGTATCAAATATATATTATTATAATTAATGATAATAATTAATTATAATAATAATTCATTATAATTATTAATTATATATTATATATACATTTATATGTGATAGTGTATTATGAATTACCAGTATATGTTTCAGATATAATTACATTTACCAAACATTATTTGATCCATCGCGTACTTCATTCAATGTCCCGCCCCTACGTTTTTAATTCTATATATATTTTAATGTTCTTTTTTTTCATGTAGCCTGTGGGCTGATGAAAAAAAGAGATTGATCGGTGGGTATGCCCACCATTACAATACCGCCCTGCATCCACCCACTTCTAATGATGGGCATACATGCACCATTTTTTTTTTTAACTGTGGTGGTGAAATCGCCTCCTACAGCGCTGGAGTCGCTGATTTACGTATCGTGAGAGCAAACGCTGTTGCTGTCAAGATAAATAAATCAGTGCTGCAGCTGAATGGCGTACCTGAAAAGCAAACAACGGTAACAATAAAACATTACCTAAAAAAAACAACAACAATCTGTGGCAAAAAAAAAAAAGACTTGATCGCTCGGGACACAGGCAGATCCCCGTTCAGTAAGTAGGGAAGGTTGTGATCCCGTATGACTGCTAAGCAGGAACACGGATCTCTGCCTTCCCCTAGTGAAAGCACCTCCCCCCACACTAAGCAAGCACTCCCTAGGCACACATTTAACTCTTTGATCTCCCCTAGATGTTAACCCCTTCCCAGCCAGTGTCATTAGTACAGTGACAGTGCATTTTTTTAGCACTGATCATTGTATTGGTGTCACTGGTCCCCAAAAAGTGTCAGTTTGGTTCCAATTTGTCCGCCGCAATGTCGCAGTCCCGCTATAAGTCCTTGATCACTGCCATTACTAGTAAAAAGAAAAAAAAAAAAAAAACATAAATATATCCCCTATGTAGAAGAATACATATTACCCTAAACTGATGAGGAAATTAGATTTTTTTAATTGGATGTTTTATAGCAGAAAGTAAAAAATATTTTCTTTTTTTTTTCAAAATTGTCGCTCTTTTTCTGTTTATAGCACAAAAATTGAGGTGATCAAATACCACCAAAAGAAAGCTCTATTTGTGAGAAAAAAAAGGACATCAATTTTATTTGGGTACAGCATCACACGACCGCGCAATTGTCAATTAAAATAATGCAGTGCCGTATCGCAAAAAAATGGCTTGGTCATGAAGGGGGGGGGGGGTGAATCTTCCGGAGCTGAAGTGGAAGCCCTGACAATTTACACAGTCCTTATATATATATATATATATATATATATATATATATATATATATATATATATATATATATATATATATATATATATATATATATATATATATATATATATATATATATATATATATATATATATATATATCTATATATCTATAAATATATCTATCTATCTATCTATCTATATATATATATATTGTTATTAGGAGACCCGGGATTGCCTCTTCTATAGTTAGAAAGAAGAAATACATTTAGAGGATATGTAAGAAATGATCGATTTTTCGGTGTAGACCCGCCGTCTGTGAATGCCGTCTGGGAAAGAATTTTTTGGCTTCTTTGTGAAAGTTTAAACTTTAATAATATCAAAATGAAGCCATCCATCAATCACACATTTAAAAGGGCTGCTGGGCACCCGAAGCGCGTAAGAGCTTTGATGGATTTCTTTTCCGTAATATTGTTTTAATAAAGGTTGAGCTTTTATGGAGATGCGTCGTAAGTCATTCCTTCTACCGTCCTGGAGCACCCACCGGGCTCCAAACTAGAGGTCAACGACTGAACGACTGTCCGTCACATCCAGGTCTGGGTTTGTGAAATGGCCCAAAGGGAGGAGAAATTAGGAGCAGCGGATTGCTGGTTTTTAGGTGTCTTTTCACGAGTGTCTCACATGAGAGTCTTTGGGGGGAAAAACTGCAGGAATTAAACACTAGGGGTCAATTTATAAAAATTAAAAAATAAAAATTGCATAGTAATTCATCCATTATGGATACATTTATACATTTGGATACATTTATTTGATGGTCCTCTCTAGCGCCCCCTAGAATTGTTACATTGTCTCCCTTGTTACAAGGATGTGTGCATTTCCTGTGCTCCTAAGCTCCATCTAGTGGCCATAATATGGTATTTTACCACAGCGGAAAACAGTCACTTCCAGCGCTATGAGGTCTTCTGTAGAACAGAAACAGCGAGGACAACGGTAATTCAAAAAAACTGAGCGAACGCTGCCCTCCTCAGACGGGGTGATCCGACTGAAGCTACAAAAATAAAAAATGAGAATGGAATGCGCACACACCTAGTGCATTACCAAAAGACATTTAATTCATGATAAGATCAATAAAAAAAATGGATACTCACGAGGTGGCAGATAATAGTAAGCCATAAAAACCAGGCAATGCTGAGCAGTGTGGACACACATGTGCCGTATTCATATCACGGGGTATACTGCTGATGCGTTTCGGGGGACGCACCCCCCTTCCTACCAGCTTAGCTCTGAGGAAGGGGGTGCGCCCCCCAAAACACGTCAGCTCTATACCCCGTGATGTGAACACGGCACATGTGTGTCCACACGGCTCAGCATTGCGTGTTTTTATGGCTTACAATTAGTTGCCACCTTGTGAGTATCCATTTTTTATTGATCTTATCATCAATTAACCGCTTGCCGACCAGCTGACGTCATTATACTGCGGCAGGTTGGCACGGCTGCGCGAATCACCGTAGGTGTACGTCGGGCACTTTAAGAGCTCTAAGGGGCGCGTGCGTGACGCCGGACCCGATGGGCCTGGCCACCCGCGATCGCTCCTCAGAGAGCCAGGATGGGGATCTGTCAATGTCAACAGACAGATCCCCGTTCTATCAGGGAAGTAGAGAGAGAGAGATCTGCTGTTCCTAGTGATCAGGAAAAGCGATCTCTCTCCTCCAGTCACCCCAGCCCCCCCACAGTTAGAAACACCTCCCAGGGAACACACTTAACCCCTTGATCGCCCCCTAGTGTTAAGCCCTTCCCTGCCAGTGACATTTACACAGTAATCAGTGGCTATTTTTAGCTCTGATCGCTGTATAAATGTCAATGGTTCCAAAATAGTGTCAAAAGTGTCCAATGTGTCCGCCGCAATGTCACAGTCCTGATTAAAAAAAAAAAACGCAGATCGCCGGAATTACGAGTAAAAAAAAAATTCGTAATAAAAAAATGCCATAAATCTATCCCCTCTTTGTAGACGCTATAACTTTTGCGCAAACCAATCAATATACGCTTATTGCAATTTTTTTTTTACCAAAAATATGTAGAAGAATACGTATTGGCCTAAACTGAGGAAGAAATGTATTTCTTTTTATTTTTTGGGGGATATTTAATATAGCAATAAGTAAAAAATTGTTGTTTTTTTTCAAAACTGTCGCTCTTTTTTTTTTTTTCATAGCGCAAAAAATAAAAAACCGCAGAGGTGATAAAATACCACCAAAAGAAAGCTCTATTTGTGGGCAAAAAAAAAGACGTCAATTTTGTTTGGGTACAACGTCGCACGACCGCGCAATTGTCAGCTAAAGCGACGCAGTGCCGTAACGCAAAAAAATGGCCTGGTCATTAAGGGGGGCAAATCCTTCTGGGGCTGAAGTGGTTAAATGCCTTTTGGTAATGCACTGGGTGCGTGCGTCTTCCATTCTGTTTTATTTTGTGGTATTTTACTATTGCTCGTAATAAAAGAATAATTGTTCCAAACAGAAAACGGCTCAAATAGTTTTATAGCTTTTCGGACGTACTGCACACATCCAAAGAGTGAACCGGTAATCACAAACTGAATGTCCCACACGATTCCTAACATTGCTGGTGACTTCTCATAGCTACACACAGCCACTTCCATTCAGCATTGGGGGGGTCATTTACGCACTTAGCCACAGGATCACCAGTTGCCTCCTTCCAATATCCACAGGGCTCTTCCCAGTGATGGAGATGTAGACTCACACCACAGCAGGACAGTTGGACTTCTTCCCACCAACTTCCTCCTGGCTCTCTCCGGTGAGCTTCCTCCTGACCCAGCTTGATCCCTAGACAATGGATTTTGTGAATAGCACCCCCCCCCCCCCCAGCTAAGCTGGTATCTTCACAATGGATCTCTAACCCTCCTGCTATAGGGTCAGAGCCCCTGTGTAGGGATCTCCTCCTGCGGAACTGGACCCAGGAACACTGCACCCTGCTGCTCAGGCCCCATGCTATTTATGAGCTCCCCCCGCCACCTTCTGGGCACACCTCCGCAGGGATTGGCTGGAGCTCAATAAATATTCAGGCTGCCTGTTCTGCTCTTCCTCACACTATACTTCTAGAATCCTCTAGTTCAGGGGTCTCCAAAACTTTCTAAACAAAGGGCCGGTTTATTGTCCTTCAGGCTTTGGGGAGGGGGGGGGGGACTGTGGCCAGCAAGAGTGGAAATTTTCCTGGCATAAGCAGGAGTACACATTATCACATTCAGTATTAATGGGAGGATCAGTGCCCCTTCGTTGGTATCATTGGGAGGAATAGTGCCCCATCATTGGTATCATTTGGAGGCATAGTGCCCCATTGTTAGTGTCATTGGGAGGAATAGTGCCCCATCATTAGTATCAGTGGGAGGAATAGTGCCCCTTTATTGGAATCAGTGGGAGGAATAGTGCCCCATCATTGGAATCAGTGGGAGGAATAGTGCCCCATCATTGGAATCAGTGGGAGGAATAGTGCCCCATCATTGGTATCAGTGGGAGGAATAGTGCCCCATCATTGGTATCAGTGGGAGGAATAGTGCCCCACTATTGGTGTCAGTGGGAGAAACAGTGACCCATCATTTCTGTCGGTGGGAGGAATAGTGCCCCATTATTGTTGTGAGAGGGAGAAATACTGTGCCATTGTTTGTGTCATTAGGAGGAATAGTGCCCCATTGTTGGCATCATGGGAAGGAATAGTTGCCCATTGTTGGTGCCATTGGGAGGAATAGTTGCTTATTGTTGGTGACTTTGGGAGGAATAGTGCCCCATTGTTGGTATCATTGGGAGGAATAGTGCCCCATCACTGGTATCATTGGGAGGAATAGTGCCCCATCATTGGTATCAGTGGGAGGAATAGTGCCCCATCGTTGGTATCATTGGGAGGAATAGTGCCCCATCATTGGTATCATTGGGAGGAAAGGTGCCCCATGATGTTACTTGGAGGAAAAGCGCCCTATCGTTGGTGTCATTGGGAGGAATAGTGCCCATTGTTGGTATCAGTTAGAGGAATAGTGCCCCATTATGTCATTGGGAGGAATAGTGCCCCATGATGTCATTGGGAGGAATAGTGCCCCATTGTTGGTGTCAGTGGGAGAAATGGTGCACCATTGCTGATCTCGTATCAGTGGGAGGAATAGTGCCCCAAGGGCCAGATAAAGGCAAGACAGGGGGCCACAGTTTGGGTAGACCACTGCTCTAGTAGATAGGGGGAAGCAGCCTGTGAAACATTGGGCAGCCCTAAATAATCAATCCCTTCTCCACTGAGTACAAGGGAGCCATACTAAATTTACATAGCAGCCTACTCCAAACTAGGAGGGATAGAAATAGATAGATAGACAGACAGACAGACAGACAGACAGACAGACAGACAGACAGACAGACAGACAGACAGACAGACAGACAGACAGACAGACAGACAGACAGACAGATAGATAGATAGATAGATAGATAGATAGATAGATAGATAGATAGATAGATAGACAGATAGATAGACAGATAGACAGACAGATAGATAGACAGATAGATAGACAGACAGACAGATAGACAGATAGACAGATAGAACCTTAGCCTACTGTCCAAGCCTCCTCAGCCGTTCTCCTAATTCTCACCTTTGACAATCACGACGCTTGTTGTTATTTCCAGAGACCTTCCATGACTAACGAACCTCGTGAGCCAATGAGACATCACCGGTTCCCGTCCCGGAGAATCGTCAGCCGCTCCGAGGTGCTAACAACGCCAACGTGACAATTATGTGTACATTTTCAATGCAAGCTGTCAGTTTGTGCCTCGGTCGCATTAATAAGAAGTGTTCGCATCACTAATTGTCCCTTCGGGAACCACCTCAATGAAGGTAGAGCTCAAAATAAGGCTTTATAGCCAGGAAAAAAAAAATATATAAACAAGGGGACAAATGGCAAAAAACTTGACTGACTCGTTAGCGGGTTGAAACCGGCTCCTCGGGATATCGTAGAATCGTTTCGTTACTACAGTTGTGAAAATCAACAGGAAGAAGAAAAAGGAAAAAAAATTGTGGAAACCAGCGGAAGAGAGAGACCCAACTGTTGATTCCGACTTGTTAGCGCTGGTGAGGAGAAACTGTATGTAATTATGCTTTCTGAAGTGACAATTGGTTATTAGAAGTTCAGAAATAGCAATCACTGAGATAAAGCAATCACGGCTGGGTTCCCACTTCCTCGCCTTTCCAACGCCGTTCGGTGAGAAAGGAGAGGACGATGGGGAAATTGTCAGACTGAATGCAGTCATTTGTAAAGTAGCAAATCACAAGACGCGTTCACGGGGTACGGGGGCCCTGCGCAAGCATACCGCTGTCTCCCAGGGCATCATTATGTTCTGCCGGATTGATCGCCATTTTACATATGTATAATGAATGCCTGGAAAGTACACAACGGAGGCAATTATATTTCGGCAAGTGCAAATTAAATTTACAATTTGTTCTAAACTGTATTCGCTTAAAACTGAACTCTGGGAAAATGGAAAAAAACTACCCTTGCAGTGGGGCTTCCTCCCCATCGCCAAGGATTAAATGCTCGGGTTTTTTGGCCTAGGGGGGACATTTAAAAAGCAGTTTTACTTAACTTTCCCTCACTCCGCCAGCAACCGGCGCCCTCCTCCCTCCGAAGAACAATCAACAAATTGGATTGTCATTCTATAATAAATTATAATAATAAAATGTATTATAATGGAAGTCCCATCCAATACCAAACATGAAAACCATAAATAAGCACACAATCACATACACACAATAATTAATAAACAAAAAAAGCGCGCAGTATAATTAATCCCTCTGAACTTACTGCTTGTCAATAATAGAAAAAAATAACGAGGCCTCCCTACCCTTTCTCTTCCTATGTTAGCGTATTGCTGTCACTAGAATTTAACAACCGTATTGCCCAAGTACATTATGGGAGGCAATACTCTTGTACCGCCTACGGCATGGTTGCAATTTAGAGAAGTAGTTTTGTAAGCAGGTGTAGTAGATCCTCCAACCTGAAGGTGGCATCTTGTGGTTGCCACCTCATCCCTTTAAACCCGAACACATATGAATTACACGGGTTCTGAGGATAACTTAATGCAGATAAGGCACCATGTGAGTTTAATTACCACCTTAAGCATCCTCAGAACCTGTGTAATTAATAGACACGTGCACTGACAAAAAATGTGTTCATTTTTCGTTTTCTAAACTATTCTAAAATTCGGAAATCCGAACTTTTGAATTCTGAATTTTATCATTTCCGAAATTTGAATTTTCAAATTCCGAATTTCCGAATTTACAATTTTTGAATCCTGAATTTCTGAATTTTCGGAATTTGAAAATTCGGGAAAAGCAGAAATTCGAAAATCTGAAAATTCAAAAATCTGAAAAAAAAGAAAGAAAATCTGTAAAATTTGAAATAACTAACTAATAATAAATATTACATTATAGGTATTGGGATTTCCTTTCAAATTTGGTTCTTTGTGAATTTGCTAATACGAATTTACTAATTTCCTAATTTCAAATTTCAAATTTCCGAAATTTCGATTTTCCGAACTTCCGAATTACCAAAAATTTGAATTTCAGAATTTCCAAAATTTTTCCAATTTCCGAAATTTCCCATTTCCGAATTTCCAATTTCAGATTTTCGAAATTTCCAATTTTCGAAATTTCCAATTTCTCAAAAATGTGGAAATTTGAAAATTAGGAAATTTACTAATTCCCTAATTTCAAATTTTTGAATTTCTGAAATTTCGATTTTCTGAACTTCCGAATTTCCAAAAATTCGAATTTCCAAAATTTTCCAATTTCCGAAATTTCCAATTTCTGAAATTTCGAATTTTCGAAAATTTGGAAGTTTGAAAATTCGGAAATTGGAAATTTCAGAAATTAAAAAATTCGGAAATTCGGAAATTAACGAATTTGTCAAAATTTTTTAAAAAACTAATTCGGAACTAAATGAATTGCACATATCTTGTAATTAATACATGTTTGGTTTTAAAAGGGATGAAGTGGCAACCCTAGCCTCAGGTGCAGTACTAGGGAGAGGTTTAGGATTAGTAGGGATGTGTATGTTTCCTCTTCATGTCTCCTTTCCAGGGTGTTCACATTTGCACCATTTCCAGGCAGATTGCCTTGGGCAGTCTTATACCTGTCAGGACCAGGATCTGAGGGAGGGGGGTGTAGATCGCACTGGACTGACTCAATCAGTCACTGCTGTTGGGTATGCAAAAGTGTGGGCAGGTTGGAAGGGTTTGTTTCCAGAGGTTCATGCCCCGACTTGAGAAGAAAGTGGTGGTGGGCCCTGTTAGGGCCTGGGCTGCTGCCTTGGGGTACGGCCTTGTGGTCGACTCCACGTATGCTTGAGAAGAAGTGAAAGTAAAGGAGCACCCGGTGTTCAGTAGATGCAGGTTTTAAAACCTTTTCTTTGGGGTAATAACAATAAAGGCCAACGCGTTTCGGAGGAAACGAAGACTCCGCCTTCATCAGGGCAGACCGATAGGCTGTAGGTTCAGAGGCAGCATTTACCAGGACCAGGATCTGAACCCACGACCTCTTCTTGCTGAGCCACCGGAAATGCAGACAGCTCCTTGTCTGAACCCTTTAGATAATCTTGCCTTGTACCTTGTTTCTTGTGAACCTTGTACTCCTTGCTCCTCATTTGACCTTCCTATTTAAGCTATGCCTTTGCACTTCCTATTTGCCAGATTATTGTGCTCTCTCCAGCCAATATCTTGTTCTTTTGTGTACCTGCAGCTGCCTTATCTCCACTACCATTCGTTGTTAATCTTTGGCTTGTTCCTCGACTACACTTCTGGTGATCCAAACCTGCAACCACTTGTTACCAACTTTTGGCTTGTTTACTGACTACATTTCAGCTTGATCCCTACCTGCTATATCTGCTACTGGACCCTGACTTGCTCACCTCCTGGTGGAGCGATCCTGAGGACTGCGACCTGGTACTAACATGCAGCAAAACCCATCTCCGCCATCAGGGGCTCTGGTGAATACCAATTAGTACTTAGACCTCGCACCTTGGGTAAGCCTGCTTCATCCCCCAGGGTGACCTGCTTGTGTATTTATCCAGCTGGTCAGTAGGAGCCTCTCGACTGCTATAGCTACTGATCTTGTATAGGTTTAAGGCCAGTTTAAGCCAACACACTCTCCAAGGAATCCTGATGTAGCTCCCTCCTACGATAGGATGCTAGGTAAATCTAGTTTTTGGCTCACTCTATAATCAGAGGAGCATTGATCATTTCCTTAGGTCTGCTTGTGGTTGCATGAGTAGTTTGATTCCCCTGCCTTTGGAAGAAGCTTCCAAAGTAGGGATGGGCCGCACACACCCCCCAGTTTGGTTCGCACCAGAACACCTCGAGCAGGCAAAAAGTTCTAGAGAACACGCAAACCCTATTAAAGTCTATGGGACACGAACATGAAAAATTAAAAGTACTTATTTTAAAGGCTTATATGCAAGTTATTGCCATAAAAATTGTTTGGGGACCCGGGTCCTGCCCCAGAGGACATGTATCAATGCAAAAAACAGTTTTTAAAATGATCGTTTTTTTTAGGAGCAGTGATTTTATTAATGCTTAAAGTGAAACAATAAAAATGAAATATTCTTTTAACCACTTCAATACCAGGCACTTAGACACCTTCCCGCCCAGCCCAATTTTCACCTTTCAGCGCTGTTGCAATTTGAATGACAATTGCGCGGTCATGCTACACTGTACCCAAACAATTTTTTTATCATTTTGTTCCCACAAATAGAGCTTTCTTTTGGTGGTATTTGATCACCTCTGCGGTTTTTATTTTTTGCGCAACAAATAAAAAAAGATCGAAAATTTCGAAAAAAAACAAGTTTTTCTTTGTTTCTGTTAATTTTTTTTGTAAATAAGTACGCTTTCTCCTTCAATAATGGGCAATAAAGTAGCTGCACTGATGGGCACTGATACGGCGGCACTGATGGGCACCAATGAGGTGGCATCAATGAGGTGGCACTGATGAGGTGGCACTAACGGGCACTGATGATGGGCACTGATGATGGGCGGCACTGATGGGCACTGATAGGTGGCACTGATGGGCACTGATAGGTGGCACTGGTATGCGGCACTGATGGGCACTCATAGGTGGCACCGATGGGCACACATAGGCGGCACTGATGGGCACTCGTAGGTGGCATTGATTGGTATATATGGGTGGCACTGATGGGTACTTATGTGTGGCACTGATGTGTGGCACTGATGGGCACTGATGGGCACAGATGGGCACAGATGGGCACAGATGGGCACTGACAGGTCACACAGATGGGCAGTGACAGGTCGCACAGATGGGCAATGACAGGTCGCACAGATGGGCAATGACAGGTGGCACTGATATAGCATTGCTGGGCATTGCTAGGCATATCATTGGCATAATAGTGCCAATCAGTGCCCATTTGTGGGCACTGATTGGCACAGATTGGGCACATGTGGATGGCCATGGGGTACATACCTGGCCATCCACGTTGCCCCTTCCCTGGTGGTCCTAGTGGCATCCCTGGTAGTCCAGTGGGGTGATCTGCGGGGGGGCTGCGCTGATAAACAATCAGCGCAGACCCCCCCTGCCAGGAGAGCCGCCGATCGGCTCTCCTCTACTTGCGTCTGTCAGACGCGAGTGAGGAAGAGCCGATCAACGGCTCTTCCTGTTGACAGCGTGATCAGCCGTGATTGGACACGGCTGATCACGTGGTAAAGAGCCTCCGCCGGAGGCTTTTTACCAAGATCAGTGTAGCGGTGTGTCAGGCTGACACACCGCTCCACCGATCGCCGCGATGCGCGCCCCCGGGGGCGTGCTGCGGCATGTTATCCTGAAGGACGTCATATGACGCCCAGTCAGGATAACAGAACCACTTCCCGGACGTCAATCCGCTATAGGGCGGGCGGGAAGTGGTTAAATATCGTGCCTGGGGGGTGTCCTTAGTCTGCCTGTAAAGTGGCGCATCTGTGTGATGTGTAGAACAGTGCCACAGCAAAATTACATTTCTAAAGAAAAAATGTCATTTAAAACTTGTCCAGGGTCTGGTATGGATTTCAAGGGGAACTCCACGCCAAAGTTTAAAAAAAAATTGGTGTGGGGTCCCCCCCAAAATCCATACCAGACCCTTATCCGAGCAAGCAGCCTGGAGGTCAGGATAGAGGGGGGGGGGGGGTGGGGACGAGCGAACACCCCCTCCTCCTGAACCATACCAGGCCATATGCTCTCAATATACAGTTCAGAGTATATAGTGCAGTCCGTGTAGTATCTATAATACAGTTCAGAGTATATAGTGCAGTCCGTGTAGTATCTATAATACAGTTCAGAGTATATAGTGCAGTTAGTGTAGTATATATAATACAGTTCAGAGTATATAGTGTAGTATATATAATACAGTTCACTATATACTCTGAACTGTATTATAGATACTACACTGACTGCTCTATATACTCTGAACTGTAATATATATATTTACACTACACTGACTGACTGCACACTACACTACCTGCCTAATCTCCACTTATTCACTATATAGGGCCGCCGTGTAAGCAGCAGCCATATATAGTGTGGGGCGTGGACTTGAGCCACGATTGGCCAAAGGCACCCCTGCAATCATGTCTCTCACAGCACATCGCACTGTGATTGGCCAAAGCATTCAGGTCAGGTGCATGCTTTGGCCAGTCAGCAGCCATCAATGCACTGCGATCTCCCAGTGCATTATGGGGCGCTCCACGGCGGGCGAACTTGCCACGAGCGCCCCATATGTATGTACGATCGATTCGAGCATCGAGACCAGGAAGTTTAACATGACTGGCCTGAATATTTATTATGCCCTGGCCAATCCCTGGGGAGGTGTGCCAAGAAGGTGGTCTGCGAGGGGTAAATAACTTGGGGCCTTGATGAGACTTTCTTGTCAGAAAGGGTCGGGTTCAGTGAGCTTTAAGGGGCTGCTTGCCCCTGGAGACCTTCCTTTTTGGACTGAGTTGTTTTCTGCTGGGTGTCAGCTGTAGCTGGGCTAGGGAACTGGGATCACCTTCAATCTGAATGCAGGACGCCTGTACCCGGGGATTGAGTCTGTAAAGGAGAGTCTCACTGACTGGATTGTGGAAGCTAAAAATAATAAAGGAGGCACCTGTCCTGGGATTTGTGAGTAAAGACCCTGACTGACCCCTCCAAACATTGCATTCTTGCTACCAGTAGATGCCTCGGGGTGTTCAGCTGTGAGAATTTAGACCACTTTATTAAGCAGAAGAGTGTCCTCATACAGGTAATAAATAACATTTGGAATATCCCAATCCACTATCCACAATCCACAATCCACAATCCACAATCCACAATCCCTGCTCCTGTTACAAGTTCTACTAGCAGTAGAGCACAAAAACACAAACCTCAAGACCAGTGGTCTTCAAACTGCAGCCTGGGGACCGAATGTGACCTTTTGCATGCCTTTATCTGGCCCTTAGGGCACTATTCCTCCTACTGACACCAACAATGGGGGCATAATTCCTCCCACTGGAACCAATGATGGGACACTATTCCTCCCACTAACATCAATGATGGGGCACTATTCCTCCCACTAACATCAATGATGGGGCACTATTCCTCCCACTGACACCAATGATGGGGCACTATTCCTCCCACTGACACCAATGATGGGGCACTATTCCTCCCACTGACACCAATGATGGGACACTATTCCTCCCACTGACACCAATGATGGGGCACTATTCTTCCCACTGACACCAATAATAAGGCATTATTCCTCCCACTAAAGATGTGACATTGTTTTCTCCCACCAAGTCATTTTCTAATCCCACTGGCCACAGTCCGGCCCCCCCTAAAGTCTGAAAGGGCAGTAAACAACCCCCCCTTGTTTAGTTGTTTGGATAGTTTGGAGACCCTGGCCCCAGACCGTTTTTTTGGAGCCAGGGTGAATGGACTGTTGTCTGTGTGGCTTGTGGCCTCCGCATTGTTTGGGAAAGAAGTAATTGAACTCAGCGCCCCCTGCGGGGATAACGCTACATTTAAAGAAGCCAAAGAGAACCCACAGAAAAAACTGGACATCTTTAGTCACCGGCCCTCAAAAAACATCCAACATAAGCACTGGAGATGTCTACCAACCAGGCGGGATACATGACCACGATCATTCTTCTGTAATCACTGTTCCCATGGAGCCCATTCATCCTCTCCACCTCCACTCCATCTGAAAAAAAAACTATTCAGTCTCTTCTCCTAAAATCTACTATTAACTCTTTAGTCTTGTACACATTAAGATCTACATCCTTTTCATTGCACCAACCCACCCTATCCTTTTATGCCCGTTGTGCAACCTTCCCGCTCTCCCGTGTTCTCCCAATATCAGTGGTGGCATCCACACATTTTATCATAGGTTTTCACTCAAATCAGGAAATGCAGTCATAAGTGTACAAGATCAACTAAAAAGGACTGAGCACACAACCTTGTAGCACATCTGTATTAAAGCTGATCTTCAGCCTCCACCCCCCCTTTTTTCTGCACATTTAACCGCTTGCCGACAAGCGCACAGCAATATACGTTGGCACAATGGCACGGCTTCGCAAATGGGCGTACCTGTAGGTCCCCTTTAAGAAGCGGCATTGTGGGCACCCGCCGCGTACTCCGTGACCGTGCCTGCGGGTCCCGTGAACTCAATGTCCGCCGGTGTTACGCGATCGTGTCACAGATTGGCAGAACGGGAAGATGTCTATGTAAACAAGGCATTTCCCTGTTCTGCCTAGTGATATGACAGAGATCACCATTCCCTGTCATCGGGAGCAGTGATCGCTGTCATGTCAGTGGTAGCCCCTCCCCCCCACAGTTAGAATCACTCCCTAGGACACACTTAACCCCTTCATCGCCCCTAGTGTTTAACCCCTTCCCTGCCAGTGTCACTTACACAGTAATCAGTGCATTTTTATAGCACCGATCGCTGTATAAATGACAATAGTCCCAAAATTGTGTCAAAAGTTTCCGATCTGTCCGCCATAATGTCACAGTCACAATAAAAAAAAAAAAAAAGAAAAAAAAAAAAATCGCAGATCGCCGCCATTACTAATAAAAAAAAATTATAATAAAAATTTCGCAGACGCTATATCGTTTGCGTAAACCAATCAATATACACTTATTGCGATTTTTTTTTTTTTACCAAAAATTTGTAGAAGAATACATATCGGCCTAAACTGAGAAAGAAATTAGGTTTTTTTTATATACTTTTTGGAGATATTTATTATAGCAAAAAGTAAAAACTGCAGAGGTGATCAAATACCACCAAAATAAATCTCTAATTGTGGGGAAAAAAAGGACGTCAATTTTGTTTGGGTGCAACGTCGCACGACCGTGCAAGTGTCAGTTAAAGCGACGCAGTGCCGAATCGCAAAAAGTGTTCTTTCTGGTTCATTCAGCAGGTCTCCGATGATGAGCCATTAGGCCCCACCCCCTCCTTCTTGCTTTTTAACAAATTTTGACAGATTCCTTAATTCGGAATTATCCGAATGAACGAAACCCCGTTTAACAGATTTTTCCGAATATTCGTAAATTCGAATATTCGTAAGTTCGTAAATTCAAATACTCCTAAATTCCTAAATTCTGAAACCCAAAAACCCGAAAATGTGAAAATCTGAAATAATAACTATTAAATTATAGGTATTGGAATATCCTTTCAAATCTGGCTGTTAGTGAGCGCAACGCGCAACAAATTTATCCGAAGTTACAAATTATCCAAAATAATGAATGCCATATCTAAACGAATGGAACGTAACTAACTAATAATAATAAATAACAATAATAATAATAATAAAAACTTTTTATTATTTATTATTAATTCGTTCCATTCCATTTGTTTAGATGCGGCATTCAGATAATTCGTAACTTTCGATAAATTCGTATTCGTTACGCTCACTAACAGCCAAATTTGAAAGGAAATTCCAATACCTATAAATCCCTTTCATGACTAAGCCTATTTTTGAAATTTGGTGTTTACAAGTTAAAATCCGTATTTTTTGCTAGAAAATTACTTAAAACATTATATATATTTTTTTAGCAGAGAATCTAGAGAAAATGGAGATTGTTGCAATATTTTATATCACACAGTACTTGTGCAGCGGTGTTTTAAACGCAAATTTTTGGGAAAAGGGACACTTTCATGAATTATAAAAAAAAAAAACTGTAAAGTTACCAATTTTTTTTCTATAATGTGAAAGATGATGTTACGCCGAGTAAATAGATACCAAACATGTCACGCTTTATAATTGCACGCACTCGTGGAATGGCGACAAACTACGGTACCTAAGAATTTCCATAGGCAACGCTTTAAATTTTTTTTACGGTTACCAGGTTAGAGTTACAGAGGAGATCTAGTGCTAGAATTATTGCTCTCGCTCTGACAATCGTGGCGATACCTCACATGTGTGTTTTGAACACCGTTTACATATGCGGGCGCGACTTCCGTATGCGTTTTCTTTGCTGCGCGAGCTCGCGACGACGGGGGCGCTTTAAAATTTTTTATTTTTTTTCTCATTTATTTTATTTTTATATTTATAAATTGTGTTAAAAAAAAAAAATTTTGATGACTTATATTGCTGTCACAAGGAATGTAAACATCCCTTGTGACAGTAATAGGTGGTGACAGGTACTCTTTATGAAGGGATCTAAAAGACCCCAAATCCCTCCTTTGCACTTCAAAGTATTCAGATCACCGAAAACGGCGATTCTGAATACTGTGTATTTTTTTAAAATTGGCACCATTGGCAGCCGAGTAAACGGGAAGTGACGTCATGATGTCGCTTTCGCGTTTCCAATTAGAAGGCTGGAATGAAGCCGCCCACAGCTTCGTTCCAGCCCGCCCCCAGCCGCCGGAGGCAGCCGATTGGTCACTGGGCCTCCCGATCGAACGGGAGGCCCGGTAAGAGCGGCGGGAGGGGGGGACGTCCCCTCCCGCTGCTCCGGTATAACAGCCGAGCGGCTTTTAGCCGCATCGGTTGTTATACCGGGAAAGCCGATCGCCCGCTGTAAAAAACGGTACCGGGATGATGCCTGCAGCTGCGGGCATCATCCCGGTATAACCCCGGAAAGCCGAGGCCGCACATTTGCGTACGCTCGGTGGGAAGGGGTTAATTTAATAGGTTAGTTATTATTAGTTAGTTAGTTATTCTTTAGAATTTTTGGATATTCTTTCTTATTTTCGGATTTAAGAATTATCAAATTTTCGAATTATTGAATTTTTGAATTATAGAATTTTTTAAATTTTCAAACTTTCAAATTTACAAACTTTCAAATTTACAAACTTTGGAATTTACAAATTTACGAATTTTCGAATTTACGAACTTCCGAATTTACAAATTTACGAATTTACAGATTTTCTAATTTACGAATTACCTGAAAAACAAACAAAAAATATATATAATGAATGAAACGATAACGAAAAAGAAGAAATTTTTCGGCAGTGCACGTGTCTATAAAGGACTATTATTGCTCACAGAATAGTATAAAACATCATCAACTCCTTTCATGGCACAACTCTGACCATCTCCTCAGGATGGTGCATAAACCACTTGAACAGCTGTGATCCGTCTTGCGGGCGGTTTGTGGATGTGCTCAATTGAGGGTGAAGGTCCACTGTGTGGAGGAACATTCTCTAACAGTCTGGGGCCTGGTGGGGAGAAAATCCAAAATCCACTTGCAAATAGCCGAAACCTTAACCCAATAAATTGAGTTTATCAATAGGGTGCATTGGTAGAATGATGCTAAAATGCTGAGCTAAAATCAATAAGAAGCATTCAACATAACAATATCCAGACTCCAGATGCATCAAATCTGAATGTAAAGGTAACGAAAAATATCCTCTGTAGACCTATTTGCCCTAAAGGCAAGCTGATGCCTGTCCAGCCCTACTGAACACATTCTTTTTTTTTTCTGCTGGAGAATCAGTTTCTTGAAGGCCTTCAAAATAACGGGAGTAGGTGCCATAGGACGATAGCCATATAAGCAAGTAGAAACTTGCTTGATTTGGGACAATCATTGGTGACATGTAGAACAACCATCTTCCAGAGTAAAATATAACAAATATCTGTGAAGACATCTGCTAACTGGGAAGGGCCACAGCCATGAAACATTTTGATGCAGTGGAAGAACTTCACCACCCGGCCGCCACATCCTTAACAAACATGACTTGCCTACTGTCAGTGGGATTCCCTGCTGACAGCAGAATGTAAACAAAATAATTGCCGGTATTAATTAAAAAAACAAAAACAAATGTGGGGGTCCCCCCCCAAATCCATACCAGGCCCTTCGGATCTGGTATAAATGTTGAAGGGGAACTCCATGCCAAAATTTGGGATGGCCTTAACTTGGTGGTGCTTTTGGGATGGGGGGGCCAAAGCACCTTGTCCCATGTTGATCAGAACATGGGCCTCTTCCCTACAACCCTGGCCTAGGGGTTGTGGGACTTATAGAAATCTGGAAGCCCCCTTTAACAAGGGACATGTTTATTTATTTTTAAATAAAGGACTTGTCAAAAATTGTGTTAGTGTTTTTATTTACTTCTGAAAATTATTTGGGTGAATTAGTAGGAGTACTACAGTATGTATCCCATACGCATTCACATGGGGGCTTCCAGATTCCGATAAGTCACAAAACCCCCACACCCCCACAAGCATCGGGCCAGGGTTGTGGGGAAAAGGCCCTTGTCCTCATTAACATGGGGAGAGGGTGCTTTGGGGGGGACCCAAAAGGGCTTGATATGGATCAGTGGGGGAACCTCATGCTGTTTTTTTTTTTAAAGTGTCTCTTTTGTTTACCTTCTGGTGTTATGATTAGCTAAAGTCGCAAGCAAGATACTTTAAAGGCGCAAGCAAATCGCAGAAATAGGTTAATGACATAACAAATGAAATAATAAAAAAAAAAATACAAACCAATTCGGAAACACTAATATATGATACGAATTCCGAAAATTAATCATTTTAACATAACGAATACGGCAGAACAAATTTTTTTTACCTAACAAATGAATCTAAAACAAAATTAAACACATTTTTAATTGTGCACATCTCTAATTTCGGCTGGAGAGAGCACAATAATTTGGCAAACAGGAAGTGCAAAGACATGGCTTAAATAGCCACTTGTGGACTGCAATGTGTATACCTACGTTGTGGCTTGCAAGTGGTTTACCCGGGTTATGGATGAAGCTATCGGCCATGACCCCGGCTTTTTTTTTTTCAGCCAGCGATTTTCTTTCTTGTGAAAGCAGTCAGAATGGCTAACTAGCTACTGGATCACTTTCAGAAGCAGCAGGAGGGGGTGTCACTACTCCCGCCCCCAACCCCCCACCACTTGCTGGCATTTCTCGGGCCTACCGTTTTTGCCAGCGCGCCCAAGAAACGATCTGATGGGTCACATAGCTGGCCATAGAGGTGAGCAAAGATCAGATCATCTCTGATCGCCTCTATGATCTTGGAGGACGGGAGCGACGTCACTTCCGGTCTAGGGCAGAGGTAAACATTTTATTTTTTTAAAGCAAAAGATCAATTTTTTTTTTGTTATCTTTTACTTTTAAAGGTAGAGGCAAGATTTGGGATCTAATTGACCCCAGATCTCTCCATAAAGAGGACCTGTCATCCCTTATTTCTGTTATAAGGGATGTTTACATTCCTTGTAATAAGAATAAAAGAGATAAAAAAAAAATAATAATTAAAAGGGACAGTGTAAAAAAAAAAAAAAAAAAAAAATGAAATAAATTATAGTAATAAAAAAAAATTAAAGTTTCCCCATCCCTCCGTGCTCGCGCACAGAAGCGAATGCATACGTAAGTGGGGCACGGTATAGTAAATAGTGTTTGCACCACACGTGTGAGGTATCGCCATGATCATTAGAGCGAGAGCGATAATTCAAACACTAGGCCTCCTGTGTAACTCTAAAAATGTACCTGTAATGGTTTTTAAGTAGCGTTGTTTGTCACCATTCCACGAGCGTGCGCAATTTTAAAGCATGACATGTTAGGTATCCATTTACTCAGTATAATTTATTAAAATTATTTGGGTGAATTAGTAGGAGTACTACAGTATGTACCCCATACGCATTCACATGGGGGCTTCCAGATTTTTCCCAAAAAATTGAGTTTAAAATACCGCTGTGCAAATACCGTGACATGCAATATTGCAATGGTTGCCATTTTTTTCTCTAGGACAGGAGAGTCAAACTCAATTTTATTGCGGGCTGCATCAGAATTATTGTTGCCCTCAAAGAGTCCCTCATCAATCCTTACATCACAGTGCACCCCCCTTACCTTGTGCTGCTGCCAGGAAGAAGCTGGGGGCAGAGGAAGCAGAGGGCGTAGAGTCTAGAGGAGGACTGGGGTCAGCTAATGGGAGTCTGCTGAATGCTGAGACCAAGGGAGGCGGAGATGAAGGGGTACTGCATGGAGAAGCGCAGGATCTGGTGAAGGAGTTTTGTCCTCTTCTCTGCTGCCGAGTGCTGAGACAAGGTGGGGGTGGAGATGAGGGGGGTGCTGCTGCTGCAGGAGAGGTGCGAGGACCACATAAAATGGCCCGCGGGCCTTGAGTTTGACACATATGCTCTAGGGTCTCTTTCCAAATAATATCATGTTTAGGGGCTTTAAGTCATTTTTACAGAAAAAAATACAGATTTAAACTTGTAAACAAAAAAAGTGACAGAAAAGGATTAGTCAGCAAGTGGGTAGGAAGTTCATGGGAGGAGCAAAGAGTTCAAGGTTCACCAGGAACAAGAGATGAGGCAAGATTGTCCTAAGGAATCAGGCAGGGAGCTGTCCAGCATCTCAGAAACAAGGTTCATCAGAAACAAGAGACACTGCAAGATTGTCCTAAGAAAGTGATGATGAACCTTGGCACCCCAGATGTTTTGGAACTACATTTTCCATGATGCTCATGCACTCTGCAGTGTAGTTGAGCATCATGGGAAATGTGGTTCCAAAACATCTGGGGTGCCAAGGTTCGCCATCACTGTCCTAAGAGATCAAGCAGGGAGCTGTCCAGCATCTCAGAAACAAGGTTCATGGTTCACCAGAAACAAGAGACACAGCAGGATTGTCCTAAGAGATTAGACAGAGAGCTGTCTAGCATCTCAGAAACAAGGTTCAAGGTTCGCTAGAAACAGGAGACAAGGCAAGATTGTACTAAGACAGTGATGAAGAACCTTGGCACCCCAGGTGTTTTGGAACTACATTGCCCATGATGCTCATACACTCTGCAGTGTAGATGAGCACTTCTCCAGAGCCTCTCCCATCCTCTGGAATGCTCTACCCCAATCCGTCCGATTTTCTCCTACTTTATCCACTTTCAGACGATCCCTGAAAACTCATCTCTTCAGAGAAGCCTATCTGGCCCCCACCTAACAACTGTACATTTATCTTCTCAATCAGCACATCACCCACAGTTATCACCTCTTGTATCTCTTGACCTTCCCTCTTAGATTGTAAGCTCTAAGGAGCAGGGCCCTCTGATTCCTCCTGTATCAAATTGTATTGTATTTGTACTGTCTACCCTCAAGTTGTAAAGCGCTACGTAAACTGTTGGCGCTATATAAATACTGTATAATAATAATAATAATAATGAGCATCATGGGAAATGTAGTTCCAAAACATCTGGAGTGCCAAGGTTCACCATCGCCATCACTGTCCTAAGGAATCAGGCAGGGAGCTGTCCAGCATCTCAGAAACATGGTTCATCAGAAACAAGAGACATGGCAAGATTGTCCTAAGCCGGGTTCAGGCAGGGAGCTGTTCAACATCTCAGAAACAAGGTTCAAGGTTCACCAGAAAAAATAACAAGGCAAGATTGTCCTAAGAGATCAGACAGGGAGCTGTCTAGCATCTCAGAAACAAGGTTCAAGGTTCACCAGGAAGAAGAAACAAGGCAAGATTGTAATAAGTCAAGAGATAAGATGAGGAGCTGTCCAGCATCTCAGGTGATTCAGCAAGAAGAGCTACTGCTGGACGCAGCAGAGGTTGCAGGTTCAGAAAAGCCCACATGGGCTTTCTGTTGTATAGGAGTTTATTTCTCTTTTTTTTTTTTTTTTTTAACACCAGCTCTTTTTTTAAAAAATTTACTCTAATCAGAACCTGAATTTCCAGAGACCCAGAACAACCAGTAAAGGATTTTTAGTTTTCGGCAGGAGACAGATTACGATAATCAGCAGTACAGAACAACGATGACGTTGGCATGTTGGAGGCCTCGGGACTTGGGCATTGACAGGTGCTTGGTAAATAAACCAGTCTGCTTACTATTTACACATGGCTATGCTCCGCAACTTGGCAACAACGTACATTTGGCAGTTATGGAAATTCCCACCGAACGCGTCGGATAATAAAGAAAAACAAACAGACCCGTCTCTCTACAGCACATCTCCCCCCGCTCGTAAACCTTGTGATGTGGGAAACACACTCAAAACGCTCGAGCAGCAAACATATCCATCTGTTAGCGCTGAGGAACATGTCAGAAACAGTGACACATGTAGACGGTGTGTTCTCATGTCTGCTGGATTGGAAACAAATGTTTCTTTATTTACAGCTATGTGCGCTTTTATTGTGCTGCGATTCAGCGGATGGAGGACTAGTCATGGGAGCGATCGAACATCTTACCACCTTCTATCTCACTTTTAACCCACTTCTGGACCACCCCACGCAGATATACTGCGACAGGGCGGCCCTCCTGCGCAAAATCACGTACCTGGACGTGATTCGGATCTGGGGCGCGTGCGCGGGCCACCGGTGGCCCGCTTCTGCTGTGATTGGACATAGAGCCAATCAGCGGGTCCAGCAGCTGGGCCATCTTTAATATTGATTGGAGCCGGGGCAAAACATTTTCTCCCCCCCATGTGATTTCACTCTCCACCTCAACATCCCAAAAAAAAACAACAATAATGCCCCCATCATTTCACAGGACCCCCTCCCCCATACTACCCCCATCATTACACAGGACCCCCCTCCTCCATACTACCCCCATCATTTCACAGGACCCCCCTCCTCCATACTACCCCCATCATTTCACAGGACCCCCTCCTCCATACTACCCCCATCATTTCACAGGACCCCCTCCCCCATACTACCCCCATCATTACACAGGACCCCCCTCCTCCATACTACCCCCATCATTTCACAGGACCCCCTCCCCCATACTACCCCCATCATTACACAGGACCCCCCTCCTCCATACTACCCCCATCATTTCACAGGACCCCCTCCCCCATACTACCCCCATCATTACACAGGACCCCCCTCCTCCATACTACCCCCATCATTTCACAGGACCCCCTCCCCCATACTAACCCCATCATTACACAGGACCCCCCTCCTCCATACTACCCCCATCATTACACAGGACCCCCTCCCCCATACTACCCCCCCATCATTACACAGGACCCCCTCCTCCATACTACCCCTATCATTACACAGGACCCCCCTCCTCCATACTACCCCTATCATTACACAGGACCCCCTCCCCCATCATTACACAGGACCCCTCCCCCATACTACCCCCCCATCATTACACAGGACCCCCCTCCTCCATACTACCCCCATCATTACACAGGACCCCCTTCCCCATACTACCCCCATCATTACACAGGACCCCCTCCCCCATACTACCCCCATCATTACACAGGACCCCCCTCCTCAATACTACCCCCATCATTACACAGGACCCCCCTCCTCCATACTACCCCTATCATTACACAGGACCCCCTCCCCCATCATTACACAGGACCCCCTCCCCCATACTACCCCCCATCATTACACAGGACCCCCCTCCTCCATACTACCCCTATCATTACACAGGACCCCTCCCCCATCATTACACAGGACCCCCTCCCCCATACTACCCCCCCATCATTACACAGGACCTCCCTCCTCCATACTACCCCCATCATTACACAGGACCCCCTCCTCCATACTACCCCCATCATTACACAGGACCCCCTCCCCCATACTACCCACATCATTACACAGGACCCCCTCCCCCGTACTACCCCCATCATTACACAGGACCCCCTCCCCCATACTACCCACATCATTACACAGGACCCCCTCCCCCGTACTACCCCCATCATTACACAGGACCCCCTCCTCAATACTACCCCCATCATTACACAGGACCCCCTCCCCCATACTACCCCCATCATTACACAGGACCCCCCTCCTCCATACTACCCCTATCATTACACAGGACCCCCTCCCCCATCATTACACAGGACCCCCTCCCCCATACTACCCCCCATCATTACACAGGACCCCCCTCCTCCATACTACCCCTATCATTACACAGGACCCCCTCCCCCATCATTACACAGGACCCCCTCCCCCATACTACCCCCCCCATCATTACACAGGACCTCCCTCCTCCATACTACCCCCATCATTACACAGGACCCCCTCCTCCATACTACCCCCATCATTACACAGGACCCCCTCCCCCATACTACCCACATCATTACACAGGACCCCCTCCCCCGTACTACCCTCATCATTACACAGGACCCCCTCCCCCATACTACCCCCATCATTACACAGGACCCCCTTCCCCATACTACCCCCATCATTACACAGGACCCCCCTCCTCCATACTACCCCCATCATTTCACAGGACCCCCTCCCCCATACTACCCCCATCATTACACAGGACCCCCTCCTCCATACTACCCCCATCATTTCACAGGACCCCCTCCCCCATACTAACCCCATCATTACACAGGACCCCCCTCCTCCATACTACCCCCATCATTACACAGGACCCCCTCCCCCATACTACCCCCCCATCATTACACAGGACCCCCTCCTCCATACTACCCCTATCATTACACAGGACCCCCCTCCTCCATACTACCCCTATCATTACACAGGACCCCCTCCCCCATCATTACACAGGACCCCTCCCCCATACTACCCCCCCATCATTACACAGGACCCCCCTCCTCCATACTACCCCCATCATTACACAGGACCCCCTTCCCCATACTACCCCCATCATTACACAGGACCCCCTCCCCCATACTACCCCCATCATTACACAGGACCCCCCTCCTCAATACTACCCCCATCATTACACAGGACCCCCCTCCTCCATACTACCCCTATCATTACACAGGACCCCCTCCCCCATCATTACACAGGACCCCCTCCCCCATACTACCCCCCATCATTACACAGGACCCCCCTCCTCCATACTACCCCTATCATTACACAGGACCCCCTCCCCCATCATTACACAGGACCCCCTCCCCCATACTACCCCCCATCATTACACAGGACCCCCCTCCTCCATACTACCCCTATCATTACACAGGACCCCCTCCCCCATCATTACACAGGACCCCCTCCCCCATACTACCCCCCCATCATTACACAGGACCTCCCTCCTCCATACTACCCCCATCATTACACAGGACCCCCTCCCCCATACTACCCCCATCATTACACAGGACCCCCCTCCTCAATACTACCCCCATCATTACACAGGACCCCCCTCCTCCATACTACCCCTATCATTACACAGGACCCCCTCCCCCATCATTACACAGGACCCCCTCCCCCATACTACCCCCCATCATTACACAGGACCCCCCTCCTCCATACTACCCCTATCATTACACAGGACCCCCCTCCTCCATACTACCCCTATCATTACACAGGACCCCCTCCCCCATCATTACACAGGACCCCCTCCCCCATACTACCCCCCCATCATTACACAGGACCTCCCTCCTCCATACTACCCCCATCATTACACAGGACCCCCTCCTCCATACTACCCCCATCATTACACAGGACCCCCTCCCCCATACTACCCACATCATTACACAGGACCCCCTCCCCCGTACTACCCCCATCATTACACAGGACCCCCTCCCCCATACTACCCCCATCATTACACAGGACCCCCTCCCCCATACTACCCCCATCATTACACAGGACCCCCTCCCCCATACTACCCCCATCATTACACAGGACCCCCTCCCCCATACTACCCCCATCATTACACAGGACCCCCTCCCCCATACTACCCCCATCATTACACAGGACCCCCTCCCCCATACTACCCCCATCATTACACAGGACCCCCCTCCCCCATACTACCCCCATCATTACACAGGACCCCCTCCCCCATACTAACCCCATCATTACACAGGACCCCCCCCCATACTACCCCCATCATTACACAGGACCCCCTCCCCCATACTACCCCCATCATTACACAGGACCCCTCCCCCATACTACCCCCATCATTACACAGGACCCCCTCCCCCATACTACCCCATCATTACACAGGACCCCCTCCCCCATACTACCCCCATCCTTACACAAGACCCCCTCCCCCATACTACCCCCATCATTACACAGGACCCCCTCCACAGACCTCTGCCTTGTCCCCCCCAGTGGTCTAACCTTGATAGTGTCCAGAGGATGTCAGGTGAACACCAGGCACCCTCCCTGAACCCTTCTGTAAAGATGTTCTTCAATGGGCTGATGGTCTGCGGACATGGTGAGGGAGAGGGGTTCAGTGACAGGCGCTCTCCCCGGACAAGTTTTACCTTACCCAGCTGGCTAATTACCGCACAGGCTGCTGACATAACACCCAACAAATCCCCAACACCCCTAACATTCAATTGCACCCTCATCTACCGAGTCATCGTCAGGTCCACTTAGCAACTATCTGCAGGCAGTGTGGGCTCAAGGGGCAGCTGCTTTTGGCCCCATAACAATGACCTGGCCCGGGGCAGCTGCCCCTTTTGCCCTGTATTAAAGACGGCCCTGTTCAGCAGACCCAATGTCCACCGGCACCCGCCGATCTTTCTCAGGAGAGGCAGAACAGCGGTCTACCTAGGCAGATCGCCGTCCTGTCAGAGGGGAAGATGGGGATCTTGTGTTCCTGCTAAGCAGGAACACGTATCCCTGTCTTTCTCCAGTCAAAGCACCCCCCCCCACAGTTACCAAGCACCCCCTAGACACACATTTAACCCTTTAATTGCCCCTGATGTCAACCCCTTCCCAGCCAGTGTCATTAGTACAGTGACAGTGTATTTTTTTTTTTTTAGCACTGATCACTGTATTGGTGTCACTGGTCCCCAAAAAGTGTCACTTAGTTTCAGATTTGTCTGCCACAACATCACTGTCCCAATAAAAATTGCTGGTCGCCCACATTACTGGTAAAAATAAATAAAAAAAATAAATAAAAAAAAAATTCTATAAATCTATCCCATAGTTTGTAGACACGATAACTTGAAGTGATATAGTTTATTCATAAACAAAATAGATGAGTACAAAGAAATTACTACGAATTCATACAAACTAGGTTACAAGATATTCATTAAAAATTAGTTATGAAAATTAAATGACCAAGGTGGGCTAACGCGTTTCGAGTTGTCCCCCCTTCATCAGAATCCAAAAATGATGTGTAGCGCTCGCAAATGAAAATATATGAGTGGAAGCATATGATTAAGTGACCAAAAACTTAGGTGCACATGAATACAAAGTACTGGTAAAAAGGAATAGCCGACACTCATAAAATGTAGAGAAATACAAACACAATCTATGCACAGAAATAAAATAATGTGAAATTGTGAAATAATTTAAACACAAATTGTGCTAATAAAACACAATAGGATGTCAATAGGGTGTTTGATTTTTTTTTTTTTTTTCACAATTTCACATTATTTTATTTCTGTGCATAGATTGTGTTTGTATTTATCTACATTTTATGAGTGTCGGCTATTCCTTTTTACCAGTACTTTGTATTCATGTGCACCTAAGTTTTTGGTCACGTTTTTTATTTCAATTTCTTAATTTTTGTCTGTATCAAAACATATCACATTTAGCTTGGTAAAACTATAACATCCATATACTTATGTGATTAATACATTTATACCCAAAAACAAACAACCCAATCCCCACGGACTACCCATCCAGGCCCCCCCACCCCCACTAAAATACCCCCCCTCCACCAATCTCACTCCAAGTCACCTCTCTCTTTTCCAATATTCCTCCTCTTTGTTCCTCCTTTCCCTATGTGTATTAAATGTAATTTATTCCTTTACTACTATGTTCCCTATGCTCACATGACTTTGGCATATCTTATTGTTAGCTTGTAATTAACCCATTCCCGCCATTTATCCTCGAAGACTTCCAAACTCTCCCCATCACTGAACCTTAGACGCTCTAAGTTTTGGATCTCATTTATTTTATTACACCAATTCTTCATTGTGGGTCTTTTTGGTTCCTTCCAGTGTCTGGGTATGAGGCTTTTAGCCACATTTAAGAGCGGTGGTAGCAGAGGCGGCTCTAGGCTTTGTGAGGCCCCTTTGGGGGCGAGGCCTAAGGCGACCGCCTAATTTGCCTAATTAGAGAGCCGCCTCTGGATGGTAGCAAGGTCCTCATATATTGTTTAGTCAGCATTCTTATCCCATGGAATAGGCACCCCCCCCCCCCACGGATCGTCTGGTACCGCTATATTAGTTATTTCTCTAATTATTTGCCTAATCTCATCCCAATATACGTTTTTGGTCACTTAATCATATGCTTCCACTCATATGGTTTCATTTGCGAGCACTACACATCATTTTTGGATACTGTTTTGAACTTTGTTTGTTTGAGTGTTAGCTGCTCCCATATTGTTTTCATTTTTGGTTTAGCGTAATATTTTCCCCCTTCCCTTTTCCCTCTTCATCAGAACCTTGGAAAGTAAAAGAAAGTCTGTAGGATGTGGTAGATATACATGGAGAAGGGCGGCTGATTAGGAGATGTGTCCCATGGTGGGTCACGCAACGCTGTATCCTGGCCTAGGCCGACAAGGCCCAGGCCTAGGGCAGCACTTTGCAGGGGAGGGCAGCACGGAAAGAGTCACCACCGGCTTGCGCTTCACTGTTAGTGTAGTGCCAGTTTTATGGGGCGGACTGGGCTGAGAGGCAAATTAGTCCAGCGCCCCCATAAAGCGGCCGCACTGCTTCTGGTATGCGGGCCGGCATTCCGCAACTGTGCGAGGGGGGGGCGTGCCGCTTCTGATTTTGACTGTCCTCTCATCCTGGACCACAAACCTTCCTCACTGTGCTATATGTTATATATGGTTATATCTTCTTATGCCGCGTACACACGGTCGCACTTTTCGGCTACAAAAGTCCGACGGACGCCGACGGACCAAATCCGGCGGACAATCCGATCGTGTGTGGGCTTCCCCGGACTTTCAGCGGACTTTTCCCATTCGCAAATCTGACGAACTTTAGATTTGGAACATGCTTCAAATCTTTACGTCGTAACTCCGCCGGACCCAGAAATCCGCTCGTCTGTATGCTAGTCCGACTCACAAAAACCGACGCTAGGGCAGCTATTGGCTACCGGCTATCAACTTCCTTATTTTAGTCCGGTGTACGTCATCACGTACAAATCCGTCGGACTTTTGTGTGATCGTGTGTAGGCAAATCCGTTCGTTAGAAAGTCCGGTGCAAGTCCGCCGCAAGTCCATCGAAAGTTTGTTGGACGGGTTGTCGGACTTTTGTAGCCGAAAAGTCCGACCGTATGTACGCCCCATAAGTCCTCTCCATAAAATGATCAGAAATTTGCGCTTAAAGTAGAACTATAGGCGACACTTTATTTTTTGCATTTTGGATAGAGTAAGGGAGGGTTATAGCCCCTGTCAATTAATTTTTTACCATCCTTGTCCCATTGCATTTCCCTTCACTTCCTTCCCCATAGCCAAACAGGAAGTGAGAGGAAATCTATGCAAATTAAGGGAATCCATTGCCCCACCCCCAGAACTAGAGTCCCCACTCGAAAATTTCAGGGGCGGGTCTTAAACAACAAGGGGTGGGTCCTATTTAAATTAGGGGGGGGGGTGCATGAGTTTAGTCAGGCCTAGGGCAGCACAAATCCTAAATACACTACTGGGTGGGTGATGTATTCTCCTTTACTCCAGAGGTATCCACATCACTTTGCTCTAGATGAGATAAATACCAAAATGTATGTGTGTATAATTAGGGTTCTAGTAATTTTGAAACATTAGAACATCGAGTCATTGGAGTATTAAAAACTTAAAACATGTTTTAATACTTCAATGACTCAATGTTCTAATGTTTCAAAAAAAATTTTATACGTCTCTTGTCTGTAATTACAATGTATAATGTAGAAGCCCAACACTTTGTACACATGTGCCTTCTACTAGAACCCTTATTATACACACTTACATTTGGTATTTATCTCATCTAGAGCGATGTGATACATCACCCACTACGGGACACATCTCCTAATCAGCCCCCCCCCCCCCCTCTCCATGGATATCTACCACATCCTACAGACTTTTTTTTACTTTCCAAGGCTCTGATGAAGAGGGAACACCTCGAAACGTGTTAGCCCACCTTGATCATTTGCCCCTTGTATGAGCATAACTAATTTTTAATGAATATCTTGTAGGTTGTATGAATTTGTAGTAATTTCTTTGTAGTCATCTATTTTGTTTATGAATAAACTATATCACTTTGATTCGTGCGTTAGATCGCGCGCCTTCCGTCCCCTCATTTCCACTCAGCCTCTTTCGGACCACCCCTGATCAGTTTAGGCAGCGGGAAGCGCAGGATCGTCCTGTACTACTTACCATTCGAAATTACTACTATTATACATTAAAGCGGGATTCCGTCCCTGAAAAAAAAAAATTTAAAAGTCAGCAGCTACTAACACTGTAGCCGCTGACTTTAACCACTTGCCGCCCGCCCTATTACAGAATGACGGCGGCAAAGTGGTTTGATATTCCTGATCGGACGTCATATGACGTGATCAGGAATATCTAGCCGCTGCGCGCCCCCGGGGGCGCGCATTGCGGCGATCGTTGTTGTGGGGTGTCAGTCTGACATCCTGCAACACCGATCTAGGTAAAGAGTCTCCCACGGAGACTCTTTACCACGTGATCAGCCGTGTCCAATCACGGCTGATCACGATGTAAATAGGAAGAGCCGGTGATCGGCTTTTCCTCACTCGCGTCTGACAGACGCGAGTAGAGGAGAGCCGATCGGCTGCTCTCCTGACAGGGGGGGTCTGTGCTGATTGTTTATCAGCACAGCCCCCCTTCGGATCCTACCCAGGACCACCAGAGATGCCGCCCAGGACCACCAGGGAAGCCATCCACACTGGACCACCAGGTATGCCCCTAGACCACCAGGGAAATGTCACTGTGTGCCCAGGCAGCTGCCAATCTGTGCCCAGGCAGCTGCCAGTCAGTGCCCACTGCAATGCCTACCACTGCCAGTGCCACCAGGGATGCCCATCAGTGCCTCATTTTAGTGCTGCGTATCAGTGCCCATCAGTGCCACGTATCAGTGCCCATCAGTGCCCATCAGTGCCGCCTATCAGTGCCCATCAATGCCCAGCAGTTCCACCTATCAGTGCCGCCTATCAGTGCCACCCTATCAGTGCCTAGCAGTGCCGCCTTTCATTTCCCATCAGTGTCGCCCATCAGTGCCCACCAGTGCCAACCAGTGCCACCCAGTGCCACCCATCAGTGCCCATCAGTGCTGCATATGAGTGTCACCCATCAGTGCCGCCTACCAGTGCCCATCAGTGCCGCATTTCAGTGCCCATCGTCAGTGCCCGTCAGTGCCCACTCATTGGTGCCACCTCATCGGTGCCGCCGTATCAGTGCCTGTCAGTGCCGCCTTATCAGTGAAAGAGAAAACTTACTTATTTACAATTTTTTTTAACAGAAAAAAAAGCAAAACTTTTATTTTTTTCAAAATTTTCGGTCTTTTTTTATTTGTTTAGCAAAAAATAAAAACCGCAGAGGTGATCAAATACCACCAAAAGAAAGCTCTATTTGTGGGAACAAAATGATAAAAATTTAGTTTGGGTACAGTGTAGCATGACCGCGCAAATGTCATTCAAACTGCGACAGTGCTGAAAGCTGAAAATTGGTCTGGGCAGGAAGGTGTCTAAGTGCCCTGTATTGAAGTGGTTAAATAAGTACTTACCTGTCCTGGGTGCCCGCGATGTCGGCCGCCCGAGGCCAACCATCCCTCGGCTCTCAGGTCCCGGCACCGCCATCCTAAGTAAGGGAAACAGGCAGTGGAGCCTTGTGGCTTCACTGCCAGTTTCCTACTGCGCACGCGCGAGCGGCGCTCTGTGAATGGCCCCGTGGTGTTCTGGGAACACACACAGTTCCCAGAAGGCAACGGGGCCGCTCACCGAGGAGCAGGACACGCCGCGGAATAGGAAGAGGCAGATTAGGAAGACTGCCTAGCAACAAGGGTTTAGGTAAGTTAAAAAAAAATTTTTTTTTTTATTTTTTTTTTAGGATTTTTGGTGAATTTTTTTTTCAGGGTGGCCCTCCACTTTAATACCGCCTGCACGAGCGCAGGAGAAACACTTTTTCTGTTTATACTTTAACTTTTAGCGCAAACCAATCAATATACACGTATTGGGATTTTTTTTTTTTACTAAAAATATGTAGCAGAATACATATCGGCCTAAACTGATGAATACATTGTTTTATTTAAAAAAAAAAAAAATGTTATATATATTTTTTTATGGATATGTATTATAGCAGAAGGTAAAACATTGTGTTTTTTTTTTTTTTTTTTGTCAAAATTGTTGCTCTTTTTTTGTTTATAGCGCAAAAAATAAAAACCGCAGAGGTGATCAAATACCACCAAAAGAAAGCTCTGTTTGTGGGGGGGAAAAAAAGACATCTATTTTATTTGGGTACAGTGTCGCAAGACCATGCAATTGTCAGTTAAAGTGATGCAGTGCCGTATCGCAAAAAAATGGCCTGGCCGTGAAGGGGGTGGGGGGTAAATCTTCCATGGCTGAAGTGGTTAAAAGGGACCTTCCCAGTTTATGGTCTTCATACTGAGAGGCCGGCTTCACCCCTTTGTGCTGCGGTAACACATGACAAGGAACTATGCACTCACCTTGATTGACATCCCAACATCCTGGAAATAAAAATTGAGGTGCCACCCCACTGCTAAGAGGTCCAGATACAACTTTATTCCTTTTTTTTTTGTAAAATTGTTACAGTAGTACCTCGGATTACAAGTATAATTCTTTCCAGAAGCATGCTTGTAATCCAAAGCACTCCTATATCAAAGCGAGTTTCCCCCACATGCAGTATCGCATGTGGCCAGAGGTGTGTGTGGGGGGGGAGTTTCTCCATAGGTATTAATGGAAACTCAGATAATTGGTTCCAGTGTCACTGCTGGAGCATGCAGTACCGCACGTGGCCAGAGGTGCGGGGGTGCCAGAGACACTCTGTCTCCGAGCGTCTCTGAGCCTCACCGACGCCCCCTCACCTTTGGCCACATGCGATACTGCACACCCCCAGAGGCTTGCTACAGGTTACAATCAGAGACTGCGGACATGCTACAGGTGACAATCAGAGACTGCGGACATGCTACAGGTGACAATCAGAGACTGCGGACATGCTACAGGTGACAATCAGAGACTGCGGACATGCTACAGGTGACAATCAGAGACTGCGGACATGCTACAGGTGACAATCAGAGACTGCGGACATACATACAGGTTACAATCAGAGACTGCGGACATACATACAGGTGACAATCAGAGACTGCGGACATACATACAGGTGACAATCGGAGACTGCGGACATACATACAGGTGACAATCGGAGACTGCGGACATACATACAGGTGACAATCAGAGACTGCAGACATACATACAGGTGACAATCAGAGACTGCGGACATGCTACAGGTGACAATCAGAGACTGCGGACATGCTACAGGTGACAGAGACTGCGGACATGCTACAGGTGACAATCAGAGACTGCGGACATGCTACAGGTGACAATCAGAGACTGCGGACATGCTACAGGTGACAATCAGAGACTGCGGACATGCTACAGGTGACAATCAGGGACTGCGGACATGCTACAGGTTACAATCAGAGACTGCAGACATACATACAGGTTACAATCAGAGACTGCAGACATACATACAGGTGGCAATCAGAGACTGCAGACATACATACAGGTTACAATCAGAGACTGCAGACATACATACAGGTTACAATCAGAGACTGCAGACATACATACAGGTTACAATCAGAGACTGCAGACATACATACAGGTTACAATCAGAGACTGCAGACATACATACAGGTTACAATCAGAGACTGCAGACATGCTACAGGTGACAATCAGAGACTGCGGACATGCTACAGGTGACAATCAGAGACTGCGGACATGCTACAGGTGACAATCAGAGACTGCGGACATACATACAGGTGACAATCAGAGACTGCGGACATACATACAGGTGACAATCGGAGACTGCGGACATACATACAGGTGACAATCGGAGACTGCGGACATACATACAGGTGACAGTCAGAGACTGCGGACATACATACAGGTGACAATCAGAGACTGCGGACATACATACAGGTGACAGTCAGAGACTGCGGACATACATACAGGTGACAGTCAGAGACTGCGGACATACATACAGGTTACAATCAGAGACTGCAGACATACATACAGGTTACAATCAGAGACTGCAGACATGCTACAGGTGACAGTCAGAGACTGCGGACATACATACAGGTGACAGTCAGAGACTGCGGACATACATACAGGTGACAGTCAGAGACTGTGGACATACATACAGGTGACAATCAGAGACTGCAGACATACATACAGGTGACAGTCAGAGACTGCGGACATACATACAGGTGACAATCAGAGACTGCGGACATACATACAGGTGACAGTCAGAGACTGCGGACATACATACAGGTGACAGTCAGAGACTGCGGACATACATACAGGTGACAATCAGAGACTGCGGACATACATACAGGTGACAGTCAGAGACTGCGGACATACATACAGGTGACAATCAGAGACTGCGGACATACATACAGGTGACAGTCAGAGACTGCGGACATACATACAGGTGACAGTCAGAGACTGCGGACATACATACAGGGGACAGTCAGAGACTGCGGACATACATACAGGTGACAGTCAGAGACTGTGGACATACATACAGGTTACAATTAGAGACTGCAGACATACATACAGGTGGCAATCAGAGACTGCGGACATACTACAGGAGATGGTCAGAGAACTTTCAGCAATGCACAGCTTTACAGTTGAATAACACAGCTCAGAGTTTCAGCAGTCAGGCATTTTATGGACATACCTGGCCAGCCGAGCAAACTGCATACAGCCAGAGGTCCGGGGGCGGGGCTTCCACTTTCTGCTCTCACTACAACTGCTCCACCCTGAGCATACAGGCATAGGGCGGGGTTAGAGCATCAGTGGAGCTCCCGGCCCCGCCCCGGACCTCTGTATTTACCAGCCAGTATAGAGTAGGCGGGGCCTGAAGCTCCACTGACGCTCCCACTCCGATCACGGCTCTCACTACAGCTGCTCTGCTCTGTTCCGAGCATACAGGCTGCATAGGGCGGGGTCAGAGCATTGGTGGAGCTCCCGGCTCAGCCCCTTCTCTGCTGGCTAGCTCGGGAATACGGCCTCCCGTGTCCTCTGTGCGCTCTGCAAAGCCGTCATTGGGGCCCCAATTCACGGCTAGTGCGGGCGCAATGCTTTAGGCCCCCCAACAAAGATTGGGCCCAGGGCAGGTGCCCAGTTTTCCCTGCATTAAAGACGGCCCTGGATGGGGCACTGTTCCTCCCACTGACACCAATGATGGGGCACTATTCCTCCCACTGACACCAATGATGGGGCACTATTCCTCCCACTGACACCAATGATGGGGCACTATTCCTCCCACTGACACCAATGATGGGACACTATTCCTCCCACTGGCACCAATGATGGGGCACTATTCCTCCCACGGACACCAATGATGGGGCACTATTCCTCCCACTGATACCAATGAAGGGACACTATTCCTCCCACTGATACCAATGATGGGGCACTATTCCTCCCACTGATACCAATGATGGGGCACTATTCCTCCCAGTGACACCAATGATGGGGCACTATTCCTCCCACTGACACGAATGATGGGGCACTATTCCTCCCACTGATACCAATGATGGGGCACTATTCCTCCCACTGACACCAATGATGGGGCACTATTCCTCCCACTGATACCAATAATGGGGCACTATTCCTCCCACTGACACCAATGATGGGGCACTATTCCCCCCACTGATACCAATGATGGGGCACTATTCCTCCCACTGACATCAATGATGGGACACTATTCCCCCCACTGATACCAATGATGAGGCACTATTCCTCCCACTGACATCAATGATGGGACACTATTCCCCCCACTGATACCAATGATGGGACACTATTCCTCCCACTGACACCAATGAAAGAAAGAAAGAAAAGAACAATTAGATGTTATGAGAAAATGAAGTACAAGCAGCAAACATGTTATCGGTTTCGGCTGTCAGCGTCCTTTTGTCCTCTTGAACCCGGACCGGCTTTCTTCATCCACGGCAATTTGTTTTTTGTGTCATATTTTGACTTTCAATTTCACTTGAAACCAAGAAACACAAAGTTCCCGAGACACCGAAATCTGTTGATTTGCACTTGATTAAGTCGCTGAATGAAGGCAGACAGTAAATCTATAAATTCCACCATTATATGCTAATCTCTTCTGGAATCCTCCGCTTGATATTTGGCCCTCAGTCATTAGTATGAAAGCCGTTCGGGGCGAAAGATTAAAGTATCAGGAGGACGCACAGACGCCGCGCACGCACTTCACCCGCTTCTATTGTAAAAGGCTTTCCGTCTCCAAAGTCAGATTTAATCAGCTTTCTTTATGTAATGCGTTAAATTGCAGCAAATATATTCTGAGTGACAAAGTAAGACGGCCTCACCGGGAGCCAAAAGCTGATTGGCTGCCGTGGAACGCGGCGCGGTGTCGCTTGTGCCATGAAAGCTTTTATAAAGAAAAAAAAAACGAAGACAAGAAAATATATATTGCGGCTTATGTAACATTGAGCTCGACTTCAGTCCAAACCAAAGATGTTCCAACCAAAAAGCCTAGTCAGTGGTGCTCCGCAGTGACGGCCCGTCCATACGGGGTGCAGGGGCACCGACCCCCTGATCCATGCGCCCAGCCCCCTATTTAACATGCAGGGCACCGGACACATGGATTCCAATTGTTTTTTTTTTTCTTTTTTAGAAGCACGTGATTAGAGCCGGAGGCTTCAAAAAAGGGTGGGCTCGGGGTACATGTATGCATACATACCACTGCGATCTCTCGAATGAGAACTTGAAAGCATTTGTACTCTTGTATGTTTTTTAAAGAGACAACCACTGGGATGTTAACTATACCGTCACAACATTTAAACATAGTTTCTTCTTGCTAATACCCCTGAAGAAGGAGACAACGTAGTACTCTGAAACGCGTCGGGTGCAAGAAGTTATAGACTGTATTGTATCATAGTGTATATGACGGTGTATAAGTTTTAGATGTGGTAAAACATTCCATGCTTTTACATACTTTTTCTATATAATTTTCTAATAAATATTTTTGGATATATATTACATTAAACCATGTTGCCTCCCAACACCCTTCATAGGGTCAAGCAACTTTCTTTTTTTTTTTTTAGCACATGTGTAGAATGCAAATGTGAATTTCACAGGCTGCAGGTTTGATCGCCCCCCCCCCCCCCCCACCCCCTTCATTCTGGAGGCTTCCAGAACATAGGGCTGATAGAAACAAGAGGGCAGCTTAAATATTTAGTGTGCTTTAGCCAATCTCTGGGGAGGTGTGCCCAGTAGGGGGCTGGGTGAAACATAAATAGTCTTTGGTCTGGAGTAGAGATAGACAGGCCTAGAAACAACCTGTAAAAATGGGGTTGGGGGGTTCTCCAAAGCTGTTTTTGTTTTTTTTTATGTAATATGTTCTTCTTTTACAATGATAAATAATATATCTATGACATGGTGTTCAAACTATATAATAAGATGAAAGAAGTTTTTGATCACAGACAAGTCAACTTAGTAATAGCACCACATCCCTTGATAGGTTATATGTAGAAAGAGGGAATGGGATTTTTAAGGTGCAAATTAATTTGAAGAATAGTAACAACTATGTTATATAAGACATTTTTTTATTTTAGAAAAAATAAAAAATAGTTAAGAGCACAACAATTGGCAAGTAGGGATGAGCTTCGAGTTCGAGTCGAACTCATGTTCGACTCGAACGTCGGCTGTTCGCAAGCTCGCCGAACAGCGAACAATTTGGGGTGTTCGCGGCAAATTCGAATGCGACACAAAAAACCCTTTGAAAGTCTATGGGAGAAATCAAAAGTGCTAATTTTAAAGGCTTATATGCAAGTTATTGTCATAAAAAGTGTTTGGGGACCCGGGTCCTGCCCCAGGGGACATGGATCAATGCAAAAAAAAGTTTTTTCGGGAGCAGTGATTTTTAATAATGCTTAAAGTGAAACAATAAAAGTGTAATATCCCTTTAAATTTCGTACCTGGGGGGTGTCTATAGTATGCCTGTAAAGGGGCGCATGTTTCCTGTGTTTAGAACAGTCTGACAGCAAAATGACATTTCAACGGAAAAAAAGTCATTTAAAACTACCCGCGGCTATTAATGAATTGCCGATCCGACAATACACATAAAAGTTCATTGATAAAAACGGCATGGGAATCCCCCACAGGGGAACCCCAAACCAAAATGTAAAAAAAAAAAATGACGTGGGGGGTCCCCCTAAATTCCAAACCAGGCCATTCAGGTCTAGTATGGATATTAAGGGGAACCCCTGCCAAAATTAAAAAAAATGACGTGGGGGTCCCCCTAAATTCCATACCAGGCCCTTCAGGTCTGGTATGGATATTAAGGGGAATCCCCGGCCAAAATTAAAAAAAAAAAATAGCGTGGGGTCCCCCTCAAAATCTATACCAGACCCTTCAGGTCTGGTATGGATTTTAAGGGGAACCCCGCGCCAAAATTAAAAAAAAAAAATGGCAAGGGGTCCCCCAAAAATACATACCAGACCCCTATCCGAGCACGCAACCTGGCAGGCCGCAGGAAAAGAGGGGGACAGAGAGCGCCCCCCCCTCCTGAACCGTACCAGGCCACATGCCCTCAACATTGGGAGGGTGCTTTGGGGTAGCCCCCCAAATCACTAAAGGGTCACAGGTCATGTCATGTTGCTTTTATGGCGACTGACTGCTCAGACATCCAGCGTTGCATTATGGGAGGAAGGGCAGACACTCATGTGCTCAACGTTTTTGTGAGTCCAGACTCTGTCTCCTTCTTGTGGGCAAAGGGATTGGCAGAGTAAGGCTCTGTTCACACTGACGCGTTTTCTCCTGCATTAGCTGTTGTGTTGCACTGCATGACAATGGGCATTACATGATCCTCTATAGTGCCTGTTCACATCAATGCAGGGCATTTTAAGAGCTGATGTAATGCAAAACGCGTAGACTTTCCTCATGCCCCACCACATCTTGCCACGGCGTTATATTGCTTTTATGGTGACTAACACTCATGTGCTCAACGTTTCTGCAAATTCAGACTTTGTCTCATTCTTGTAGGGCAAAGAGATTGTCAGGGTAAGGCTCTGTTCACACTGACGCGTTTTTCCCGCATTTGCTGCTGTGTTGCACTGCATGACAATGGGCATTATTACATTATTCTCTATGGTGCCTGTCCACATCAACGCCGGGCAATTTACAGTTACTAAATGTACTTCCCTGGGTCAGTTGCAATGCATATTTGGCCCCCATAGACTTCAATGCACAATGCAGGTATATGCGTTTTTAGTGTCTCCTCCTACAAAAAAAAAAATGTATGCAGCAAAATGTGAAAAAAAAACCCCATCAAAAACACAAAAAGTCAAACCACAAAAATACACTGAAATATGTATCATCATACAGCAGTGCTAGTGTGAACCTAGGCCTATGAAGGGAATGCGAATGGGGGGGGGAGGGGGTGTATTGGCAAGATGGAACCTAGACTAAGCTGCTGAGAACCCCAATCATGGAACATTTGGGATCCTCAGCTAACAGTTTTCAATGCCCCGAGGTTGCTAAAAACCACAGAGGTAGTGCTGGGCTTTCTTATTTGCAAGCCCAGCATCCTCCGCATCCGAATTGTTGTGGGAAGATATCGTGTGAAATGTCACTTTCTATAAAATGTTTGAATAAAGATAGAAAACAGTTTATAAACATGTAAACCTAAAAAAAAAATAAATTACCTAAAAAATTATATTTTAAAAGTGTGATGAGGGATTTGTCCCATTCGTCTCGTTTTCCATTGCAGCTATAAAAATAGATTTATGGGAAGGAATTATTTCCGCCAGTTGTATCACTTACCTCTGCGGTTGTATCACTTACCTCTGCGGTTGTATCACTTACCTGTTTGATTGTATCACTTACCTGTGTGATTGTATCACTTACCTCTGCGTTTCTATCACTTACCTGTGTGATTGTATCACTTACCTGTGTGGTTGTATCACTTACCTGTGTGGTTGTATCACTTACCTGTGAGGTTGTATCACTTACCTGTGTGTTGTATCACTTACCTGCACGGTTGTATCACTTACTTCTGCGGTTGTATCACTTACCTGTGTGGTTGTATCACTTACCTGTGAGGTTGTATCACTTACCTGTGTGTTGTATCACTTACCTGCACGGTTGTATCACTTACTTCTGCGGTTGTATCACTTACCTGCGTGGTTGTATCACTTACCTGTGTGATTGTATCACTTACCTGTGTGGTTGTATCACTTACCTGCACTGTTGCATCACTTACTTCTGCGGTTGTATCACTTACCTGCGTGGTTGTATCACTTACCTGTGTGATTGTATCACTTACCTGTGTGGTTGTATCACTTACCTGTGAGGTTGTATCACTTACCTGTGAGGTTGTATCACTTACCTGTGTGGTTGTATCACTTACCTGTGTGGTTGTATCACTTACCTGCACGGTTGTATCACTTACTTCTGCGGTTGTATCACTTACCTGTGTGATTGTATCACTTACCTGTGTGGTTGTATCACTTACCTGTGAGGTTGTATCACTTACCTGTGAGGTTGTATCACTTACCTGTGTGGTTGTATCACTTACCTGTGTGATTGTATCACTTACCTGTGCGGTTGTATCACTTACCTGTGAGGTTGTATCACTTACTTCTGTGGTTGTATCACTTACCTGTGAGGTTGTATCACTTACCAGTGAGGTTGTATCACTTACCTGTGTGGTTGTATCACTTACCTGCACTGTTGCATCACTTACTTCTGCGGTTGTATCACTTACCTGCGTGGTTGTATCACTTACCTGCGTGGTTGTATCACTTACCTGTGTGATTGTATCACTTACCTGTGTGATTGTATCACTTACCTGTGTGGTTGTATCACTTACCTGTGTGGTTGTATCACTTACCTGTGAGGTTGTATCACTTACCTGTGAGGTTGTATCACTTACCAGTGAGGTTGTATCACTTACCTGTGTGGTTGTATCACTTACCTGCACTGTTGCATCACTTACTTCTGCGGTTGTATCACTTACCTGCGTGGTTGTATCACTTACCTGTGTGATTGTATCACTTACCTGTGTGGTTGTATCACTTACCTGTGAGGTTGTATCACTTACCTGTGAGGTTGTATCACTTACCTGTGTGGTTGTATCACTTACCTGTGTGGTTGTATCACTTACCTGCACGGTTGTATCACTTACTTCTGCGGTTGTATCACTTACCTGCGTGGTTGTATTACTTACCTGTGAGGTTGTATCACTTACCTGTGAGGTTGTATCACTTACCTGTGTGGTTGTATCACTTACCTGTGTGATTGTATCACTTACCTGTGCGGTTGTATCACTTACCTGTGAGGTTGTATCACTTACTTCTGTGGTTGTATCACTTACCTGTGAGGTTGTATCACTTACCTGTGTGGTTGTATCACTTACCTGTGTGATTGTATCACTTACCTGTGCGGTTGTATCACTTACCTGTGTGGTTGTATCACTTACCTGCACGATTGTATCACTTACTTCTGTGGTTGTATCACTTACCTGCACTGTTGTATTACTTGCCTGTGTGATTGTATCACTTACCTGTGCAGTTGTATCACTTACCTGTGAGGTTGTATCACTTACCTGTGAGGTTGTATCACTTACCTGCACGGTTGTATCACTTACCTGCACGGTTGTATCACTTACTTCTGCGGTTGTATCACTTACCTGCGTGGTTGTATTACTTACCTGTGAGGTTGTATCACTTACCTGTGTGGTTGTATCACTTACCTGCACGGTTGTATTACTTACCTGTGAGGTTGTATCACTTACCTGTGTGTTGTATCACTTACCTGCACGGTTGTATCACTTACTTCTGCGGTTGTATCACTTACCTGTGTGGTTGTATCACTTACCTGTGAGGTTGTATCACTTACCTGTGTGTTGTATCACTTACCTGCACGGTTGTATCACTTACTTCTGCGGTTGTATCACTTACCTGCGTGGTTGTATCACTTACCAGTGAGGTTGTATCACTTACCTGTGTGGTTGTATCACTTACCTGCACGGTTGCATCACTTACTTCTGCGGTTGTATCACTTACCTGCGTGGTTGTATCACTTACCTGTGTGATTGTATCACTTACCTGTGTGGTTGTATCACTTACCTGTGAGGTTGTATCACTTACCTGTGAGGTTGTATCACTTACCTGTGTGGTTGTATCACTTACCTGTGTGGTTGTATCACTTACCTGCACGGTTGTATCACTTACTTCTGCGGTTGTATCACTTACCTGCGTGGTTGTATTACTTACCTGTGAGGTTGTATCACTTACCTGTGAGGTTGTATCACTTACCTGTGTGGTTGTATCACTTACCTGTGTGATTGTATCACTTACCTGTGCGGTTGTATCACTTACCTGTGAGGTTGTATCACTTACTTCTGTGGTTGTATCACTTACCTGTGAGGTTGTATCACTTACCTGTGTGGTTGTATCACTTACCTGTGTGATTGTATCACTTACCTGTGCGGTTGTATCACTTACCTGTGTGGTTGTATCACTTACCTGCACGATTGTATCACTTACTTCTGTGGTTGTATCACTTACCTGCACTGTTGTATTACTTGCCTGTGTGATTGTATCACTTACCTGTGCAGTTGTATCACTTACCTGTGAGGTTGTATCACTTACCTGTGAGGTTGTATCACTTACCTGCACGGTTGTATCACTTACCTGCACGGTTGTATCACTTACTTCTGCGGTTGTATCACTTACCTGCGTGGTTGTATTACTTACCTGTGAGGTTGTATCACTTACCTGTGTGGTTGTATCACTTACCTGCACGTTGTATTACTTACCTGTGAGGTTGTATCACTTACCTGTGCGGTTGTGCCACTTACCTGTGTGGTTGTATCACTTACCTGCACGGTTGTATCACTTACCTGTGTGGTTGTATCACTTTTCTGTGAGGTTGTATCACTTACCTGTGTGGTTGTATCACTTACCTGTGAGGTTGTATCACTTACCTGTGTGGTTGTATCACTTACTTGTGTGATTGTATCACTTACCTGTGTGGTTGTATCACTTACCTGTGTGTTGTATCACTTACCTGCATGGTTGTATCACTTACCTGCGAGGTTGTATTACTTACCTGTGCGGTTGTATCACTTACCTGTGTGTTGTATCACTTACCTGTGTGGTTGTATCACTTACCTGTGTGATTGTATCACTTACCTGTGAGGTTGTATCACTTACCTGTGAGGTTGTATCACTTACCTGCATGGTTGTATCACTTACCTGCGAGGTTGTATCACTTACCTGTGTGATTGTATCACTTACCTGCGAGGTTGTATCACTTACCTGTGAGGTTGTATCACTTACCTGTGTGATTGTATCGCTTACCTGTGTGGTTGTATCGCTTACCTGCATAGTTGTATCACTTACCTGCGTGGTTGTATCACTTACCTGTGCGATTGTATCACTTACCTGTGAGGTTGTATCACTTACCTGTGTGTTGTATCACTTACCTGCATGGTTGTATCACTTACCTGCGAGGTTGTATCACTTACCTGTGAGGTTGTATCACTTACCTGCGAGGTTGTGTCACTTACCTGTGAGGTTGTGTCACTTACCTGTGAGGTTGTATCACTTACCTGTGAGGTTGTATCACTTACCTGTGTGATTGTATCACTTACCTGTGAGGTTGTATCACTTACCTGTGAGGTTGTATCACTTACCTGCGAGGTTGTATCACTTACCTGTGTGGATGTATCACTTACCTGTGAGGTTCTATCACTTTCCTGTGAGGTTGTATCACTTACCTGTGTGATTGTATCACTTACCTGTGAGGTTGTATCACTTACCTGCGAGGTTGTATCACTTACCTGTGTGGTTGATGATTGCTTTTTTTTGTGTTCTAGTCTCCGGCTTTGTTCCTATTTTTCATCCCCCGAGGAAGCTCCCGCCGCGTGCCGCTAATGTAAAGCTTTAATGAAGAGAACGTGGAATATCTGATTAACAATAGGGATGAGCCGAACACCCCCCGGTTCGGTTCGCACCAGAACCCGCGAACGGACCGCAAGTTCGCACGAACGTTAGAACCCCATTGACGTCTATGGGACTCGAACGTTCGAAATCAAAAGTGCTCATTTTAAAGGCTAATTTGCATGGTATTGTCCTAAAAAGGGTTTGGGGACCCGGGTCCTACCCCAGGGGACATGTATCAATGCAAAAAAAACTTTTAAAAACGGCCGTTTTTTCGGGAGCAGTGATTTTAATGATGCTTAAAGTAAAAAAAAAAAGTGAAATATTCCTTTAAATATCGTACCTGGGGGGTGTCTATAGTATGCCTGTAAAGTGACGCGTGTTTCCCGTGTTTAGAACAGTCCCTGCACCAAATGTCATTTTTAAAGGAAAAAATCTCATTTAAAACTGCTTGCGGGTTTAATGTCATGTCGGGTCCTGGCAATATGGATGAAAATCAGTGAGACAAACGGCATGGGTACCCCCCAGTCCATTACCAGGCCCTTTGGGTCTTGTATGGATATTAAGGGGAACCCCGCACCCAAATTAAAATAAGGAAAGGTCCCTATATACTCTGAACAGCAGTATACAGGCGGTGCAAACAAGACAGGGACTGTAGGTTTGTTGTTAAGTAGAATCTGTTTGTAATTTTGAACATTTTTAACGTGTTTAGCTCCAGCCAAAAAATCTTTTCTAAGCTTTTTGGAAAACATAGGGAAGGGTTATCACCCCTGTGACATTTGTTTTGCGTCTTTCCTCCTCTTCAGAAGATTTCACCTCACTTTTTTGTCCCAATGAAAAATGTTTTTTGAAAATTTGGGTTTTTTTGTGGAACAAGGATTGGAAAGCATCAGTGGAAAGGAGAAATTGTTTTCCCATATTAACTTTTACATGAGAGAATTTCCCTTCCTAGGGGTAGATTTCATCTCACTTCCTGTTGTCTCCTTCCGTTTGCAAGTAGGAGTCGTTTGTAAGTTAGATGTTTGAAAGTAGGGTCCTGCCCTATATACTCAGCAGAAATTTGGGCCTTAGGTGTTGCTGTGGCCAAAACACCGTAAGCCCTCACAGGGCCCTGCTGTGAAATATTAGATCAAGAATTGTAATTACATGCCCCTGTTGAACAGGAGCTGAAAAATTAGGCCTTAGGCACTGGTGCTGGTGCCACAACACTGCAACCCCTCACAGACACTCTAGTTGGAACGCAGGAACGAGCCCTGCTGCAAAGTATTGCATCAAAAATTGTAATTACACGCCCCTGTTAGACAGGGGCAGAAAAATTGGGCCTTAGGCACTGGTGCTGGTGCCACAACACTGCAACCCCTCACAGACACTCTAGTTGGAACGCAGGAACGAGCCCTGCTGCAAAGTATTGCATCAAAAATTGTAATTACACGCCCCTGTTAGACAGGGGCAGAAAAATTGGGCCTTAGGCACTGGTGCTGGTGCCACAACACTGCAACCCCTCACAGACACTCTAGTTGGAATGCAGGAACGAGCCCTGCTGCAAAGTATTACATCAAAAATTGTAATTACACGCCCCTGTTATACAGGGGCTGAAAAATTGTGCCTTAGGCACTGGTGGTGGCGCCCAGAACCAAAAATGTTCTTACAAGCTATCAGCGTGATGATTGAGGAGGAAGAGGATAATTACTCAGGGATAGTCACTCAGCATCAGCATAGGCAGTCTTTGAAGGGATCTGAAAAAAATTATTCAGTTACATCAGCATCAGGTGCTTGGTAGCTGGTGGTGATCCAAGACTGATTCATTTTTATGAAGGTCAGCCGATCGACCGAGTCAGTGGACAGACGCACCCTGTGATCGGTTACCACGCCTCCAGCAGCACTGAATGTGCGTTCCGAAAGAACGCTGGATGCAGGACAGGCCAGTAGCTCAATTGCATACTGTGCAAGCTCTGGCCAGTGATCCATCCTTAAGACCCAGTAACCCAGAGGATTTTCGGTGGGAAAGGTGTCCAAGTCTGATCTTGCCCCTAGGTATTCCTGCACCATGTAAAACAGACGCTGGCGATGGTTGCTGGAACCGATCATACCTTGGGGCTGCGGACCAAAAAATTGTCTGAACGCATCGGTCAGACGGCCACCTTCTCCACCGCTCCTTCTTTGACTGACCGAAGCCTCAGCAACACGTTGTCCAGAAACAGGAGTTTGTAACCTCCCAGTCTCTGGGAACGCGTTGCACAGACCTTTCTGCAAGGCCTCCCGAAGATGTTTCATCCTCTGCTCCCTCTGCGATGGCAAGATAAGGTCCGCAACCTTACCCTTGTAACGTGGATCAAGGAGGGTTGCCAGCCAGTATTGGTCCTTCTCCTTGATACCACGAATACGAGGATCCTTACGCAGGCTTTGCAGGATCAGGGAGGCCATGCAGCGTAGGTTTGCTGAGGCATTCGGTCCGGAGTCCTCTGGGTCACTAAGGACAACAACGTCCGCAGCCACCTCCTCCCAGCCACGTACAAGTCCATGTGTTCCTTGGGACTGATCCCTTAAAGACTGCTGATGCTGAGTGCCAGGCTCCACCTCCATACTGACACAATCTTCCTCCTCCTCCTCCTCCTCCTCCTCGTCCTCTTCCTGTGTGATCGGCGGGCACGCAGGAACACTGTCTGGATAAAGGGGGCCTTGAGAGCTAAGGAAGTCCTCCTCTTCCTGCCTCTGTTCTGCCTCAAGTGCCCTGTCCATTATTCCACGCAGCGTGTGCTCCAACAGGTGGACAAGGGGGACAGTGTCACTGATGCATGCACTGTCAGTGCTCACCATCCTCGTGGCCTCCTCGAATGGTGACAGGACAGTGCATGCATCCCTGATCATGGCCCACTGGCGTGGGGAAAAAAAACCAAGGTCCCCTGACCCTGTCCTGGTGCCATAGTCGCACAGGTACTCATTTATGGCCCTCTGCTGCGTGTGCAGCCGCTGCAGCATGGCCAATGTCGAGTTCCACCTGGTGGGCATGTCACAGATTAGGCGGTTCTTGGGCAGGTTAAACTCCTTTTGGAGGTCCGTCAGCCGAGCACTGGCATTATATGACCGGCGGAAATGCACACAGACTTTCCTGGCCTGCCTCAGGACATCCTGTAAGCCCGGGTACCTGCCCAAGAACCGCTGCACCACCAAGTTAAGGACGTGAGCCAAACAGGGCACATGGGTCAGTTGTCCCTGTCGGAGGGCAGAGAGGAGGTTGGTGCCATTGTCGCAAACCACCATTCCTGCCTTAAGTTGGCGTGGCGTCAACCACCTCTGAACCTGCCCCTGCAGAGCTGACAGAACCTCTGCCCCAGTGTGGCTCCTGTCCCCCAAGCACACCAGCTCAAGCACCGCATGGCATCTTTTGGCCTGCGTACTTGCGTAGCCCCTTGAACGCCTACGGAGCACCGCTGGTTCCGAGGAAGAGGCCATGGAGGAAGAAGAAGAGGAGGGGGTGGAGGAGAGAGGTGTGTCACAATCAGCATTTTGGAGGCGTGGTGGCGGAACAACCTCCAACACTACTGCACCTTGTCCTGCATCCTTCCCAGCTGCCAGCAGAGTCACCCAATGCGCCGTGAAACTTAAGTAACGTCCCTGTCCATGCCTGCTGGACCATGAGTCAGCGGTAATATGCACCTTACCGCTGACCGCCCTGTCCAGCGAGGCATGGACATTGCCTTCCACATGCCGGTAGAGAGCTGGAATCGCCTTCCGTGAGAAAAAGTGGCGTTTGGGTACCTGCCACTGAGGAACCGCACATTCCACAAACTCACGGAAGGGGGCAGAGTCTACCAACTGAAAAGGCAGCAGTTGAGGTGCTAGCAATTTTGCCAAGCTAGCATTCAACCGCTGGGCATGTGGATGGCTGGGAGCAAACTTCTTTCGGCGGTGCAGCAGCTGGGGCAGGGAAATTTGCCTGGTACAATCTGGCGTCGGTGTACCAAAAGCAGATTGCCCACAAGTACTTGGCTGTGACACACCTAATTCTACACCTTCATTCCTCTCACTGCAGGTCTCAGAGAGGACTGAAGGTCTAGTGGGGTTGGAAATCTCAGCTGATGAGGAGCAAGGAGAGATCCTCTTTGTTCTTTGGTGTGGGTCTTTTAGATATGCTTGCCAACGAACTGCATGGCAGGTCAACATATGTCTGGTCAAGCATGTGGTACCCAAGCGGGAGATGTTTTGGCCACGCGAGATACGCTTGAGACATATGTTGCAAATAGCAGCGGTGCGATCTGATGCACTCGTCTCAAAAAAGGCCCACACCAAAGAACTTTTTGAATAACGCGCAGAGACTGCAGCGCCCTGCACATGTGGAGCTTTGGGGTGTGATGCAGTCAATGTGCTGCCCTTAGGCTGGCCCCTGGAGGGCATCCTGCCTCGTTGGTGATGTGCCGCCTCCTCCTCCTCCTCCTCCTCCTCTCTCCTATCAGGCACCCACGTTGAGTCAGTGACCTCATCATCCCCTCCCTCCTCATCACTGGAGCAAACCTGGCAGTATGCTGCAGCAGGGGGAGCATGACTGCCAGATTGCTGTCCTTCTTGGGCACCCCCTCTGTCCGTGCTCATGTTACTGCCTTCATCGAGCTCAGTATCATCATCAGAGCCTTCCAAACGCTGGGCATCCTCCTGGAGCATGTACCCAACACTGTGGTCAAACAGTTCGAGGGAATCCTCATGAGGACATGGTGGAGCTAGGGAAGGAGTCACTGATGACATTGAGCTGAGGGAAGAGGCCGCTGCTTTGCCAGACAAAGCACCCTGGGCATGGGTGAGAGAGGATGAGGAGGATGAGGACGGCTTGGTCATCCACTCGACCAAGTTTTCTGCATGTTGCGGCTCAACACGGCCAGCTGCCGAAAAAAAGGCCAAGCGTGTCCCATGGCCACGTGCTGATGAGGATGCACCGTCTCCACGACCAGCACTAGACACAGAGCCTGCTTGCCCTCTCTTATTGGCTTGTGACTGTCTGCCTCTCCTTCTTGGCCTTCCAGACATACTAATGGCCTGTAGCTGCACTAAGCTGGGATAGAACACCTGTAATTTTCTTCAGGTAGCTTTATATACTGTAACCAGACAAGCCTGCCTGTCAGTAGGAAGATAACAGGAACGGATCTAGCTGAACACTGTGAGCAGGACGCACTGCACTAAATGTAAATAGCAGGAACGGATCTAGCTGAACACTGTGAGCAGGACGCACTGCACTAAATGTAAATAGCAGGAACGGATCTAGCTGAACACTGTGAGCAGGACGCACTGACTGCACTAAATGTAAATAGCAGGAACAGATCTAGCTGAACACTGTGAGCAGGACGCACTGCACTAAATGTAAATAGCAGGAACGGATCTAGCTGAACACTGTGAGCAGGACGCACTGCACTAAATGTAAATAGCAGGAACGGATCTAGCTGAACACTGTGAGCAGGACGCACTGCACTAAATGTAAATAGCAGGAACGGATCTAGCTGAACACTGTGAGCAGGACGCACTGCACTAAATGTAAATAGCAGGAACGGATCTAGCTGAACACTGTGAGCAGGACGCACTGACTGCACTAAATGTAAATAGCAGGAACAGATCTAGCTGAACACTGTGAGCAGGACGCACTGCACTGAATGTAAATAGCAGGAACAGATCTAGCTGAACACTGTGAGCAGGACGCACTGCACTAAATGTAAATAGCAGGAACGGATCTAGCTGAACACTGTGAGCAGGACGCACTGCACTAAATGTAAATAGCAGGAACGGATCTAGCTGAACACTGTGAGCAGGACGCACTGACTGCACTAAATGTAAATAGCAGGAACGGATCTAGCTGAACACTGTGAGCAGGACGCACTGCACTAAATGTAAATAGCAGGAACGGATCTAGCTGAACACTGTGAGCAGGACGCACTGACTGCACTAAATGTAAATAGCAGGAACGGATCTAGCTGAACACTGTGAGCAGGACGCACTGCACTAAATGTAAATAGCAGGAACAGATCTAGCCTAATCTAGCTCTCAAATCAAATGACACTGTCTGTCTCTCTCTCTATCAGCACACCGGAACACACTACACAGGGCCGCCGTGCAGGCGGCCTTATATAGTGTGGGGCGTGTACTAAATCCCCTGAGCCATAATTGGCCAAAGCCACCCTGGCTTTGGCCAATTACAGCTCTCTCTACTGACGGCGCTGTGATTGGCCAAGCATGCGGGTCATAGTGCATGCTTGGCCAATCATCAGCCAGCAATGCACTGCGATGCCGCAGTGAATTATGGGCCGTGACGCGCCACACGAATTTGGCGCGAACGGCCCATAACGTTCGCAATTCGACGGACGGTCGAACAGCCGATGTTCGAGTCGAACATGGGTTCGACTCGAACACGAAGCTCATCCCTAATTAACAACCATAATGAATGTCTGTAATTTAGGCTCCTCAATATTATGCGCTCCATCAATTATAGGACCAATCAGATGTAATCAGGTCACAGACACCAAGACCGTTCTTTTCTTTTTCACTTTAAGTCAGCGTTGCGTTTAAATCGTGCGCCGAACACGGAACTCGAAGAGTAATTATACGCCGGCGTGACCCTAAAAGTACAACCTACAGGAAGGTGAATTTTCTGCGCTATTATTTGAAGGCGACGTCTCCATTCAACAATAATACCCTTTGTTAGAGGAACGATCGGTTTGCCGGTCTGTCACATCTCAGGTGTGTGCCGTGATTTTCACATTTCTCAGATCTCACTTATAGTACCAGTGTGCAGATATAATATTATACTGGATTCTTCTCAGTTTCCACAGCACATCATACATTATAGACCAAGAGCAATAAATATAAAAACACAAATATAATATTATTATTATTATTATTATTATTATGTAATAATATTAACAAAATACTTATAATATCCTACTACTACTGCTTCTAATGATAATAATAATAATAATAATAATTGCTCATCATTTTATCATCATCATCATCATATTATTATTATTATTATTTATTAATCATAACAAAAATAATACTTATAATGTACTACTACTGCTTCTAATGATAATACTACTACTACTACTAATAATAATTACTCATCATCACATAATATTATTATTAACAAAAATAATACTTACTCATCATCATCATATTATTATTATTATTATTATTATTATCAAAAATAATACTTATAATATCCTACTACTACTGCTTCTAATGATAATAATAATAATAATAAAAAAAATCATCATCATCATCATCATCATCATATTATTATTATTATTATTATTATTATCAAAAATAATAATAATAATAATAATAATAATAATAATAATAATAATAATAATAATAATAACAATTACTCATCATCATCATATTATTATTATTATTATTAACTGTAACAAAAATAATACTTATAATATACTACTACTGCTGCTTCTAATGATAATAATAATAATTACTCATCATCATAATAATATTATTATTAACAAAAATAATACTTAATCATCATCATCATCATCATATTATTATTATTATCAAAAATAATACTTATAATATCCTACTACTACTGCTTCTAATAATAATAATAATAATAATAATAATAATAATAATAATAAATAAAAATAATCATCATCATCATAATATTATATTTATAATGATGATGATTATTATTTTTATTAATATTATTATTATTATTAAGTCCTGTTTTTTTTTTTTTTTTTGCTAAAAAATCATTTTAAAGCTGCCTGGGCCCCCCTGCAGAGCTGATTGGGCTGGGCTCGGTACAACAGGGCCGGTTGTACTGCCCTATCAGCGGCCCTGCATATATCTAGAACTTACACACTCAGATCTATCTATAGATGTTTATTGGGTGATATAAGTTTATATTTTGTAACGAAGTGAAGCTTTGAGAACCCTGTTGCTATTTTTAGCCTCTCTTCACTCAGAAATTCACAATCCAGCGTTGATCATTAATTGCCAAGGAAACGGTTTGTGAATTGTGGAACAGTCAGTGTCAGATGATGAGCTTATACCCCCAGCGTCGTGTAGATCGATTGGGACGGGCGAACAGTTCGGTCCGTGCATGAGTTGGGGCCGAACATTTGCCTGTGCAGCCGTTCGCCGAACACCCGAATTTGCAGGGTGTACACCCTGAAGAACACCCTGCAATGCACTGAGCTCAATGCACGGTGCATTCGGTGCCCTGATTGGGCAAAGCTTTGCCCAATCAGGGCGCAGTGTAAACTGGTTGTTAGGAAAAGGGTCCGGGAAGCCGGCCGTGGCGTCCTTAACAACCGATGGGTCATCAGCTGTCAATGGGCTTCTCTGCTGACTGCTAAATAAAAAACAAAGTGGCGGTTAAAAAAATAAAGCAAAAAACAGCACGTGCCCCCCCCAATTCCATATAGGCCTTTCAGAGACAAGGGCCTCATCTCCACAACCCTGGGCTGTGGTTGTCAGGGTCTGCGGACGGAGGGGCTTATTCCCCCCCCCCCACTATGTGAATGATCCCGCCCCCCCACTAAGTGAATGGGTATCGGGTATACATTGTACCCCTACCCATTCACCAAAAAAGTGTCAAAAAGTAAAAACCACAATAGACAGTTTTTGACAAACCCTTTGTTAAAAAAGAAAAATCACGCCACCCGACGGACCCGGAAAATAGAAAAAACAAAAATACTCCGCCTGCATGGGAGGTTTCCCAGTGACTGCTGTCTTTTCGGTGTGACAGCTGTTATATAGGCAAGGGAGGGGCCACCCGCTGGCGTAACTGGATGACCCTGCCCCCTTCTGACATAACATGACCTCAGAAGACAGCAGAAGGGGACGGGGTCACTCGGTTACGTCACTGGGTGGCCCCGCCCTTGCCTATATAACAGCTGTCACAGCCAAGAGATATCAGTCGCCAGGAGGGCTCCCATGGAGGCGGAGCTTTTTTCAATTTTTCTATTTTTAGGGTTTGTCGGACGGCATGATTGAAGATAGATGGACAATATTATTATTATTTTTTTTAATAAAGGAATTGTCAGATCTGTTTGTTGTGAATTTTACTTTTTGACACTTTTTTGGTGAATGGGTAGGGGTACAGTGTACCCGATACCCATTCACATAGGGGGGGGAGATCTGGGGGCCCCCTTGTTATGTAGTTACATAGTAGGTGAGGTTGAAGAAAGACACAAGTCCATCAAGTCCAATCTATGTTAAAGGTGTCTTCCAACTTCCGATAAGCCCCCACCCGCAGACCCTGACAACCACTGGCCAGGGTTGTCGGGAAGAGGCCCTTGTCCCCATGGGGACAAGGTGCTTTGGGGGGACCCCAAAGCACCCTCCCCATGTTGAGGGCAAGCGGCCTGGTATGGTTCAGGAGGGGCCCCCAGTTACCGCCCCCCCCCCCCCATGTGAATGAGTACCCCTACCCATTCCCCAAATATTAGTAAAAAGTAAGAAAAACAAGATACAAGTTTTTGACAATTCCATTATCAAAAAATAAAAAATAATGTCCCTCATTGTAAATTCCCAATCTCCCTTGGGATTAATAACGTATTTCATATTCCGTATTTTTTCTTTATTTTTTAATAGCCAGGTTCCGGCAATTGTAACCGCAAGTCATTTTGACTTGTTTTTTTCTTTAGAAATTTCATTTTTGCTGCAGTAGATTCTAGACATGGTATAGATGCACCACTTTACAGGCAGACTAAGGGGACCCCCCAGGCACTATATTGGAAGGATGTTTTCATTTTATTATTGCACTTTAAGCATCATTAAAATCACTGCTCTTGAAAAAACGTTTTTTGAAAACGTTTTTTTTTTATACATGTCCCCCAGGGGAGTAAACGGACCCCCATACCTCTTTTATGGCCAATTACTTGCATATAAGCCTTCCAAATGGTGGACACTTTTTATTTTTCCTGTTCGGCTCCCCTAGACTTCAGCAGGGTTCGCCGTTCAGATTAGAACATTTCCCCTGTTTGGGAATTCTGCTGCGACCTGAACAGGGGGGGTGTTCAGCTCATGTCCATCCCTCAGTTGGGACCCAGTTTGCCCCGAATCAGCATCCAGTTTGCATGGTACCGGCGGGGTGGCTGCCACCACCATAGCAACCAATGACACCCTACGGCAGGGCGCAAAGCGTGATTCAATGGTATGGTGTGCGGCCGGCAGCTTATGATGCTGATCCAGGGCAGGCAGCATGAAGAACTCAGGGGAGGATGAAAGCACGCCTCCTCCAGACCTCCACCACCTCCTGCATTCTGCTGCGTGGTGGAGCCAAAATGTGGGGCTCTGTGATGGGGTGTCAGGAAAGGTTCCCTCCGCTGGTAATATCTATCATTTGGCATGCAGTACTGAGGTCCACCGGCAGGTGTCTCCTGGCAGTTTGGAACTGTCAGAAGAGCTTTTCCCTGCTGGTATTATGTCATCTTTGGGCCGCAGTACTAGCATCCACCAACGGATAGATCCTGGCAGTGTGGAGCAGGTATTACCGTCTGCAATCAGGCATCACCTGACTCTGACAGCAGCTAATAGTATAAATACCCAGCAAGTGCACACACACCTTGCCCTGGTATTGTCCTTGTGCCATAACCTGCAGCCTGTTTATCTGTTATCCTGATCCTGATCCTAATCCTAATCCTGATCCTGATCCTGAACCCTGATTCCTGTATCCTGTATCTTTTATCCTGAACCTGTTTGTATCTGTTCCTGTATCCCTGGATCCTTGCCCTGCAGCCTGATTCCTTCCATCTTGTTTCCCTGCCTGTTTACTCCTTGTCCCCCATCTGCTGATCTCCTGTTTATGACCCTGGCCTGGCTTGGCTACGATTCTGGTAGTTCCTTTTGCTATATTTGCCGGTTGGTTTATTATCACTGTTTAGTTGTTCAGTTTGCTCGCTCTGTTTGTATTGGTGTTGTGTTCACATTTATATGCATTTACTTTAATAAACTTACTTACTTTGACCCAGGGCTTTTTTTCTAGGAGAATAGGTGCAGGAACTCCCCCCGTTTGAGTCCCCCCTTGTCTCTGCCCCCTACCCACCTCTGACCACCGTCCCTTGATTCCACCCCCTACCCACCTACCAATACTGCCCCTTTTAGAGAATAGAGAACCAAGTATCGTTTTGTGGTGCTAAATCATTTGTATGAAACATGTTGATGATAAAAAGAAAAGCAGTAATATAGATCCCCTGTAGTCAGCAACAATAGAATCCCAGCCACAACAATAGACTCCCCCAGCAACAATAGATTCCCTGCAGCAACAGTGAACCACCCACAACAAAATATCACACCCAGTAACAAAATATCCACCCAAGCAACCTTAGACGCCCCCCCCCCCCCCAGCAGCAACAACAGATCTCCCAGCAGCCAGCATCAATAGATCCTCCAGCAGCCAGTAAAAATAGACCTCTCCCCCAACAGTAGATCCCTTACAGCAACATAAGACCCCCCCAGCAACAATATATTCCCCATCGGCAACAATAGACCCTCACACAAAATCAGATCCCCACCACTGACAATAGATCCCCCAGAAGCCAACATCAATAGACCCTCCAGAACACCCCACACCCCATGCTATTACATACATTCAGTGCTGGAGGTGCCGGAACTGCGTCCCCCCGCGTTCCCGCTGAAAAAAAGCCCTGCTTTGACCTATTTATGTCTGGGTTACTCTGTCGAAGTCACACAGTTCTGGTCACATCTGGTTTATGACATGGGGGGACTGTCTGTTAATGGGGGGGAATCTGATGTTACAGGGGACTCATGTATGGGAGAGACTCTGACCTGAAGGGGGGGCTCTGATGTGATTGGGGGCTTTTGATTTGAAGGGGAAGCTCTGGTGTGATGGGGGACTGTGTGATTGGGGGGCTCTATGATGGAGAGGGGGAGGGGCTGTGTGTTAATGGGGAGACTCTGGAAGACTGGAGACATCTAGTGGCCAAGGAGAAGTACTGCAGGGGATGGCTCTGGATAGAAGGTGAATATAACAGCAATAAGTATAGTGAGCCCAGGCCGAATGATAACACCACCCCAGGCGGACGGGTCCAGTGCATGAGTACAGAGTGAGCCCAGGCTGAATGATAACGCCTGGACAGCCTGGACAGCCTGGGCTTACTGTAAGTGGTAGAATGACTCTGCCCATTACTCAACCTGGAAGACTGGTGGGGTCTAGTGGCCAAGTAGAAGTACTGCAGGGGAAGGCTCTGGATAGAAAGCAAAAAACAAAACAAAAAAACAAACAAACATGCGGTATGCGTGAATATGGGTGTATTTTCCTTCTATTTATAGCACTGATTTCATGTACCATTTTCTACAAAAGATAAATAAACCGTTATGCCGGCTCTCTCCTCCTTTCCCTGGCGCTCCTCTCACTCCCTGGGAATACAGCATATGTTAAAGTAAAACCCCGCGCTTCACTAAAAACCTCTGCTTTTTTTTTCTGCAAAGAGAATAGATCGCTCAGCCCGCTGACAGATCCAGGGCACAACAGTTTTAGTATGCAAAAAGAAATTAAGGCTGAGCCGAACGCTTTTGAGAAATCGCAGAGTAGGGAGCGCTCATTCATCTGACGGAGAGACTCGTATGATTTATCAAATCTATTTTAAATCACAAGCCCTGTGATATGTACTTTTCAAGACTTTACATTTATTTTTGCTGCTTTAGCGAACGATTCGACGAATCACCACGGGAGCGTTAAAGGTAAAAGATGTTTAAAGTGCCAACCGAGATGACAAAGTCTACCACTTCATAGATAGGCGAAGAACGGTGCGGGTCTTTTTTTTCTGTTCCTGTGTCATGTCTGAGGAAGAGTAAAGTGATTTTGGGGTAAATTGATTTAATTGAAAATTTCACAATTTTTATATCTGTGAAGTTTTATATATATATATATATATATATATATATATATATATATATATATATATATAAACCAAAAAAAAGAGCGACACTCATGGGTGCTGAAAGGTGAACACACAATGGCAGTTTAATTTGACGTTTCAACGAGGCCCAAGGTCTCGTCTTCCTCAGGATGCTGATCCTGAGGAAGACAAGCTGCAGAGTCCTGGGGGGATCGGCTATAGTGACTGCAGGCTCCTGGGGAGATCAGATATAGTGACTGCAGAGTCCCCGGGAGAGCAGATATAGTGAATGCAGAGTCCTGGGGAGACCAGATATAGTGAATGCAGGCTCCTGGGGAGAGCAGATATAGTGAATGCAGGCTCCTGGGGAGATTAGATATAGTGAATGCAGGCTCCTGGGGAGATCAGATATAGTGAATGCAGGCTCCTGGGGAGATCAGATATAGTGAATACAGGCTCCTGGGGAGATCAGATATAGTGACTGCAGGCTCCTGGGGAAAGCAGATATAGTGACTGCAGGCTCCTGGGGAGAGCAGATATAGTAAATGCAGGCTCCTGGGGAGAGCAGATATAGTGAATGCAGGCTCCTGGGGAGACCAGATATAGTGAATGCAGGCTCCTGGGGAGACCAGATATAGTGAATGCAGGCTCCTGGGGAGACCAGATATAGTGAATGCAGGCTCCTGGGTAGAGCAGATATAGTGAATGCAGGCTCCTGGGGAGAGCAGATATAGTGAGTGCAGGGTCCTGGGGAGAGCAGATATAGTGAGTGCAGGGTCCTGGGGAGAGCAGATAGAGTGAGTGCAGGCTCCTGGGGAGAGCAAATATAGTGAATGCAGGCTCCTGGGGAGAGCAGATATAGTGAGTGCAGGCTCCTGGGGAGAGCAGATATAGTGAATGCAGGCTCCTGGGGAGAGCAGATATAGTGAGTGCAGAGTCCTGGGGAGAGCAGATATAGTGAGTGCAGGGTCCTGGGGAGAGCAGATATAGTGAGTGCAGGGTCCTGGGGAGAGCAGATATAGTAAGTGCAGGCTCCTGCCTGGGGAGATCAGATATAGTGAAAGCAGGTTCCTGGGGAGATCAGATATAGTGAATGCAGGCTCCTGGGGAGATCAGATATAGTGAATACAGGCTCCTGGGGAGATCAGATATAGTGACTGCAGGCTCCTGGGGAAAGCAGATATAGTGACTGCAGGCTCCTGGGGAGAGCAGATATAGTAAATGCAGGCTCCTGGGGAGAGCAGATATAGTGAATGCAGGCTCCTGGGGAGACCAGATATAGTGAATGCAGGCTCCTGGGGAGACCAGATATAGTGAATGCAGGCTCCTGGGGAGACCAGATATAGTGAATGCAGGCTCCTGGGTAGAGCAGATATAGTGAATGCAGGCTCCTGGGGAGAGCAGATATAGTGAGTGCAGGGTCCTGGGGAGAGCAGATATAGTGAGTGCAGGGTCCTGGGGAGAGCAGATAGAGTGAGTGCAGGCTCCTGGGGAGAGCAAATATAGTGAATGCAGGCTCCTGGGGAGAGCAGATATAGTGAGTGCAGGCTCCTGGGGAGAGCAGATATAGTGAATGCAGGCTCCTGGGGAGAGCAGATATAGTGAGTGCAGAGTCCTGGGGAGAGCAGATATAGTGAGTGCAGGGTCCTGGGGAGAGCAGATATAGTGAGTGCAGGGTCCTGGGGAGAGCAGATATAGTAAGTGCAGGCTCCTGCCTGGGGAGATCAGATATAGTGAAAGCAGGTTCCTGGGGAGATCAGATATAAGGAATGCAGGTTCCTCGGGAGAGCAGATATAGTGAATGCAGGTTCCTTGGGAGATCAGATATAGTGAATGCAGGCTCCTGGGGAGATCAGATATAGTGAATGCAGGCTCCTGGGGAGATCAGATATAGTGAATGCAGGTTCCTGGGGAGAGCAGATATAGTGAATGCAGGTTCCTGAGGAGATCAGATATAGTGAATGCAGGCTCCTGGGGAGATCAGATATAGTGAATGCAAGCTCCTGGGGAGAGCAGATATAGTGAATGCAGGCTCCTGGGGAGAGCAGATATAGTGAATGCAGAGTCCTGGGGAGATCAGATATAGTGAATGCAGAGTCCTGGGGAGATCAGATATAGTGAATGCAGAGTCCTGGGGAGATCAGATATAGTGAATGCAGGCTCCTGGGGAGAGCAGATATAGTGACTGCAGAGTTCTGGGGAGATCAGATATAGTGAATGCAGAGTTCTGGGGAGATCAGATATAGTGAATGCAGAGTTCTGGGGAGATCAGATATAGTGAATGCAGGCTCCTGGGGAGACCAGATATAGTGAATGCAGGCTCCTGGGGAGACCAGATATAGTGAATGCAGGCTCCTGGGGAGACCAGATATAGTGAATGCAGGCTCCTGGGTAGAGCAGATATAGTGAATGCAGGCTCCTGGGGAGAGCAGATATAGTGAGTGCAGGGTCCTGGGGAGAGCAGATATAGTGAGTGCAGGGTCCTGGGGAGAGCAGATAGAGTGAGTGCAGGCTCCTGGGGAGAGCAAATATAGTGAATGCAGGCTCCTGGGGAGAGCAGATATAGTGAGTGCAGGCTCCTGGGGAGAGCAGATATAGTGAATGCAGGCTCCTGGGGAGAGCAGATATAGTGAGTGCAGAGTCCTGGGGAGAGCAGATATAGTGAGTGCAGGGTCCTGGGGAGAGCAGATATAGTGAGTGCAGGGTCCTGGGGAGAGCAGATATAGTAAGTGCAGGCTCCTGCCTGGGGAGATCAGATATAGTGAAAGCAGGTTCCTGGGGAGATCAGATATAAGGAATGCAGGTTCCTCGGGAGAGCAGATATAGTGAATGCAGGTTCCTTGGGAGATCAGATATAGTGAATGCAGGCTCCTGGGGAGATCAGATATAGTGAATGCAGGCTCCTGGGGAGATCAGATATAGTGAATGCAGGTTCCTGGGGAGAGCAGATATAGTGAATGCAGGTTCCTGAGGAGATCAGATATAGTGAATGCAGGCTCCTGGGGAGATCAGATATAGTGAATGCAAGCTCCTGGGGAGAGCAGATATAGTGAATGCAGGCTCCTGGGGAGAGCAGATATAGTGAATGCAGAGTCCTGGGGAGATCAGATATAGTGAATGCAGAGTCCTGGGGAGATCAGATATAGTGAATGCAGAGTCCTGGGGAGATCAGATATAGTGAATGCAGGCTCCTGGGGAGAGCAGATATAGTGACTGCAGAGTTCTGGGGAGATCAGATATAGTGAATGCAGAGTTCTGGGGAGATCAGATATAGTGAATGCAGAGTTCTGGGGAGATCAGATATAGTGAATGCAGGTTCCTGGGTTTAGTAACAGACCAAAAGGAAGAAAAAAGGAGAAGTCCGTTGTTAGGATTTACATCTCAATGTTTTTTCTGGGCCAGCAATTACTTGTCCTCATGAAACATCAATACTGTACAGATATCTGGTGATTCCACCTTATAAACTCTTCAAGAAGTATTTCATCTGTAAGTGGGAGCCCCAAAATTTTGTAAATGTTGGTTTCAGGGCCTAACAGAGAGGTCCACCCATCTGCCTCTCCCTGCCCCCCAGGCCCCAAAGTGGTCACATGGCCTGCTGCGGCTCTTGTAATGCCCCCCCCCCCCCCCCCCCCGGGCTAAGACAACTTTTTGAAATTGTTAGGAATCCCACCCACCCAGAGACACAGGAGGATGCAGTGACCCCAGTGATTTTTTTTTAAGTTTTTTTTCTCATTGTACACAAATGTATCATTTTGTGTTTTCATTAATTTCAGGTATTTTTTTATTTCAATTATAACTATAAGGCTCGGTTCACACTAGGGGCGGCACGACCTGCACACGACTGCCACGGCGACTGTATAGAAGTCTATGCAAGTCGCCTGACAAGTCGCCCCTGTGTGTACCGGGGCTTAATCATATTTCCCCTTTAATGAAACAAAATGTGTTTCTCCAGCTTGCTGGTAAATTAACATTAATAAAGATTCATCACAAATAAAAAAAAAAACACAAACCATGTTAATTTTTGATCCCCAACCAATAAAAATTAAAAAAATAAAATAACAGACTCATGATAAATATACATTAGTAATGATACTTCCTAGAGAATACATTAAAATCGCATTCTATTAAGAGGTATTAATTAGTTTTTGAACATATTCATTTGTGTAAATGATCGAATCCCCTGACATTCGGAGCACAGAATGATATTAAATATTTATATCCTGTGTTTGTCTTCATACAAAGTTCCGTAGGTGTCTATAGGAATATGAAATAAAGGAATAATCAGCCACACGGGTCTATGGCCATAATGTAACAACCCCCCCCCGGTGGGAAATGATAAGGGTATTAATGGTGAAATATTAATTCCCAATGTCAAATCTCAATAAGCGTATATTGATTGGTTTGCACAAAAGTTATAGTGTATATGATATATTTTTGTAATTTTTATTTTGGTTTTGATTTTGTACGCTATAAACAAAAAGAAAAACAACTATTTTGAAAAAAAAACAATATTTCTCACTTTCTGCTATAAAACATACTCAACAAAAAAATGTAAAAAAATCCTATTTCTTCATCAATTTAGGGCCAATATGGATTCTGCTACATATTTTTGTTAAAAAAAAAATCCCAATAAGCGTACATTGATTGCTTTGCGCAGAAGTTATAGCGTCTAAAAACGATGGGATATATTTTTGTAATTTTTGTTTTGGTTTTTATTTTGTGCACTATAAACAAACAAACAAACAAACAAACAAACAAACAAACAAAAAAAACAACAATTTTGAAAGAAAAAAACAATATTTTTTACTTTCTGCTATAAAACATACTCAATAAAAAAAATGTAAAAAAATCTAATTTCTTCATCAATATAGGCCAATATGGATTCTGCTAAATATTTTTGGTAAAAAAAAAAACAAGACAATAAGCATATATTGATTGGTTTGCGCAAAAGTTATAGCGTCTACAAACAATGGAATATATTTTTGTAATTTTCATTTATTTTTACTAGTAATGGCAGCGAGCAGCGACTTATAGCGGGACTGCGATATTGCGGGGGACAAATCGGACACTAACTGACACTTTTAACACTTTTTGGGGACCAGTGACACCAATACAGTGATCAGTAGGGGTGCTGAAATTAATCGTTGCATCGATGCATAGCGATTCGGGTGTCCCCGATGAGGCATCGATGCATACCACAGGAAAATCGATTCCTGGTTGACGTCATCCCGACTTGCCCCACCCCTCCCGGGAGAGCGCTCCGAGCGTATTGTTAAAATTAATGTGTTTTAATAAATGCCGTGTTACAATCAATGAAGTCCCCCGCTGTATGTGCTTTTTAAAAAAATATGGAACTTCATACCGAATTTCATAGTACAATACATTCCGCTCATGTGACTGCCCGACCCGCCTCTCTCCTCTCAAGTCTCTCCTGACGTCAGAAGGGAATTCTCAGCCCTGCCCGCTGACTGTAGCTATCAGATCAGAAGAGAGGCTGAGAATTCCTCGCTGACGTCAGGAGAGATATGAGAGGAGAGAGGAGAGAGGCGGGCCGGGCAGTCACATGAGTGGGATGTATTGTACTGTGAAATTGGGTATGAAGTTCCATATTTTTTTTAAAAGCACATACAGCGGGGGACTTCATTGATTGTAACACGGCATTTATTAAAACACAGTTTTTTTAACAACAGTAAGTAGAGTACAAATGTGTTTGCACTCTACTTACACCTCACCCTCCGTGCTGACAGGTCCCTGGGCTTCCCCTTTGCACATTCCACTGTTAACTCCTAGTGTGCTGGAAGGTGCAAACAGGAATGCCAAGGAACTGTCAGCACCAATGGCTGCCCGTGCATTGTGGGGGGGGGGGGGGGGGGGAGTTAGTGAAGTGATGGCTGCATTTGATTGGCACAAGTGGCTGCATTTAATGGGCACAAGTGGCTGCATTTGATTGGCACAAGTGGTTGCATTTAATGGGCACAAGTGGCTGCATTTGATGGGCACAGGTGGCTGCATTTGATGGGCACAGGTGGCTGCATTTGATGGGCAAGTGGCTGCATTTGATTGGCACAAGTGGCTGCATTTAATGGGCACAAGTGGCTGCATTTGATTGGCACAAGTGGCTGCATTTGATGGACACAAGTGGCTGCATTTGATTGGCACAGGTGGCTGCATTTAATGGGCACAAGTGGCTGCATTTGATGGGCACAGGTGGCTGCATTTGATGGGCACAGGTGGCTGCATTTGTGCGGCACAAGTGTCTGCATTTGATGGGCACAAGTGGCTGCAGAAAGGATTAAACTAGTGGCATGCATATGACGGCACAAGTGGCTGCATTTGATGGGCACAAGAGGCTGCATAAAGGATTAAACTAGTGGCTGCATATGATGATGGGCACAAGTGGCTGCATAAAGGATTAAACTAGTGGCTGCATTTGATGGGCACAGGTGGCTGCATTTAATGGGCACAGGTGGCTGCATTTGATGGGCACAGGTGGCTGCATTTGAAGGGCAAGTGGCTGCATTTGATTGGCACAAGTGGCTACATTTGATGGGCACAAGTGGCTGCATAGGACGGGCACAAGTGGCTGCATTTGATGGGCACAAGTGGCTGCATATGACGGGCACAAGTGGCTGCATTTGACGGGCACAATGGCTGTATTTGATGGGGGAGGTTCAGTATTTTTCAGTTTGTTTGCGCCTCCCCAAAAATTTTGAGCACCAGCTGCCACTGGTCAGCACAGAGACAGTACAGGGAACTTCACAGGGCTGTTTGTCAGCTGTGGATTGTAATCCCTCCTGACCTCCCAGCAGCAGTGTGTGAATGTCTGTACCTTGTAGTGCACCAGATTAGTGCACTTTTTAAGGGAGTGAGGTTATTTTTAATTCAAAGCGGAGTTCCAGTCAATTTTTTGTTTATTAAAAGTCGGCAGCTACGAAAAAAAGTGCATCTTCTGAATTTTAATAAAAAGACACTCACCTGTCCCACAATCCAGCAACGTGGCAACCCAAACCCTCCCTTCTCTCCCCCGCCTGTCCACGGCGCTGGCAATACTACTGTGGGCATCCGACTGTGACAGCTTGCAGCTTCACAGCCGGGTTCGCATGTCTCACTGCGCTGTCCTGCATAGCCGGGCAATCTTTTGGGACCTGTGATGTGTCCCAGAAGATTGAAGGGTGGCCCAATCGGACGTGGGAGCTCATCTGTAATTGTGATGCATCGCTGAATCGAATCGAATTGTTTAACAGATAATCGAAATCGAATCGTGAGACCAGTGAAGATGCGCACCCCTAGTGATCAGTGCTAAAAATATGCACTATCACTGTACTAATGACACTGGCAGGGAAGGGATTAACATCAGGGGTGATCAAAGGGTTAAATGTGTTCCTATGGAGTGCTTGCTAAGTGTGGGAGGAGGTGCTTTTACTAGGGGAAGGCAGAGATCTGTGTTCTTGCTTAGACAGGAACGACAGGAAGGAAGACAGGATCACAGCCTTCCCTTGTCACAGATCTGCCTGTCTCCCGAACGATTGGCGGGTTCCGGCGAACATCGTATCCGATGGATTCGCTGATTGCCTCCCGCTGTGTCCAATCACAGCGGGGGCGGGTCGCCGGCGGTGCACACGCGCGCCGCAGACCCAAAGAAGTGCAGAATCACGTACAGGTATGGATTCTGCCCAGAGCGGATGCCCTGCTGTAATGAATGTGCGGCATCTGGTTAAACCATTTTTGGGAGGGGGGCGTGGCCGGATGTGAGCGAGGCAGCTAGTTTTTCTTCAGAGCTCCGTCCATCCTGAATATAATCCGCAATTTTGGAGCATTTTGATCCGTTCTAAAACTTCACAGGCACCTGGGGGAAGGTGAGAGGATCACAGAGATGCCTTCCGCGGCCTCCAAAATGCAGCAGAAGGGTCACACTGACCAGCGTAAGACTCGCTCCGCTAAGGGGACGGACAGAGGCTCCGCCCCCGCCATCTTGTCTTCCCGGAAGCCAGCACAGGGCGCCCAGCACTCAACCTCCACGATGGCGCAGAAAGAAATCTCAGAGGAGCTGCTGGCAGACACAGAGGAATTGGAGGAGCATGCTGTGGCGGTGGATACGGAGGCGATCACCAGACCGATCCTGGAAGCCATCAGCGCTAGTAAGTCTGAATTAATGGGGAGAATTGACCATTTATCTTCAGAATGCACTTTAATTAGACATGACCTGGACAAAATCAGAGGTCGGCTGACCACAGTGGAGGACAGGGTTTCCGGGGTAGAAGACACATCTCATACCCAGAGCAACCAGCTTGCGGAACTCCGTGGCCTAGTAAACTCCCTGCAGCGCAGAGCAGACAACGCTGAAGACCGCCAAAGAAGAAACAATGTTAGGGTGGTCGGCCTGCCAGAGGGAGCAGAAGGGGACAGGCCTGCGTTATTTGCAGAAGAGCTCTTCGCAAAGCTCCTCTCACTGGAAGATTTACCCCCCACTTATGTAGTAGAAAGAGCACACAGAGTCCCCACAGGGAAAAGACCACCGGGAGCCTTCCCTAGACCCTTTCTGGTGAGATTCTTAAACTACAGAGATAGGGACATGATCCTGACACAATCCAGAAAGGCCAAGGAACTAAAATTTGAAAATGCCAAGATAATGTTATTTCCAGACTTTTCTGCAGCCACCCAGCAGCAGCGTCGCTCCTTTAATGATGTAAGAAAACGCTTAAGGGAGAAGGAAGTGCAATACAGCATGCTTTATCCTAGCAGGCTCAGAATACAGTATAAAGGCAATGTGAGATTCTTTGATAACCCCGCTGAAGCATGCGAATGGATGGATAAAGAACTCTCCTAAAACCAGGGATCAGAAGAAGGCTAACTGAATAGGCTGATGCAGATTGTTTTTTGTTTAAAGGCACAACTGCTTGAAAGCATGGCTGTAAGTTGCCAAAATCATTCCCGCTGTTGGAGTTTGAAAAGCGCCATATTGTTTTGAATCCAGACCTGGCACCAGGAAGATAAGTCCTAAAGCTAGAAAATGGTGACCTCACGATTGCCCCTGAACTTAACATCACCACCGGAAGGAGACAACGTATCATTATAGGGCCTGGAAGCTCGAGTATATCCTAACCCCAGTCTCCGTAATTTCGTGGAACACTAAACATAATCCTTCCTGAAGACCTCCGTCTCAACAAAGAAATGCTATATTTTTTAAATAAATTTTTATTTTTCAAAAAACTTTTATTTTTTCAAAAATTCTCTATTTTTTCAAATTTTTGTTTTCATCCCTCCCTTTTTTCGATTTTTGTTTCACTGGATTTCCTCTGTTCCTGTTTTTTCCACTTGGATGAGACAGTTGTCACCAAAGAAGGGGTGAAGTGGCTCTCCTGAAGGACGTTTAATGGAAAACACTCCGGTTACGCATGTCTCCAAAATAAATTGGAGGGAGGGGGGACTGTTGCTAGGGCTTCCCTGTCATTTAAGTCCCCTAAGGCCCCCTTAAAATTTACAATCTCCAAGAACCATCTTGCCCGGAGCATCTTGAAGGAAGACGAATACTACACTAGAGGAGCTGTCAGACTTTCGCCGGATTCGGCAGATGTCCACGTTATTTTTTGATTTTTCGTTTTTTGGGATGAAGCTACATGCCAGACTTTTTTACGTTCGGTTGGGGTTGTTCACTGGTATAATAGCAGGGGGGGAGGGTTTAGAAAACTTGTCACGGCTCAGATTGACATAAATGGATTAGATTACACAACTAGTCGGTATACAATGCATAGATGGGAAAAGGTTACTGTAAAAGGAGGTAACAAATGTTATTATCATGCCAATGGCAGGGACGGATAATTTGCACATAGTGTCTTGGAACGTTAGAGGCCTGAACAATAAGTTTAAGAGGGCCTCGGTGTTCCAATACCTAAAGCAATCAAAACCACACATAGTCTTCTTGCAAGAGACTCACTTGGACGGTGGCAAGGTGATGTCTCTCCGTAAACCATGGATACAAAAAGCTTTCCACTCCACATACTCTACCTTTGCTAGGGGAGTGTCTGTACTGGTTAGCAAATCAATTCCGTGTAACATACACCAAATTATAACTGATCCTAATGGCCGATATGTGGTAATGGTTATTGATGTGTATTATAGTAGAATGCTATTGGTAAATGTCTATGTTCCTCCTCCATTCCAGATTCAGATGCTATATGACATGTTAACCCGATTAGCCCAGTTTCTGCATCTCCCTCTGCTCCTGATGGGAGACTTCAATGCGATACTAGATGCGGCATTGGACTCATCCAATCCGGGCAGAGCGAGCTCGGCGGACCTGTGTGGATGGGCCACGATGGCGGGCCTAACAGAACTGTGGAGATGGAAACATTCAACGGAAAGAGGGTATTCTCACCTGTCATCAACTCATAGGTCGGCAGCAAGAATTGATCTTGCTTTTGGTAACAATCAAATATTACAATATGTGAATACGGTTAACTATTTGGCTGGAGGCCTGTCGGATCATAATCCTCTCTCTCTTGCTCTGTCCCTTCCAACCGGGACAAGGGGGAGAGGATGGCGTCTCTCGACTGTCTGGTTACAGAATGAGCAGGTGGCGACCCAAATTGAGAAAGCCACCAACTCATATTGGGCGGTTAATTCAGAGTCTGCCGATCCAACCATGGTGTGGGACGCTTTCAAGGCGGTAGCTAGGGGGGAATGCATATCGGCTATAAAAACTGCAAGAGTAAATGAAAATGAGGAAATGGAAATTCTAAAACAGGAGGAGAGAGATTGTGCAGAAGTTCATGCTAAGTCTAATACTGGGTCCTCCTATGAAGCTCTGCGAGACGGCGATTATCTATACATATAAAGGGTTTAACTAGCTCGGACTCGACTAGGGCGGCACATAGGGTGTTTGCAGAGGGGGACAAGAATGGCAAGCTCCTGGCAATGTTAGTGGCTGACCAATCACCCATTGCTCATATACCGGTGATTAAAAACAAGCAGGGTTTTTTGGTCAATGAACCGACCGCCATAATGCAGGAGTTTGTTGATTTCTTCTCCTCCCTATACTCACCAATCCCCAATTATGATACTGAAGAAATGCACGAACATCTAGAGGGGTTACGTATCCCGAGATTATCTGACAATGACTGTCAACTCTTAGAGGCAAATATAACAATCAAAGAAATACAGGCAGCAATTTTTGCTTTCCCGTCTGGCAAGGCTCCAGGGCCGGATGGGTTCCCCATTGACTTTTATAAGGATAATATAGAACAGTTGGCGTCCAGACTTCATTGGCTCATGGAGCATTGTCACAAAACTTCAGCTCTCCCTAATTCTATGTTAGAGGCTTATATGATCTTGTTATTAAAGCCAGGGAAGGACCCCACGGAATGCGCGTCATACAGGCCAATAGCACTTTTAAACACAGACTTAAAGATTCTAACTAAAATTCTGGCGACGAGACTAGCGACGGTGATCCCGGCCATAGTAAACATTGATCAGACGGGTTTTATGCCAGGCAAGTCGACAGACACAAATTTGAGGAGACTATTTACACACCTACAGCTGCCACCCTCTGACTCTGAGACGAGGATCGTGGTATCCATAGACATAGAAAAGGCATTCGACTCAGTCGATTGGAATTTTATGTTTAGAGTGCTGGAGGCTATTGGTTTCGGTCCAAATTTCAGGAAATGGATTCATATGCTCTACAAGAATCCAAAGGTGGCTATCAGACTGGGATCTGCGGTATCTAATTTTTTTGAGGCGGGTAGGGGTACTAGACAGGGGTGTCCACTATCCCCTTTTCTGTTCGCCCTGGTAGTGGAACCTATGGCCATTGCACTCAGATCCTCGAGTGATGTGAAGGCGGTTAGAGTGGGTACAATTCATGAAACATTGGCTTTATATGCCGACGACATGCTTCTATTTTTAAATGACCCTGATACCTCATTGAAAGCGGTCCTAGAAATCCTAAATAAATTTGCCCATTTTTCAGGGCTCAGGGTAAACTGGAGTAAGCCGTCCATATTGCCTATAGACATCAAAGCAAAAGACAAAGCAGACCCCAGTCTTCAACTACAATGGGTAGACACACTCAAATACCTCGGTGTAAAAATAACAGCGAAAGTACAGGATTATTTCAAGTTAAATTTACTACCATTGCTAACTCTCATTAAACAAAAATTTCAGGCCTGGGCCAGATTACCCCTTTCCCTGATAGGCAGAATATGCCTTATAAAAATGAAAATTTTACCGGTAATCCTGTACTTTCTTAGACATGCCCCGGTTTGGATACCCAAGACTTACTTCAAGAGTATAGATAGTCTGATAGTCTCATTTTTGTGGACACCTAAGCTTCCCCGAGTGGGTCTCAGAGTTCTCCAGGAGCCTAGTGCACAGGGAGGACTAGCGTTACCGGACTGGCATAAGTACTATCTGGCAGGACAAATGGTGTTTGCCCGCAGATGGCTACTGACAGACGATGGGGACGCAGCGACGGTCTTGGAGGCGGCTCATCTGGGGTCGTACGAAAACCTTCGACTGGCACTATTTAGGGGCACTAAAACAGACTTACCACTTACAGAGACAATGACAGCCACAATTAGAGCATGGGGATTGGCAGTAAAACTAGCATCTCCTAGCTTCCTGGGTTTCTCACCGTCATCACCACTGTGGATGAATCCCTTACTTCCGCAGTTTTACAGTCTCCTGGATCCAATGATATGGGCAGTGAGGGGTATAAAACCACTGAAAGACATCACATCTTTTGGTGAGCTTTTGACTTTTCCGCAGCTTAAGGCCAGACATGATTTACCGAACTCTTACCTCTTCCGTTTCTTTCAAATCAGGCACGCCTTCCAAGAACAATTCAGGGAGAGGAGGGTGGAATCCCTACCTTCGTCTCTCGAATCTCTATTAACGGACGAAGAATTGCCTAAAGTTCTCTCAGTAACATATAAGGAATTTTTTAAAACTACCCCTAAAGCGGTTCTTAAATGCAGAACAAATTGGGAGACCGAGGTTCCAGAGTTACAAGGGGAGGATTGGGACGACCTATGGACACAACCTTTTCAATACTTAGTTGCGGCAAGAGATAGACTGATCCAGTTTAAGTTTTTACATAGAAGTTATTATACCCCGGCCAGACTTGCAAAGATGTATGGTGGTGACACAGCAAAGTGCTGGAGATGTTCTTTCTCTCCAGCAAATGCGGAACACATATTTTGGTCATGCCCACATATTCAAATATACTGGAAGGAAATCACGCAGTGCATCTCAGACTTGATCTCAGTTCCCATCCCAGTGACAGTAAAGGTTTGCTTATTGGGGCTGGTAGAGGATCTGGTTCCAACTAGGGCATTGAGAACGCTAATAACCATCCTCTTATTTTATGGGAAAAAAGCGATCCTCCTTAAATGGAAAAATAAGAATGCTCCAGAGGGCAGGTTTTGGAAACAGTTAGTTAACAATATGCTTCCGTATTACAAGACAACATATAGAGCAAGGGGGTGTGAAAAAAAATTCGACAAAATATGGAAGGTTTGGTGGGAATCTAGCAATACGGTGGGATAGGTGATTCAATCCATGGTTTACACATTTGGATGGTATGACACTCAAAAATAAACTGTTAAGACGTAGAGTACTATATGCATCAGTGGAGAGGGAAGACTGAAACAAAGGAAATAGACAAGGAGGTGGAAGTAAATGTGATAACACAAAGGTAAAAATGTAAAAATGTGAAATGCAAAACTAAACAATTATCTTGCTAAGAAATGTCCCTGAGCTGTGACAAGTTAATGGGAGGGGGGAGGGGGGGGGGGAAGTGAAGAGGGTATGGGGTAGGCCTAGATTGTATCTGGTAGGGTTTAGTTGTTTCAAGGCCCTGCGAGGCCAAGTTTCACTGGGAAGGTGTCACTTGACACACCCAGTTGTATATTACACTGTTGAAAAAACTCAATAAAAAGAAATTTAAAAAAAAAAAAAAAAAACATTTTTGGGAGATCCATATCGGCGAGTTATGGAAGATGTATAGGAGCTGAGGGGCCCAAACCATTTTTTATTAATTGAACTCGCCCTACTACAGAGAGGGGCAATTTGAACCAGTTTTGACATTTTAATCTTTGTCTATCCAGCAAAGGACCCAAGTTCAGCTGGAGGTAGCTAGAGGGTTCTGGAGACACCACCACGCCAAGATATTTAAAGGAGGTAGCTATAAGGATTTGGCTGGCGCCGGCTGGGAGAGGAGCAACCAGCGGGTCAAGGGGCATCAGAATGGATTTATTCCAAGTTATGGTAATTCCAGAAAATGTACCAAATCTATTAATAGTCTCCATCAAGGTCTGCAAGGAACATGTTATCACCCAGGTCTAACAATGTGTCATCCGCGTACAAAGATATTATCTCCTCTAACGGGCCTCTATGAAAATCGACAATAGCAGGATCTCTTCGAATGAGGATGGCCAAAGGCTCCACTGCCAGTGCAAACAGTAAGGGGGATAATAGACATCCCTGATGGGTACCCCTGTATAACAGATAGACAGGGGGAAGAGTGTTGTTGATGTAAAGCCTGGCTCTGGGATCAGAGTAGAGTACACTTACCCAGTTTAGTAAAGTTCTCTCCTGGTCCAAAACATGTCAAGATTTCCCAGAGGTAGGGAGGAAAGTGCTGCTTTAGAAGCCATGCAAATGATCTCATCGACAGCAGTACAGATACGTCTACTCCGTCTCCAAAAGCTGAGGGCCTCAGACATTCGAGGGGTTCTTAAAGTAGAACTATGGGCCTATGAAATGCATCAGGGTGTGTGGTTTGGTGGAGACATGTAGGCTGAGGCCGCTTTTCATTGTTTATTCACCTCGGCTGGTCGGGAGTAGAGGCGATTCATTACTCTTTACGTAGAACTATGGCCAACATTTATAACTGGGCAATAGGTGTGCAAGAAGGGCTTTGTGGTTGCAGGGCCGTGGCTAAGAGGGTACCACCAGTCCTCCTGTATGGGGCCCGGGCCAGCAGGGGGGCCCAGGCTTCAGGGTGAATTGGATGTGGGCAGGGAGGGTGATCAGCACGGTGGGGGGGGGGGGGCAATTACTGGAACCAATACCCCTATATGGCTCTCTTTGCAGCTGAAAGCTGTTTTATTCTAGTCTCCCTCACGTTGGCTTTCAGCTGCTGCAGAGAGAGCCATACAAGGGATCGGCTCCAGTAATTGCCCCCCTCCCCTCGCCACACCAATCACTCTCCCTGTGTACCATACATCTCACACTGCTGCCCAGACCCCCCTAAATGCCCCGCTACCCTCATACTGCGGCCAGGCCTCCCTACTCTCCTTCCTGCCAGCAGTTTCAAGCACACATTAGGATCTTTCAAGATGGAGAGTGGGGGAAGGGTCCGGTAAATATGTTATATCTACCAGCCCCTTCCATTCCAGAATGAACACAATGAGAGATCGGTACTGATTCCCTACTGTGTTCATTCATAACTGAAGCCTTGGCTGCATGGGGCCCCATATCAGGTTGTCTATATGGGGCCCAGTGGCTCTCTGCCATTCCCTCCACTGACCTCCATTCAGTGTCCTCCACCCCTCTCTGCCAATACCTTTACTGGCCTCCATTCAGTGTCCTCCACCCCTCTCTGCCAATCCCTCCACTGGCCTCCATTCAGTGTCCCCTCCACTGACCTCCGCTTAGTGTCCTCCACCCCTCTCTGCCAATCCCTCCACTGGCCTCCATTCAGTGTCCTCCGCCCCTCTCTGCCAATCCCTCCACTGGCCTCCATTCAGTGTCCCCTCCACTGACCTCCGCTTAGTGTCCTCCACCCCTCTCTGCCAATCCCTCCACTGGCCTCCATTCAGTGTCCTCCACCCCTCTCAGCCAATCACTCCACTGACCTCCGCTTAGTGTCCTCCACCCCTCTCTGCCAATACCTCCACTGGCTTCCACTCAGTGTCCTCCACCCCTCTCTGCCAATCCCTCCCTGGCCTCCATTCAATGTCCTCCACCCCTCACTGCCAATCCCTCCACTGACCTCAAATCAGTGTCATCCACCCTTCTCTGCCAATCCCTCCACTGGCCTCCATTCAATGTCCTCCACCCCTCTCTGCCAATCCCTCCACTGGCCTCCATTCAATGTCCTCCATCCCTCTCTGCCAATCCCTCCACTGGCCTCCATTCAGTGTCCTCCACCCCTCTCTACCAATCCCTCCACTGGCCTCCATTCAATGTCCCCTCCACTGACCTCCGCTTAGTGTCCTCCACCCCTCTCTGTCAATCCCTGGCTATCTTGTTCCTATACCAATCCTTTCACTGCTAAAGACGTAGGAAGGTTAAGGAAGGATAAGGACTGGGTAAAACAGTTGAAATGTGTTCATCCAGCTGCTGGTCTGGAGTTCAGATTCAGCCCTTCCTTGAAGGTTCTGTTCACTTCAACGCTTCCGTCACCTACTTATTGCTAAGTAATATTTCAATAGGTTACATTAACAAAAAGAAAATCAGCTTTTAAATGTCATCTTTTACCTCCATCGAATAATTGTATTTTTTATTGTGCTTCGTCATTATCGAATATGTGTCCAAACTGTGGAAATTTATCATCATCATGGAAAAACAAAAGAGCCGTTTCTGATTTCTCCTGCCGGGTTGGGAGAATTTACATCTCAGCATCCCCGGTAATTATCTCCGGGATATATTTGCTTTTTATGAAAGTGCCGATATTGAAAGCAGAAATGAGATTTTAGAGCTGGTTTCGGTGGCTTGAAGGCTCCTTGACATTCAGAATACTTGTTAATCATAAATCTAAGCGTGTTTGGCAGCCATGGTAACAAACACAAATATATAAGCCTAAAGAACCCGATTGAATAACGACGCCACAAAAACATTTCACAGCTCAACCGCATCACTCCCAACAATTTCCTCTGGATCATGTACATATCTGAGCAGGTCCATTACTCCGACGTCATCCCGCCATCATTATTAATATATGCTGCTGCTTTGTATAGAGAAGAGCGGAGGGGGGGGGGGGTCGTGTTGTATTTCATACGGCGGTCGGTAAGGGGATATAATATTACTAAGACGACACATTAAATTACACTGAAAGGAAACACATAATGATTCCGACTGAAAATGGCAGCCTGCTAATTGGATCATTTGGAATTGTGTTCCATTGCTTGTCGGTCTTCAGTGCTCAGAGGATCCATAATATGGATTGGAGAGATGGATTGAAGCTTTGGAGACCAGGGATGGGAAATCTTAATAGCATCATGGGCCCCTGGGCATAGTAATGGACTGGGGCCCCTACCAACTACATCAGGTGTCCCCATCACAGTACCCATATACTGTACATCAGGTGTCCCCATCACAGTGTCCCTATACATTGGGTTCCCCTATCACAGTGTCCTCATACATTGGGTTCCCATATCACAGTGTCCCCACACACCAAGTGTCCCACATCACAGTGTCCCTTAAAATCAGGTGTCCCCCATCACAGTGTCCCCATACATCAGGTGTCCCCATCACAGTGTCCCCATACATTAGGTTCCCCTATCACAGTGTCCCCATACATCAGGTTCCCCTATCACAGTGTCCCAATACACCAAGTGTCCCCCATAACAGTGTCCCTTAAAATCAGGTTCCCCATCACAGTTTCCCTATACACCAAGTGTCCCCCATCACAGTGTCCCTTAATATCAGGTGTCCCCCATCACAGTGTCCCCATACATCAGGTGTCCCCCATACATCAGGTGTCCCCCATCACAGTGTCCCCATACATCAGGTGTCCCACATCACAGTGTCCCCATACATTAGGTTCCCCTATCACAGTGTCCCCATACATCAGGTGTCCCCCATCACAGTGTCCCTATACATCAGGTGTCCCCATACATCAGGTGTCCCCATCACAGTGCCTCCATACATCAGGTGTCCCCCATCACAGTGTCCCCATACATCAGGTGTCCCACATCACAGTGTCCCCATACATTAGGTTCCCCTATCACAGTGTCCCCATACATCAGGTGTCACCCATCACAGTGTCCCCATACATCAGGTGTCACCCATCACAGTGTCCCCATACATCAGGTGTCCCCATCACAGTGTCCCCATACATCAGGTGTCCCCATCACAGTGTCCCCATACATCAGGTGTCCCCATACATCAGGTGTCCCCATCACAGTGTCCCCATACATCAGGTGTCCCCCATCACAGTGTCCCCATACATCAGGTGTCCCCATACATCAGGTGTCCCCATCACAGTGTCCCCATACATCAGGTGTCCCCATCACAGTGTCCCCATACATCAGGTGTCCCCATACATCAGGTGTCCCCCATCACAGTGTCCCCATACATCAGGTGTCCCCATCACAGTGTCCCCATACATCAGGTGTCCCCATCACAGTGCCTCCATACATCAGGTGTCCCCCATCACAGTGTCCCCATACATCAGGTGTCCCACACCACAGTGTCCCCATACATTAGGTTCCCCTATCACAGTGTCCCCATACATCAGGTGTCCCCATACATCAGGTGTCCCCATCATAGTGTCTCCATACATTAGGTTCCCCTATCACAGTGTCCCCATACATCAGGTGTCCCCATACATCAGGTGTCCCCATCATAGTGTCTCCATACATTAGGTTCCCCTATCACAGTGTCCCCATACATCAGGTGTCCCCATACATCAGGTGTCCCCATCACAGTGTCCCCATACATCTGGTGTCCCCATCACAGTGCCTCCATACACCAGGTGTCCCACACCACAGTGTCCCCATACATTAGGTTCCCCTATCACAGTGTCCCCATACATCAGGTGTCCCCATCACAGTGCCCATATACTGTACATCAGGTTCCCCTATCACAGTGTCCCAATACACCAAGTATCCCCCATAACAGTGTCCCTTAAAATCAGGTTCCCCCATACACCAAGTGTCCCCCATCACAGTGTCCCTTAATATCAGGTGTCCCCCATCACAGTGTCCCCATACATCAGGTGTCCCCCATCACAGTGTCCCCATACATCAGGTGTCCCCCATCACAGTGTCCCCATACATCAGGTATCCCCATCACAGTGTCCCCATACATCAGGTGTCCCCATACATCAGGTGTCCCCATCACAGTGTCCCCATACATCAAGTGTCCCCATCACAGTGTCCCCATACATCAGGTGTCCCCATACATCAGGTATCCCCATCACGGTGTCCCCATACATCAGGTGTCCCCATACATCAGGTGTCCCCATCACAGTGTCCCCATACATCAGGTGTCCCCATACATCAGGTGTCCCCATACATCAGGTGTCCCCCATCACAGTGTCCCCATACATCAGGTGTCCCCATCACAGTGTCCCCATACATCAGGTGTCCCCATCACAGTGCCTCCATACATCAGGTGTCCCCCATCACAGTGTCCCCATACATCAGGTGTCCCACACCACAGTGTCCCCATACATTAGGTTCCCCTATCACAGTGTCCCCATACATCAGGTGTCCCCATACATCAGGTGTCCCCATCATAGTGTCTCCATACATTAGGTTCCCCTATCACAGTGTCCCCATACATCAGGTGTCCCCATACATCAGGTGTCCCCATCACAGTGTCCCCATACATCTGGTGTCCCCATCACAGTGCCCATATACTGTACATCAGGTTCCCCTATCACAGTGTCCCAATACACCAAGTATCCCCCATAACAGTGTCCCTTAAAATCAGGTTCCCCCATACACCAAGTGTCCCCCATCACAGTGTCCCTTAATATCAGGTGTCCCCCATCACAGTGTCCCCATACATCAGGTGTCCCCCATCACAGTGTCCCCATACATCAGGTGTCCCCCATCACAGTGTCCCCATACATCAGGTATCCCCATCACAGTGTCCCCATACATCAGGTGTCCCCATACATCAGGTGTCCCCATCACAGTGTCCCCATACATCAAGTGTCCCCATCACAGTGTCCCCATACATCAGGTGTCCCCATACATCAGGTATCTCCATCACGGTGTCCCCATACATCAGGTGTCCCCATACATCAGGTGTCCCCATCACAGTGTCCCCATACATCAGGTGTCCCCATACATCAGGTATCCCCATCACAGTGTCCCCATACATCAGGTGTCCCCATACATCAGGTATCCCCATCACAGTGTCCCCATACATCAAGTGTCCCCATCACAGTGTCCCCATACATCAGGTGTCCCCATCACAGTGTCCCCATACATCAGGTGTCCCCATACATCAGGTGTCCCCATCACAGTGTCCCCATACATCAAGTGTCCCCATCACAGTGTCCCCATACATCAGGTGTCCCCATCACAGTGTCCCCATACATCAGGTGTCCCCATACATCTGGTGTCCCCATCACAGTGCCTCCATACATCAGGTGTCCCACATCACAGTGTCCCAATACATTAGGTTCCCCTATCACAGTGTCCCCATACATCAGGTGTCCCCCATCACAGTGTCCCCATACTGTACATCAGGTTCCACCATCACTGTGTCCCCATACATTGGGTTCCCCTATCACAGTGTCCCAGTACACCAATAGTCCCCCATAACAGTGTCCCTTAAAATCAGGTGTCCCCCATCACAGTGCCCCCATACATCAGTGTTGTGGCCCCTTACATGATGTTTCCCTATCACAGTGCCAGCTCTATTCCGCCCCCTGTAGGAGGGAGGAGAGAGCTGAATCCTCTCCCCAGCAGAATCCAGCCGCTGCTCCTTCTTATAGGAGTGTCATTGCAGCCCCCGGGATTGTGTGGAAACATTTAGGCGTCTGTGCTGCTGCCTGATTGCTCACCCCCCCCCCCTCCCCGAGTACCGATGGGTTCTGGAGGGAGGAGGGGAGGGAGAAGAGCGGACACGCGTCTGCTCCTTTCTCCCTTCTTGCTGTGACCTGGAAATCATGTCTCATTAAAGAAAACCTGTCACTTAAAAATCATCACGTAGGGGACTTTTTGCCCCCTATGTGAAGTGAAAAAAACTTTGCAAAAAATAAAGTTACACCCAAGAACATAAACCCTCCCCCCCCCAAAAAAAAAAATGTTTTTTGAGCCCCCACCCCCATATAATCACACATACGAACGTAGACTCATCTGTCAGGGGTGTCTATGCGTGAAAACGTTGATTGCGATACACATGCTATGTATCACCACGCCGTAGTGAGAGCGATAATTCTAGCACCAGACCTCCCCTGTAACACTAAACTGATACCTATGGGGGGCTTTTGAAGCGTCCCCTATAAAAAGTATAAGGTACTAAAATTTGTTGCCATTTCACGGGCGCACACAAATGTAAGGTTTGACATGTTGGGTATCTATGTACTCGGTGCAACCTCATCTTTTATACTTTACTGCACAACTTTGGTAGTTTATTGCGTTTGTTTGCCCTTAAATTCACTTTAGTGTGTTTATTACTGTCATTTTGCATTTCCTAGACCTTTGGAGAAACACAGGACATTTTTTTTTTAAGACGGGTTCCTATAGAACACCATCACATCATTGCATTTTTGTGCCCCTGCACTTTTGGAAAGGGTCGGGGACTTTTTTTTAAAATGTTTTTTAACAGTGCTTTTTTTGGTTCAATAGACCCCAATAGAGAAGCTGCAGAAAAGCATGTAGTGTGTTTTTACCGTAATTTTGCCGCAATCTGCATTTTACATTTTTAAATCTGCCCAACAACAGATTCCCTCCCCCCTCCGAAAAAGCATAAAAATGCAAATTGTGGTATAAAAACGTGGAAAGCACAGCAAAAAGCACTGCAGAAACGCTCAAAAGCAACATGCATAGATGTGAATCAAGCCTGGAACTACCACTATTTAATTCTCTAGGGCATGGGTCAGCAACCCTTTTCCACTTAAGGGCCAGATTCAATGTACCTCTGGACCCCTTTACATTACACAGCCCCCTGCACCACTGGACCCCTTTACATTACACAGCCCCCTGCACCTCTGGACCCCTTTACATTACACAGCCCCCCTGCACCTCTGGACCCCTTTACATTGCACAGCCCCCTGCACCTCTGGATCCCTTTACATTACACAGCCAGCCCCCTGCACCTCTGGACCGCTTTACATTACACAGCCCCTGCACCTCTGGATCCCTTTACATTACACAGCCCCCACACCTCTGGACCTATTTACATTTCACAGCCCCCTGCACCTGTGGACCCCTTTACATTACACAGCCACCGCACCTCTGGCCCTCTTTACATTACACAGCCCCCTGCACCTCTGGACCCCTTTACATTACACAGCCCCCATACATCTGGACCCCTTTACATTACACAGCCCCCTGCACCTCTGGACCCCTTTACATTACACAGCCCCCCACACCTCTGACCCCCTTTACATTACACAGCCACCACACCTCTGGTCCCCTTTACATTACACATCCCCCTGCACCGCAGGACCCCTTTACATTACACAGACCCCAAACCTCTGGACCCCTTTACATTACACAGCCCCTTGCACCTCTGCACCCCTTTACATTACACAGCCCCCACCCCTCTGGACCCCTTTACATTACACAGCCCCCGTACCTTTGGACTCCTTTACATTACACAGCCCCCGTACCTCTAGACCCCTTTACATTACACAGCCCCCTGCATATTAAACAGCCCCCTGTATATTACTCAGCCCCCACACCTCTGGACCCCTTTACATTACACAGCCCCGCACCTCTGGACCCCTTTACATTACACAGCCCCTGTACCTCTGGACCTATTTACATTACACAGCCCCCCTGCACATCACACAGCCCCTACCCAGCCCCCCTGCATATTACACAGCCCCCCCACTCAGCCTCCCTGCATATTACACAGCCCCCTGCATATTACACAGCCCCCCCACCCAGCCTCCCTGCATATTACACAGCCCCCCTGCATATTACACAGCCCCCCTACCCAGCATCCCTGCATATTACACAGCCCCCCCCCCCACATATTACACAGCCCCCCTCTCCAGCTGTGTAAGCACAGAGACATGGGGCGCTTTAAAAATAAAATCTTATTTTTTTTCATTAATTTTTTTACACTGTCCCTTTGAAAAAAAAATCTGATCACTTTTATTGCTGTCAGAAGGAATGTAAACATCCCTTGTGACAGTAATAGGAGTGGCAGGTACTCTTTATGGAGGGATCGGGGATCTATAAGACCCCAAATCCCTCCTTTGCACTTAAAAGCATTCAGAACGCCAAGTTTGGCCGTTTTGAATGCTGTCATTTCTTTTTAATCAGGCGCCTTTACGTCTTCTGTAAACAGGAAGTCAGGGCCGTCTTTAAAGCAGGGCAAAAGGGGCAGCTGCCCTGGGCCCTGTCATTGTTGTGGGGCCCAAAGCAGCTGTCTCATACTTGCCAACTATCCAAGTTTCAATTCCTTTGTCCCTTGAAGTTTTAGTTCTGTGCTGTGTCCCGATATCTCAATGTGTAGTGCTGGTATTAATACTGCCCAGCTCTGCCCTATTGTTGTGTACAGATGACTCACCTGCAGACCCTATGTTTACATGTAAATAACCGGCATTCATATGTAAATAGTGGCGGCATTGCTAAGTAAATAGCTGCGGGCGGCAGCATTGATATGTAAAGAAAGGCGGCATTCATATGTATATCATGCTCCCCTGCAGTGAGGAGATGATGTGCTGTAACCTCTAGCAACTAATCAGTGAGCAGTATTGCTGAACAGTAATCTCTAGCAACCAATTAACAAGCAGAAATCATTTGCTGTAACCTCTAGCAACTAATCAGTGAGCCGTAATGTGTGCTGTAACCTCTAGCAACCAGTCAGTAAGCAGTAATGATATGCTGTTACCGCTGGCAACCAATCACAATTGCTGCTTGATCTGATACAGTAACTGATTTTAGGTCTAGCAGCTATTTATTGTATGTCTCAGAGCAGGTGGAGAGTGAAATTGCATGGTGGGGGGGGCCCAAGAAAATGTTTGCCCGGGGTACTATCAATATTAAAGACGGCCCTGCAGGAAGTGATGTCATGACCGCTACCGGGTTACTAGATCTGAGACCCGATTGAAGCTGATTCCGGCTTTGTTGGGGTCTCCGGCCAGCCGGTGGATGTGCTGGCTGATCGCTCGGGCCCCCGGTGGGACGGGAGAGCCCGGGCGAGCCGCAGAAGGCGACACAAGGTTGGGGGGGACGTCCCCTCCCACTGCTTGGGTGCGGCCGCAGCTTACCCACTCCTGAGTGTGACCGCAGCTTACCCACTCCCGGGTGCAGACGTGGCTTGCCCACTCCCGGGTGCGGCCGTAGCTTGCCCACTCCCGGGTGCGGCCGTAGCTTGCCCACTCCCGGGTGCGAACGTGGCTTGCCAACCCTCTACGGTGTCCGCTTTAAGAAAATATATCATGTTGGGGGGTTTTATGTATTTTTTTAAACATGTGTGCAAAAAAAAACGCAAAAACGGCTCTGGCAGTGAAAAGGTTAAGGGAAAGGCAGCTGCTGCAGATGAATCTACGCATAAACTCCGCCTCTTTCACGGAACACGGCGCAATCCGATAAACCGCACACTCATTCACCAATACTAACTCCAGTAGAATAGAAAAACGCATATTGGACAGTCTGAAGGGCTGCGCACCCTAAATAATTGAAAAGAATGGAAGGATTCCCCCCAAGGGTTTTTTAGCAGCTCGGTATTCTAATCAAGAAAGTTTGTATAGTTTATAATGTTGTAAAATCTTTATTGGACAAAATGAATACAAGAATGGGAAATAGGATTTAAAATTTAAGTTCTGACTACAGTTATGTACAATCATGTTCCATTACAGCTGTCAATTATTACACAGCACAACTTTCAATTGACAGCACATTACAGGAATGATATCCACACGAAGACCCCAACGCGTTTCAACCTATTCAGTCATAGTCTTCTTCAGGGGGATTTTTGGCTCTAAAAAGAAGATATATCAAAACATCCATATGTTCAATACCTCATATTCTGTGAGCATTTGTGCATGTGATATATTAGTAAGTTGATAATTACCGCTCAGGAAATGGAACTCTACCCTATAGCCATAAATTGTTTAACCACTTGCTGACCGCCGCACGCCGATTCACATCAGCAGAATGGCACGGGCAGGCAAAAGGGCGTACCTGTACGTCCCTTTTGAATTTGCCGCCCAGCGGGCACGCGCGCGCGTGCCGGAGGTACGTGCCCGCGGGTCCCGCAAACTCGATGTTCACTGGCAGCCCGTGATTGTGGCGAGGAGAGGCAGAATGAGGAGATGCCTATGTAAACAAGGCATTTCTCTGTTCTGCCTAGTGACATGACAGAGATCACCGCTCCCTGTCATCGGGAGCAGTGATCTCTGTCATGTTGTAGTGAGCCCATCCCCCCACAGTTAGAACACACCCGGGAACACACTTAACCCCTTGATCGCCCCCTAGTGTTAACCCCTTTCCTGCAAGTGACATTTATACAGTAATCAGTGGCTATTTGTAGCTCTGATTGCTGTATAAATGAAAATGGTCCCAAAATAGTGTCAAAAGTGTCCGATCTGTCTGTCGCAATGTCGCAGTCCCGCTAAAAATCGCAGATTGCCGCCATTACTAGTAAAAAAAAAAGAATAATAAAAAAAGTCATAAATCCATCCCCTGATTTGTAGACGCTATAACTTTTGCACAAACCAATCAATATACACTTATTGCGATTTTATATACCAAATACATATCGCCCTAAACTGTGGAAGAAATTTGTTTTTTTATATATTTTTGGGGATATTTATTATAGCAAACAGTAAAAAAATATTGCTTTTTTTTTCAAAACTGTCGTTTATTTTCTTTTATAGCGCAAAAAATAAAAACGCAGAGGTGAATACAACCAAAAGAAAGCTCTATTTGTTTGAAAAAAAGGACGTCAATTTTGTTTGGGTACAACGTCGCACGACCGCGCAATTGTCAGCTAAAGCGGCGCAAGTGCCGAATCGCAAAAAAATAATAAAAATGCTCTGGTTAGGAAGGGGGTGAAAAAGATCCCAGCGGTCCAATGATCTCCACACGCCGTTCCCACCTCCTGAAGATGAAGCCCGGGTCCAGGAGGCTTCCAGGGAGCCCCACACACGTGGACCCTCCTGGGGTGGGGAAATGTTCAGCGCCTCTAATGTTTTACAATAATCTCAATGAAATTTTTTTTTTTATACTAACTCCAGTAATCATCCAGTAATCATCCAATCCTCCACCACTCCACGGCATATGAGCCAGCAAAAGCTTGCCGCCCACCATCTCCCACCATCGCCCACACGCACGCTGGAGCATGTTGAGTAACGCTCCACAGAATCATCTAATATGAAGTTACAATTCCTGCTGGAAGTAGCATAAAAATCCAGATTAATCTAACAGTTGTGTGCTTATAAAAAAAAAAAAACCTCACTCAGCTAAAAAAGAACATTGAGTGGATTTTCTGATCTCTTGTTGTCTGGAGCTCCTCTGTACAGAGCCGTGGATTGGTAAGCCCCGGGGATATCGGTGGTTTTCAGTCAAGTGGGTATTTATGGGAAGGATCCTCGGCTCCCTCCTATTAATACCCGTGACAAACAGCACTTCAGCTGGGATTTGCCAGTTCTGAAAGAAGATTTGGGATAAGTGTCTTTCTCATCCCGGATATCACTTCCCTCCCGTACACGAGGCGGCTGTGTGGTCTGCGCTATGATAGATGGAGAGCGGCCCCACCACACATTCATCACACCTTAGAGGAATGGAGACGGTAACAGCGGGAAATACACACAACGCCTTCATGCACAAGAACAAGCGCATTGCTTCCAAGTGCTTTGACTTCAAGAAGACTTCTTTCTATAACATTTAATGAACCCGCCAGTCATAGGGGTGCGCAGCCTACTGCATTACAGTGTGCACCCTGAGGCTCAAACACACATGCATATACAGTGCCTTAAAAAAGTATTCATACCCCTTGAAATTTCCCACATTTTGTCATGTTACAACCAAAAACATAAATGTATTTTATTTGGATTTTATGGGATAGACCAACACAAAGTGGCTCATAATTGTGAAGTGGAAGGAAAATGATAAATGATACAAATAAATATGTGAAAAGTGTGGGGGGGGGGGCTATTGTATTCAGCCCCCCTTTACTCTGATACCCCTAACTAAAATCTAGTGGAACCAATTGTCTTCAGAAGTCACCTAATTAGTAAATAGAGTCCACCTGTGTGTCATTTAATCTCAGTAGAAATACGGCTGTTCTGTGAAGCCCTCAGAGGTTTGTTAGAGAACCTTAGTGAACAAACAACATCATGAAGGCCAAGGAACACACCAGACAGGTCAGGGATAAAGTTGTGGAGAAGTATAAAGCAGGGTTAGGTTATAAAAAAATCTCCCAAGCTTTGAACATCTCACGGAGCTCTGTTCAATCCATCATCGGAAAATGGAAAGAGTATGGCACAACTGCAAACGTACCAAGACATGGCCGTCCACCTAAACTGACCGGCCGGGCAAGGAGAGCATTCATCAGAGAAGAGCCAAGAGGTCCATGGTAACTCTGGAGGAGCTGCAGAGATCCACAGCTCAGGTGGGAGAATCTGTCCACAGGACAACTATTAGTCGTGTTCTCCACAAATCTGCCCTTTATGGAAGAGTGACAAGAAGAAAGACATTGGTGAAAGAAAGTCATAAGAAGTCCTGTTTGTAGTTTGTGAGAAGCCATGTGGAGGACACAGCAAACATGTGGAAGAAGGTGATCTGGTCAGATGAGACCAAAATTCAACTTTTTGGCCTAAAAGCAAAACGCTATGTGTGGGGGAAAACTAACACTGCACATCACCCTGAACACACCATCCCCACCGTGAAACATGGTGGTGGCAGCATCATGTGGTGGGGATGGTTTTCTTCAGCAGGGACAGGGAAGCTGGTCAGAGTTGATGGGAAGATGGATGGAGACAAATACAGGACAATCTTAGAAGAAAACCTGTTAGATTCTGCAAAAGACTTGAGACTGGGGCGGAGGTTCACCTTCCAGCAGGACAACGACCCGAAACATCCAGCCAGAGCTACAATGGAATGGTTTACATCAAAGCATATTCATGTGTTAGAATGGCCCAGTCACAATCTAGACCTAAATCCCATTGAGAATCTGTGGCAAGACTTGAAAATTGCTGTTCACAGACGCTCTCCATCCAATCTGACAGAGCTTGAGATATTTTACAAAGAAGAATGGGCAGAAATGTCCCTCTCTAGATGTGCAAAGCTGGTAGAGACATCCCCAAAAAGACTTGTAGAGAAAGGGGGTTCTACAAAGTATTGACTCCGGGGGGCGCCATACAAATGTCCCCCCCACACTTTTCACATATTTATTTGTATCATTTATCATTTTCTTTCCCCTTCACAATTATGTGCCAATTTGTGTTGGTCTATCACATAAAATCGCAATAAAATACATTTATGTTTTTGGTTGTAACATGATAAAATGTGGGAAATGTCAAGGGGTATGAATACTTTTTCAAATCACTGTATGTGTGTTAAGTTAGGTCCATAAACAGTTTATTTGGAAACAGGCACAATTTCCATACTTTTAGCTCTGTATATCACCAGAATAAATTAAAACAAAACAATCCAAATGAATTTGAAGTGCGGACTTTCAGCTTTAATACAAGGGGTTGAACATGTCAGAGGAAGGCGGGGTCACGCGTTTACGTAACCGTGTGGCCCCGCCCTCAGCTATATAACAGCTGTCAACGAGAAGAAGAGTCACTCGGCGGGAGCCTCCCATGAAGGCGGAGCTGTGGTGCTTTTTTTTTTCGGTCCTTCGGGTGGTGTGAGATGGATCTACATCGCGGGACATTTTTTTTTTTAACAACGGACTTGTCCCAAAGTGTCTCCTGTCTTTTTTACTATTTTTGACACTTTTTTTTGAATTGGTAGGGGTACAATGTACCCGTTACCAATTCAGATAGGGGGGAAGCCGGGATCTGGGGGTCCTCTTGTTAAGGGAGCTTCCAGCTTCCGATAAGCCCCCTGCCCGAAGACCCCCACAACCTCCGGGCAAGGGTTGTGGGGATGAGGCCCTTGTCCTCATCAACATGGGGACAAGGTGCTTTGGGGGGGCTACCCCGAAGCACCCTCCCCATGTTAAGGGCATGTGGCCTGGTACGGTTCAGGAGGGGTGGGGGCGCTCTCTTCCCCCCTTTTTTCCTGTGGCCTGCCAGGTTGCGTGCCCGCAGACCCCCACAACCTCCGGGCAAGGGTTGTGGGGATGAGGCCGTTGTCCTCATCAACATGGGGACAAGGTGCTTTGGGGGGCTACCCCAAAGCACCCTCTCCATGTTAAGGGCATGTGGCCTGGTACGGTTCAGGAGGGGTGGGGGCGCTCTCTTCCCCCCCTCTTTTCCTGTGGCCTGCCAGGTTGCATGCTTGGATAAGGAAATGGTATGGATTTTGGGGGGGACCCCACGCCATCTTTTTTACATTTTGGCGCAGGGTTCCCCTTAAAGGGTCTGGTATGGATTTTAGGGGGGCCCCTACTCCATTTTTTAAAACAATTTGGTGCAGGGTTCCTCTTAAGATCCATTCCAGACCTGAAGGGCCTGGTATGGATTTTGGGGGGACCCCCACACAATTTTTAAAAAAAATTTGGTTCGGGGTTCCCCTTAATATTCATACCAGACCCAAAGGGCCTGGTAATTCGACTGGGGGGGAACCCATGCCGTTTATTTCTATATTTCCGGGACCCGACAATTCATTACAATCAGTTTTAAATTACTTTTTTTCCTTTAGAAATTTCATTTTGCTGTGGTATTGTTCTAATCACTGGAAACACGCGCCACTTTACAGGCATACTATAGACACCCCCCTTTTTTTTTGCATTGATACATGCCCCCTGGGGCAGGACCCGGGTCCCCAAACCATTTTTATGGCAATAACTTGCATATAAAATGAGCACTTTTGGTTTTTCATGTTAGTGTCCCATAGACTTTAACCGTGTTTCGTGGCTTTCGAATTTGCCGTGAACACCGCATAATGTTCACTGTTAGGCGAACACCCAATGTTCGAGTCGAACTTACTTTTGACTCGAACATTGAGCTCATCCCTATTCATGATTCAACAATATGAAAGAGACTGGGTAAAAATGGCATCCATTGGAGAGTTCCAAGGCCAAAGCCACTGCTGCGCAAAAAGAACAAAAAGACTCGTCTCACACATTTGCCAAACAAACATCTGGATTATCCTCAAGACTTTGGCACAAATATTCTGTGGACTGATGAGACAAAAGTTGAACTTTTTGGAAGGTGTGCGTCCCATTACATCTGGCGTAAAACTAACACAGCATTTCATAAAAAAAGAACATCATCCCAACATTCAGACATGGTGGTGGTAGGAGGATAGTCTGAGGCTGGATGACTCGCCATTATTGATTTAACCATGAAAGCTCTACCAGAAAATCCTGAAGGAGAATGCCCGCCCATCAGTTCCTGACCTCAAGCTCAAGTGCACGTGGGTTATGAGGCAGGACAATGATCTGAAACGCACCAGAAAGTCCACCTCTGAATCGTTAATAAAAAACAAAATAAAGGTTTTGGAGTGGCCTAGTCAAAGTCCGGACATAAATCCCATTGAGATGCTGTGGAATGACCTTACATTTGGAAAAAAATACAAAATGCAGATTTTAAATGATTTCATTTATTAAGGGGAAAAATCTGTCCAAACCGGCCTGGCCCTGCGTGATAAAATAATTGCCCCCTAAACTTAATAACTGGTTCCGCCACCCTTGGCGGCAACAACTGCAATCAAGCGTTTGCGATAACTGGCAGTGAGTCTTTCACATCGCTGTGGAGGGATTTTTGGCCCACTCTTCTTTGCAGAATTGTTTTCATTCAGCCACATTGGAGGGTTTTCCAGCATGAATGGCCTCTTCGGCGGAGACGCGCTGTCCCTCTCTGCACGGAGTCCCAGCTCTTGATTGGATAGATTGATAGCAGTGCAGCCATTGGCTTCCGCTGCTGTCAATCAAATCCAATGACACAGGCGCCAGGTGGGGCGGGGCCGAGTCCGGCATTTGTGTCTGTGGACGCAAATGTTGGACTCGGGAGCGCGCCCACGAGGTAACCCCTCCCCCCGGGAGAATGTTTTTCCTAGGGGGTTATCTGCTGCGGGGAGGAGCCGCGAGAGCCGCCAGGGGACCCCAGAAGAGGAGGATCGGGGCCACTCTGTGCAAAACGAGCTGCACAGTGGAGGTAAGTATGACATGTTTGTTATTTAAAAGAAAACAAAAAAAAACGATCCTTTACAATCACGTTAAAGTTTGTGCGTGTAAAGGCAGGCATCCCAATACTTTTGGTGACATAGTGTACTTTAAAGTAAACTCTGTAGCTATTTTTATTAATAGATAGGAAATGGGTTACATCATATCTTAGGGTTGTTGTGGTTCTTTGCACCTTTGTTAGGAGATTTCCTTCCACATCCACATGAAATGAACGAATCTGCGTGATTCATGTTAAATCCCAACGCACGGAAATCTGTCTGCTCATCTCTTCAAACACATCTCTGCTTTGGAGGCGATACAAAGAAACAATGCGGGAAATTCTGATATCCACACATCTGCTTTTAAATACAGGGAAAAAACAAAACAAAAAAAAAAAAAACCTCTTTCCTTAAAAGGAAATTGCAAATATCGTTAAATGTATCTTAAATCCCTCATAATCCGTTTTTAGCGAGGAAACCGCGATACAGAACTCCCGCTATTATACCAAAAAAAAAAAAATCGAGCAAAATCTAAAGGGGCTTAACTAACAACTTAGACATAATCCTAAAAATAAAGCATTCGGTGTGTCTTATGACCTGTATGAATTGGAGGTAAATCCCAGCTATCGCTGGGAAATCTGAGCGGTGAACTGCGAAGGCTGCGATTTTATTACAGCTGCTCATTTCGTATTTAATTATAGAATCGTGGTTTGATCATCACTTCTTATAACGAATGCCGGTGTGTGCCGCCCCCAACTGTAGACAAAAAAATAGAAACAATGAAGAGTGACGGCAGAAGAAGACCGATCGGTCGCACCCTTTTTCATTTTTTAGCCTTTCTGTTTGAGTTTAGAGCTTCTTAACCACTTAAACCCTGAGCCTCTTTTTTACACTTGCTGTTTACAAATTAAAATCAAATTTGTTTGCTAGAAAATTACTTAGAAACCCCCAAACATTATATATATATTTTTTTCTTCTAACAGCCTAGAGAATAAAATGGCGGTTGTTGCAATACTTTATGTCACACCGTATTTGCGCAGCGTTCTTACAAGCGCACTTTTTTTGGAAAAAATACACTATTTTAAATAAAAAAATAAGACTATAGTAAAGTTAGCCCACTTTTTATGTTATATTGTGAAATATAATGTTACGCCGAGTAAATTGATACCCAACATGTCATGCTTCATGTCACGCGCCCGCTCGTGGAATGGAGACAAACTTTTCCCCATAGAAATCTCCATAGGTGACGTTTAAAAATTTCTGCAGGTTACCAGTTTTGCGTTACACAGGAGGTCTAGGGCTAGAATTATTGCGCTCGCGCTAACGATTGCGGCGATACCTCATATGTGTGGTTTAAACACCGTTTTATATGCGGGCGCTACTCACGTATGCGTTCGCGTCTGCGCGCGAGCTCGTTGGGGCGGGGCGCTTTAAATACTTTTTTTTATTATTATTTATTTAATTTTTTATTTTGACACTGTCTTTAAAAAAAATAAAAAAATAAAAATTGGGTCACTTTTATTCCTATTACAAGGGATGTAAACAATAGAAAAAAGCATGACAGGTCCTCTTTAATATGAGATCTGGGGGGGTCAAAAAGACTTCAAATCTCATATTTACACTAAAATGCAATTAAAAAAAAAAGTCACTTGTAAAAAAAAAAAAAAAGAAAAAAAATTCTCCTTTAAGAGCTATGGGTGGAAGAGACATTTGACGCCGCTTCCGCCCTCCCATGCCATGGAGCCAAACGGGGGGCCATCTTCCCCTCAGTCGGCAGCCAGGCATCCACGGGAGAGGACACGATCGTCTCCGCCGGTAAGCGGCGCAGACGACCGGAGCGCTGCGGGAGGAGGGAGGGGCACCTCTCCCGCCAACCGATAAAAAAAGTGATCTCGCGGCGAATCTGCCACGGAGACCACTTTTATCTTAAAGAGAAACGCACTCCGTTTCCCTGAAAATACCAGGGTTATGGCAGCTAGCTGCTGCCATAACCCCGGTATTTAGTGTCAAAGTACCGGCGTACGGGTACGATTCGCACTAAGTGGTTAATAACAGAATACAGAAAAAAAAAAGAGCGCAACGGCCTAGTACATTAATAAAAAGTTCAAGTGATACCGAAGCCTTCTTTTTTTTTTTTTCATTTAAAAATAACCAACATATTATACTTACCTGCTCTGTGTAATGGTTTTGCACAGAGCAGCCCCGATCCTCGGGGTCCCTTGACGGCGCTCCTGGCCCCTCCCTCCTGCCCCCCCCAGATATAGGGACACCGGAGCCGAGCTGCTGCTCTGTGTGTCCATTCAGACCTGAAGTTGAGCCTTGGCCCCGCCCCCTCTCTCTCCTCATTAGCTCACTGACTTTGATTGACAGCAGCGGGAGCCAATGGCGATGTACAAATGACATTCATGAGGTCTATGGAAGGTCAGCCAGTCTTTTTCGTGTTTTTTTTTTTTGTGTTTGGGGATAAAGGTTCACTTTAATTAAAGAATTTCACTACCAATATACTTTATAGACGACTACTAATGATGATTTGTATTTTATTATTATTGGCATTCTGGCGTGACTACAATGATTTGTTGCCCCCCCCCCCTCCCCCCATTGTTCTCTGAGCTTGTAAGGCGTTCATCCTGCTCCAAAAACTGGCACTTCTGCTGACCCCACACGTCCCCGTCACAATACTTTATGTGGAAATGGCACAGTGGATATCATGTAACCAATTTATCTTTTGTGACCCAGAGATAATTAGAAAAACCTTGCCTGTGACCTACCCTGGAATTGAGGTAATAGACCTTCACCCCCCGGTGTCAGAGACTCTTTGTGGTGGTCCGGTGGAATGTTCTACCATGCTGGGGAGCAAATCTCTTACTGAACCATTCACTATGGTGATTTCTAGTGCAGCTTTACTGTAAATCCCATTAAATCCAGAGGATGAAGATATCCCCCGTGTAGAATAAAGTGTGGCAATTGATGGATCTATTTGTAATTGTGCGCATTTGGTTGGGAGGTCATTTCTGGCTTAGAAGAGAATGTAAAGTTATTTTGTACGTATTTTGTTCCTTTATTTATTAAGGTCACCACTTTAAAAAAAAAAAAAAATTTTTTTTTTTTTTTTTTTAGAAATATTGTTTTTCTTTGTTTTGTAGAAAAGTAATACTGAAATATTACATATTAACATGATGAAGTTTTCTGTTCAGCCACCAGATGGAGCTTCAGACTCCTTTTAACCGTTTTATCCTTCCTTTTCAGCTAGCCATTCAATGAGACATCACGGCAACAATTCATTCCCTTACCAGAAGGGCTCAGTAGGGGGCGCCAGTCCTGCAAATGGTCTACTGTGCTGTCTCTTTAGTGAACCCATAGTGCTCTGTGAATCCTTTGACATGCTTTTAACCGCTTCAGCCCCTGAAGATTTGGCTGCTCAATGACCAGAGCGCTTTTTTGCGATACGGCACTGTGTAGTTTTAACTGACAATTGCGTGGTCGTGCGACGCTGTACCCAAACAAAATTGACGTCCATTTTATCACACAAATAGAGCTTTCTTTGGGTGGTATTTGATCATCTCTGCGGTTTTTATTTTTTGCGCTATAAACAAAGAAAGAGCGAAAATTTTGAAAAAAACACAATATTTTGTACTTTTTGCTATAATAAATATCCCCATTTTTTAAAAAAAAAAATCAAATTTTTTTCTCAGTTTAGGCCGATATATTCAGCCCTGGAAGATTTGGCTGCTCAATGACCAGAGCACTTTTTGGCGATACTGCTTATTACATATTAACATAATGAAGTTTTCTGTTCAGCCACCAGATGGAGCTTCAGACCCCGTTTCAGCTTTTCATTTCAGCTAGCAATTCAATGAGACATCAGAAGGGCTCAGTAGGGGGCGCCAGTCCTACAAATGGAGCTGATCTACTGTGCTGTCACTTTAGTGAACCCATAGTGCTCTGTGAATCCTTTGTCATGCTTTTAACCACTTCAGCCCCGGAAGGTTTGGCTGCTCAATGACCAGAGCACTTTTTTGCGATACGGCACTGTGTCGCTTTAACTGACAATTGCGCAGTCATGCAATGCTGTATCCAAACAAAATCGACATCCTTTTTTTCCCACAAATAGAGCTTTCTTTTGGTGGTATTTGATCACCTCTGCGGTTTTTATTTTTTGCGCTATATACAAAGAAAGAGCGAAAATTTTGAAAAAAACACAATATTTTGTACTTTTTGCGATAATAAGTATCCCCAATTTTTTTTTAAAAAAGCTAATTTTGGAGCTGGTCTACTTTGCTGTCTCTTTAGTGAACCCATAGTGCTTTGTGAATCCTTTGTCATGCTTTTAACTGCTTCAGCCCCCGGAAGATTTGGCTGCTGAATGACCAGAGCACTTTTTTGCAATTCGGCACTGCGTCGCTTTAACTGACAATTGCGCGGTCGTGCGACGTTGTACCCAAACAAAATTGACGTCCATTTTATCACACAAATAGAGCTTCCTTTGGGTGGTATTTGATCACCTCTGCGGTTTTTATTTTTTGCACTTTAAACAAAGAAAGAGCGAAAATTTTGAAAAAAAAAAACAATATTTTGTACTTTTTGCGATAATAAATATCCCCGCGTTTCTTTTTAAAAAAGCTAATTTTTTCCTCAGTTTAGGCCGATACATATTCTTCTACATATCTTTGGTAATAAAAATTGCAATAAGCGTGTATTGATTGGTTTGCGCAAAAGTTATAGCGTCTACAAAATAGGGGATAGATTTATGGCATTTATATTTATTTATTTATTTTTTTACTAGTAATGGCGGCGATCTGCGATTTTTATCGTGACATTATGGCGGACGCATCGGACACTTGGAAGACTTTTTAGTTGAAATGCGTCGGACCAGCACCTCCTGCTTCCCATATTGCCACTTTATTTACTTTTGTGATCACTTTTTTATAAACCTACCTTGGTTGACCTACGCCATGTGGAGCTCCTTTTTTTCTTGTTTCCCTATGCTGGAGTTTTGATGACCACCTTTAGACCATCTTCATTGTTGGACCTGTTCGGCGGCTGCTCAAGCCTTGGGAACCTCCGTTTTTAACCTACACCTAACCCCATGCCGATTGGAGCCTCAGGCCTACAGGAAACCATCCAGTTTGGCGTTACTACTGGGGATCCAGTATCCCAAAGCCTTATAGACCCACTGCTGTACGGTAGGTGCATCCAACAGATCCTGTAAGAATATCCATTCTTCTACCTGAATGTTTATCCCTGCTCATCCTTCCCATTGGTGTATCTTCTATTTCGGTTGAAGATTGAGGAGCAAGTCCCCTCACTGTTGGACACTATAGTTGTGGACATTTCTCTTAGTTCCCTTTTGTGTATGTTTTCTAATATCACATTTTTTTGAGGTTTATTTACCCAATATAATCACTGTTTCTTATTGCACCCATCCCGCCTACATGACTGGGACGGTTTGGATACATATAGACATTTATCACTTCTATTTTCACTTTTAGTGCTACACTTATTGTTTGCACTTATACTGGACTTGGTTTGTTTGTGTGTTAGCAGCTTTTTTGTTTATTATTTATTGGGTTTAGTGCAGTACTTTCACCCTTTCTACACCCCCATTTTCAGGGGCTCAAATGTAATTCAACAAATGAATATAATCATATTAAAAATGCTAATTTTTAATATTTTGTTGAGAGTCCTTTACTGGCAATGAGTGCCTGAAGTCTGGAGCCCATGGACATCACCGAAGACTGGCTTTCCTCCTTTCTGATGCTTTGCCGGGCTCTAACTACAGCTGTCTTCAGTTGTTCTTTGTTTGTGGCTCTTTCTGCCTTTAGTTTTGCCTTTAGCAAGTGAAATGCTCAATTGGGATGAGATCAGGTGATTGACTCGGCCATTGCAGAATATTCCACTTCTTTTCCTTCAGAAGCTCCTGGGTTGCTTTTGCAGTGTGTTTTGGATCATTGTCCATCTGTACTGTGAAGTGCCGTCCAATCATTGGCTGAATCTGGGCTGACAGTATATCTCTAAACACTGCAGAATTCATCCGGCTGCTTCTGTCTTCTGTCACATCATCAATAACCACCAATGACCCATTACCACTGGAAGCCATGCATGCCCATGCCATCACAATGCAAGCTCCACCATGTGACCACAGATGACATTGTGTGCTTTGGATCGTAAGCTGTTCCAAGCCTTCTCCGCACTTTTTTCTTCCCTTCTTTCTGGTACAGATTAATCTTAGTTTCATCGGTCCAATGCTTTTCCAGAACTGGTCTGGCTTTTTTAGATTTTTTTTGGCAAAGTCTAATCTGGCATTTCTATTCTTCAGGCTTATGAATGGTTTGCATGTTGTGGTGAACCCTCTGTATTTTCTCTCGTGAAGTATTCTCTCAATTGTAGACTTTGACAATGATATGCCCACCTCCAGGAGAGTGTCCTTTACTTGTCTTCACCTCCAGGAGAGTGTCCTTCACTTGTCTCCACCTCCTGGAGAGTGTCCTTCACTTGTCTCCACCTCCTGGAGAGTGTCCTTCACTTGTCTCCACCTCCAGGAGAGTGTCTTTCACTTGTCTGGATGTTGTGAATGGTTTTTTCTTTACCATAGAGAGGATCCTGCCATCATCCACCACTGTTGTCTTCTGTGGACATCCAGGCGCTTTTTATGTTGCTGAGCTCACCAGTGCGTTCGTCTTTCCTCAGAATGTACCAAACTGTTGATTTGGCCACTCCTAATGTTGCTGCTATCTCTCTGATGGATTTGTTGGTTTTTGAAGCCTTACAATGGCCTGTTTCACTTGCATGAACGCATGATGTAGGTTCACAGCAATGGATTCCAATTGTAAATACCACACTTAGAATCAACTCCAGACCTTTTACCTGCTTAATTGATGAAGAAATAACGAAGGAATAGCCCACACCTGACCATGAAACAGCTTTTGATTCAATTGTCCAATTACTTTTGGTCCCTTGAAAAAGGAGGTGGGGGGGGGGGGGGGGCTATTCTTAAGAGCTCAAATTAAACCTCAGAGTTTGCACTATCCATTCTATAACTATAGCTTGAATATGTTTGGCAAATACAGGGGACCGCCTGTACCTGAAAAAAATAAAATTGTGCCTGTGTCCAAATATATATATATATATATATATATATATATATGGACCCAGCTGTACAGTATATATATATATATATATATATATATATATATATATATATATATATATTTACGATTCCCTCTCCGACCAGATGACATATCAGAAATCTTCTGTTCCCAGCGATCTCTGTCATGTCCCTGGCAGCCCATCCCCCCTACAGTTATGACACACCCAGGGAACACACACAACCCCTAGATTGCCCCCTAGTGTTAACCCCTTCCCTGCCAGTGTCAAGAATTGGACAAAGTCTACCCTTAACGTTGCCACCCTGCACTGTAAGAGAATCCTTTACAAGACAATAGTGCCCCCCCCCAAGCAACAATAGATCCCCCTAGTAACAATAGATCTTCTCCTGCAACAATAACCCCCCCCCCTCCAGTGACAGAATACCCTCCCTAGAAGTAATTAATTCCCCCATCAGCAACAAAAGCTCACCAGCTGCCACATTATTAATAGACTTTCCATCAGCCAGCAACAATAGACTTTCCCTTAAACTGAAAATTCCCCTCTCAGCATCAACAGTTCTCTCATCAGCAGTAGCGGCTGGTGCTCAAAATTTTTGGGGGAGTGCAAACAAATTGAAAAATTCAGAAAAAAAACCCATCAATTGCCGCCACTGTGCCCATCAATCACAGCCACTGTGACCATCAAATGCAGCCACTGTGCCCCATCAAATGCAGCCACTGTGCCCATCAAATGCAGCCACTGTGCCCCATCAAATGCAGCAACTGTGCCCATCAAATGCAGCCACTGTGCCCCATCAAATTCAGCCACCGTGCCCATCAAATGCAGCCACTGTGCCCATCAAATGCAGCCACTGTGCCCATCATATGCAGCCACTGTGCCCCATCAAACGCAGCTACTGTGCCCATCAAACACAGCCACTGTGCCCATCAAACGCAGCCACTGTGCCCATCAAATGCAGCCACTGTGCCCATCAATTGCCGCCACTGTGCCATGAAACACAGCCACTGTGCCCATCAATTGCAGCCATTGTGCCCATCAAATGCAGCCACTGTGCCCATCAATTGCAGCCACTGTGCCCATCAATTGCAGCCACTGTGCCCATCAAATGCAGCCAACGTGCCCATCAAACGCAGCCACTGTGCCCCCCCCCCCCCCCCCCCGCTCAACCGGCACTTACCCTGTTTTGGTCGCGGGTCAGGCAGTGGGTGATGGCGGCGAGCTGTGGGACCTTGCAGCAGGTCAGACAGCGGCTCCTGTGTCCTCCATGCATCTCCTCCCCTCTTCCTGATAGGTGTCCAATCAGGTGACGGGTAACAGACCCGAGCACCTGATTGGCGGAGAGGCGGTTCAGTGTTAGGAAAGTGAATATTCATTCACTTTTCTAGCACACCTGGGTGAACTATGGCTCCAATCAGGTGCTTCAAAAACACCCCCCGCCGCTGTAACACAGGCACCCTGCGTCCGAAAATGGGCCAGGCGCCTGAATAGGGGGTGGCGGCAGCGGCCATGGATAGATTTTTGCAATGCGTGAATCTATCCATTATACACAGAGGGGGGTGGCTGGAGAAAGGGAGGCGGCGTCCGTGCGCCCTTAATGGACATACCGCCGCTGCTCACCAGTAACAATAGATCCCTCCCCAAACAGCTTCCTACCTTTCCAGCAACAACAGATTCCCCGTCAGCAACAATTGAATAATAGTAAAGAAAAGATTGTCCAGAAGAAAGCACCTTCGATGGTAAAGAGTTGTTTATTGAGAAATAGAAACAAGTATATGAAGCCAATTTGGGAAGTTTCGGAGGTAAAACCGACAAAGTGGCGGCTGAGGTTTCAGGGGCCGCAATCAGCTGTCACTTGGCTGTCACTCGGCTGTCACTCGGCTGTCACTCAGCTGTCACTCAGCTGTCACTCGGCGGTCACTCGGCTGTCACTCAGCTGTCACTCAGCTGTCACTCGGCTGTCACTTAGCTGTCACTCGGCTGTCACTCAGCTGTCACTTTGTCAGTTTTACCTCCGAAACCTTGCAAAATAAATCATCAGCTTTGAGCATTTTGAGAAGAACCCCCCCCCCCCCCCCCCGGCAGGATCTCTGTGTTGGGACCTGGAATTGAGTTGTAAATGTTCTGTGGAGGGATTTGATCACACAAAGCTCCAAGAAAATAATTCCCGCCATTTGAAGCCACAACCTGGCTCCGGAGTCACCGCGGCATTATTTGTGACAATAGGGCAAAACGCTTGACTGACGGATACAGATGTCATTATTCCCTTAATACCAAACCATGCCCATCTTTACCCCAATAACTCAAACCACACTGAGCTTGGAGTATAAAAGGCCGTAGTGGCCTAATTTATTTAACAAATAATTTTATATATAAAAATATAACATATAAAAACATTATCAATCATAAATAGAAAACATCAACAACAAAACAACAACATCTGTTAAAACAACCTGTTTGATCATCAAGCGTTGGTCTGAGCAATATCTTAAAAAATCCTCCGTGTCCATAACAGGACTAGCACTGCGGTCCCATCAAATCTATCAAAATAGGCCTCAAGCCGACAAGCTGGCTCAGAGACTAGCAATGACCGCAGTGCCCCATTATCACTTCCCGGTTAACCTCTGTTAACCGGGAACCACAATACTGAGCCATAGCAACGCTAGGCTCCCAAAAAGACTCTTACTTTTACCAATCCACCTTCTTTGCCCAGACCAACGCCCGCCACAGCACCCAAGAATAACACCTTAATCTTGGGTGCCCCTCCACACCCGAAGTGCTCTCTGTATGCCATCTTGTAGCCCCAAGGCCCACAAATCAATTCCAACCTCGTTCAAATGCACTCCATCCGCTCTTAAATACCGCCATGTCTCGAACTCGAGTTCCAAATGCCTAACCGCCAGCCCACCGTTATTTACTACAAACTTGCTAACTTCCCTATTTATTTTCTTACGTGCCCTGTTGACCCCCTCCACTGATCTCGCCATCCTCCAGGAAGTCCGGGCCACCATGTCTGACCAAACAATCACCATTTTTGGAAAGGCTTCTCTCAACCACAAAACATCCAACTTGATGTCGCGCTTCAGGTCCCCCATAGATCTAATACCCAGGTCATTACCGCCAGCATGTATTACTAATACATCCGGCGGCCTATCGCGCTGTGCATAACGATGCACCTCCGGCACCAATCTGACCCACAACATGCCTGGGATCCCCAGCCACTTTATGCACGCTTCCCTCCTGCCAAAGCCCAATTGCCTACCCTCATGTCGGGCGTCCCCTCTCCGAGCCCCCCATGCCACATAGGAATGACCCATGATCCAGACCATCCCAGGCAGCGAATTCTGAAATAGAAAAAACACAAGAAACCATACTATAACCAACAACCCTATCAACACTTACCAACCCATACCCATATCTCCATTACACATCAAATTCTTAACCTACAAACTAACCACCAAATTGGGCCTCACATAAGATTGAAACCTCTTGGATTCCCATCTGCCAATCTTTTTTACCATTTCCTCCCCCAATCCATTCCTGGCTGCTTCCGTGGCTGCTCCTATCCTGAAGGAATGTGATGAGAAATCCTTCTCGGTCAGTCCTAAACCCCGGATACATTTTGCAAAAACTGCGCCAAATTGGAATCTGGATAAACATTCTCCACCGGAATGTATCAAAAGGGGGCCCATTCCTAACGGGCGCAAATTCAAAAACTCCCGCATTGCCCCAACTGGGCACAACACCGAACCCACAACCGGATACACCCTAACGATTCTGCCCCTTCCCAGTTGATCGGTCTTTGATTTTCTCAAATACAACTGCAAGACTTCTGTCTCACACTTCACATCCTGATAACTCAGCCCTCCCTGTACCTTCTTAGAAGGGCTAACCAACTCCCCTAGTCTAAAGGCCCCAAAAAACGCTAATAAAAAGGCTACCTTGAACAACAGCACTTCATAACCTGAAGAGCACACCCTCTCCAGTTGCGCTATAACACCCTGCAAAATCTCGAATGTCACCGGCCTTCTCCCATCCTTCCTAATCCAAGTCTTTCTGTAACCCTTCAGTGCTTGCCGGACCCAGAAGTCTTTCGTAAAATCCATCTGACCCTGCAACTTAAACAGAAAGGCCAACCCAGATACATTCTTATTCACTACAGCTGCAGACACACCCTCCTCCATCTTCCTGGCAATGTAGTATATCAAGAGCAGCCGCACCTCTCCACCCACCGGCTCCTCCCCGATTTCGTTCACAAAATCCATCCATTCCTGCCATACCCTGGTGTAATCCGCCCACGTGGACCCACTTACCGAGTTCTTTATCCATCCGGCGATGAGGCCAATGCTATCCCCCACAGCCAGTCGGGACAAGGAACCCCGTGTTGCTCCGCCTCCGGCGCCAACTCCCGGAACCTTTCCCACTGGAAGCGAGACAATGCATCAGCTATAACATTTTCCACCCCTGGTAAATGGACCGCGTGAATGAAAACATTCAGTTGCAAACATCGTAGTACCAGATGTTGTAATAGCCTAATCACTGGCGGAGATGATGCCGTGTTCCTATTAATTACCTGTACCACACCTAGGTTGTCCCCGTGGAAACGCACCTTCAGGTCCCTGAATGATGCTCCCCATAACTCCACCGCCAGCACCACCGGAAACAACTCCAGTAGCACCAGGTTTTTTGTAAATCCTGCTTCCACCCACGACTGAGGCCAAGGCCCAGCACTCCATTGTCCCTGAAAAAAGGCCCCAAAACCGGCTGAACCTGCGGCATCCGTGAACAGTTCCAAGTCAAAATTGCTGACCGGACCAGCCATCCAGAAAGCCCTCCCGTTAAAAGCTTCCAAAAAGGTGTGCCACACCCTTAAGTCCGCTCTATGTGTTTCTTTTAATCGAACGAAATGCCTTGGCGATTTTACGCCGCTCGTGCTGGCCGACAACCTGCGACAGAAAACCCTCCCCATTGGTAATATGCGGCATGCAAAATTAAGCTTGCCCAATACCGATTGTAGCGCCTTCAGTTGCACTTTCCGCAAACCCATGAGCCCCGCAATTTCCCTCTTCAGGTCCTCCAGTTTATCGTCCGGCAACCGGCATTCCATTGTCTCCGTGTCCAGCACAATGCCCAAAAACGTGATGACCGTACTCGGTCCCTCCGTTTTGTCAGCCGCCAATGGAATGCCGAATTTGTCTGCGATATGTTCCAGCGTAGCCAAAAGCACCGCGCAGATCCTTGAATCAGCTGGGCCCATGCAGAGAAAGTCATCCAGGAAATGAATTATAGAATTCACACCTGACACCTCCCTAACAACCCATTCCACAAACGAGCTGAACTGCTCAAATATCGCGCACGATATAGAGCAGCCCATTGGTAAGCATTGGTCGACATAAAATTTGTTGTTCCAATGACATCCCAATAACCGGAAGCTGTCCGGGTGTACTGGCAGCAGTCGGAAAGCTGATTCCACATCTGCCTTTGCCATGAGAGTTCCCTTTCCATACCGTCGCACCCATCCCACTGCCGCATCAAATGATGTATAGGTCACGGAACACTCACCCTGGTCTATCGCATCATTGACCGACCCCCCTTTTGGGAATGATAAATGATGGATTAGCCTGAATTTTCCTGGCTCCTTCTTTGGGACCACACCCAGCGGTGACACTACCAAATTATCCAACGGCGACACCGAAAAAGGACCTCCCATCCGACCCAATGCAACCTCCTTCCTTAGTTTCTCAGAAACTACCTCCGGGTGTTGCATAGCTGACTTTAAATTAGGCGACACAGGCGGGATAACCGATAGATTGCACGGTATCCTAAATCCCACTGAGAAACCTTCATCCAACAATTGCGCTGCTTTCTTGTCTGGATACCTACCTAGAAACGGCCGCATCTTTTCCACTCTCACCGGGGTCCTCCCTTTTGTTTGCAGTTTCTCCTTGCCTACCCTTTCCTTGTTTGAAACACCTTGACCCCGGGTGGGATCCCCCACATCCTGAACACTCGTGTTTATACTTACATGAGGTTCCAAACCTGCAGGTCCTGGTGTTGTATTGCCAACAAACCCCCTTTTTGTTTCCGACCGTATGTCCCTGGGTGGAAGGTCCACCGGTCCCTCCTGGAAAAAACTGGTTGGGGGCCCTCGTCGTCGTCGTCATCAATCTCATCCATAGGCTGATGTCCTTGTGATCCCAGCGAAGCGTCGGTCTGATTGCCCTCCGTTGACGGAACTGTTCATCATACCTCAGCCACGCCGTGCCCCCATAAACCCTGTACGCCTCTCCGATAGCATCCTGATAGCAAAATAGAGCTGAGCAATGCTCCGGGTGCTTTTCACCTATCACACTTGCCATAATCGCAAAAGCCTGCAACCAGTTTGCAAATGTTCTAGGGATCAGCCTGTACCTCCTCTTCTCCTCGTCCTCCTTCTTTGAGTCATCAGGTTTCACCCTATCCAGATTAAATTTCTCTAACGGCAGTAGGGAAAATATCTCAACATATTCACCCTTCCACAGTTTTTCCCGCACTTCTTGCTTCAGGTGCGCGCCCAATGGTCCCTCATAGCATACATACACCTCGCACCTGGCTGCATCAGCCAATCTGGTTATATCCTGCCTGCTTGTGGTCTCAGCCGTCTTGTCCGTCCCCTGCGCCCCTGTACTCCCGGGCGTTACCGGTGCAGGCGTGGCCACCGCCGCCGTGACCGAAGGTACCGCCGTTGACCCTCCCGTGAGCACCACCGTCCCGGTGCCTCCTGCCGGTGGCACCCACGCTGTTGCAGGGCCCGAGGGAACCGTCCCTGCTCCCTCAAAGCGCTGAAGGAGCTCCCTAATGCCTGCTAAAAACCCCCCCAACGCTGCAGCCCCCTCACTGCCTGACACCCCCGACCCACTGCTGCCCCCGCCCCCCACTGAAACCCCTATCCCCCCCACTCTAGCCTGACTGGAATTAAGGGATAAAACATTGGACTCACCAGGCTGCACAGGCGTAACCTCATCAGCCGGAACAGGGATCTCCACCGCTGCCGTTCGCCTTTGCTGGGGTACCGATTCTTCCTCCGACCCGGACCATCCACCTGCTCGATCGCCACTGCTCCCCTCTACTTCCTCTGACGAAGGCCCGCCCGGCCTGGCCGCCGGGGTTGCCGCCATGACTGTGGCAGGACGCCCCCGCCTCCGCGTGTCACCTCCTCCCGCTGACTTGCAGGTTGCTTTGCCCGGACCGGTGTGCCTGACCTCAGTCCTGCTGCCTAGTACCTGCGATGCCCCGCTAGGCCGACCCCTCTCGATCCTCCTGTGTGCCCCTGCCGTGGAACCGGACGGCCCAGGGCTCGCTGCACGTGTCCTCTCCCTTGCTGCTGACTGACTCCTGCAGGGGGCGGGGCTCTCGCTCCTCACTCTGCCCGCTCTGTAAGGCCGCGCCGCCGCTTCCATCCCTTCCAAACGATCGCTCCGCCGGGTCCCGTCGGCGTTCGCTCTGCCGCCATCCGCTCCGGCCATTCTTTTTGGCGGTGGGCCCACCGCGAGACCCGCAAGAGTCCCGGGTTGCCGCTGTCCAGAAACCCGTTGGTCGGGGGAGAACCGCTCAGGCGGCCGGGACCGCCGCGTTCTGGCGCCGCTAGACCTACCCAGCGCCTCAGGCTGACTGCTCTGCAAGGCCGCAGCTATGGTTTCTTGTAGCCATGCTGTCCCACGAACCGCGGCCTCCTCCCTAAGCTGCTCCATAAGTCCGTCCAGCTCCATCTACAATGAACTTTCTCCAAACACTGTTACTCCCCCCCCTGGGCGGGGTTAACCTATAAAGCCCTGTTTGAATACCTCCCCCTCGGTTACTTTTTCGTACCCACCCCTTAAACTATTAACTCCCCTGTTACCACAGTCATGTATGCCCTCCGCTATGCATTACATGCTGTTGCTGCGGGCTTCTCTGGATCTGAGTTCCCGTCAAAGCCAAACACCAAGTAATCTCCTTAGAACCCCGGAGAACGCTGAGTACTGTCCGAAGGATTTCCCGGGAGGATTAGTGCGGCCCAGAAATGACGCTGCTCATCATTACAACTAGTTTGGTTTCCTGATAGCATACAGAGATCATGGGATTAAGTCCTTTCATAGAGCATCGCTCTTCACATTTTACATCATATACAAGGATCCATTTGTGGGAAAAGTGGCTTTCGAAGCATTATTAGTCCATAGCGCTACATTAATGTGCTTGTATCACGCAGGCCTTGGCATTCATTTCTTAATGTGCACCGCGGCACAATGCATTTTTTTAAAACCCCCTTTTTTGTAAATTAAGACTTTTTGTCAGGAATCAGCAGCGAGGATGGCCAAATCTGCATAGCTACAGGAACTGGGACCAGACCATTTAGTATCTGACAAAAGTAAGTACACCCCTCACATTTTTATAAATATTTTCTTCTATCTTTTCATGTGACAACACTGAAGAAATGACACTTTGCTACAATGTAAAGTAGTGAGTGTACAGCTTGTATAACAGTGTAAATTTGCTGTCGGCTCAAAATAACTCAACACACAGCCATTAATGTCTAAACCGCTGGCAACAAAAGTCAGTACACCCCTAAGTGAAAATCTCCAAATTGGGCCCAAAGTGTCAATATTTTGTGTGGCCACCATTATTTTCCAGCACTGCTTTAACCCTCTTGGGCATGGAGGTCACCAGAGCTTCACAGGTTGTCACTGGAGTCCTCTTCCCCTCCTCCATGATGACATCACAGAGCTGGTGGATGTTAGAGACCTTGCGCTCCTCCACCTTCCGTTTTGAGGATGTCCCACAGATGCTCAATAGGGTTTAGGTCTGGAGACATGCTTGGCCAGTCCATCACCTTTACCCTCAGCTTCTTTAGCAAGGCAGTGGTGGTCTTGGAGGTGTGTTTGGGGTGGTTATCATGTTGGAATACTGCCCTGCGGCCCAGTCTCCGAAGGGAGGGGGATCATGCTCTGCTTCAGTATGTCACAGTACATGTTGGCATTCATGGTTCCCTCAATGATCTGTAGCCCCCCAGTGCCGGAAGCACTCATACAGCCCCAGACCATGACACTCCCACCACCATGCTTGACTGTAGACAAGACACACTTGTCTTTGTCCTCCTCACCTGGTTGCCCCCACACACGCTTGTCACCATCTGAACCAAATACGTTTATCTTGGTCTCATCAGACCACAGGACATGGTTCCAGTAATCCATGTCCTTAGTCTGCTTGTCTTCAGCAAACTGTTTGCGGGCTTTGTTGTACGTCATCTTTAGAAGAGGCTTCCTTCTGGGATGACAGCCATGCAGACCAATTTGATGCAGTGTGCGGCGTATGGTCTGAGCACTGACAGGCTGACCCCCCACCCCTACAACCTCTGCAGCAATGCTGGCAGCACTCATACGTCTATTTCCCAAAGACAACCTCTGGATATGACGCTGAGCACGTGACCTCAACTCCTTTGGTGGACCATGGCGAGGCCTGTTCTGAGGGGAACCTGTCCTGTTATACCGCTGTATGGTCTTGGCCACCGTGCTGCAGATCAGTTTCAGGGTCTTGGCAATCTTCTTATAGCCTAGGCCAGGGATATGCAATTAGCGGACCTCCAGCTGTTGCAAAACTACAAGTCCCATCATGCCTCTGCCTCTGGGTGTCAGGTTTGTGGCTGTCAGAGTCTTGCTATGCCTCATAGGAATTGTAGTTCTGCAACAGCTGGAGGTCCACTAGTTGCATATCCCTGGCCTAGGCCATCTTTATTTAGAGCAACAATTCTTTTTTTCAGATCCTCAGAGACTTCTTTGCCATGAGGTGTCATGTTGAACTTCCAGTGACCAGTATGAGAGAGTGAGAGCGATAACACCAAATTTAACACACCTGCTCCCCATTCACACCTGAGACCTTGTAACACTTACGAGTCACATGACACCGGGGAGGGAAAATGGTTAATTGGGCCCAATTTGGACATTTTCACTTAGGGGTGTACTGACTTTTGTTGCCAGCGGTTTAGACATTAATGGCTGTGTGTTGAGTTATTTTGAGGGGACAGCAAATTTACACTGTTATACTGAGGGAGAGGGTGCAAGGGGGGGACAGGAGGGGAGAGGGAGAGGCAGAAAAAGATTGAAGGAGAGAAAAAGGGAGGTGGGATGAGCAGTAGGAGGGGGAGAGGGGGTGGGGAGACTGGAGGGGAGGTGGGGTGAGAGGAGGGGTGAGAAAGAAGTTGGAATTGGGGGGGGGGGAACCAGCCTCTGTCCTCCCACCTTCATGCAGAGAACAGAGTTGGGCACAGTCACAATGCACTGACAGCTGTATTTTCCCGGACAGTTTCTCCTGTCTTTGGACTTTTACAGACAAGAGAAATCTGTGTATTTTTTACACACTGCCCATGAAAATCTTTGCAACCCTGGAGCCAGGCAACCAGCATTTTCAGAGGCAGAGACCAGCTAAGGTCATTTTTATTTTTCTCTCAGCTCTTTTCTTTTAATACGAAAAAAAAAAAAAAAGCCATTGTCAGGAAAACGGGGATGAGCGATGGAAAAGCCGGTCCAATCAATTCAGCGACACGGAGGAGCCCTGAGACAAAAGGTACCATGCAATGGAATTTTGGAAATTAACTGCAAAGAGTCACCGGAATGGAAACTTATTGTACACGGGAGAATTTCGGCTTGAAATCCATTATGAGCTATTTGAAAAGCATGAAATGAACTGTGGAGGATTGCAGAAAAACACAGTTTAGCAAAAATACTATTAATCTTGTTCTGTCTATGTGTGTTATTTAATAGTCCAGTGACTTCCAATTGTCAGACAAAATATCCTCCGAGCTTCATAAACACCGCCTACTCTAATATAAACGGATTGGTGGCCGCTGTTTAACCCTCTCAGTGCCGCACCCATTTCCTTCATTTCGTGTACATTTTGTACACAAAAACGCCAAAACGGGATATTATTCTCTAAGATCAGAGACCCTGGAGAATAAAACGGTGGTAGTTGTACACTTGCGCAACTGTTAATCAAATCTATGTTTTCAGTATCAAATTACACCCAAATAAATTTTAGCATACACAAACGCAATTTTAAAAAAAAACAATTTTTGTTTGTCGTAAAACATAAAAGATAAGGTGGTGTTGATTAAAGAGATACCAAACATGTCATGCCTCAAAATGGCGTGCATCTGCAAAAGGGCGCAGAATTGCAGTGCCCAAAATGGCAGTTGTGGCTCGTAATGCAGCTGACCCCCTATCCATGCGTCCGGCCCCCTAATCTACATGCGGGGGCACCGGACGCATGGATTCCAATGGGGTTTTTTTTAAGCACCTGATTAGAGGATAAGGCTCTAATAGGCTTCAAAAAAGGGTGGGCCTGGGGCGCAGAGCACTGTGCCCCAAGCCCACCCAGTTGTGTGACAATAGAAAAATGAATATTCGCTATTGTCTTCCTGATTCTCCTCCCAGCCAATCAGGAAACAGGTTCCGAGATCTGTCACCCGATTGCCCGAGAGGAGCAGGTTCTGAGACCTGTCACCCGATTGCCTGAGAGGAGAAGGGATCCTATTGGCCTAGGAGGAGGTGGGAGAAGAAGGAGGGTGATGCATGGTGGAAGCCACCGTGATGCTGTAGCCCATCTGCTTCAAGTTTGAATGTGTTGTGCATTCAGAGATGGTATTCTGCGTTCCTTGGATGTAACGAGTGGTTATTTGAGTAATGCCGCGTACACACGATCGTAATTTCAGATGGGAAATGTTCGATGTAAGCTTGTTGTCGAAAAGTCCGACCGTGTATATGCTCCATCGGACATTTGCTGTCGGAATTTCCGCACACAAATGATTGAAAGCAGGTTCTCAAATTTTCCAACAACTTCACTTGTTCCACGCATGCTCGGAATCAAGCAGAAGAGCCGCACTGGCTATTGAACTTCCTTTTTCTTGGCTCGTCCTACGTCACCGCGTTCTCACGTTCGGAATTTCCGACAACATTTGTGTGACTGTGTGTATACAAGACAAGTTTGAGCCAACATCCTTCGGAAAAAAATCCAAGGTTTTGTTGTCGGAATGTCCGATCGTGTGTACGCGGCATTTCTGTTGTCTTTCTATCATCTGGAACCAGTCTGCCCATTCTTCAGTGGCGGCCCCGTCCATTAGAGGGGGCCCGGGCGTCGCCCCCTCTCTCCAGGCCCCCCCCCTATATGCAATGGAAAGATTCATGCACAGCATGCATAGCATGAATCTATCCACGGCCGCCGTGGCCACCCCCAATTCATGCGTCCGGCCACTTTCAGGGCACTTTCAGGGCGGGGGTGTTTTTTTTAAGCACCTGTTTAGAGTCAGAGGCTCTAATAGGCTTCAAAATAGGATGGGCTCGGGGTGCAGAGAATGTGAATGGCGCCCACCCAGGTCTATTACACCACTTCGTCTACCCACTTCCCACCCCCTCTCTGCCCCCCCTCATCTCCCCTCTCTCATTTTCCCCACCCCCCTCCAGTCTCCCCCTTCCCTCTGCACCCTTCCCCTCTCCCCCACCTCTTTCTCTCCCTTCACTCTTTTTCTGCCTCTTCCTCCCTCTCTCTTCTCTCCTATCGCCCTCTTGCACCTTCTCTCTCTGTCTCCCACCCTCCTTCTGCCTACCCCTCCCCCTCTCTCTCCCCGTGTTCTATCCCTCTCTGCCTCCCCCCTTCTGTCTTCCTTCCCCCTCCCTTTTCTCTCCCCTCTTCTGCCTATCCCCCTCTCTTGCTCTCTCTCTCTTCCTTCATTTTCTCCCCCCTCACTCCCCCTCTTCCATTTACCCCCTCTTTCCCCTTCTCCCTTCCCTCTCCTACTTTCTCACTTCCCACCTCCCCTCCAGTCCCCCCTCTCTTCTCTCCCTACACCAATTTCTCTCTATTCACTCTCTTTCTGCCTCTCCCTTCCCCTTCCCTCTCTCTTCTCTCTCTCCCCTTCCCCTCTCTCTCCTCTTACTCTCTGTCTCTGTCTCCCCCCTTCCTTCTCTCTCTACCCCCCACCTCTTTCCCTCCATGCCCCCTATGTCTCCCCACCTCCTCTCTCTTGCTCTCCCTTCTCTCTCTGCCCCCCCTTCTCCCTCCCCCTCTTTCATCTACCCCCCTCTCTGCACCTCCCTCTTTCTCTCTCCATCCCCTCTCTTTCTCCCTCTCCTCCTTTACTTCCCCTCTCTTTCCCTTCTCCCCTTCTTTCTACCCCCCCCTCTCGGCACCTCCCCCTCTCTCTCTCCATCCCCTCTCTTTCTCCCTCTCCTCCTTTACTTCCCCTCTCTTTCCCTTCCCCCCTTCTTTCCACCCCCCTCTCGGCACCTCCCTCTTTCTCTATCCATCCCCTCTCTTTCTCCCTCTCCTCCTTTACTTCCCCTCTCTTTCCCTTTCCCCCTTCTTTCTACCCCCCTCTCGGCACCTCCCTCTTTATCTCTCCATCCCCTCTCTTTCTCCCACTCCTCCTTTACTTCCCCTCTCTTTCCATTCCCCCCTTCTTTCTACCCCCCTCTCGGCACTTCCCTCTTTCTCTATCCATCCCCTCTCTTTCTCCCTCTCCTCCTTTACTTCCCCTCTCTTTCCCTTTCCCCCTTCTTTCTACCCCCCTCTCGGCACCTCCCACTTTCTCTATCCATCCCCTCTCTTTCTCCCTCTCCTCCTTTACTTCCCCTCTCTTTCCCTTCCCCCCTTCTTTCTACCCCCCTCTCGGCACCTCCCACTTTCTCTATCCATCCCCTCTCTTTCTCCCTCTCCTCCTTTACTTCCCCTCTCTTTCCCTTTCCCCCTTCTTTCTACCCCCCTCTCGGCACCTCCCTCTTTATCTCTCCATCCCCTCTCTTTCTCCCTCTCCTCCTTTACTTCCCCTCTCTTTCCCTTCCCCCCTTCTTTCTACCCCCCTCTCGGCACCTCCCTCTTTCTCTATCCATCCCCTCTCTTTCTCCCTCTCCTCCTTTACTTCCCCTCTCTTTCCCTTTCCCCCTTCTTTCTACCCCCCTCTCGGCACCTCCCTCTTTATCTCTCCATCCCCTCTCTTTCTCCCTCTCCTCCTTTACTTCCCCTCTCTTTCCCTTCCCCCCTTCTTTCTACCCCCCTCTCGGCACCTCCCACTTTCTCTATCCATCCCCTCTCTTTCTCCCTCTCCTCCTTTACTTCCCCTCTCTTTCCCTTTCCCCCTTCTTTCTACCCCCCTCTCGGCACCTCCCTCTTTATCTCTCCATCCCCTCTCTTTCTCCCTCTCCTCCTTTACTTCCCCTCTCTTTCCCTTCTCCTCTTCTTTCTACCCCCCTCTCGGCACCTCCCTCTTTCTCTCTCCATCCCCTCTCTTTCTCCCACTCCTCCTTTACTTCCTCTCTCTTTCCCTTCCCCCCTTCTTTCTACCCCCTCTCTGCACCTCCCTCTTTCTCTCTCCATCCACTCTTTTTCTCCCTCTCTCTCACTTCCCCCTTCTGTCTACCCCTCTCCCTCCCTCCCTCCCTCTCCTCCTTTCTCTCCTTCTATTTCTCCCCCCCCCCCAATGCTGCACTCTATATGCTGTGTTGTATGTTACTCCTGACCCCTGCACTCTATACATCATATAATATGTTACATAGTCCTGACCAAAATGTTCATTATCTCAACAGTTTGCTGGTTTAGTGAGGTTCTTCTTCAAGTCAGGCTCAGACAGACAAAGCGATATCATTCTGTCTGTACAAAACCAAATGTAAATAAAAAGTTTTCATTTTTTTTAATGATCCTTTGTCCTGAGGTTTATGTGTGTCTGTGAGACTGTCACTTGGGAGGCAGTAACTGTTTCACTGCTCCATGCCAGGATTCCCAGGTCTCTCCTTACCCTAGTCACACTCACATTTATCAGCTGTTTTGACTTTTTCATTGTAATACCCGGCAGATTACTTGCTACAGGTTTGAAAATAAATAAATAATAATAATAATAAAAAAAAATTATGTGAGACTTTAATTGTGCCTGGAAATGCATAAAATACATTTTTTTCTCTCTCAGTGCAAATGCTACTTCCTGCCCTCACACTGCAGTGCTCTGTGTTGGCAGAGCTGAGTAACAGACTTGTATAGCAGAGAAGGGGAGAGGGCGTGTCTGACCGGGGCTGTCACTGAGTGCTGATTATTGAGAGCACTGGGTGCCCATTGGACTGTACGGCTGTGTCTAGATACCTGCTGTAGAGGGAAGTAGAGGCTGTGATTTCAATGTCTACCTGACAATCCTAAAGATTTCAGAATATTGAACTGGGTCAGAAAACGATCTCCTGTGTCTGCCGACCTTCCCATGAGCCGAGTTCCTATGCGGATTGGGGAAATGATTGGAAATACTTCATCTAGGCATCCCGTGCCGCATTAACGTAATGTATGTTTCTCATTCTGTATGCGACACCCAAAATGCTATTTTAATAGGATTAATGAAAAGGGAATAATGCAGCTCTGGTTCTTATTTTGTAGAGAATTACAGAGACAATAAGCTGCTAAGAAATAAAAAAAAAAAAAAAATCTTTGCAGCAGAATTCTGGTGAAATGACAAGAATGATAACTGAGCTAAAGAAGCAACTCTTCCCTAAAGGGATTAATCTGCTCTGTGTTGGGCACGGCAGTGCTTGCAGTTCCTCCAGCCTTGGCGTCGTTATGACGGGCCGACCCGGGCTTTTCAGCTGAGCTAGCATTGGCGCCGGTCCAAGGTTAGAAAGAAAACAGGAAGCGCCGACCTAAGTGTAGTATTAGGACGTACAGTTTATTCACAAGGTTAAAAACATGTCCATCTCACGGGCATCACGCTGCTTGAAGGGACCACAGGTGTAGACGTTGTTTGGGCCTTCAGAAGGGGCTGAAGCTCCGAGCGCGTAGCCTGTGTGTATTCCGGCCGGCCCATTTCTTCCAGCGTTTTCTGTCCGTCTACTCACTTCCAGTGGCGTCATACCCGTTCTTGCAGTCTATGCTGGTTTATCCTGGTTCCTGGGACGCCATTCCAACAACATCAAACAACATCTACACCTAGGGTTGCCACCTGTCCAGGATTCACCCGGACAGTTCGAGTTTTGAATCATGTGTCCGGGTTTCAGTCCACCTGAGACCCGGACACATTATTCAGACCAGGCTGTGGCTCCCCAAGTAACCAAGATAGTCATACGCAAATCTGTTTTGCCGCTTCGGGCGGCTGTTTGAGGGCATGTTTGGCATCACTGAAGGATGGGGTGTGTCAGAAACCATGAATCAGACTGAGACAGAAGTACAGTTAAATCACACTTGTTTAATAATAATAATAAAAAGGTAAACAGAGTAAACGTAGTCAAAACATAGCCAGAGTTCAGGAACCGGAATGGATAGTCAGACAAGCCAAAAGGTCAGGGAGCTGGAGATGAGCATAGTAGAATAGCAAGCAGGATCTGGAGCCAGAAGGAATGTCAGCCAAGCCAGTCTTTAACAGGAACACAGGAGAGCATCTCTAGAGATGTGACCAAGGCGAAGGCAGAGATCATCTGGGCTGGACGACTTAAGTAGGCAGGACTGACGAGCAGGATATCATCAACAGGTGAGTCACTGTGAAGAGAAAGAAGCTGGCAATTAGCTGACAGGTGAGCGGCCAACTTTAAAAAAGGAAGGGCTGGGCCCAGCTCTGACAGGGTGATGATGTCAGCAAGAGCAATTTGACCACACCCACTGGTGCGCTCTGTGCACTACATTACTACTCCCCTTGGGGCACCCAAATGTGTCCCAGGTCTTTTATAATACTATAGTGTTTACCTAAAAAAAAAATTAAAACATTGTTTAACTTTTTTAACTTTTTTTTAGAAAAAAAGTTATTTGACACCTTTCGCCTACTTAAACATTGTTGGCTGCCAAATGCACCCCTTCATGGAGATGGTGTTCCCTGATGGCAATGGTCTCTTTCAGCAGGATAATGCACACTGCCACGCTGCAAAAATGGTTTGAAGTACTGTCTGAGGAACACAACAGCAAGTTTGAGGTATTAACTTGGCCTCCAAGTTCTCCAGACCTCAATCCAATCGAGCATCTGTGGGATGCTGGAAAAACAAGTCTGATCCATGGAGGCCTCACCTCCCAACTTACAGGACTTAAAGGATTTGCTACTGATGGCTTGGTGCCAATTACCACAGCATACATTCAGAGGTCTAGTGGAGTCTATACCTGGATGGGTCAAGGGTATTTTAGTGGCAAAAGGGGACATACTCATAATCAGGTAGTGGTCATAATGTTATGGAGGGTGTGTGTATATTTATGTATATATATATATATACACTATATTACCAAAAGTATTGGGACGCCTGCCTTTACACACACATATGAACTTTAATGGTATCCCAGTCTTAGTCTGTAGGGTTCAATATTGAGTTGGCTCTGCCCTTTGCAGCTATACCAGCTTCAGCTCATTCTGGGAAGGCCGTCCACAAGGTTTAGGAGTGTGTCTATGGGAATGTTTGACCATTCCCCCAGAAGAGCATTTGTGAGTTCGGACACTGAAGTTGGACAAGATCAGGCCAGTCAAGTTCCTCCACCCCAAACTCGCTCATCCATGTCTTTATGGACCTTGCTTTGTGCACTGGTGGGCAGTCATGTTGGAACAGGAAGGGGCCGTCCCCAAACTGTTCCCACAAAGTTGGGAGCATGAAATTGTCCAAAATGTCTTGGTATGCTGACGCCTTAAGAGTTCCCTTCACTGGAACTAAGGGGCCAAGCCCAACCTCCACAAAATGGTTTGGACCAGTGCACACAGCAAGGTCCATAAAGACATGGATGAGTGAGTTTGGTGTGGAGGAACTTGACTGGCCTGCACAGAGTCCTGACTTCAAATCCATAGAACACCTTTGGGATGAATTAGAGTGGAGACTGCAAGCCAAGCCTTTTCATCCAACATCAGAGCCTGACCTCACAAATGCTCTTCTGGAAGAATGGTCAAACATTCCCATAGACACACTCCTAAACCTTGTGGACGGCCTTCCCAGAAGAGTTGAAGCTGTTATAGCTGCAAAGGGCGGAGCCAACTCAATATTGAACCCTACTAAGACTGTGATGCCATTAAAGTTCATATGTGTGTGTAAAGGCTGATGTCCCAATACTTTTGGTAATATAGTGTATATACAGTATATATATATATATATATAGAGAGAGAGAGAGAGAGAGAGAGAGAGAGAGAGAGAGAGAGAGAGAGGGAGGGAGAGAGAAAGGGGATGGGAGAGAGAGAAGGGGAGATGGGGGGAGAGAGAGGGAGAAAGAGAGAGAGGGGGAGAGAGAGAGAGAGAGATGGGGGAGAGAGAAGGGGGGGATGGGGGGGAGTGATGTGGGGAGAGAGGGAGATAGGGGAGAGAGAGAGAGAGGGGTGGGGGAGAGAGAGATAGGGGGATTAAAAGAGAGAGAGGGGATGAGAGAAAGAGATGGGGGAGAGAGATGTGGGGAGAGAGAAGGGGGGAGAGAGAGGGGGGGAAAGAGAGAGGGGGGTGAGAGAGGGGGAGTAAAAGAGAGAGGGGGAGAGAGAAGGGGGGATGGGGGGAGAGAGATATGGGGAGATAGGGTAGAGAGAGAGTGGGAGGGAGAGGGGTGGAGGAGAGAGAGAGGGAGGGAGAAAGAGAGAGAGGGGAGAGAGAAAGAGGGATTGGGGAGAGATGTGGGGAGAGTGAGAGAGGGAGAGAGAGGGGGGGAGAGAGGGGGTGAGAGAGGGGGAGTAAAAGAGAGAGAGGGGAGAGAGAAAGAGGGATTGGGGGGAGAGATGTGGGGAGAGTGAGAGAGGGAGAGAGAGGGGGGGGAGAGAGGGGATGAGAGAGGGGGAGTAAAAGAGAGAGGGGGAGAGAGAGGGGGAGTAAAAGAGAGAGGGGGAGAGAGAGAGATAGGGGTGAGAGAGAGGGAGAGAGGGGGTAGAGGAGAGGGGGGGAGGGGGGTTGAGAGGGGGAGAGGGGGGTAGAGTGAAAGATAGAGAGAGATTTTAACATGTTTATTAAAAAACTGTGTTTGTTTCTATTTTTTGCTTTGACATAATTTATATTTATTATAGACACATTGCTGCCAATTTTGAAAGAAAAAAACCCCCAATGTCGAAGTCTCTGCTGCTCTTACTACCAAAACCAGCACCTAAAAATCGATCAATATCCGGTCTGATTAAACCAATCAATTTCTTCTCAGGGTGAAGGAAAAACGCAAAGACTTAATCACTCATCCACACAAACATTTGACGTCTTGCTACATCCAATGATCCGCTTCTAGAACCTCATATTATAGGTCTGAACAATACTGACAATTCCCAAAGGCCCACTGTGGTGAAAATATTACATTCTGGAGACTGTATAGGGTAATGCCTACAATGATAGAATCTACTATATAAATTCCAATTTTTTATTACTATTTCGCATGTTTTATATTTTTATTATTTATTATTATTTATTTTATTACTATTTTGCATGTTTTATATATATATTTTTCTACATTTGCATGCGGGCCAAGCTGTATAAGAATTTTGTTGGAGGTTCTTTTTTTTTTATGGTGTAAAATTTTATGGTGTAAAATTGATCCTAATGATAGGATTTAGTACATGAATTCCATTTTTTATTACTATTTTCCATGTTTTATATGTATTTTTCTTCACATTTGCATTCAGGCCAAATCGGACCAGCAAAAGTGGCAGTTTCGGGGGTTGGAACAAACCATACAATATTGTCAGGGGTGCTTTTGTTTATTTGATTTGAACTTTTTTCCAAAAAAAATTGTTACTGTAATTGCTTAAAGTATCAATAAAGTGATTCTAAATGTTGACGTTTTTAAAAACAAAAAACAAAATAACAAACATGTTATACTTACCTGCTCTGTAATGGTTTTGCACAGAACAGCCCCGATCCTCTTCTTTTTTGGGTCCCATACTGATTGTCCTGGCCCCCCCTCCGCCCTTGCCGAGTACCCCCAATAGCAAGCCTCTTGCTCCTGAGCCGCACTCCTGTGAACAGACATTGTCCATTCACACACACACAGAGCAAGGCTCGGCCCCGCCCCCTGCACTTTCTGTATTGGCTCACTGGCCGTGATCGACAGCAGCAAGAGCCAATGGCTGTGAATGAGGAGACCTAAGGGTCTGGTATAGATTTTTTTTTGGGGGGGGGGGGGCCTCACGCAGTATTTTTTTTATAAGGTTCCCCTTATATTCAATACCAGATCCAAAGGGCCTGGTATGGACATTTTTTTTTTTTTTTTATATTGCCGGCCTGCAATTGCAACCGCGAGTCAATTTAGATTCGATTTGACTCATTTTTTTGTTCTTTTTCTTTAGAAATGTCATTTTTTCATGCAGCAGGTTCTATGCATGTATCAGATGCGACACTTTGCAGGCAGGCTAAAGGGACCACCAGGCACTATATTTAAAGGAATTTTTCATTTTTATTCGTTCACTTTAAGCATCAAAATCACTGCTCCTTTAAAAACAATCATTTTTAAAAATTTTTTTTTTTTTTTTGCATTGGCACATGTCCCCCAGGGAAGTACCCGGACCTCCATACCCCTTTTTATGGCCAATAACTTGCATATAAGCCTTCAAAACGGTCACTTTTGATTCTTTTATGTTGGGCTCCTTTAGACTTCAATGGAGTTGGCAGCTGCTTAACAACTAGCTATTCTTCACACAGAATTCAGATCGGTTGATAATGTTTAGACCGATCCAAATTCTAATTGTTCTCAAAATTTGGAATTAGTTACAGAATAAATAAAGGAACTTTGACAAATTTAAATGAAATCCGTTACTATTTTATTCGGAGACTCAGATACATCCGAATCTCAGAATAACCAAACATTTATCCGATTTTGTATTTGTACCAAAACGAATTGCACATGTCTAGTGGCTATGTTCCTACATACAGAGGGACCAGGGAATGGTGGCTACATTCCTACATATAGAGGGACCAGGGAATGGTGGCTACGTTCCTACATACAGAGGGACCAAGGCATGGTGGCTATATTCTTATATACAGTGGGACCAAGGCATGGCGGCTATGTTCCTACATACAGAGGGACCAAGGCATGGTGGCTATGTTCCTACATACAGTGGGACCAAGGCATGGTGGCTACGTTCCTACATACAGAGGGACCAAGGCATGGTGGCTATGTTCCTACATACAGTGGGACCAAGGCATGGTGGCTATGTTGGCATGGTGGCTATGTTTCTACATACAGTGGGACCAAGCCATGGTGGCTATGTTCCTATATACAGTGGGACCAAGACAGCGTGGCTATGTTCCTACATACAGTGGTACCAAGGCATGGTGGCTATGTTTCCACATACAGTGGGACCAAGGCATGGTGGCTATGTTTCCACATACAGTGGGACCAAGGCATGGTGGCTATGTTTCCACATACAGTGGGACCAAGGCATGGTGGCTATGTTTCCACATACAGTGGGACCAAGGCATGGTGGCTATGTTCCTATATACAGTGGGACCAAGACAGGGTGGCTATGTTCCTACCTACAGTGGGACCAAGGCATGGTGGCTATGTTTCCACATACAGTGGGACCAAGGCATGGTGGCTATGTTCCTATATACAGTGGGACCAAGACAGGGTGGCTATGTTCCTACCTACAGTGGGACCAAGGCATGGTGGCTATGTTCCTATATACAGTGGGACCAAGGCATGGTGGCTAGGGATGAGCCGAACACCCCCCTGTTCGGTTCGCACCAGAACTTGCAAACAGGCAAAAAATTTGTTGGAACACGCGAACACCGGTAAAGTCTATGGGACACGAACATGAATAATCAAAAGTGCTAATTTCTTTCTCGGACATCACGGGACACAGAGCCACAGTAATTACTGATGGGTTATATAGGTATCACTAGGTATTGGACACTGGTCACACCCTAATCAGGAAGTTCAACCCCCTATATAATCCCTCCCCTTCCAGGGATACCTCAGTTTTTTTTTTTTTTTTTTAAATTTGAAAGCTTTATTAAAGAGCAGTGCAGTACATTGATGAACATCAGATACATAGGAATGTTGGAAGAATCCCTTGTAAGTATGGGACATATATTATGCATGTACAACGCAAGTAAACAAAGGTTCAAGACCAATTACAGTAGCCATTGGTACAGTAGTTAAAACTAATGTTGATGTCCCCTGTATGGGTAGACAGTCCCAACACCCCTAACGGGAACACACTGTGTTAGGATTCCACCCACCACAGGCAAAGCAATGAGGTTAACCCAGAAAACCTACTGTCCCCACTCCCGGGGACCTGCCACCGCCCCGGAGGTGGGGAGAAAAGACCCCCAATGAGGCCAGAAGACCCCTCCATCGGATAACCTTCAACAAGCAGTAATCCGTTCTGAGTCTATAGCTAGAACTCGTTAAAGTCAATCCGATGGAGACAAGAGAGATTCTGCCATTATATAAACAGAAATAAAAACATAACTGTTACACTGCTAACTTGGAATCATTTCGTTGTACACAACTAAAAGATATGGTGAGAAAGAAGAGAAGGAGAAGAGAAGAAGGAGAAGAGGAAAAAAAAAAAAAAGGTTCGCTGTCATAGGAGATACGATTGTGTCCAGTCCAAGGTGGTTTTTTTTTTTTTTTTTTTTTTTTTTTTTTTTTAAATGAAAGACTCAGCTTGGCTGAGACATTTGAATACCTGGGATAAGGGAAATGCCTAGGTGACTAGCCCAGGGCTCCCATGTCGCCTCAAATGACTTAGAGGTGTCCGTCATAGAGCTGACTATTTTTTCAAGGGACATGATCCACGAAATCTTTCTTTTGGCAGCCTGGAAAGACACTGTGGGTTGCTTCCAGGCTTTGGCTAAAGTAGTCTTAGCTCCTAGTAGCATAAAAGAAATGAATTTTTGCGAGTGTTTTGTTGTTTTAGGGGATGGTTCATTGAGTAAGGCCACTTGGGCTGATTTAGTGATGGGAAGATCCGTTACTTTTCGGATCAAAGAAAATATTTTGTTCCAGAAACCTCTTATTTTCGGACACTCCCACCAGATATGGATCATAGAGCCCTGGGCCTGACACCCTCTAAAGCATAACGGGGAGGCAGAAGAAAACATAGTTGCAAGTCTGGTGGGTACAAAGTACCATCGCATAAGCACTTTTATATTAGCTTCTATCAATGCTACATTTAGAATACCTTTAAAGGCTGTGGATCCTCTCTGATGCCATTCCTCCAGGCTCCAGGACTCCCGCAGATCCTTTTCCCACGAGTCCATGTATGAGAATTTTGCGGTGGGTTCCACAAGGGATGCATAAATGAGAGATATTCCCCCCCTTGTGTCAAGTGCTTGCCCGCACCAACGCTCATAAGATGTAAATTCCAGAGGGAGTTCCTGTCCCTTCGTTAGGGAGGCAAGAAAATGGGAAATCTGAGCAAATCTAAACCTCTCTGTACCTGGGAGTTTGAGTTTAGTTAGGCATTGCTTTAGCGTAATTGGGCCAGAAGGGGAGAGAAAGTGACCTATACGGTACATCCCCTTGTCTAACCACCATTTGAAGGACTTGATGTCCAGACCCGGAACAAAGCGGGGGTTGTGAAAGATGTGCTCTAGGGGGCGTGAAAGTGAGGTCAAAGCTGGAGAGCATTTCAATGAGTCCCATAATTTAAAGGATTGAGACAATGTTGGAGCTAAAATGGTAGGCCTTAATTTCATGGGGCACCAGAGCAAGTAGTCCAGGGTATACGTCGGAGCAGCTTGTCTCTCTATTTCTATCCAATCGGGTTTCTCAACTTTGAAATATACCATAGATAGTTGGGCCAACCTTGCCGCTTGGAAATAACTGAACAGGTCTGGGAGCCCCAGACCCCCTTTAGTTTTAGGGCTACAAAGCACATTACGGGCTATTCTATATCCTTTTTTACCCCAAACGAATTTTATTATCTTCCCTTGTAGGGGTTTAAGATGGTGTTTTTTAATATCTATCGGGAGAGACCTAAACAAGTAAAGGAGCTTGGGTAGAAGTGTCATTTTGATAGAATTAATTCTGCCCAGCCATGAAATATTGAAGTTGGACCATGTTTGGATGTCAGATTCTAGTGTGCGGAACATGGGAGGGAAATTAGCCTGGAAAAGTTGCTCAAACTTGGGGGTGAGGTTTATCCCTAGATATCGGATCGAGGAATCGCTCCATTTAAATTTGAAAGCAGGCTTGAGCCTATTCACATCTGCGTCTGGAAGAGAAATATTTAATGCCTGTGACTTATCCATATTGACCTTTAAGCCCGACAAGGATCCAAATGCCCTCAAGAGATTACAAATGTTGGGTAAAGAGGTAGTAGGGGAAGTGACAAATAAAAGGATATCATCCGCAAATAGGGCGCATTTGTGGGAATGCGCTCCGCACCTAACCCCCTTGATGTTTTGGTTAGACCTGATTGCAATTGCCAGGATCTCTATGGCTAAGGCAAAGATCACAGGAGAAAGGGGACACCCCTGTCTGGTTCCCCTGGTTATTTGAATAGGATCCGAGTAGAAGCTGTGCATTTTTACCTTGGCGCTCGGAGTGGAATACAGTGCTTTCAGGGTGTTTATAAAGTTGTCCCCAAATCCCCATCTCCCCAGGACTGAAAATAGGAAGGACCAAGATAAAGAATCGAAGGCTTTTTGGAGGTCCAAAGACAGCAATAAACCTTCCTGCCTTGGGCCTCCATCCCAACCAGATTGTAATAAAGATACTATATCAACCGCCCTTCTGACCTGGTCCGGTCCTTGTCTTCCCGGCATAAAGCCTACTTGATCTTTATGAATATAGTGGGTGATGAAGGAGTTGATTCTATTAGCCAGGATTTTGGTGAGTATTTTCAGGTCGTTGTTAATCTACGAGATCGGTCTGTATTTCTCGACTAGAGATGGATCCTTGTCGGGCTTGGGGATGACCGAGATAAAAGTTAAATTTAGTTGTGACTCAAGGGGTGACCCTTCTCTTTTGGAATTGAAGAATTTTGTAATAAAGGGTGCCAAAGTTTTCCTGAATGTTTTATAGTATTGATTGGAGAAACCATCGGGGCCAGGAGCTGAGCTCCCTTTTAAGTTTTTAATAACCTCTAATGTTTCTTCTATGGTGAAGGGGGCTTCCATGATATCCTTATGTTTTTTACTCAGGGTTGGAATGTTAATGCTATCTAGGAAAGCTTTTAAGGAGGATTCGGACATTGTGTCATTGTGCTGATACAATTTAGAGTAGAAGGAATGAAAGGCTTGCAGGATTTTTGGGGGGTTAAGGGTTGAGGTGCCATCCTGAAGTCTAATATTAGGGATGGAGAAGTTAGTGATTTTGGGAGATAGCTTTCTTGCTAGAAGGGTACTCATCTTGTCTCGCTGAATATAGAATTTTGCGCTATTCCATTTCAAGTGTGTCTCTGCCCTCACCGTGTAGGCCATATTTAATGCTGTTCTGGCTGCATCTAGTTGGGCTATTTTGATCGAAAATGGATCCCGTTTATGTTGCTTGCATAGGGCCATGAATTCCCTCTCTAGTTTCTCTATCTCCGCCTTCTGCTCTTTCTTTTTTCTGGAAGCTATTTGAATGAGCTTTCCCCTTATGGTCGCTTTATGAGCGGCCCATAGAGTCTCGGCTGATATTCCCTCCACATTGTTCCGCAAAAAATAATCTTTTATGTCCTTTTCAAGCTCTATAACTGAAATATGATCATTAAGAATAGTGTCGTTGATTCTCCAATGGGTATTGGGCGGTTTGTGAGAACCGCCCCTTAGTGATACGATCACCATGGCGTGATCTGAGAGGGCGGTGTCCTTTATATAGGCCTTAATCACATAGGGTATATGTACTACCGACAGGAGTATGTGGTCGATCCTGGAGTATGTTTTGTGAGGGTTTGAAAAATGTGTATAATCCCTCTTAGTGGGATTGAGTTCTCTCCAGATATCGGCTAGGCCTTGTCGAAATATTATTTTCGCTATTTTGGAGCTTGTTTTTGTGGGGCGGATTGATTGTGCTTTTAATGGTTTGGATTTGTCTAGACCTGGGTCAAAGGCCACGTTGTCACGTAGTCACCTCCGAAAATTACCGTTCCTTCCAATAGTGGGCTTAGAGTTTGAATCATTGCTTGGAAGAATTTAGTTTGGCCCTTATTGGGGGAGTAATACGAGATGAAAGAATAGAGGCTTTCATCTATTTTACCCTTAACCAACAAGAATCTGCCTTCAGGATCTCTGTGCACTAAATCGGCCTTAAATTTACACTGTTTTGCAAAAATTACCGCAACCCCTCTGGTCTTATCCTCTGCATTTGCTAGGAAGAATGTGGGATACTGAGCATGTAGAAATGTTGGGTTGTAATTGGAGGGGAAATGTGTTTCCTGGATCATGACTACCGCCAATTTTTGTGCGTGGTAAGATTGGAGTAATTTACGCCTCTTTACCGCTGAATTAAGTCCCTGGGCATTATGGGAGGCTAATTTAAAGGACGGATGAACCACATTGTCACTAGACATGTCGGCTAATTGGGGAGAACGATTGTGAAACGGTAATTCTTACCTCCTCTGGGGTGTGGTGGAGCATGGTCATTCGGATCGCGAGATAGGATCTGGAGCCTGGAGTAGAGATGGCCATCAAGAAACCTGTGGACTGGCACAAACAAAAAACAGGGTTAGAGAAAAGGATAGAAAAGAAAGAGAAAAGGGAAAAAAGTAAATGCAAGTGTTCTCGTAAGAATAGTCCCAAGAGGAACCTGCGGCATCGAGGGGGTGTAAAGATCCCCTCCATGTCGCCCAACCTTAAACAATAGTAGCCCTCCGAAGGGGCTAACAATCCATCTCCCGACCATGGAGGTTCCATTGTCGTGAGATGGGTGGAGGCGCATGACTGCTACCCCAGCCAGAGCCTACCCATTTGGTAGTCCTAAAGAATGAAATTAACAACACCTAGTGAGGACAACCATATCAACATTGTAGCATTTCAAAACGAGTGTATCGAAGCCAGCCGGCCTAATAAAAAAAAAAACATAACAGCAAAAAAAAAGAAAAAAAAAAGTCCTGCTATGGGCCAAAAACGCCCAGGGGGGATGTGTGAAGGGTAAGGGGGGTGGGAGGGTGGAGGGAAAAGGAGATGAGGGGAAACGGGGGAAAGGGACGAGTTCAAACAGGGGGGTAGTTGTAGGGGCTGTAAAAAAAACCCTATTAGGAGCTGTCCATTCCCCTTAGGCCCGTGAGTCATTATGTCCGTCCCCTGGTCCCCCACATCACCAGCCGGTGGTAAAGCGGACCCGCAGGTGGGAAGTCCCGACAACTTGTTCTTCGATGTATGTTGCCAAGTTGATTGTAGAAGATCTAGGCGCCCTCCGTGGGAAGGGGTGGGAGCCAAGTGTTAGTGAGTCTCTTGAGAAGGGACAAATGCCCCATTGGAAAAGGTCGCATGACAAAGCGAATCCTTTTCTAGGTGTGGGGTGACCTAGCCGGTCAGTAGTGTCGAGAACTGGAGAAGTCTATCTGGAAGTGGGAAAACAGTGTCCCTGATGGGTTCAGGGATCGTGCATCCTGATCCTTAGTAAATCAAGATGGTCTGTTAGGGTGGTTGACGCCTTGGAAGGTGTCCTGAGTGATGTGTCCGGGTACTGTCCGGACGTGTACAGGTTATTCAGGAGGGCATTGGTTCCCTTACTCGTCTACTCTTCGTGGTTTTCCACAAGGGGGAGACTGGGCTGGCTGGAGTCTGTCTCTTATTAGATCCGGATTGCGTGTTTGATGTGTCCATCTCTAAATCCTGGGATATAAGCTTCAGTGACAGGAGAATCCGCTCTCCTTCAGATAGAGTGGTGAAGGAGTGTGTCTTGCCTTTGTAGGTGAATTTTAGAGCAAAGGGGAAGGCCCACCAGTACTTTATTTCTTTTTGTGTCTGGATTAGAAGTAGAGGTTTAAGGGCTCTACGTTTTTGAATCGTCATAGGCGATATGTCAGCAAATATTTGAATATCATGGCCTTGGAATGATATGTGTGGTTGCTGGCGGGAGAGCTTCATGATGCTCTCTTTCACTCCGTAGTGGTGCGGCTTCACCACAATATCCCTGGGAGACCCGTCTTTCCTGGGGGGACCCAGAGATCTGTGGGCTCTGTCTAATTCCAGGTTATGTTTAGAGATATCAGGGATAAGGGATTTAATTAATTCTTGTACTGCTGAGGGGACATCCGTGCACGCTTCTGGGATGCCTCTGACCCTGAAGTTCTCCCTTCTTGATCTGTTTTCCAAATCGTCAATCCTACTTAAGGCAGCATCTAACTGATCCTGCATGACCTGTATGTGATCAGAGTTCTGATTGGTTCTGGAGACTGTGTAATCCAGTTTTTGTTCAATCGCTTCAATTCTGGTGCCCAGATTCTGGAAGTCAGATCGAATGTCATTTGTTATTTTGTGAGCTGTATTAGCTAGGCCCCTTTCCAGTAAGTCAGATAGTTTGAGGAAAAGATCCCCCGCATTCTGGGGCATGTCTGTGCCTGTGCTTCCCATAAAGTCAGTACTGTGCTGAGGAAGAGGAGAATGTCCCATAGGAGATAACAAGGGGGCTGCCAGGGGGCTCTCATTCAGGAAAGCGTTGTGGCCTGAGGGGGCTGTGGTGGGATGAGGGTAGGAGCTTGCCGAGTAAGGGTATGGGAGAGTAGCAGGAGCGAGCACTTGCCTGGGTTCTTGTATTCCCCCTGAAGCTGCCTGTGTCTGAGGCGCTGCCTGTGTCTGAGGCGCGGCCGCCATCTTGGATTCGGCCTGTAGCTTCACAGCCTCAAAACGGGGTCCCAGGTCCTTCTTGGCTGCCGTGGAAGGCATGGGTGGGGAACCGCTGTGTTCCCCAAGCCGATTCTGCTGTGCTCGGGCTGGTTGCGGCTTCCGAAACGGCGCTAGGGCGGCTGGCTGGCTGGGGTAGTGAGGAGCTCCCGGCTTACGCGGCCATCTTGGAGTCCCTCGTGCATGCGCCGGATACCTCAGTTTTTACGCCAGTGTCTTAGGTGTTGGACGTGCAAAGATGTCCTGTGCTGAAGCTCCAAAGGGAATATCCTAAGATCCTATACTGGGGCAAGCCAGGCGAACCGGATCCATTCAAAGTGTCTTTCATGGCCGAATTGGATGGTACCCGGGCCTCGTGTCTGAAGAAACGAGGTTTTACCTGTAACGCTTCTCTTTTTAGAGAGCTGGACCCCGCAGATCAGAAAATGGCTTTAAACTTCCTAATTTCTGGCTGGGTGCTTTACAGGGCCAGAACTGAAGGATCCCCCTACTCGTAGGGGGCCCCAGTCTCTGACGGTTTTTCACAAACGGAGCCCACCGTGAGAGGTGAAGATTGGGTCTGTGTAAACTGAACCCTGCGGCTGGATAAGGTAAGAGGAGATTCCACAGAATTTTGAATTCTAGTGGCTTTTCTCCTTTAAGGTAAATGCATGCTGTGCCTATTATGACCACCGGGGGCTGCCAAGAGCACAAACCTTCTCATGCTTGATTCTGTCTCAGCGTCCGCTGCACAGGCTCTCCCTCTGGCTCCAAGGTAAGATGGTGGGGGGTTTTCTCTGCTGGGATGTTCCCCCCAGGCTAGGGAGAGGCTCAGGTATGCTGTAAGGCGGGTGAGACCGCACTGTCACAGCCGCTGCCGCCGCCGCCGAAGCCGCCATTGCAATGCAGGGCCCATCATTGCCTGCCTCCTCCTGATTCCCCCACCCCCAGCCTTCCTTCAGGCTTGTCAGAAAGGGTCGGCTCGCGCGGGAAGCGCTCGTTTTTCAAAAAACGAGGGGGGGAGCGGGTTGTCAGCACAGCGTCAGCGTGCTCAGACGCCCACAGTGCCAGAAAACATGGCTATTTAAAGCACACTGTACAGGTGCTCTGAGCCTTGGAGGGACACAGAGCTGACAGTCGCATGTAAGGTGGGACACAGGCATTCCCCTAGGCTGCATTTACTAAAGAACACCGGACTGGGCATTTGGTAGCAAGGCTCTTAGCCAGACTACATCGCTCAGCAGTCAGTGTTCGTTTTTTTATACCTCACACCTTGTTGCTTTGCACTATGGGTAGAAGAGGTTCAAGCACCCCAAGAACCAGAGACACTAGGGGGTCTCTTTCAGGTTCTGAGGACCCCCTGTCTGCTGCACCATCGCCTCCTGAGGGACCAGGGGCAGCTGGACAGGGAGAGCCATTGGGGTTAGGGGCTACACCTGCTGCCGGCACTTCAGCCCCTGTGTACATTACACAAGAAGTTTTTTCCTCAACCATTACTGGATTAGAGAAAAGACTAATGGCCGTGATTACATCTTCACTTAGTGGAAGAAAACGCACAAGGCCTTCCTCTGCTCCCCAAGACCCTCAGTCAGAGGAGCTCTGGGATAAAGGAGAGGAATCCCTTTCAGAGGATCGGGATGGGATGAATGATTCCTCTTCGGAGGATTCAGGTGGAGAAGGACTCTCTGCGACTTCCCAAGAGGAGAAAGTCTTAGTGCAGATCCTCACTGGATTGGTCCGCTCCACATTTAAGTTGCCCCTACCTGAAACTACTACAGAAACCTCTTCTGCTTTGGGGTCACTGAAACCTTTCCAAGCAGCACATGCTTTTCCTGTTCATAATTTACTTGAAAAGCTGCTTTATTCTGAGTGGGATCACCCAGATAAGCGATTTCTTCCGCCGAAAAAGTTTTCTACACTTTATCCTATGGAAGAAAAATTTATTAAGAGGTGGGGAATACCGGCCATTGATGCGGCCATTTCCTCTGTAAATAGTAGTCTGACTTGTCCTGTAGACAATGCTCAGATGCTCAAAGATCCTGTGGATAAAAAGATGGACTTCTTATTGAAAGATGTTTTTTCCTTAGCAGGATCAGTGGCCCAACCTGCAGTAGCAGCGATTGGAGTCTGTCAATACTTAAGAGACCATGTTAAGCAGGTCATCAAAGTATTACCTGAACAGCAGGCCCTGGGGTTTGCTAACCTTCCTGCGGCTTTATGTTATGTTGTTGACGACATCAGAGATTCTATCGTGCAGACCTCTCGCCTCTCGCTTGGGTTGGTGCATATACGTAGAATCTTATGGTTAAAGAACTGGTCAGCCGAAGCACCATGTAAGAAGCTTCTGGCTGGGTTTCCCTTTCGTGGTGAAAGGTTGTTTGGAGAGGACTTGGATAATTATATCAAGACGATCTCCTGTGGGAAAAGCACTCTCTTACCTGATAAGAAGAGTAAGCGTCCCTCTTTTAAGCGGACTCTTTCCCCAGCGCCAGGGGCATCAGCCTCCAGGCAGTCACGACGGTCTCCTCCATCTAGGGCAAGAAACAAGAGTCAACCCCAGGGACACAAGAGATCCTGGGGGAAGAAGTCTTCTAGACAAGACACTAAGGCCTCTTCATGAAGGGGCGCCCCTCTCGCTCGAGTGGGGGGAAAGACTGCTGCAGCTCTCAGGGCCCTGGCAGAAGGACTTCCAGGACAGATGGGTAATCTCCACGGTAACCTTAGGGCACAGACTGGAGTTCCAAGAATGTCCCTCTCCTCGTTTCCTCAGATCAGGTGTTCCCAGAAAACCAGAAGAGAAGCAGTCGCTCCTTCTAGCGATAGAGCGACTTTTGTTGCAAGAGGTCATTGTGGGGGTTCCCACAAAGGATCAAGGATTGAGACTCTATTCCAATCTTTTTATGGTCCAAAAACCAAATGGGGACGTCAGACCCATTTTGGATTTAAGAGATCTGAATCGATTCCCAAGGATGCAGTCCTTCCGTTTGGAATCAATTCGGACAGTAGTCTCCATCCTGCAGGGAGGAGAATTTTTGACATCAATAGGCATCAGAGATGCAGGCCTACCTGTGCCCATTTTTCCTGCTCAACTGTAGTGTCTGCAGGCAAAGATCACTGCTCTAAGGGAGCTGATTTTGACAGTCAGGACCAAGAAGGGTCCTTCTGTCCACCTTTGTATGAGGCTGCTGGAGAGGATGGTGGCTTCATTCGAAGCAGTTCCCTATGCGCATTTCCAGGCAGGACTGTTGCAACACAGTATTCTGTCGGCCTGGAACAAGAAGGTTCAGGCATTAGACTTTCCAATGCACCTGTCGCATGCGATACGTCAGAGCCTCAGTTGATGGCTCATACCCGAAAACCTGCAGAAGGGGAAATCCTTCCTACCGGTTGCCTGGGATCCTCTTGCAGGCAGGACAGATGCGTTGGTGATTCCGTGGCATTGGTTCTCACCGATTTACGCATGTCCTCCTATTCTGCTACCGCCATGGCTCCTTCGCAGGCTCAGGCAAGAATAGAAGTCGGCACTTCTGGTGGCCCCCATTTGGCCCAGAAGAACTTGATAAGCAGAAATAGCAAGGATGACGGTGGGTTCCCGGTGGACCCTACCGGTACGCCCAGACCTGTTACCTCAAGGTCTAGTATTCCAGCCTGCCTTACAAACGCTAGATTTGACGGGTGGGCTATTGAGACCCACGTTCTGAAAAGTCTTGGGCTTTTAGGTCCTGTCATATCTACCTTGATCAATGCAAGGAAGCCAGCTTCCAGAATGATTTATCATAGAGTCTGGAAAGCTTATGTATCCTGGTGTGAATCCAGGGGTTGGCATCCCAGGAAATATGTCATAGGTAGAATTCTGGATTTTCTACAATTAGGATTAGAGATGAAGCTGGCCTTGAGTACCATCAAGGGCCAGGTCTCGGCCTTATCAGTGTTGTTTTAACGGCCGCTTGCTTCGCATTCTCTGGTCCGAAACTTTATGCAAGGGGTGATGCGTCTTAATCCTCCGGTTAAGGCGCCCCTAAACCCCTGGGACTTGAACTTGGTCCTGGCTGTGTTACAGAAACAGCCTTTTGAACCAATACGTCAGATTCCTTTGGTCTTGCTGACGAGGAAACTAATTTTTCTGGTAGCTATCTCTTCTGCTAGAAGAGTATCAGAAATAGCAGCTCTTTCCTGTAAAGAGCCTTACTTGATTATACACAAAGATAGAGTGGTACTACGCCCTCATCCTAGTTTTTTACCGAAGGTGGTTTCAGATTTTCATCTAAACCAAGACATTGTTCTGCCTTCCTTTTTTCCAGATCCCTGTTCTTCGGAAGAAAGGTCACTACATTCTTTGGATGTAGTAAGAGCAGTCAAGACCTATCTGGAGGCAACTGCTCAGATTCGCAAGACGGATGTCTTGTTCGTGCTGCCAGAGGGTCCCAATAGAGGACAGGCAGCGTCAAAAGCGACCATTTCTAAATGGATTCGACAATTGATTATTCAAGCTTACGGTTTGAAACGGAAGGTTCCCCCGTTTCAGATCAAGGCACATTCCACAAGGGCTATTGGTGCTTCTTGGGCAGTGCATCACCAGTCCTCTATGGCTCAGATCTGCAAGGCCGCAACCTGGTCTTCAGTTCATACATTCACCAGATTCTATCAGGTGGATGTGAGAAGGCATGAGGATATCGCCTTTGGGCGTAGTGTGCTGCAGACAGCGGTACAGGGTCCTCAGGTCTGATAGCACCCTACCGGGTTGTGATTCCCCCCCCTCAGTTGGCATTGCTTTGGGACATCCCATCAGTAATTACTGTGGCTCTGTGTCCCGTGATGTCCGAGAAAGAAAATAGGATTTTTTATTACAGCTTACCTGTAAAATCCTTTTCTTTCGATGGACATCACGGGACACAGAGGTCCCGCCCCTCTTCTAATACACTTATATTGCTTTGCTACAAAACTGAGGTATCCCTGGAAGGGGAGGGATTATATAGGGGGTTGAACTTCCTGATTAGGGTGTGACCAGTGTCCAATACCTAGTGATACCTATATAACCCATCAGTAATTACTGTGGCTCTGTGTCCCGTGATGTCCATCGAAAGAAAAGGATTTTACAGGTAAGCTGTAATAAAAAATCCTATTTTTAAAGGCTGATATGCATGGTATTGTCATAAAAAGTGTTTGGGGACCTGGGTCCTGCCCCAGGGGACATGGATCAATGCAAAAAAAAGTTTTAAAAACTGACGTTTTTTCGGGAGCAGTGATTTTAATAATACTTAAAGTGAAACAATAAAAGTGTAATATTCCTTTAAATTTCGTACCTGGGGGGTGTCTATAGTATGCCTGTAAAGGGGCGCATGTTTCCCGTGTTTAGAAGAGTCTGACAGCAAAATGACATTTCAAAGGAAAAAAAGTCATTTAAAACTACTCGCGGCTATTAATGAATTGCCGGTCCGACAATACACATAAAAGTTCATTGATAAAAACGGCATGGGAATTCCCCACAGGGGAACCCTGAACCAAAATTTAAAAAAAAATGACGTGAAGGGTCCCCCTAAATTCCATACCAGGCCCTTCAGGTCTGGTATGGATATTAAGGGGAACCCCGGCCAAAATGAAAAAAAAAATGGCGTGGGGTCTCCCTCAAAATCTATACCAGACCCTTATCCGAGCACGCAACCTGGCAGGCCACAGGAAAAGAGGGGGGACGAGAGAGCGCCCCCCTCCTGAACCGTACCAGGCCACATGCCCTCAACATGGGGAGGGTGCTTTGGGGTAGCCCCCCAAAACACCTTTTCCCCATGTTGATGGGGACAAGGGCCTCATCCCCACAACCCTTGCCCGGTGGTTGTGGGGGTCTGCGGGCAGGGGGCTTAAGGGAATCTGGAAGCCCCCTTTAACAAGGGGACTCCCAGATCCCAGCCCTCCCCCCTGTGTGAAAACGTAAGGGGGTACAAAAGTACCCCTACCATTTCACAAAAAACTGTCAAAAATGTTAAAAATGACAAGAGACAGTTTTTGACAATTCCTTTATTTAAATGCTTCTTCTATCTTCTTTCTTCTATCTTCTATCTTCCTTCAGTTTCTTCCTCCATCTTGTTCTTCTTCTGTTACTTCTGGTTCTTCTGGCTCTTCCTCCGGTGTTCTCGTCCGGCATCTTCCTCCGCGTTCCCATGCCGTTTTTATCAATGAACTTCTATGTGTATTGTCGGACCGGCAATTCATTAATAGCCGCGAGTAGTTTTAAATTTTTCCTTTGAAATGTCATTTTGCTGTCAGACTGTTCTAAACACGGGAAACATGCTCCACTTTACAGGCATACTATAGACACCCCCCAGGTACGAAATTTAAAGGAATAATATACTTTTATTGTTTCACTTTAATCATTATTAAAATCACTGCTCCCAAAAAAACTGACGTTTTTAAAACTTTTTTTGCATTGATCCATGTCTCCTGGGGCAGGACCCGGGTCCCCAAACACTTTTTATGACAATACCATGAATATAAGCCTTTAAAATTAGCACTTTTGATTTCTCCCATAGACTTTTAAAGGGTGTTCTGCGGCATTTGAATTTGCCGCGAACACCCCAAATTGTTCACTGTTCGGCGAACTGGCGAATAGCCAGTTCGACTCGAACTCGAAGCTCATCCCTAATGGTGGCTATGTTCCTATATACAGTGGGACCAAGGCATGGTGGCTATGTTCCTACATTCAGGGGGACCAGGGCAGGGTCGCTACATTCCTATGTACACTGGGACCAAGACAGGGTGACTACGTTCCTACATACAGTGGGACCAAGGCAGATTGACTACATTCCTACACACAGTGGGATCAAGGCAGGGTGACTACGTTTCTGCATAGAGTGGAACTAGAAGGGACTTTTTAGATTTAAGAATACTTACTGGAACAGAATTTTCTTTTTTTTAGACCAGAATTTAGTGACACTTTAAATGCAAATACTTTCACATTTGACTGGATTGTAATTTGAAACTTTTTAGCTTAGTTAAAGCATTGATTGGAAGTGTTATCTTTAGTCACTGCACCCGATACATAGTAAGCGTAAAAGTCACGCTACGCTGTGAGTCAATAATTAGAAGACAAGGCTTGTTCTCGTATGTTATTTTTGGTCATGCTTAGAGTCATTGACAACTAACACTTCACAATTTTAATTTGCGTCACAAATTCACAGATGTGCCAGGTGCGATTGCTCCACGGGAGGAATCCGACAATCGGGTAAAGATAGTATTAGCTCTATAGGATATGACTAGCGCTAGTCCGTATGTGAGAATCACAACTCTAGCAGGTTTAATTTGCCAGAAGTTAAAGTTCTATAAATGACTGGATAAATGTCCCAAATATAGAATCAATTCCAAAACGTAGTCTTTTCATGGGTGAAATACTGTAGTTTAGAAGGTAGAATTTTAAATTTAAGGGAAAACTTTACTTTTTTTTTTTTACTTTTTATTTTTTAAATAGCAATATATAGCAATAGCAATATAATAATTAAATTAAATATATATATATATATATATATATATATATATACATATACATATATACATCTGACAAAAGTAAGTACACCCCTCACATTTATGCAAATCTTTTCTTCTATCTTTTCATGTGACAACACTGAAGAAATGACACTTGTCTACAATGTAAAGTAGTGAGTGTACAGCTTGTATAACAGTGTAAATTTGCTGTCCCCTCAAAATAACTCAACACACAGCCATTAATGTCTAAACCGCTGGCTACAAAAGTCAGTACACCCCTAAGTGAAAATGCCCAAATTGGGCAAAATTAGCCATTTTCCCTCCCCCGGTGTCATGTGACTCGTTAGTGTTACAAGGTCTCAGGTGTGAATGGGGAGCAGGTGTGTTAAATTTGGTGTCATAGCTCTCACTCTCTCATACTGGTCACTAGAAGTTCAACATGGCACCTCATGGCAAAGAACTCTCTGAGGGTCTGAAAAAAAGAATTGTTGCTCTACATAAAGATGGCCTAGGCTATAAGAAGATTGCCAAGACCCTGAAACTGAGCTGCAGCACGGTGGCCAAGACCATACAGCGGTATAACAGGACAGGTTCCACTCAGAACAGGCCTCGCCATGGTCCACCAAAGGAGTTGAGGTCACGTGCTCAGGGTCATATCCAGAGGTTGTCTTTGGGAAATAGACGTATGAGTGCTGCCAGCATTGCTGCAAAGGTTGTAGGGGTGGGGGGTCAGCCTGTCAGTGCTCAGACCATACGCCGCACACTGCATCAAATTGGTCTGCATGGCTGTCGTCCCAGAAGGAAGCCTCTTCTAAAGATGATGCACAAGAAAGTCCGCAAACAGTTTGCTAAAGACAAGCAGACTATGGACATGGACTACTCTGCACTACTCCCTGATCAGGGAGTAGTGCAGAGAGCGGGAGGTGAAGAAGGAGGTAACTTCCAATGGCAGTGCTGATCAGAGACTGTGAGAGGGAGCACATGGCTGGATAAGGAGGTGAGATCCAATGATGAGTCTGTGTTAGGCAGCAGTGTGATGCAGAGTGCGAGGGGGGGGGGGGGGCAAATGGAGACAGAGAGGCGGAGCATTTTGTGTAGAAGGCATGTTAAATTCATGTTAACAGTCGGTGCAGTCCAAAAGGTTGGCGACCACTGCTCTACAGCACAGAGCCTGTATACTTTGGTAGCATCTCAGCTATCTATGGCTAGGAGGACCCAGCTTGAATTTCAGTTATGGCACCTGTGATCCTTCACCTTTCTCCATAGCACACGCTTGGGACAGACAATTCATCAGGGGTCAATGGCAAAACTACCCCTTGTGGTGGTCAGAATGCCACCCTCACAGACAGTTAAATGATACTTGGTGTCATTCTGCTTGCTTTGGCAGATCACATTGGTCCTGTGGCCATTCAGACACCATCAAACGGGAGGTCAATCAGCCACAGCTCAAGGAACCCCTTGTAATCTCTCGAGGAACCTTAGCATTCCCTGGAACCCTGGTTGAGAAAGGTCGCTTTATGAAGCCAATGAGTCCTTCCTCCAACTATACTCTCCCCCAGCTTGATATACCAGTTTTGGGTGGACTGACACCTAAACTATAAATCACACAAATAAGAGCTTTATGTTGCGAGTGGCCCAGATTCCTGATGTCTTGATTAATGGCTCACCGTCTCCGCGCATTTCCACATAGATCTTGATACAGCCTACAAAGTCAATACATCTACTTATCTTTGGCTATTGATTCTGTGCTTTTAAGTTTAAGTAGCACTATATGAGATTAAAGTGTTTCTTCAAGGTAATAAAGATTGTCATTTAAGAAAAAGCCACATGGACAGGGATGTATTTTAATGTGTCTTTGACCTTACATGCCTCGCAAGTTAGACGGAATCCATAACAGGTAAAGCATTAGTTATGAGACGGGTGTTTTCTCATGGCATGCTCTATTAGCGAATGAACAAAGATCGATATTTACTAAATAATTATTTTTGAGGAATTAATGGATGTTTTCATCTTTACCAGTAGATGAGCTGATACACGGAAGGGTTGGCAGGATGTGTGCCATCTTCAAGCTTAGGTCAATGGGACAATAGGGTGAGATGTCATTATCTCAATGAACCATCTTCTTGGAGCCAGGGCTGTTTCCCTTTTTTGAGTTTTGTTGGGTTGTTCGTATATCGATATTTGTTTTATTTATTTTTTGGATGCTTTTTTAGTTTGCAGACGGAATTTTCATCTAAGCTATAAACCCTCCACTTTACACAACTTAAGGTTTGGTATGGTATGACGGCTCACCAGAAGACCTGACTGGTCAAAATCTTGAAGTAAGAAATTCTGATACGCTAGAGATGTCATGATTGCTGTTTGTAGCCAGCAGGGCAGCCATCAGAAATCTTTGGGCCCCTTACACAGCTTTACACCTGCCCCCACCCCCCACCCAAGCCTGATCACTAACATTCTCCAGGGCTTGCCTATGGGCCATCCTACCGAATCTGCACACCGGCCGCCTCACCTGTACACACTCAGCCCCCCCCCCTGAATCCTGTATATATATCAGCCCCCTCACACCTGTATGTATTTCAGCCCCCCCCCCACACACACACCTGTATATATTTCAGCCCACCTGATACACGTGCATATATTTCAGCCCCCCCATACACCTGTATATATATATATATATATATATATATATATATATATATATATATATCAGCGCCCCTCCACACACCTGTATATATATCAGCGCCCCCCCCCCCCCCCCACACACACTTGTACAAGCCTGACCACCAACATTCCCCAGGGCTTGCCTATGGGCCATCCTACCGAATCCGCACACCGGCCACCTCACCTGTATGCACTCAGCCCCCCCCAATTCTGTATATATGTCAGCCCCCTCACACCTGTATATGTCAGCCCCCCTCCACACACCTGTATATATATCAGTGCCCCCCACACACACACTTGTATATATGTCAGCGCCCCCCCCCCACACACACACACCTGTATATATGTCAGCGCACCTCCCCCACACACCTGTAAATATGTCAACCAACCCCCCTACCCACACACACACCTGTATATATGTCAGCGCTCCCCACACACCTGTATATACGTATATATATATATATATATATATATATATATATATATATATATATATATATATTTTTTTTTTTAGCAGAGACCCTAGAGAATAAAATGGCGACTGTTGCAATATTTTATGTCACACCGTATTTACGCAGCGGTCTTCCAAAAGCAAATTTTTATTGGAAAAAATACACTTTTTTGAATATAAAAAACCCAAAACGGTAAAGTTAGCCCAATTTTTTTGTATGTTGTGAAAGATGATGCTACCCTGAGTAAATAGATACCTAACATGTCATGCTTTAAAATTGGGCACACTTGTGGAATGGTGACAAACTACAGTACTTAAAAATCTCCATAGGTGACAGTTTACATTTTTTTACAGGTTACCTGTTTAGAGTTACAGAGGAGGTCTAGTGCTAGAATTATTGCTCTCGCTCTAACGATCAAGGAGATACATCACATGTGTAGTTTGAACACTGTTTACACATACTGGGGTTATTGCAGCTAGCTGCTGCCATAACAGTATTTAACGTAAACAAAAAATCCTATCTTTGAACTATTTTATTATGTTTATAATATTGTTTGACAATTACAGTAATAATGGGCAACACAAAAAAATCCTATCTTTGAACTATTTTATCATTTTTTTTAGTACTGTTTGACAATTACAGTAATAAAAAGATGTACACTGCCACCTACAGACTGTGCTGGCATTTGCAGGCTTAAGCCCTGGTTCACATTGCAGTGATTTGACATGTCAAATCGTATGCCAAATTGGCGTCTATTGCCGGCAATGGCACCATCCGAATCAGTGCGACACAGCACTGTATCCCGAAAGTAGTTTCTGTATGATAAAACCCGCTCGGATGTCTCTGAAATCGCCCCCGAAGTCGGGACTGACACGCGGGAATGAAATGGTGCGAGTTCAGCTGAACATCACTTCATTCCCGCTGTCAGTGTGAACCTTGGCTTAGGCTTGTTTTGTCAATGAAGCTTCCAGCCGTTGACATAGATGGGTGTTCTTCCTATTGGTTCCCAATTGTTAGCAGAGAGTTTGGGTGCCAGCAGCCATGCAAAGTGTCGTCCGGTGACTCTGAAAGGGAGGATCTTCATTAACGTATACCTATCATGGAGCTTTGGGCTGAGGAACATTAAAGGGGGTTGATGGGATTACAGGCGGGAAGGGTTGATGGGATAACTGGTGGGAAGGATTGATGGGATTACAGGTGGGAAGGGTTGATGGGATTACAGATGAGAAGGGTTGATGGGATTACACGTGGGAAGGATTCATGGGATTACAGGTGGGAAGGATTCATGGGATTACAGGTGGGAAGGGTTGATGGGATTACAGGTGAGAAGGGTTGATGGGATTACACGTGGGAAGGATTCATGGGATTACAGGTGGGAAGGATTCATGGGATTACAGGTGGGAAGGGTTGATGGGATTACAGGTGGGAAGGATTGATGGGATTACAGGTGGGAATGGTTGATGGGAATACAGGTGGGAAGGGTTGATGGTATTACAGGTGAGAAGGGTTAATGGGTTTACAGGTGGGAAGGGTTGATGGGATTACAGGTGAGAAGGGTTAATGGGTTTACAGGTGGGAAGGGTTGATGGGATTACAGATGGGAATGGTTGATGGGAATACAGCTGGAAATGATTGATGGGATTACATGTGGGAGGGGTTGATGTGATTACAGGTGGGAAGGGTTGATGGGATTACTTGTGAGAAGAATTGATGGGATTACAGGTGAAAAGGGTTGATAGGATTACAGGGTGGAGAGGATGGATGGGATTACAGGTGGGAAGGATTGATGGGATTACAAGTGGGAATGGTTGATGGGATTACAGGTGGGAAAGATTGATGGGATTACAGGTGGGAATGGTTGATGGGATTACAGGTGGGAATGGTTGATGGGATTACAGGTGGGAAGGGTTGATGGGATAACTGGTGGGAAGGATTGATGGGATTACAGGTGGGAAGGGTTGATGGGATTACAGGTGGGAAGGGTTGATGGGATTACACGTGGGAAGGATTCATGGGATTACAGGTGGGAAGGATTCATGGGATTACAGGTGGGAAGGGTTGATGGGATTCCAGGTGGGAAGGATTGATGGGATTACAGGTGGGAAGGGTTGATGGGATTACAGGTGAGAAGGGTTGCTGAATAGCACATAACAAATGGTGTACCTGTACATATATAGAAAAAAAGCTGCTCTCCTGACCAGTCAATCCACGTCCCCTGACATATTTTGTCCCACCCACTGGGGCTTAGTCATAGACATAGGTGGGGAGAAATGCGTAAAAGGTGGTGGTTTGACTGAGACATGTAGGCTAGGGGAGCTCCTTACTCTCAGGTTACATGGGCTGGTCGGGAGAGCGGCGTTCCTTTGTTGGATAAATACACCGATGAGCCTACACCCCTTTTCTTTGTGGATCTACAAAAAAGATTACTCTTTAACTTCAAGTGGTGCTTTAAGTATTTGCCTAAAACGCGGTGCTTGTATTTTTAAAATGGAAGTCATCTCCAGCTAACAGTTACCTCTATTGTTTTTTTAACAAGTGATGTTTACCTATAAATTCAATTACTGTTGTAGTAGTCCACAATTTCCTGGATTCCCTGTATGCATTACAGCTTTTTTCATTTCTTGGGACTACATATCCCATAGTACCTTGCTGATTCCTGCACTGACTCCGCCTCTTGAAAATGCTCCTCTCAGAAGGCAGGTTCTGTGAAATGTGTGACACAGCAGCACCTACTCACTGGACATAGTGACTACGGGTCACAGAATTCCAGGAAGGATATGTGTGGGATTAGTAGGAGGAGGCTGCGAATAATTGAAATACAACGTGGAAATGAACAGAGGATTTTACATTTTCAACAAAGATACACTATAAACAGAAGAATGATGTCATAGGTGATTATTTTTTAATAATAAGGCGAGCAGACATTGAACTTTGCCAAAGCATTTGATACCGTTATTCACAGACAGATAATGTGTAAGTTGTGATCTGTAGCTTTTCGAAAATTCAAGCTGTGACTGAATAGAAAACTGTCACAATGACGGTATTCAGAGAGTCAGGACCGATGATTCCAACTCTGAATGGTCTGAAGCTGTAAAGTGGTGTCATCCAAAGTACAGCTTTGCAAACATTCCTCCTAAACTTTATAAATGATGGAGAATTTGAGGTTAAAAGTATAATTTCTGTGCTTGCAGATAACACAAAGCGATGTATTGTAATACCGTCCTCGGAAGATGTTGGATTAATAGTAATGACTTACTGGTTTGCTTGCGTCTATCTAGCAAGGTTACTTTGCGGTATAAGCAAGGAATCTCAGACCTATACAGTGTGTAAATGTGCTTTTACTGAACAAAAATGCTGTACATACAAAACTATTACGATACAGTGGAACCTTGGATTATGAGCATAATCCGTTCCAGGAGAATGCTTGTAATCCAAAGCACTTGCATATCAAAGCCTGTTTCCCCATAGAAGTCAATGGAAACGAAGATAATTCGTTCCACATTGACTTCTATTGTATGCAGTACCGCATGTGGCCAGAGGTGGAGGGGGGGCGCCGGAGAGACTCAGAAATACTTGGAGACCGCACGGATGTACTCGAAAAGGCTCGGAAACACTTGAGAACGGAGTATTTCCGAGTGTTTCCGAGTATTTTCGAGTGCATCTGAATGGCTCAGAGAGTCACCAGCGCCCCCGCACCTCTGGCCAAATGTGGTACTTCACACCGCAGAGGCTTGAATCCTGCTCGTGTTGCGAGACAACACTCGCAAACCGATTCAGGATTTTTTAAAAATAATAGCTCGTATTGCGAAAACGCTCGTTAACCGCGTTACTCGCAATCCGAGGTATAACTGTATTAGAAATACAATACAGGGCTGACAGATAACTATAGCAAGATGCCTAGCAAATAAGCCTAAACTATGGTCTGTAATGCCGCGTAGACACGACCGGTTTTGCCGTCGGGATAAACTCCGAAGGAATTCCATTCAAGCGTTCTTGCCTACACACGGTCAAGCCAAAGTCCGACCAAAGTCCAACCACCTAGAACGCAGTGACGTACAACATGTACGACGGGACTAGAAAAAGGAAGGTCAATAGCCAGTAGCCAATAGCTTCCGTCTTCTTCAGAGAATGCGTCGTTTTTGGTCCGTCGGAACAGCGTACAGACGAGCGGTTTTCCCAATAGGAATTGGTTCCGTCAGAAATATTTAGAACAGGTTCCATTTCTAGGTCCGTCAGAATTTTTGGAAAAAAAAAAGTCTAATGAGGCCCACACACGATCGGAATAGACGATGAAAAGCTTCCGCCGGACTTTTTCTAGTGGACATTCCGCTCGTGTGTACGCAGCTTTACAGTAGAAATATGCTTAAAAGTTACTTAGCTCCAGTAACTGTGTGTTCATGATCTCCGTTGACAGCGAGGCTTCTGGAGATCAGGCACCTTCTTCTCGGCTCAGTACAGATTTTTCCTCTTCTGGTCTTAAGGCATAGTATAGTAGGTGAGGTTGAAAAAAGACACAAGTCCATCAAGTCCAACCTATGTGTGTGATTATGTGTCAGTATTACATTGTATATCCCTGTATGTTGTGGTCATTCAGGTGCTTATCTAATAGTTTCTTGAAACTACCGATACCCCCCCCCCGCTGAGACCACCGCCTGTGGAAGGGAATTCCACATCCTTGCCGCTCTTACAGTAAAGAACCCTCTACGTAGTTTAAGGTTAAACCTCTTTTCTTCTAATTTTAATGAGTGGCCACGAGTCTTGTTAAACCCCCTTCCGCGAAAAAGTTTTCTCCCTATTGTGGGTTCACCAGTCCGGTATTTATATATTGTGGGGTCACCAGTACAGTATTTGTATATTGAAATCATATCCCCTCCCAAGTGTCTCTTCTCCAGAGAGAATAAGTTCAGAGCTCACAACCTTTCCTCATAACTAAGATCCTCCAGACCCTTTATTAGCTTTGTTGCCCTTCTTTGTAGTCGCTCCATTTCCAGTACATCCTTCCTGAGGACTGGTGCCCAGAACTGGACAGTATACTCCAGGTGCGGCCGGACCAGAGTCTTGTAGAGCGGGAGAATTATCGTTTTATCTCTGGAGTTGATCCCTTTTTAATGCCAATATTCTGTTTGCTTTGTTAGCAGCAGCTTGGCATTGCATGCCATTGCTGAGCCTATCATCTACTAGGACCCCCAGGTCCTTTTCCATCCTAGATCCCCCCAGAGGTTCTCCCCCCCCAGTCTATAGAGTGCATTCAGATTTTTGCCACCCAAATGCATTATTTTACATTTTTCTACATTGAACCTCATTTGCCATGTAGTTGCCCCTCCCATTCATTTGTTCAGGTCTTTTTGCAAGGTTTCCACATCCTGCGGAGAAGTTATTGCCCTGCTTAGCTTAGTATTGTCTGCAAATACAGAGATTGAACTGTTTACCCCATCCTCCAGGAATGATGCAGGTACTGTCCAGCTTATGCCTGGCAACCTTTATATAGCTCAGGTTGTTTACCATAACAGCCGACTAACAGACATCTCTGTAGCTTTAAGTTTGAGAGACAATCTCTCACCCGTTTCCTGTAGCTATAGAGACAATAGACTGTTCAAACTGTCAATTGAATACAGCAATGGTATCTACATTCCCATTGTGTCCAACAGCATATGTTTGTGAAGTCCTGTGTCTGTGAAACCAGAATGCTGTTCCAGCCTTATAATAAAAAAAAATTATATTTTATATCAAACTCAACACATTTACTCTAATGCCGCGTACACACGAGCGGACTTTACGGCGGACTTTGCCCGGCGGACTGGATTTCGTCAGACAATTCGATGTGTGTGGGCTCCAGCGGACTTTGTTTGCTCAAAAGTTGGACGGACTTAAATTTGAAACTTGTTTAAAATTTATCCGTTGAAATCGAGTCCGGTCGAAAAGTCCGCCGCCTGTATGCTAGTTCGACGGACAAAAAGCCACGCTAGGGCAGCTATTGGCTACTGGCTATGAACTTCCTTGTTTTAGTCCGGTCGTACGTCATCACGTACGAATTCGACGGACTTTGGTGGATTGTGTGTAGGCAAGTCCGTTCATTCAGAAAGTCCGTCGTAAAGTACGTCGAAAAATCCGCCGGGCAAAGTCCGCCGTAAAGTCCGCTCGTGTGTACGCGGCATAAGGCTAAACACATCCATGCATCATACATTGAGAGGGGGGAATCGGAGGAATTTATTGATATGGGCAGTCCCCTGACATTTAGCTTATTCCTTACTTTCCTTGTTGTTCCAGCCTGCTGCCTCCTTCCTCTTCTCCTGTAGTCTACCGTGAGCGTGAGCTGTGAGACCCTCGGGGCCGCGACCTGGAGCCAGACTGCAGCTCAGTTCATCCTCACCACTAGAGGCTCTGGTGAACACCTGCTGGCTCTTAGACTCCGCGCCCTGGGGAATCCTATGCTCTAGCTCCCACTGGGATCCATGTTAGTTATCCTGTAGATCTGCTTCCTGAACCTCCCAGGGTTCAATCCGCAGCAGTCAGTCCTAGGGTCCACTACCTAGCGGTGCACTTCCGACTCCTACAGAGTGCATCTGTCACCTGGTCTCAAGGTGACCTGACACTGTTCCTCTGCTCAGAAGATTTCACCTCACTTTCTGTGCCTGTGACAATTGGATTTTGAAAATGTTGGGGTGTTGCTGAAACAAGGATTGGTGATAAAGCATCAGTGGAGACATCTTTTCCCATAACAACTCTTACAGGAGAGAATTTCCCTTCCTAGGGGTAGATTTCCTCTCACTTCCTGTTGTCTCCTTCCGTTTGTACGTAGGAGTCGTTTGTAAGTCGGATGTTTGTAACCCGGGGACCGCCTGTAGTTGGTCAATTCAGAAAATAGTTTATTATGGGATCTATTTATATGCGATATATATACTGTTCATATCACTGTTTTCTGGATTAGCTGATTGTCAATAAAGATCTAGTTTTCTTTTCCATTGGGGGATTGGAAAAATGAGCTGTGCTGGTTTCTGAAATATTCTATTTGTCGCTGCGAGGAATGTGCCGAAACGAACGCAAAAGTGGGCATCACTTTTTTTATTAACTTACATAAGTCATTCAAATGTCACATGTTGGTGGAGTAGCTCTTTCTCTATATTTACTCTTCTTCTTCTTTTTTCATTGCAGGTAAATAAAGGATTCCAAGCAGAAGCAACATGCTGCCATTGAGTTTTTGATGGAGGAGGGTGACAAGAGTCCCAAATGATAAGACAATCCCCAATGATAAGACAATCCCCAATGATAAGACAATCCCCAATGATAAGACAACCCCCATTGATAAGACAATCCCCAATGATAAGACAACCCCCAATGATAAGACAACCCCCAATGATAAGACAATCCCCAATGATAAGACAATCCCCAATGATAAGACAACCCCCAATGATAAGACAACCCCCAATGATAAGACAACCCCCAATGATAAGACAACCCCCAATGATAAGACAATCCCCAATGATAAGACAATCCCCAATGATAAGACAACCCCCAATGATAAGACAATCCCCAATGATAAGACAATCCCCAATGATAAGACAACCCCCAATGATAAGACAACCCCCAATGATAAGACAACCCCCAATGATAAGACATTACCCTAATCCATGGTGTCATCTCCATAAACATTCTGTAGGCTTCTGTGGATGTCGGACAACCTGCACCTCTCCTTCATCAAGAACTCAATGACGGCACATTGCTTCTGCTTGGAATCCATTATTTACCTGCAATGAATAATAATAATAATAATAAGAGTTACTATAGAGACTCTACCAACGTGTGAAGTTTGAACAAACTATGGATGTTAATAAAAAAGATGCAGCTGTGTCCTAATATGTGAGTAAACGTAGTACACATTTCTGTGTGTAGATGTGGCTGTGTGTGTGTGTATAGGGCGCAACAGATTCCTATAGTGCTGTGTTTAGATGCAAACAAGACGAGAATGCATGTTTAGGATGCCCATGTGAATGAGCCCTAAAAAGAGGGAGAAAGAGAGCGACAGAGAAATAAAAAGGGAAAGGAAAGACGAAAGGAGAAGGGAAAGGAAAAGAAAGGAAATGAAAAACAGAAAGGAAAGAAAAAAGGAAAAAGGAAAGAAGAAAGGAAAGTAAAGGAAAGCAAAAGGAAAAAGGAAAGGAAAAAGGAACAGAAAGGAAAGGAAAAGAAAGGAAAGCAAAGGAAAAGAAAGGAAAGAAAAGGAAAGGAAAGGAAAGGAAAGGAGAGGAAAGGAAAGGAAAGGAAAGGAGAGGAAAGGAAAGGAAAGGAAAGGAAAGGAAAGGAAAGGAGAGGAAAGGAAAGGAAAGGAAAGGAAAGGAAAGGAAAGGAAAGGAAAGGGAAAGAAAAAAGAAAGAGGAAAGGGGAAAGGGGGTAGGAAAGAGGAAAAGGGAAAGGAAAAAAAGGGAAAAGGAAAAGAAAGGAGAAAGGAAGGGAAAGGAAAGAAAAGGAAAGAGGAAAATGGAAAAAGAAAAAGGAAAAAGGAAAGGAGAAAGGAAAAAGGAAAGGAGAAAGGAAAGTAAAGGAAAGAGGAAAAAGGGGAATGAAAAGAAATAGGAAAGGAAAGAGAAAAGGAAAAGAGAACGGGGAAAGGGGGGAAGGGGCGGAAAGGGGGGAAAGGAATGGGGAAACAGGAAAAAGGAAATGGGAAAGGAAATTAATAAGGTAAAAGAGGAAAGGAAAGGGAAAAGGGGGTAGGGAAGGGGAAAGGGAAAAGGGGAAAGGAAAGTAAAGGAGAAAGGGAAAAGGAAAAGAAAGGAGAAAGGAAAGAAATGAAGAAAAGGGAAAAAGAAAGGGAAATGAGAAAATAAAAAGTAAAGTAGAAAGGAATAAGGAAAAAGGAAAAATGAAAAAGGAAAGGAGAAAGGAAAGAAAAGAAAAGGAAAGAGGAAAAAGGGGAATGAAAAGAAAGAGGAAAGGAAAGGAGAATTGGGAAGGGGGGGAGGAGGAAAGGGGAAACAGGAAAAAGGAAATGAGAAAGGAAAAGAAAGGAAAGGAAAGGGGAAGGGGGAAAGAAGAAAGGGGAAAGGAAAGGAAAGGAAAGGAGAAAGTAAAAGAAAAGGGAAAAAGAAAAAAAAAAGGAAAGGAAAGGAAAGGGGAAAAGAAAGGAAAGGAAAAAAGAAAAGAAGAGTACAAAGAAGGACATCAAAATGATTATTGGGAATGTAGGCTCTCATTTATAAGAATAGATGATCTGAGCAGAATGTAGTCACCCTTGATAAGAGGTGATGTGGAGAAGATATTACACAGTATAAATATAAATGATAGATTATAGAACACACAGAGAAAACTGTTCATTTAATGTTCACCACAAGAGAAAAATATATACTTGTAGACAACTCTATAGTATAAATGAGTTTTTTTTTATACACATCTGTGCAACTTTCATGAAAATTCCATGTTTAAAGGCAATATTGTACCTGTATATATTCTGTGGTGGAAAACGGATGTCTTTTGACATAAAGTCCTTTAACTTTCAGCGCCGAGTCCATACTTTGTCTTTGCTAACCTTTTCTTCCAGAACGATATGTACTTGTCAAGTCAACATATATCGCCATGATTTATCTAAAGAAGACTTCACAAGTACATCCCCGCCTCTGGAGGATATTTTGAGAGCTGTTAATTCACCAATTAATTTTTTTTTTATAAAACTGTTAAAATGACTCTATTTTGGGCAAGGCCACCATAGGCGGTGGGGGCTGCTTCCACTTTTAACTGCAAATGACTTCAGAATGTATAGAAAAAAAAATGAATGGGTTACATGGAAAAAAAAGTTGCTGTTATAAGTGTTCGCTATCCATCGTTCACTTATCTTTTATCCTATTTATTATAAAAATAATAATGATAATAGTTTTAAATAAAGTAATAAAATATCAACAATAATAAGGATTTCAAAGAGAAGTTCTTATTTAATATTCTCTACTTAGGGAACTCAGTCAGGTGATTGCCAGACCGTTGTTCCTAATTTTTACAGACAGTCTATTGACTGGAATGGTACCAGCTGATTGGAGAAAAGCCAATGTAGCACCAATATTTAAAAAGAGCCGAAAAAACATCCCTGGGAATTACAGACCAGTTAGCCTAACATCGATAGTATGTAAACTCTTGGAGGGGATGATAAGGGACTATATACAAGATTTTAGTAATAAGAATGATATCATTAGCAGTAATCAGCATGGATTCATGAAGAATCGTTCTTGCCAAACCAATCTATTAACCTTCTATGAGGAGGTGAGTTGTCATCTAGATAAAGGAAGGCCCGTAGACGTGGTGTATCTGGATTTTGCAAAAGCATTTGACACAGTTCCCCATAAACGTTTACTGTACAAAATAAGGTACCTTATTTAACTTTAAACTACGTAGAGGGTTCTTTACTGTAAGAGCGGTAAGGATGTGGAATTCCCTTCCACAGGCGGTGGTCTCAGCGGGGAGCATTGATAGCTTCAAGAAACTATTAGATAATCACCTGAATGACCACAACATACAGAGATATACAATGTAATACTGACACATAATCACACACATAGGTTGGACTTGATGGACTTGTGTCTTTTTTCAACCTCACCTACTATGTAACTATGTAACTACTATAAGGTGCGTTGGCATGGACCATAGGGTGAGTACATGGATTGAAAACTGGCTACAAGGGCGTGTTCAGAGGGTGGTGATAAATGGGGAGTACTCGGAATGGTCAGGGGTGGGTAGTGGGGTCCCCCAGGGTTCTGTGCTGGGACCAATCCTATTTAATTTGTTCATAAATGACCTGGAGGATGGGATAAACAGTTCAATCTCTGTATTTGCAGACGATACTAAGCTAAGCAGGGCAATAACTTCTCCGCAGGATGTGGAAATCTTGCAAAAAGATCTGAACAAATGAATGGGGGGGGGCGACTACATGGCAAATGAGGTTCAATGTAGAAAAATGTAAAATAATGCATTTGGGTGGCAAAAATCTGAATGCAATCTATAGACTGGGGGGAGAACCTCTGGGGGAATCTAGGATGGAAAAGGACCTGGGGGTCCTAGTGGATGATAGGCTCAGCAATGGCATGCAATGCCAAGCTGCTGCTAATAAAGCAAACAGAATATTGGCATTAAAAAGGGGATCAACTGCAGAGATAAAACGATAATTCTCCCGCTCTACAAGACTCTGGTCCGGCCGCACCTGGAGTATACTGTCCAGTTCTGGGCACCAGTCCTTAGGAAGGATGTACTGGAAATGGAGCGAGTACAAAGAAGGGCAACAAAGCTAATAAAGGGTCTGGAGGATCTTAGTTATGAGGAAAGGTTGTGAGCTCTGAACTTATTCTCTCTGGAGAAGAGACGCTTGAGAGGGGATATGATTTCAATTTACAAATACCGGACTGGTGACCCCACAATAGGGATAAAACTTTTTCGCAGAAGAGAGTTTAATAAGACTCATGGCCACTCATTAAAATTAGAAGAAAAGAGGTTTAACCTTAAACTACGTAGAGGGTTCTTTACTGTAAGAGCGGCAAGGATGTGGAATTCCCTTCCACAGGCGGTGGTCTCAGCGGGGAGCATTGATAGCTTCAAGAAACTATTAGATAATCACCTGAATGACCGCAATATACAGGGATATGTAATGTAATACTGACACATAATCACACACATAGGTTGGACTTGATAGACTTGTGTCTTTTTTCAACCTCACCTTCTATGTAACTATGTAACTATTATATTTGTACGCAGAGCCATCATTTGGTGTGATTGGGCCCCGTAGCAAAAGAAATGAAAGCCTAAAGCAAAAAAATTGATTGAAGGAAGGAAGACTAAATAGCTCTGGCAATTCTTCTTTGTTTGTAATCCCAGCAAGTGGCTGGGATTTGGGTTTTACTGACCCCCCACACACTATCCGGCCGCCCTAAGCAGCCTTATGTTGTTGCCAGGCTTGGAAACAAGCAGCCACAAGCCCAGGGCCCAGAAATTTCCGGATGAACACTCTGCACACAGCTATATACCCTTTGTAGCAAATTTTGCAAAAAACAAAAAAACAAACAGGGATTGTTAGTTGACATACACTATATTACCAAACATTTTGGGACGCCAGCCTTTACACACACATGAACTTTAATGACATCCCAGTCTTAGTCCGTAGGGTTCAATATTGAGTTGACTCCACCCTTTGCAGCTATAACAGCTTCAACTCTTCTGGGAAGGCCGTCCACAAGGTTTAGGAGGGTGTCTATGGGAATGTTTGACCATTCTTCCAGAAGAGCATTTGCGAGGTCAGGCACTGATGTTGGATGAGAAGGCCTGGCTCGCAGTCTCCGCTCTAATTCATCCCAAAGGTGTTCTATGGGGTTGAGGTCAGGAACTAAAGACCAAGCCTGTTACGCATTTGTGTCAGGAATTGCCTGAACGATTAATTATTTTGAGTAACTTTTAGACCAGTAGAATTTCTTCGGAATAACACAGTGATTGATATGAATACAGACAAAATATGGAAATAAATTAATATTTATTCGCTAAGTGAAATATTCACAATAAATAGTTAGATTAGGGGATGGACATAGACAACAATTTTTCATAAAAATAACAAGATCGTATATAACACTCGATAATGTGCAGTACACAGTACATCGCTATGTAAAAAAAACCTATGAAGTTGAGGCAACCTTGGACTTTTGTGGTGAATAAACTTACAATGCTCAAACAGCTTTATATTAAATTACAAATTTATTGAAAAAATCCATGAAAAGATACCCACAAGGGCAGACATATGACATACAGAATGTACAAATTATCCCACGATAGGGAAAAACCTTAAACAATTAAATTCCTCTGGTGTGAACTGGAAAGAAATAGATGTATCGACCCATGATGGGGTATTAGATATTCGTCTTTTTCCAGTTACAGACTCTACATGTTTTGCGGAGAATCGCTCCTTTAGGAGTATAATTCAGAGGAAAGTTTATTCTAAAAGGAAAACATACACATAAGAGATCTTCATATAACAAGACATGATAATATGGTAGAACTGCAGAATGTGGAGCGGACCACCAGGTAACTGCCACAATGATGAGACACCCCACAGCTACAGTCAACCCATAACACACGGTAAATATGTACATTAATTCCCATCTGCCATGGTTATCAGGAGGAAGGTACTATGGGCAAAAGTACTCACCAGCAGGACCGTCACCAACCAACTGGGCACCTCAAGTACTCACCAGCAGGACCGTCACCAGCAAACCGGGCACCTCAAGGCCACAAAGGCAGTTTCCCGGACGAGTGTGGGAGCCAGGTGAGGGTAAAACGGAATAAACAGCTGTTAAATAAAGAAAAAAGGGGGTATCAGGCAAGAACATCCTCATGGGTTATACAAATAGGGTCTGTAACAAGGGTCAGAGGATCCTCCCAATCTCCCCGAACCCCAATTATACAATAAGGCCAAATGGACACAGGAGGGTATATGACAATACACACCAATAAAAGTCTTCATAGGGTTAGACAAGGCATGGCTGCCTTTCCAAAATGGCGTCTCACTAGGTTGGAGCTGCGCCTTGACGTCCCTGAGGTGTCAGATGATGAGGTGTGATGATGAGTCTCTCTCTGGATGGATAGATCTTGGTATGGATGGATGTCCTGGGTGTGTGTCATATATTCCAATTGCTATATATGGAATTCCACCTCCTGATAATCAAAAAATTATATTGCTGCATTGGAAATGTGCGCTCATACATTGGCAATTACCAGATCTCCTAAACATTATACATATATATTAGAATTATCACATGGCCACGCCTGTTATCATGAGAAGGTGAACATTCTTATAACAGGTTATTTATAACATTCATTTAGAACAGACTTAGAACGACACCTGGTGGCTCAGAGAGGCAATGCTTAAACGAACAATGAGTCAATGGATGACCGGATGAACCAATGAAAAAGAATTTCCACTTTCTGGGCTAGGCTTATTAAGATTTTTTATGAGCTTATTGTTGAGAACGAAAATAGGTCAAGTAATTCTGCGCTGCCCCAAAAAGACAAAATAAGTGTAGCGCTAAAACAATCTTAAGTGTCTAAGATGGGGACAATATAATCCAAAAAATGGTGAAAACATCTTATGCCGCGTACACACGAGCGGACTTTACGGCAGACTTTGCCCGGTGGTTGGGATTTCGTCGGACAATTAGATCGTGTGTGGGCTCCAGCGGACTTTGTTTTCTCAAAAGTTGGACGGGCTTAGATTTGAAACATGTTTTAAATCAATCCGTCGAAATCGAGTCCGGTCGAAAAGTCCGCCGTCTGTATGATAGTTCGATGGACAAAAAGCCACGCTAGGGCAGCTATTGGCTACTGGCTATGAACTTCCTTGTTTTAGTCCGGTCGTACGTTATCATGTTTGAATTCAACGGACTTTGGTGGATTGTGTGTACGCAAGTCCGTTCATTCAGAAAGTCCGTCGTAAAGTCCGTCGAAAAGTCCGCCGGGCAAAGTCTGCCGTAAAGTCCGACCGTGTGTACGCGGCATAAGTGACACTTAGAAGAGAGTCCTCCATGCTAATAACTGATAGTCCATAGAGATCATGTGACTTCGTGTAAAAAGCAAATCAATAAGTGCGTGACATCTGGAGTGAAGAAAAAAGCGGCACACCACCACCGACAATGAGAAGGCTTACCAGATGTATTGGACCCAAAGAGACGTACATCCACTTGGGTCAAAACAGGCTTAGGTGGTGGGTGGTTGTTGGTAATCCGGAGGGTTTATGAAGATGGAGGTCTTGGAATAAACCATGAACTGGTGTGTCCCCCAGAGTGGTGTTAGAAGGCAGATGGCAATAATATGAGGTAGTGGGGAAAAAAGGAAGGCCACATAGTGTAAATCCGTAAAACAAATATCAAATTTATTAAAATTAGAAGTGCACTCACATGTAAATCTTTAAAATCAGCGCTGTAAATATATGGCGGCAGTGGGGTCCTACCCGACGCGTTTCGTCCTCTTAGACATCGTCTGGGGGTCCCCCCACTGCAGCCAGCAAAGTATATATAGACAATATGGCCATAGTAATGAGAAACGGCTCCACATTGTGTGTAATTACCACTTACGGTATTCGGGCAAGATGGCCGCTCAGCGTGCGTTCCACGCCTCGCCATACAGCCCATTCAGGACACCGGAAGTGAAACCATTGAGGTCAATAGTAAATTTGTTAAAAGTGTCTCGTTCTACCAAACCCAAGTGGACGTACGTCTCTTTGGGTCCAATACATCTGGTAAGCCTTCTCATTGTCGGTGGTGGTGTGCCCCTTTTTTCTTCACTCCAGATGTCACGCACTTATTGATTTGCTTTTTTACACGAAGTCACGTGATCTCTATGGACTATCAGTTATTAGCATGGAGGACTCTCTTCTAAGTGTCACTTAGATGTTTTTACACCATTTTTTGGATTATATTGTCCCCATGTTAGACACTTAAGATTGTTTTAGCGCTACACTTATTTTGTCTTCTCTTTATTGTTGAGAACGGAATATACGTCAAGTTGAGGATGACACACACCCATCCATCCACAGGACATCCATCCACACCGAGATCTATCCATCCAGAGAGACACTCCTTATCACACCTCATCATCTGACACCTCTGGGATGTCAGGACGCAGTTCCAACCTAGCGAGACGCTATTTTGGAAAAGCAGCCAGTTTTTTTTGACATTTTACTGATTCGTTGCTTAGCCTATTAAGCTTAATAGCCTAATAAGTCTTTTAATTTATTTCTTGTGAGACCTAGATTGCTCCCTTCCGATATCATAACCATTTAAATTTTTCTTTAATTCTATTTTTGTCTTTCCAATTTTAATTATTTTCTGCATTTGCGCTTATGTAGTTCAACGCTTATTCCTTCTGCAGGGGAATAACTGATGGACTTTGTAAATCGCAGACTATTGTCTGATAGTTATATACGGTATATATTTAGTTATTTTGTCCACAGGGAGAATTTGATTATTTTGTTTTATTTAATACATAGCGATGTACTGTATGTTATCGAGTGTTATATACGATCTTGTTATTTTTCTGTAAAATTGTTGTCTATGTCCATCCCCTAATCTATTTATTGTGATTATTTGACTTAGCGAATGAATATTAATGTATTTCCATATTTAGTCTGTATTCATATCAATCACTGTGTTATTCCAAAGAAATTCTACTGGTCTAAATTTACTCAAAATAATTAATTGTTTAGGCAATTCCTGACACAAATGCATAACAGGTTTGGCCCCTTAGTTCCTGACCTCAACCCCATAGAACACCTTTGGGATGCATTCGAGAGGAGACTACGAGCCAGGCCTTCTTGTCCAACATCAGCGCCTGACCTCACAAATGCTCTTCTGGAAGAATGGTCAAACATTCCCATAGACACCCTTCTAAACCTTGTGGACAACCTTCCCAGAAGAGTGGAAGCTGTTATAGCTGCAAAGGGTGGGCCAACTCAATATTGAACCCTACGGACTAATGCCCTGTACACACGGTTGGACTTTGTTCGGACATTCCGACAACAAAATCCATGGATTTTTTCCGACGGATGTTGGCTCAAACTTGTCTTGCATACACACGGTCACACAAAGTTGTCGGAAAATCCGATCGTTCTGAACGCGGTGACGTAAAACACGTACGTCGGAACTATAAACGGGGCAGTGGCCAATAGCTTTCATCTCTTTATTTATTCTGAGCATGCGTGGCACTTTGTCCGTCGGATTTGTGTACACACGATCGGAATTTCCGACAACAGATTTTGTTGTCGGAAAATTTTATAGCCTGCTCTCAAACTTTGTGTGTTGGAAAATCCGATGGAAAATGTGTGATGGAGCCCACACACGGTCGGAATTTCCGACAACAAGGTCCTATCACACATTTTCCGTCGGAAAATCCGACCGTGTGTACGGGGCATAAGACTGGGATGCCATTAAAGTTCATGTGTGTGTAAAGGCAGGCGTCCCAATACTTTTAGTGATATAGTGTATATTGCACAGGGTCCTGACACTTTGCAGTATAGATTTTATGAAATTACTTATATTATAAGGATGCTTTGAGCTGGTGAAATATTGAAGACAGATTTCAAAGGCTCAGACTGGCCAGATTATTGACTCTTCTCTTCGTCTTTGTACAGATGCATGTTGGAGGTCCCTCGATCTTGTAGACATAGACCACGGGTTATCTTTACATTTTGTCTGGACATTGTGTATTTTGCCTTGGAAGGTTAGTTGCTGTTTGCTGGTTTCAAGGCTTATTGCAAAAGTTATATTTGGAAATAAAAAAAACTGCTTTTTCTAGGCTCAAGGTGGGGCAAAGTAATATGACCCGATGTTCATTTAACTAGTTCTGCAATTCCCAGCAATTCCAGTAAGGAACACAACATGCCTTATGCAGCGTACACACGATCGGAAATTCGGCCAGCAAAAGTCGGATGAGAGCTTTTGGTCGGAAAATGCGACCGTGTGTATGCTCCATCGGACTTTTGCTGGCCGAATTTTCGCCAGCAAAAGATTGAGAGCAGGTTCTCAATTTTCCTGATGGAAAAAGTTTCTATAGGAAATTTTGTTCGTGTGTGTGCGCGGCATTAGAGTTAGTTGTGACCTGAATTGAACATTCTATCTCTGGGGCTCATTTAGTTTTAAACTTCCGTGTTTCCAAAATTGAAATGATGAAAATATATCTATTTCTTCACAAAGGTTCTGACAAGCCCAACCCTTGAAAAACAACCCCACACCATAACCCCCCCCTCCACCAAACTTTACACCTGGCACAATGCAGTCAGGCAAGTACCGTTCTCCTGGCAACCGCCAAACCCAGACATGTCCATCGGATTGCCAGACAGAGAAGCGTGATTGGTCACTCCAGAGAACACGTCTCCACTACTCTAGAATCCAGTGCTGGCGTGCTTTACGCCACTGCACCCCACGCTTTGCATTGCACATGGTGATGTAAAGCTTGGATGCAGCTGCTCGTCCATTGAAACCCATTTCCTGAAGCTCTCCACGTAGCTAGAAGCTTGTGGGCCCTGATGCAAAAGCTGACCTAGGGCCCTCTGACTTCCAGATTCCCATACAAGCCACCAACTGCTTTCACCAGCTCAGTGTGTGGCCTGCCTGCCCCCCGTCT